>BSBN01000290.1:8001250-9205625 GCA_027924645.1 Cunninghamia lanceolata | reverse complement strand
CCCGACTTGCTAATGAAGTGAACCCTAAAAAAGAACTATAATGAACATTATTTAAAATACTCTGAAATATTTTGAGAAGTAAAATATTTATTTTGAAACCCCGATGGATAAATAAAAGAAGCATGAACATTAGAAAATGGTGTAAATAAATATTAATGAGGAGGTGGGAAATTATTAAAAATATTTTTCAAAAGTGAAATCTTTTCTTGGAAGAATTACTTGAACGGGCAATTATTTTACTTAAAATATTTCAAACATGTAGAATGCCTACAGTTTTCCAACAAACATGAATATGAGTATGGATCTTGCAAGTAAAGGAGAGCTAATAACTCTTCACAAGAATATCAAGGGTAGGAAGATTAATATTGGAAATAACTAAAAGGGGAATATACTCGGAATGAAGATGCATTATTAATATACCCTAACTATTTTTCCCAATGAGTAAAATCAAATGCAAGTTTATGATGAAACCACACTAATGTGGGATAAAAAATTAAATTAAAATAATTATTTTGAGGATACACATTTTACTAATGATATAGAATATTTTCACTGGGGTATGATGTATTTCCATAAGGTAGATAATTATTTTTCCCAAGGAGAGATTTTTTCATTCAAGAGGAAAGTACCTCTGAGAAGTTAATGAAGTATGGTAATTATTCTACCTTAAAAACATTGTAATGACTAGTGAAATATCTTTCACCGAGGAAATAAAGGATGGGTAATCATTTAAATACATTTTGTCAAGTAACAGTGAAAAAATTAGATAGAGAAATATGATCTGGAAATGAAACAAGGATTAAAGTATTGAAAATACTTTATTATGCGAAGGCATCAAATTAAATATTTTTGTTAAAAGATGATTAATTAATGAAGAGTTGCATTGGGGTTACAACCTTAAAGTACAAAAGTATATATGGGAAATGAAATAATCAAAGAAGGGAGGAATGATCATCATTAGTAGTAGTAGAGAAACTTATCTACTCAGTCATGATGTCCATATATCACCATTCACTCATCTGCTCTCATTTCAAAAACTGCTGCCATTAATGTATAAATTTTGAAATATAACTAATGGAGAAGATTGTTCAAAATCAGTGATTTATTTCTAGTGTTCAACTGTTGTGTTAATATTTAATCTTATATGTTGTTGTGCTATCTCCAAAGTGGTTTTCCTCTATTATTCAAATTTATACAATATGTCAAGTCACATTTGTTGTTGCTGTGTGATTTTGTCGATTAGTTGTGAATTAAATTCCTTTCAAGTAATTTATTTTAATTGGTTCCTACCTAGGATTGCAATCCTTTTGAATTAATTATTCTTATTGGTTTCCCTCAAGTCAAGAATTAAAAATCCTTCCGTGATATCACAATAATTTGGGAAAATAGCACTGGGATTATTAAAGATGAGTACAATAATTGACAAACTTGCACGTTTGTACAAGCTGTGAACATCCAAAGTGCCCAATATGTTAGAGTTAAGCTGAGAAATAAATCCACCTATCCTACACAGTTGTCTCCATAACCATCAATCCATCATACAAATTTGACTCTATTCACCCAATAGATTAGGCACTGGACAACTTTAGAACACTTTATATAAAACTCAATCCATACTCTTAATAGTTCAATCACTTTCATTATGAACTAAGTTAGTTAGGTCTGCAATTACCTCACACCTGTGTGCCATAGTGAGTAAAATTGCCTAAATTTCAGTCCATTTAGATTTGAAATCTGCTTTATCCCTTAGGTACACCCGTCTAGGTCTGGCAGAGCCCAAAGAGTTGGGGGTTTCCAATCGTATAAACCTTGTTTTGTTGGCCAAAAATGTATTAAGAGATTGGCACCCTCTTATGGTTTAAGAACCTATATTTTTGAGAACCAACAAATTGGCGACTCTTCTAGGGAGTAACTCTAGAATATTCGGTTTCAACCTGTCCATTTATAGAGTTAAGAATTATATATATATATATATATGTGTATATATATAGTGTATATATATATGTATGTATATATATATATGTATATATATATGTATCTATATATATGTATGTATATATATATGTATATATATATATGTATATATATATATATGTATATATATATGTGTATATATATATATGTGTGTATATATATATGTGTGTATATATATATATATGTATATATATATATATATATATATATATATATATATATATATATATATATATATATATATATATATATATATATATATATATATATACACACACACACACACACTCCGTTGGCAAAAAGGACCCATAAAAATAATATTTATTCCTCTTTTTGACAATAGGTGGTGACTCTAAATAAAAATATCAGACAGGATGACTGTTCACATATTCAATGGGGACAAGGTCCTAGAATTAAAAAATATCACATAGCCCCCTTAGATGCATTCTTTAGCCTAAGGAGACATGAAGGAGAATCAAGATGCTCTCTGTTTAGCAGAATGGTGGATATCTATTTACAGATACCTTTTAATCTCAGACTAGATGAATCCATATGCATTAAGACATTCATGTTAGCATATGAGCCTTTGTCAATTTATTGGCCTAAGTCATTAAAGCCAGTTACTCTTAACCAAGTGTGTGAATTGATTGATATCATAGATAAGAAAAGGTATAAGGATGCTGTCAACTAGGAATCTAATGATGATATCAATAATGAATATGAAGAAATTGATCAAACAATACAACCAGTAAATGAGACATGTATAAGTGAGGTTTTTTCAGATTTGAATGAAGATGAAGTTATGAAAGACCAATTCTCCACCTGGGATGAAGATTGCAATGTTAAAGAAATTGTTGATAATACAATGCTTGAGGATTGCATCAACAATGAAATAAGCAAAAAGGCAAGTCCACTTGATAATAAACAAATAATACATCCAGTTGCAGCTGAGTACCATAGTGACATGAATTGTAAATACTCCTGTTGTCTTCAAAATATAAGTGTTCCTGTTGCCCCAGCCCACCCACCTCAATACCTGAATCAACAGTTTGAGGAAGAAGAAGTGTGCACATCCAAAAATGATTATTCAAACCCCTTGTATGATGAAATAATAGAAGGGGAACAAATGACATTTTGCCAGGGTACATTCTAGAACATGAATTTTGTGTGTCCAAATCTATGCTATCCTGAAAATAAAACATTTTTAGATAGTCAGAGTGCTACACCAATTTATGAAGAAAATGAATATGTTGATATACATAATGATGAGCCCATAAATAAGAGAAAATTAGAGGATAGAATGGACATGGATAACTATGAATGTCCTTTTCCTAGTTTACATCAAAGGCCCTATGATGGTTGTAGATTTTTTATACAAACTTTTAATGATCTTGGCTACATAATGGACAGTGAATGTTCTCAGTTTTCAACCCAGCTAAGAGATGATTCTATAATATATAACAGTGACAAGAATGCTGATTGCATGAAAATTTTAAAGTTGGGTTTGATGAAATCAAATCAGAATAAGGTATATGATAGAGGAAAGTATATTTTTTTGGGAGCCTTGTGCCATTAGCCATGGTGTAGTTCTTCCAGCCATATAGTTTAGGGCAAATGAGAAGGTTGCACTCTATTTCTAAATGGGGTAGGCACTGGTCTGCTCCCCAAAGATCTGGGATCTTCCTATACCCACAAGGGACATACATCCCCAGACAGAGCCACTGTTGGGACCTGAAATTTCCTACCATTTTCTAAAAAATATTTCAGGATCCCATGATGAAAATCTAATTTTAGCACACATCCTAAGAACAAGCATTAGGGATTATCAAAGAAGTATAGACAGTGGCATGGGACTTTGTAGATCATTGTGTTCTAAGAAATTAGTTATACACTAATACTAATACTATCATGTATCCAGGGATGAGTGAAGCCCTTAAGCATTTATCAAATGTTTATCTCTTTTCCATTAAAACCTTGAGGTCTTATGCAAATCAAAAGGGGTCATCATATAGTTTGGCTCGTTACCATAGTCATCTCCTCATTCCTCCAACCCAACCACTAGTGCCATGGGGCAATCCGAGAAGCAAATCATCAAATATAAGGAATTATTTCTGCTACCTCCACATGATGTCCTACTGATCCATTAGATTGTCCTTATGACAGCAACATCATTAATGTCTCAAGAGCCGGTATGCTTGCAAATGCAAACTTATGTATGAGAGTTACATGTAAAAAGAAAAATGGTATCTATACTTTCCTAATGAGTAGAAATGTGATTAATTCAGAAGGAGGAGAGAATACACACCATGGTAGAACATGCAAGAGATATCTAAAAAATAAAATATGTATATACAACATAGAAGAATCTCAAAATGAACAAACTAAGAAAATGTGATGTTGTTGCTTTCTTGCATGTTGATGATGAAAACATGAAGATGCTCGAGATCAACAACTTTCACAAAATTAGTGGAATACTAAACTTATAGGGCTTATGACCTACTTCCATGAAGCAACTATGCATACACAAGAGCTTCTTGATCTCCTCATGAAATGTGAAAATAAAATTCAAATTCCCATTAAAATTGGTTCAAACTCCAAATGCCTAGCAAGTTTTCTCCTGTCATGTTCTATAAGCACAAAACAAAATATTGGATAGACATCTAAAATCATGGGAAAGAAGTATGCCAAGTCTATGGATTTGGTTTCACATGGCTTCGAAGGAAATGTGAGAGTTCTTAATGCAACAAGATCAAGATGGACTAACGGTCCAACACTACCTTCCTCGTCACAGTCTGTAAGTTCATTTGTCAGCCAGATAACTGTCAATCAGGCAAATCCCAATCTGATAAATAATTAGAATATGAATCATTTGAAAAGACCAGTAATGATTAATACTAGTGGAGCACATCCACGAGTTTCTTCTATTGCAAATGATAGAGAGATAGTACCAAAGTCAGAAGAGTTTCCTCCTATTTTAGTGCGGCAGAATGCACCAACTCTATCTGGAAACTTAAAATCAAAGGACTATTATAGACCATGTGCCTATCCTAAGTGAGGAGACACGTGCTGATTGAGAGTATTCAATCAAGTTTGTGATGGGATAAGTACAGAAAAGAATGAAATTTCTACAGAATGCCTAGGTGAGAAAGTTTGAGAAAGACAATACTTTGGAAGAGAGAAGGGCATACTTGATACATTCAGTTGCAACTATCTTGGACAAATACAATTTAGTGAAATAAGATCATAAAAGTGGATATTTCCAAGTTACCGATCTTGGACATATAGCCAGTTATTACTACATTACTCATGGGACAATGGCTACTTATAATGAGCACTTGAAGCTAACAATCGGTGATATTGAGCTATGGCGATTGATTTCATTAAGTGAAGAGTTTAAATATGTGACCATAAGAAAGGGAGAGAAGATGGAACTTGCAAAGCTCTTAGATCGTGTTCCTATTCCTATGAAGGAGAGTTTGGAGGAGCCAAGTGCCAATATCAATGTTCTGCTCTAGGCATACATTTCATTTCAGAGTGCAGGTTGCCTCCTAAGAGCACTTTTTAAGATTGTTCTAAAAATAGGATGGGCTCAGTTAACAGAGAAAGTGCTTAACTTGTGCAAGAAGGTTGGAAAGCACATGTGGAGTGTTCAAATGCCACTTTGACAATTTAAAGGCATTCCAAATGACATCTTGACCAAAATTGAGAAGAAAGATTTAGCTTGGGATCGGTATTATGATATTTCATCCTAGGAGATTGGAGAGCTCATTCATTTTCCAAAGATGGGGAAAGCGATTCATAAGTTTATTCATTAGTTTCTAGAGTTGGATCTTTCCGCCCATGTTCAACCAATAACACATACAGTATTGAAGGTTGAACTAATAATCACTCTAGATTTTTAGTGGGATGAGAAAAATCATGGATATGTGGAACCTTTCTTGATTATAGTGGAAGACAATGATGGGGAATTTACACTCCATCATAAGTATTTTATGTTGAAGATGCAGTATGTAGAAGATGATCATAACCTTAGCTTCACTGTCCCAATACACGAACCTCTTCCACCCCAGTATTTTATCCATGTCATCACTGACAAATGACTGGGATCATAAACTATTTTGTCAATTGCATTTAGACATCTTATTCTGTCGGAGAAGTATCCACGTCCAATTGAATTGCTAGACTTGCAACCGCTTCCTATATCTGTGTTAAGAAATCCTTCATATGAGGCTTTGTATCAGCAGTTTAGGAACTTCATGTTGCAAGTATGGGCCTAACCGGTGTTGTCATTAATGTCAACATACTCCTATTGCATTGTTGATAAGGGTTGGATGAGCTGTATGCTGAGGATATTGAGAAAATTAGTCCTATTAGAAATAGAGAAGAATAGTGAAGTTAGTGAGGTAAAGATCCCCGCTAAGATGAATATAAGAGGATGCACTTCAAAGGGTTTGTAGATATGTGTCTTAAGATGATCCAGTAAAGATTTCAGAGGTTCGTATGAAGATCTAAAGAAGTTATGTCTGCTCAAGTAAAACCAGTTTCGGTAGATGTTCAGAGGTGACAGAGTGACACAGATAGGTCCGGTGAGCTCCAGAAATGCAATATCTTATTCCGTAGATTTGGTGAAGTGTTTAGGAAGTTTAATGTGAATTAAAAACTCAATTGGTTCGTGGTTTGGAGGTACAAATGCGTCTATTCCAATATGACAGTGATGACAGACTGTGTTCCTGAGGTTCCAGATGAAGGAGAGAATGATTTCAGTAAGCAGAAGTAGTGTGGATGTTCTTGGTGATTCAGGAAAGCTTGTGGAGGTCTTTGGATTGTGTCCAGTTCATGTTGGTTGTCCGAATTGAAGATTGAGCTCGTAATTAAAGAATTACTTCTAGATGATGATGTTCTTCCCAAGTCAGACTGACTGGATGAGCTACACATTCTACGAATGATCTTGAAGGCATTATGTGAAGAATGGAATGTTCCTAAAGAAAGATTGAAGTCTCAGATCTGTGTGGCCAACAGTGTGTTGATCCACATGAAGTCCTTTTGTAATTAATCATGTTGTATTTATGTGTTTGCTCTATAATGTAATGCCAACTTGGATGATTATCCCTATGTCGATGTCTTGTATAAATAAAGAATTGTAAAGTCATTTCAAATGTACCGTGAGTGATGAGAGTGTGGTAGAGAGCAGAGGAACGAAAGGCAGAGTAGAATTGGGCTTAAATGGAACTAACTCAAGCATGGTAAAGATGATATTCTTTAGTTCAAGTATGTAATATTTATTATTCTGTAGACAGTGTGTCTCTTGTAGGTAGTGGGCCTCTTGTGAGCAGTGTGCTCGGGCAGTGAGCCCTAATTGGCATGTGCCATTTTGTTCTTTCTATTCTTCTAATAGAGAATACAATCTTGGGTTAGTCACCCTGTGGGTTTTCCCTTAACTAGGTTTTCCACGTCAAAATCTTGGTGTCTTATGTGTTAATGTGTTTCTGCTCTTGATTTAATGCATTGTGTTTCCATGATTGATTTATTATTATGTTGCTGAATTACAAAGTGGATTTAAGTGTTTAATTGGAAGAAAGTTTTAGACAACTGATTCACCCCCCCTCTCAGTTGTCTGTCCTAAATCTAACAATTGGTATCAGAGCTAAGTCCCTCTAAAAGGGCTTAACCGCTTGAGGAGATCTAGGATGTCGTCCTACAAGAAGGATAGTCCAAGGTTTGATGGAATCGATTTCACTCTTTGGAAAAGTTGCATGGAGTGTCACTTGCAATGTATGGGAATGCAGTATTGGATCATGACTTCTAAGAAGTATACTCCTCCATAGAATGGTATGAGAGCTGTAGATGAAATAAGAGATGCTGTAAACAATATGCATACTAAAGAAGCTCTTCTAAGTGCGTTGTTTGATTCAGAGCTGACAAATGTTGTTGACCTACAAACAACTTTTGAGATTTGGGAAAAACTAGAACTTCTGCATGAAGGAGACAAGTATGTTAAATGTGCCAAGCTACAGAGTCTGAAAGGAAAATTCAAAAATCTAAAGATGAGAGAAGATGAAAATATCACTACATTTATGCCAAGTGTAAATGAGCTTGTTTGTGGCATTAGATGTGCTAGTGGAGTCTTGGATGAAGATGAGATTGTTGGCAAAGTTCTCAGATCCCTTCTTGATTCTTACAAGTACAAGGTTGCTGGTATTGAAGAATTCAGATCTATTTCAGGTATCACAAGAGATCAATTGGGCGGTAAATTGGTTGCATTTGAATTAACTGAGTTTGGAGATGCCCCCCCCAAGACTAAATCTGCATTCAAAGCTAGTGCCTCTGTAAAAGGAAAATAAAGGTTTGATTCGAGAGAGAACTCTTCAAAGAAACTATCATGGTATGAAAAAGCAAGAAAAGACCTGGAAGAAGATGAAGCAGAAGCTGCACAACTTGAAGCCCTTATTGCAAAAAGACTGCCAAGAGGATCTAGTAAGTATGAAGGGAAATTGCCTTTTAAATGTTTTAACTGCAATAAGATTGGTCATTTTGCCTCAAGGTGTCTGGAAAGATTTTCAAGGCCAAATCCCAATAGATCAAGGTTCCAGAAGAAATGTTACTATGTCCATGAAGATGATGATGAAGGAGTAACAGATGATGAATCAGAAATAGGAAACAAATCTGGAAGTGACTGGGTGTTTATTGCCTTCAAAGAAGAAGATCCAATGCCCTCTAAATCTGTCAATCATAAAATTGTAGAAAGAGTTCTGGCTGCCCAAGTTGAAGAAAAGGATGATTGGGTCATTGCCAGTGGATGCTCCCATCATATGATAGGTGACAAAAACAAGTTCATAGATTTGGAAAGGTATGAAGGAGGAGTCGTAAAATTTGGTGATAATTCTGCTGGTAGAATCAGAGGTAGAGGAACTATTTCTTTTGATGGAAAGAACAAAACTGGTAATGTATTGTATGTTGAAGGCCTAAAGCACAATCTTCTCAATATTGGACAGTTGGTGGACAAAGGCTATGATCTCCAATTCAAAAATGGAAAATGCAAGATCTTTGAAAGTTCCAGAACAGAGATTGCATCCGGTGCTCAAACTAAAGGTAATATCTTCCACTTGGTTGGTACTGGTAAAAGTTGCTTATTTGTTCAAATTGATCAGAGTTGGTTGTGGCATAGGAGAATGTGTCATGTGAATTTTGATAATATCATCAAGATAAGCAACACTCAGGTTGTGAGAGATCTTCCAAGACTGGTGAAACCTACTAATAGTTTGTGCAAAGAATGTTAGTTGGGTAATAAGAGCAGAGTCACTTTCAAAAGTAAAGAACAGTCTTCTACCGGATTATTGGACCTAGTTCATACTAATCTATGTGGTTTGACAAGAATCAGAAGTGTGCAAGGTGATAGATACTTCATCCTATTAATTGATGACTACTCCCAGATGATATGGGTGACCTTTCTGAAAGAGAAATCAGAAGCTCTTGAGAAATTCAAAATATTCAAGGCTATGGTAGAGAATGAAACTGGATTAAAATTAAAATGTCTAAGGTTTGACAGAGGTGGAGAATTCACATCTGGTGATTTCATAGAATTCTATGAGACACATGGAATAAAAAGATAGTTGTTTGCTCTTAGGACTCCGTAGTAAAATGGAGTAGTGGAGAGAAAGAACCGGACCATCCAGGAAGCATCTAGAACCATGATGATGGAAGTAAATGTTCCTCAGATCTATTGGAGAGAAGCTGTAAGCACTACGGTCTATACTCTCAATCAAGTATAAATTAGAAGCAATACCAGTAAGACTCCTTATGAACTTTGGTTTGGCATCACTCCCACTGTGAGGTATTTCAGAGTCTTTGGTAGCAAATGTTACATTAAAAGAGATGAAGATCTAAGAAAATTTGATGCTAGAAGTGATGAAGGAATATTCTTGGGTTATTCTACTCAAAGAAAAGCATACCGGTGTTATAACAAGAGATTAAGGAAGATTGTGGAAAGTACAAATGTGAAGGTTGGTGAAGGTATTGAAAAACCCTCAAGGTCTTATGAATATGATGAAGATGATCAAAATGATGTTTTTGTTCAAGAAGTCCAAGTTCCCTTTGAAATTTAGATTCAAACTGATCCAGTAAATCATGAAGAAGAGATAAGTTTGAATGAACCGATTCAAGAATCAGAAGTGCAAGAAACTCCCAAAGTTCCCAGGTATGTAAGACTAAATCACTCTGAAGATTAGATCATAGGTGATAAAAGAAAAGGTGTACAAACAAGAAGAAGGATTGCTCAAGATTCAGAAGAGTATTATCTGATTTCAAAGATTGAACCTAAGACAATGAATGAAGCTTGCAATGATGAAAACTAGACTAAAGCAATGGAGGAAGAGCTGATGCAAATTGAGAAAAATCACACTTGGGATCTTGTTCCCAGAACTAAAAATAAGAATGTGATTGGAACCAAATGGGTCTTCCGGAATAAACTGAATGAAGATGGTCAAGTAGTTAGAAACAAAGCTAGATTGGTCTACAAGGGTTACTCCCAAGTAGAAGGAGTTGATTTTGAAGAAACTTTTACTCCAGTGGCAAGAATTGAAGCAATCAGATTATTTCTTGCTTTTGCTACCTTCAAGGATTTTAGAGTATATCAGATGGATGTCAAATCTTTCTTTCTGAATGGTGACTTGGAAGAAGAAGTTTACATTGAGTAACCGGATGGATTTCAATTGTCTGATCATGGTGATATGGTCTGCAAGTTGAAGAAAGCACTGTATGAACTGAAACAAGCCCCAAGAGCCTGGTATGAAAGATTGGATAAGCATCTTTTGAAGATTGGTTTCAACAAAGGTACTACTGACAGTAATTTGTACTTCAAAATTGATCATGAAAATATCTTGGTTGTTGAAGTGTTTGTTGATGATATCATTTTTGGAGGAAGTGATAGTATGTGCAAGACTTTTGCAAATCAAATGAAAAGTGAATTTGAGATGTCCATGTTTGGGGAAATAAATTTCTTCTTGGGTCTGCAAATCATTCAAACAAAGAAAGGAATCTTCATTTCTTAGACCAAATATGGGAAAGAATTATTGAAGAAATTTGGGATGGAAGACTCAAAACCAATGAGTACTCCCATGGCAACCAGATGTAAATTTAGCAAAGATGATGACTCTCTTAAGGCTGTGTTAGGTCTCAAAAATGCGGGTTGCTAATCCTAAGAGAATTCCAAGCTCTATGCTTAGATTTGCAACATTTTTGAACTAACGTGACGGAATCAACCTTTAGGGTTTGATGACTCCCTGCGCTTTAGGTCCTACTAAACCTAGGTGGGTGAACCTTGAAAATTAAAGTAAGTTGATGGTAAATATTTTGATTGATTAAAAGGATCTACCTACAGTGGCAAATGGTGTAGGATAGATGAAAGCTTGCTAACTACTTCTAATATCTGATGAAGTGCATAAGAAATATCAAGGTGAATTTTATGATTTTGTAAATAAAAGGATTTAAATGATGAATTGAAATAAGACCAGTGCCTTGTTGGGTAAACAGAGTCAAATGAAGAACTAAGACTAGTGGCTTATAGTGGGTAGTAATTCTAATTGTTTGGCACAATATTTTAGTTTATAACTTGTATAAACATGCAGGGAGATGACTGACAAACTCTTCTTAATAATCCAACTAATACAATTAGTTTTCTCGTTACTCACCAGAAGGTAATTTAATCCTTTCTTGAAGGAACCAATTGAATGAAATATGCAAGATAACAGATAATATAAACTTGGAGACAGAATGACAATCCTAATTATATGATTCTTCTTAGTAATCCAAACTAACACTTCCAAGTTACTGTGACTGATTAGAAGGGGTTTAATTCCTCTATGGAAACCAATTAACTCAATCACATAGATACAACAAATGTGTATTGACAAATTAACTATATACTTGATATACTAATTTGAATAACAAGGAAATATTGAAATGGAGACAACCATAGAATTGAGTAATTTCAACAAACAATTGATGCCAAAACAAAACCACTAAATCAAAAAACTTTAATTTACTTCTTCAATAAGATACTTGCAACATGGTCTTTGAGAAACATTGTAAATTTTTTGTATTTATATTCTACTGCTCATGATGCTCTGTATCCCCCTTGTTTTCCCTGATATATATGTGTGGGAAACAAACTTTAGGCCAAAATAGTATGACTATTCGTGGCTCACACCTTTTCACATAAATGGATTAAGAAATAGACGAATTTGATTAAGAGCTAGATCCATTAATCTTCATTTGGCAAGGTATTCCATATTACAGTTTCTATCGAATAAGTTGTGCCTGTTCTCATTGCTGAAAGCAATACATTGATTTTTACATCGACAAAATCTCATTTTTGTTTTATACAACCCTCTTCATATTGCTCTGGAAACAAACAAATCCATCTCAGAGTTGTAATAAACATATATGTATCAGAAATTCCTATGTATCAACTTTTGTATATGCATTTGAGACACACATACAAGTGCGAACTCCATCAGGTCTATAAAACAAACTAGAATTAATTACATATCCGGTCATGTATACTCTTGCCTTGTATATCAAATTCATGTCTTTCATATACAAGTGCGAACTTTATTGGATTTATGAAATAAATTAAAATTATCTTCGGATCCACCTTTGTATGCATTTATGTTTCTTTTACTCTTTGCATATTATATACGTATATCCTGCAGCTGCATTTTCCTTTTTGTATATTGGATACATACATACAAATGTACAAACTCGAACCTCACCTAAAGTTCATAAAGCCTTAACTTTCCAATCATGTCCGGTTTTGTAGATCATTCTCTTGTATATTTTCTTTGTACATTGCCATTTGTATGTTATCTTGTATAAGCGCACATACAAAGCATCTTATACAAACCCTCTCTTTACCTTTTATCCCCAATGATGCTTTTTATTCCTTGGTATATCAGGTATGTATATTATAAACATACAAGAACCCCGAACATACAACGACTTTTCAGTATTTAACTTTCTTTTCACATCCAGTTTGTATCTCTTATTTGCATCTTTTTAACTTGTATATCGGCTTGTATATCGAAGATACACATTATTATTTATACAAGCCCGATATGCAAATGGTGGAGCCCACATCACTTTTCTGATTGTATCTTCCAAAATGTAACAATACTTGTATCCAATTTTGGGATACATACAAACTCCTTTGTATCACCTCTTCAGACTTATCAGCATGACTTCCTTCATCATTATAAGAATAATGTTCTTCCCTGATCTCTCAAGTGTCACCGATATGGTTATCGGTGAGTGTCTCATTGATGAATGTTACTATCATTGTCATCGGGGAAATCTATCATCGGGATAACATATTTAGGGTTACCCGATCGTAGTCATTTCCCCGATAGCCTTTCATATCTTTTGATCAGAGAGACCTTCACAACATGTCATCGACATCGTTGTGAGTATTGCTTCAGCTAGACTTACAAACCTTATTCTGATTCATTTTTCTTTCACTGATGGTTCTTATACATGTCGGCATGACTTACACAGAAACATTTTCATCAATTGCTGAGACATTATAGCATCAGAAACTTCTTAATTTCTTATTCCGATACTCATTTCTTGCCAATGACCATTAGTTTCCTCCATTCTATTGGGTGATCGGTGAGAGTCTTACCGAGCTCCTCCATTGGTATGACTTACGCTGTCGGGAAGGTTTTCAGAGTATTCTCTGATGGTCTTTCCTTACACCGATTGGCGTGACCACACATTTTCTCTCCGATGAAAGGTCATCGGTGCCACTTTCTTCATTGGTATTCTTTGAAATCTTTTCTCTGATCCTTGTTTTCATGTTGATAGCCATTTCAACTAGTTTCTTATGGATCGATATAGATAATATAAATTCTTGCCGATATTAAGAAATTTAGGCCTTTTACACTATTTTGTGATAAAAGTCATGGGATATATCAGTTGTTTATTCTAATTTTGGGTGAAATATTTTTTGGTTTGGTCAGAAATGGGTGAGTAAGAATACAAGAAAATTTCAAATTTTCCTGTCCCAACAGTGGCTCTGTCTGGGATGTATACTCCTTGTGAGTATAACAAGAATTCGGATCTCTTGGGGGAGTAGACCATGTGTTTTATTTGTTTGGGATGACAATTTTATGAGAATGGGAAATGGAGGTAATAATGATGAGGAATTGGGATGATCCTATACTACTGTACGTGGAAAGATTTTTTTTTTAATTATTATTTTTAGAGATTCATAGGACTGTCCATGTACTAGCAGATCCTAATCTCTTTTGGTTTCCCTAAACTATTGTGCATGGAATGAAATTATTTTGAGAATTTTAAGGGTTGTCCATGCACTGGCAACACTTAATTCTCTTTGTGCATGATATTCTATGAAAAGAAAGGTTTTAGATATTGCCCATGCACAGGCAATTCCTGCTCTTCTTTAGATATGTTTTGCAAATAGCAAGAATCATTAGCTCCTTTGCTAGTTATAACAAAAGGACCTAACCATAAAGCTTCAAATTTTCCATGTTTTCCTTTGTCTTGGCACCTAGCATTCCACATCAGTACTAAATGATTTATTTCAAACTTCCTATCTTTGGCCTTATTGTCAAAGAGGTATTTCACTTGTGATTGTAACTTAATATTCTACCTTTGGGCTAGTCTCCATGTTTCATCAAGCTCTACAAGATGTTCTAATCTTTCCTCCATTGGTTCAGGAATGTTTAAATCTTCCTGAAGAATAAATTTGTAAACTGGTAGGAGATTTTCTAATGGTATTCTCACTTGGGTTCCATATACTAGTTCAAAAGGAGATCTCCCAATTGCTCTTTTTATAGTAATCCTATCAGCCCATACAACCATTCTTATCTTTGAATCCCATGCTTTCTTGTTTCCCTTCAACATTATTTTTAAGATTTTCAGAAGGCTTTTGTTGCTAGATTCTGCCTGCCCGTTTGCTTGTGGATGATAAGGGGCAACATAGGACACAATGATGCCATGTGTACTACAGAAATTTTTGAATTTATCAGACCTGAAACACATCCCATTGTCTGTGATTAACCTTAATGGAGTGCCAAATCTGAATATAATATTTTCCACCAGAAAGTTAATCACCACCCTGCTTGTTGCTTGTTTGGTTGGGATAGCTTCTACCCATTTAGTGAAGTAATCTGTCGCCACTAAAATCCATTTGTGTCCACCACTTGACTTCTCTGTAATTTCTTGTATGAAGTCAATACCCCACTGATAGAATGGAGCCTCCACCTACATGGGTTTCAAGGGCAATGCTCCCTGATATTTTAACTTTCCTATAAATTTCTGACATGCTTCACATTTCCTAGTGTATTGATATGGATCATTAAAAACTTTAGGCCAATAGTACCCAGCCCTTAAGATCTTGTGGGCTATAGTCTTTGCTAAGAAATGACCTCCACACATGCCCTCATGTAACTCTTTCATGATATGTTTTGATTGTTGTTCATCTAGGCATAATAGTAGAATACCATCCCTATTCTTCCAGTAAAGATCTCCATCAATAAATACATATTTTGAAGCTTGCAGTTTAAGTGTCCTTTTATTATCATCATACCCCTCAGGACATTTCATGTGCTTTAGATAATATATGATGTCGGTTGCTACGCCCTTAATATTGGTGTACATAGGGTTATGAATAGTCGGCTTGTGGCTATCTTAACTCCTAATTAAGTCATATTATCATTATTATATTGTTATTTAGTTGTTTAGGTTGGCCTAAGGCTTCTATAGGTCTATCTAAGTCGGCCTGGGTGATATCCTAGGCATAAATAGGTATATATAGGGGTAGTGAGTCTCATTTCATATCATATTCAGTATTGTGTTCTCATTGAAGACTGTTGGAGGTATCCCCCTCGAAGTGGATTAGGAGGTTGCCCCCTCGAAGTGGCATATTATTATCAAGTATTTTTAGTATATTTACTATTATATTCAGATATTGTGCAAGTTGTTTCATTACAAGTGGTATCAGAGCATGATCTTGGCACCGTAGAGGCAAGATTTTTTCTCAACATTGGAGGCGATTTTGGGAAGAGCATAACTTTCAGATTTTAGCGAATTTTTTAAAGATTTTTAAAGGGTTTTTGAAGACCATATCAAAGAAGATACAGTCCATATTTCAGAGGAATTGAAGCAAAAATAAGCGAGTTATTGCAAAATTAGGGTTTCCAACAAATTCGCTCTCAAGGCAGCAAATTTGCTAAGTTTTTGGATTTGTTTCTGGGTAAGTGGTATCTTGGCCTTAGTAAGTTACAGTAAAAATTTTAGAAAATTTACATTTCATTTGTGTGATTTATTTCAAAAATATTGGTTTCCATCATGACGGGGCCTGCAACAAGAGGCAAAAAGAATGCTGCCACACCAGGGAAATCCTCTGATAAGGATGAGGAAATAATAGAGGATAGTAATCCCAATGAGGAAATGAGTAAGGTCAAAGAAGATGTCTCCTCAATTAAGAGGGATATGTGTGACCTAAGAGGAGATATATCAGATCTACGAAGCATGTTCAATGCCTATATGAATGAACCAAGAAAGGAGTTCTCAAGCAACCAAGGTGAAACCTTCAAGTCAGCTAATAATGACACAAATTTTAATACTCCTATGGGATCTAGGAATTTCTTTCCTAAGGTGGATATGCGCAAGTTCGATGGTAAGGATCCTCTAACATGGATTAACCAAATGGAGAATTTTTTTGAAGTACATCAAATCCCATATGGACAAAAGGTCACGATGGCTTCCCTATATCTAGAACTAGATCAATTCATTTGGTATCGTTGGCTTTGTACTCATCGGAGAAAAAAGGGTCTCACCGTCTCATGGTTAATTTTTACAGAAGAACTCCAAGCACAATATAGCAATAGTGTGACAGACAACTTCTTCAGCCAGCTTGCTAAACTTCAACAAACAGGATCAGTTAAGGATTATATTCAAAAATTCCAAAATCTATCATTAAGAGTGGATACAATTACAGAAGAGAACTTGAATGATTTATTCTTGGGTGGTCTCAAGGATTACATTCAACATGAGGTACGTATGTTTAGTCCTAGCTCATTAAATGAGTCTTTTATCTTGGCACGCAGGGTAGAGGAGAAATATTTGATTCCTAGAAAGCAAGGGGCTAATATGACAAGAGAGAAAGGATATTCAACACCTTCTCTTCCTCAACCTACTAGGTTGACTCCCCAGCAAATTGAGGAGAAAAGAGCAAAAGGGTTGTGTTTCAATTGTGATAGCAAATACAGTCGAGGACATAAATGTAGTGAAAAGAAATTGTTCTATATTGAAGGTCCAAGTGAGGAAGAAGAGGAGGAACCCATATTAGAGGAGGATAGGGAGTCAAGTGAGGAATCACATGATGCTCAGCCAATCATTTCTTGTCATGCACTCTCAGGTTTCAGTGCACCACAGACTCTCAAGGTAGTGGGTTTCTTAAAGAAGCAGAAAGTAACAGTGTTGATCGACTCAGGTAGTACTCATAATTTCATCAACAAAAAGTTGGCAACTCATCTAAATTGTTTTATATATCCAGCCCCAGAGTTTCAGGTTTTGATTGCAGATGGGGGTACAGTTAGTTGTTCAGGGAAATGTCATAGCATTAAATTATCCATGGGAGATTATCAACTTGATACCCCAATGTATGCAATATCCATGGGTGTAGCAGATATTGTTTTGGGAGTACAATGGCTTACTACATTGGGAACAATTGAGATGAACTTCCAAGAACTATTCATGAGATTTCAATCAGAAGGAAAGGTAGTGGAGCTAAGGGGGTTAAAGGCAAAATCCCCACAGATGGTAAGCTCTCATCAAATGCAAAAGTTGCTTAAGAAAGGAGCAGATGGATTTGTGGCCTAGCTATGTTCATTAGAAGTCTCTCAATCTAATGCTCCTACTCATCCAGATTTACAAGCAATAATTGATCGTCACTCAGTGGTTCTTGGAGATATTCCTAAAGGACTTCCTCCTAAGAGGGATCATGACCATGCCATACAACTAGTTCCAGGGAGCCAACCACCAAACATCAGGCCTTATAGGTACCCACACATACAAAAAAGTGAGATAGAAAAAATTGTTGAGGAGATGCTAGAGGCAGGAATTATCAAGCATAGCCAAAGTGCTTACTCCTCGCCTGTGGTGATGGTGCGTAAGAAGGATGAAACTTGGCGCATGTGTCCAGATTATAGAGTGCTCAACATGTACACCATTAAAGATAAGTTTCCTATTCCAGTCATTGATGATTTGCTAGATGAATTGAATGGAGCTATGTATTTTACCAAGTTAGATCTTAGATCTGGTTATCACCAAATTCAGATTAAGGAGGAAGATATTTTTAAGACAGCATTCCGAACTCATGAGGGTCATTATGAATTTTTGGTGATGCCATTTGGCCTTACCAATGCACCATCTACATTCCAAAGTTTGATGAATTCCATTTTTAAGAAGTTCTTGAGAAAGTTTGTGTTAGTGTTCTTTGATGATATATTGATTTATAGCAAGACTTGGGAAGAACATTTGCAGCATGTAGATCAAGCATTACAATTACTCAAAGATCATCAACTCTATGCTAAGCCATCCAAGTGTGCTTTTGGTCTTAAGGAGGTGGAGTATTTGGGACACATAGTTTCACATGAAGGAGTAAAGGTGGACCCTAACAAAATTAAGGCTATCATGGAATGGCCTATTCCAAAAACCATTAAGAAACTAAGGGATTTCTTGGGATTGACAGGGTACTATAGAAGATTTGTGAAGAATTATGGTCGTATAGCAGCACCCCTCACCACTCTCTTGAAGAAGGATTCTTTTCATTGGAATGAGTCTGCTAATGTAGCATTTGAGCAATTGAAGGAGGCTATGTGTACAACTCCAGTGCTTGCCACTCCGGACTTCACCAAGGAATTCATTGTGGAATGTGATGCTTCTGGAAATGGGATAGGAGCAGTTCTCATGCAAGAAGGTTGACCAATTGCTTTTGAGAGTCGTCAATTAAAGGGCAAAAATTAGCTCAAACCTATTTATGAGAAGGAAATGCTAGCAATCATTCACGCAGTTAAACAATGGAGGCCTTATTTAATGGGTCGACACTTCAAGGTTAAGACAGATCATGATAGCCTAAAATATTTTTTGGAACAAAGACTATCCTCTGAAGAGCAACAAAAATGGGTCACTAAGATGTTGGGATATGACTTTGAGATTGTATATAAGAAAGGGAAGGAAAATATTGTGGCTGATGCAATTTCTAGGAAGGATGAGAAAGATGAAGCCTTATTGTGTGCCCTTTCAATATTACAAGCAAATTGGGTGGAAGAAGCCAAAGCAGAATGGCAAAATGATGTTGCAACAAGTAATCTCATCCAACAATTAAAAAGTGATCCTAGTAGTTCAGATAAGTTTTGTTTGAAGGGAGATATTCTTTGGTATAAAGAGCGTTTGTATCTCTACAAGAATTCCACTCTTAAACACAAGATTCTCACAGAGCTACATGAGTCCCCAGTTGGTGGTCATTCAGGATTTTTGAAGACATATCATCAGGTCAAGCAAGATTTTTTTTGGGAAGGGTTAAAAGGTGATGTTCAAAAATTTGTGGCTGAATGTTTGGTTTGTCAAAGAAATAAGGGGGAGACAATTAAGACACCAGGTCTCTTGCAGCCCTTATCTATTCCTAGCCAGCGTTGGGAAGAGGTATCCATGGACTTCATCACAGGGCTTCCCAAATCTAAAGGTCATAATGTCATCATGGTAGTAGTTGATCGCCTCACTAAATATGCACATTTCATTGCATTATCACATCCTTTTACAGCAAGTGTAGTGGCAAAAGTTTTCTTGGAGAATATCCAAAAGCTACATGGTACACCTAAGGTTATTGTCAGTGATCGTGATCCTATCTTTACTAGTCACTTTTGGAAAGATTTATTCTCATGTTTGGGTACTCAATTGGCTCATAGTTCTTCATACCATCCTCAATCAGATGGGCAAACTGAGGTTGTTAATAAATGTTTGGAAGGATATCTATGTTGTTTCACTTCAGAAAAGCAATCTTAATGGGTAGATTGGCTACCACTGGCAGAATGGTGGTATAACACTTCTTCTCATAGCTCATCAACAATGTCTCCATTTTTGGCACTTTATGGATATCATCCTCCTTCCATCACATCATCATTAAAGGTGTCACCAAGAGTTCAGGCAGTAGAGGACCACTTGCATCATCAACAACAGGTACTTTCAGGACTCAAGGAGAATTTAGCTATGGCACAAAATCGAATGAAACAACAAGCGGACCAACATCGTAGTGAAAGAAATTTTGAAGTTGGGGATTGGGTCTTCTTGAGATTGCAACCTTATAAACAAATCTCAATGAAGCAACACAAAAAGACTAATAAGTTGTCTCCAAGATATTATGGGCCATACCAAATCATGCAAAAGATTGGTAGTGTTGCCTACAAGCTAGAGTTGCCACCAACAACAAAGATACATCTAGTTTTTCATGTTTCTTGTTTGAAGAAGGTAATTGGGTAGAATATTCCTACTCAAACAGTACTACCAGAACTCGATGAAGAAGGAAGAATAATTTTGGAACTAGAGGTCATTCTTCAAACTCGCACAAAGAAGCTGAGGAATAGAACCCTCACTCAGTATCTTATCCAATGGAAGAATTTACTAGTTGAAGAGGCCACATGGGAGGATGAGGAGTTCATTCAAAAGAATCCACACTTGGTTAGCATTGAGGACAATGCTTCTTTGAAGAGGGGGGGCATGCTACGCCCTTAATATTGGTGTACATAGGGTTATGAATAGTCAGCTTGTGGCTATCTTAACTCCTAATTAAGTCATATTATCATTATTATATTGTTATTTAGTTGTTTAGGTTGGCCTAAGGCTTCTATAGGTCTATCTAAGTCGGCCTAGGTGATATCCTAGGCATAAATAGGTATATATAGGGGTAGTGAGTCTCATTTCATATCATATTCAGTATTGTGTTCTCATTGAAGACTGTTGGAGGTATCCCCCTCGAAGTGGATTAGGAGGTTGCCCCCTTGAAGTGGCATATTATTATCAAGTATTTTTAGTATATTTACTATTATATTCAGATATTGTGCAAGTTGTTTCATTACATCGGTATACTAGGGAGTATGCTCAATGCTAGAATTTGTATTATCAACATCATTAGCACTACATATCTAAGAAGCTTCAAGATTACTTTCAGCCATCAACCTAGCAAGACCCTGTCCTCTCACTAGTTTAGTGATCTAGATTTCAATATTGAACTGCTGAATTCTATTGATCCATCTACATCTTCTACCTGTGACTTCAGTTTGGACCAATACATCCTTTACTGCAACATTAGGCACATATGCTATGATTTCAGCTCCCACCAGGTATGGCCTAAAAGTTTTAACTGCTTTCACTAATGCATATGCCTATTTCTCAACAATGTCATATTTCAACTTTGCATCCTGAAGGGATTTACTAAAAAATGAAATAGGTTGTTCATGTCCATCATTATTTTTCTGCAATAGCACTGCTGCAACTGTATGATAAGAGGCAAATGAAAACAGTTGGAATGGTTTACTGAAATTAGGTGATATTAGGACAGGGGCTTCTTTGATTTCCCTCTTAATATTGTTAATTGTTTCTATTGTCCATTTCACTTCTGAGTTCTTCTTTAACATCCTTGATACGGGACAAACAATTTCTACAAAAATTGATATAAACCTCCTGACAAAGTTAATTTGGCCAAAAAATGACTGTATAGCTTTCACATTTTTAGGGATAGGGACTTGCTCAATTGCTTTTACTCTCTCAGGATCTATTTTCACTCCATCTTTTGAGACTATGTGACCAAGCAACTTCCCCTCTGTCACTGCGAAATGACACTTCTTAGGATTCAATGAAATCTCGTATTCTAGGGCTTAAATAAATATTTTCTCTAAATGTGCACAATGGTCCTCAGCCCTTTTGGAATATGCTGTCAAGTCATCTTGATATACTATCATGATTTTATTAATCAATTCAGCAAAGGCCACATCCATTCTCTTTGGAATGTTGTTCTAGCATTACTGAGTCTGAATGGCATCCTCAAATATACATATGTTCCCCATGGAGTGGTGAATGCAGTCTCAAATTGCTCTGATTCTTTGACTTTCACCTGATTGTAACCTGAGAAGCCATCCATCATTGACAATAGTTCACATCTGGTAACCTTTTGTAATATTGCTTCCATATTACGGAGGGGATAGTTGTCTTTTAGGGAAGATTTGTTTAAGTTCCTGAAGTCCACACATAATCTAATATCACCATTCTTTTTCCTGACAGGCACCAAATTAGAAATCCAGGAAGAATGCCTGATGGGTTTAATGATAGCTCCATCTCTTAATTTTGTAAGTTCCTCTAGCATCTTAGGGGCTAATGTAGGATTAATAGGCCTCTATTTTTGTTTGAACAGTTTAGCATATGGTTTTAGTGGTATTTCGTGCTAAAATAGATCCTCTCTATATGCTTTTAAATCATCATATGACCAGGCAAATATGTGCCTATACTTCCTAAGTAAGTTGATGATCCTGCTCCTGATTTTGGGGTTAAGATTCTTTCCAATATATACATTCTTTGGGGCTACCTGTGTCCCAAAATTAATCTCTTCAAGGTCATTTTGCACCACTGGCGTGTCTTTCATTTTAAATCTATCATGTCCAGCAAATGCCTTTTCCAATGCTATGAGTCCCTTAGGTATTTTATTTGTTTTCAACTAAACTATTTCTTGACCAAAAAGGGTTTCCTTCCCATCATGTTCTTCTACAAATGCATTAAAATCAATCTCTTGATTTTCATAATGATCAGCACAATGTAGGAAGTTGATTATATCAGCATCATTGTCAAATACTTGTCAATTATGTACATTATCTGGGATAGTGGGTCTGGTTTTGAACTCAACTTCTATAATACCTCCCAATGTGACATCATCCCTTTTTAATGCGATATTCGCTAAGAAATCTGCCATAATGTTTTTTGACCTATCAATCCAATTGATTGAAAAGGCATCGAATAACTCAATATCATCCCAGACTATGTTTCTGTACTGTCTCAACCTCTTGTTTTTTGACAGGTATTTCTCTCTTGCTTGGGAAGTAAACAATTCAGAATCACCATATACAGCTAACTTTTTTATCTTATGCTTGGTGGCTATGTTCAAACCAATGAGCAAAGCTTCATACCTTGCTACATTGTTTGTACATTCAAATGTTTATAGAAAAGAGTATTTGAAAGTTTTACCTCCTGGTGAAATAAATACTACTTTGGTCCCATTTCCCACTTTGCTGCATGCACCATCAAAATACATCTTCCATACATCATTTTCTTCTTTCTTAGATTCAATATGTATTGGATCAGTATTCTGCAATTCTGGCTGACTTTTCTCAACCTTGAAGGCTCCCAAATCTGTATCACAAAAGAAATTTATTTGATATTGATCCAAGCATTCTATAATATTTTCATACCTTGGCTCCCTGCATAGCTTGATTTCTTTACCTCCAACTGGTATTGTGGCATATGATAAGTCCAATTGGACATTCCCTCCTGCCATTGCAGCCCATTGTCTTGATAGAAGCATTCCATAATATGGTGGGATGTCAACTATAGTAATATCAATGTTATAAGTTGCTTCAGGTTATGAGGCAAGTTTTATCTCCACATCCCTCATAATACCAATGACTGGGATGGATATATTGTCCATTGCATAACACCTACAAAATGTAGTGTCAACCCACATTCCCAGTTCTTTCATAACTGCTATTGGCATGATGTTCATGGTAGCACCTGAATCAATCATGTAATTCCTCACTATCCTATTTTTAATCAATAATGTAGTGTAGAAAGGGTCCACATGTGAGGGATTCTTTGTCAATGTATCACCTAGGTATACCTCAGGCATTTGGAATGTTTCTTGATGAACATTGTTTGTTCTATTTTCAGATCCTTTATGTTTTTGACTTGGTATATCTGAATCAGTTTAACTACTGTATTCTTGTATTTGTCTATCTTCATCACTTCTAAAAGTGGAACTGATATTTTTACCTAAGATATTGCATGGGCAATGCCAAAAGAATGGGCCATAGTCTGATCATTCTTTTCTATCTTTATATTTTCTTTTTCTTGATTTTGTGATTTTTCTTTCATTTTACTCTTACCCCCCTTTTCTAGTTCTTTGAATGATGACTTTTCATTATTCTTTTTGTAATTCTGATCTTTTATGAATACACTCTGAGCTGTTCCTTGTTCAACATTCACTATCCTATTCCTTAAGTTATAAGCATTTTTAGCTTGAGCTATTGTAGCTATTGTAAGAGCTTCTCTTTCATTTTCAGTGGGCTTTCTCCATTGATCATATGGCTGATTGTTATAATAAGTAGGTTCCTCATAACCATCCTCCTGATCTGAGAACACTTCTTGTTCTCCCATATTGATATGATGTCTCTAGTTTCCCACATCATATTCATATCCCTCTTCCTCTGTAGAAGAATAGTCTTCAGTCAACAAATATAGTGTATCTTCCATCATGTTTATAGTGTGATTGTCTCTGTTATAATTATATAACATTTTTCCTTGTTGTACTATTTTAGCCACCTCACAATACTCAGGTGAATGTGGTAAATTGCATACCAGACACCAAGGTTTATCTTCTACCATATGTGCCATATTTCTTTTTAGAGGGTTAGGGGTATCCTTGCCGTAATGTTGTTTTCTACTATTATCAATGGGTCTCCTATCTTTCCAATTGGTATTATACAGCATTTCATGCAACTTGGGCCTCTCATGCCTATGCTGACCTTCTTGTTTAGTTTGCTGAATGTTTGGGTTCTGAGGATTTCTAGGGTTATCCCTCTTGCTAACCATACCTGCAGCTTTCCTATTGTTTTCAATTATTAAGGCCACTTTCTATGCTTCAACCAGGGTCATAGGGCATCAATTTCTAAGTTTGTACCCCATCTTGGGATCAAATGCTTTCATATAAATGCTCAATGCTGCTGGATCATATAGTTTGGATCCGTGTGGTACTTTTTTGTGTAATTTGGAAAATTTTAGATTGAAGTCATGCACTGATTCATTTTGGTATTTCTGGATACTTATCAATTCATGTAATGCAAATTCAGGGGCATACTGATTACCATATTGCTCCTTAAATTGATTATGGAAATCAGTTATTGAACTAATTGAGGCATTAGGTAAGTTGTTGAACCAGTCTCTTGCATCTTCAGTCAAGGACATCATTAATAACCTCATTCTAATATCTTCCCAGTCCATACCAATATCTTGTACGAAAGCATTGAAGCTTCTGATGTGATCTTCATCTGATATTGCACTATTCCCAGTAAACTTAGGAACTATATTTCTCCAATTACTATCCATAAGATATGGATACAACTGATACCCAGTCAAATCAAATTGGCTACATATGTTTGCGATGTTTTGAGGTGGAAAATTTATGGGTGGTGGATTAGGATAGTAATTATATCCACTTGGAGGCTGATAATAGGCATATTGCTACTATGGGTTTATGTGGGGATTTATGTAAGGATTTTGTGGTCTATAATATTGTTGGCCAGGGGGTGGGTAAGGATTAACCATATGTTGAGAGGTATTGTGCATGGGAGGTGGTCTAGGAACTTTAGGAATGGCATTTTGATGACTTCTGGAGACTTGTGAATTTGAAGCACCACTTGTATTTTGGTGTAAATTTTGTTATGGATTCCTTGAAGTGTTTCCCCTATGTGGAGGTACATATTTTGGGGGGGCTATTTTAGCTCTACTCTTTATCTATTGAATCTCTTGTTGCAACAACCTCTTAGTTTCCTCTATCTTGAACATTTCAAGTTCTTCCTGGAGCCTAAGCAGATTCTATTGTGCTTGATTCATACCTCCTGAAGTCTTTGGGCTGTCATTTACTTCTTGAGTTGAGAATCCATGTTTTAACCCTTCTCCTTGATGTAATGACATTTTGAAATCATATTCATCTTGTCTTTGATCGATTTCCCTCATGGTTCGTGCTTCACACTCAAGCTATTCTTGAGGATCAGGTCTGTATTTTGCCAATATATCATCAGTTACTCCGTTGAGATTTTCATTTGAATCATGCAGAGGTGTGAACTTATTGTGAATTGCAATAGTTTGCTCTGCATTATCCTCTTGAGCCTCCTGGTTATCATTTTGGTGAGAATAATTTGATGTTCCATTTCTTTTGGAGATGTTTCTAATTGGTGGAGATGATTGCAATTTCTTGCCTTCCATCTTGGATCTCCCACCATCCATTTGGTATCAATTTTCTGTTATAACAGTCACTAGAGTCACCACCTATTTTGTAAATAAGAAACAGTTTGAAATTTATCTTTCTGGGTTCTTGTTGCCTGCAGAGTTACCAAATTAAAGTTTCTGAAATGACTCTATAAAAGGAATGGTTTGTTACTAAGGTCTTTTATTTATCTCCCCAGCAGAGTCACCAATTTGTTAGGTCTCAAAAATGCAGGTTGCTAATCCTAAGAGAATGCTAGGCTCTATGCTTAGATTTGTAACATTTTTGAACTAACGTGACGGAATGGGTTTGATGACTCCCTATGCTTTAGGTCCTACTAAACCTAGGTGGGTGAACCTCGAAAATTAAAGTAGGTTGAGGATAAATATTTTGACTGATTAAATGGATCTACCTACAGTGGCAAATGGTGTAGGATAGATGAAAGCTTGCTAACTAATTCTAATATCTGATGAATTGTATAAGAAATATCAAGGTGAATTTTATGATTGTGTAAATAAAAGGATTTAAATGATGAATTGAAATAAGACTAGTGCCTTGTTGGGTAAACAGAGTCAAATGAAGGACTAAGACTAGTGGCTTATAGTGGGCAGTAATTCTAGTTGTTTGGCACAATTTTTTAGTTTATAACTTGTATAAACGTGCAGGGAGATGACTGACAAACTCTTCTTAATAATCCAACTAATACAATTAGTTTTCTTGTTACTCACCAAAAGGTAATTTAATCCTTTCTTGAAGGAACCAATTGAATGAAATCTGAAAGATAACAAATAATATCAACTTGAAGATAGAATGGCAATCCTAATTATATGATTCTTCTTAGTAATCCAAACTAACACTTCCAGGTTACTGTGACTGATCAGAAGGGTTTTAATTCCTCTATGGAAACCAATTAACTCAATCACACAGATACATCAAATGTGTATTGACAAATTAACTATATACTTGATATATTAATTTGAATAACAAGGAAATACTGAAATGGAGACACCATGCAATTGAGTAATTTCAACAAACAATTGATGCCAAAATAAAACCACTGAATCAGAGAACTTTAATTTACTTCTTCAATAAGATACTTGCAACATGGTCTTTGAGAAACATTATAAATTTTTTGTATTTATATTCTACTGCTCATGATGCTCTGTATCCACCTTGTTTTCCCTGATATATATGTGTGGGAAACAAACTTCAGGCCGAAATAGTATGACTATTCGTGGCTCACACCTTTTCACATAAATGGATTAAGAAATAGATGAATTTGATTAAGAGCTAGATCCATTAATCTTCATTTGGCAAGGTATTCCATATTACAGTTTCTATCAAATAAGTTGTGCCTGTTCTCATTGCTGAAAGCAATACAATGATTTTTACATCGACAAAATCTCATTTTTGTTTTATACGACCCTCTTCATATTGCTCTGGCAACAAACAAATCCATCTCAGAGTTGTAATAAACATATATGCATCAGAAATTCCTGTGTATCAACTTTTGTATATGCATTTGGGACACACATACAAGTGCGGACTCCATCAGGTCTATAAAACAAACTAGAATTAATTACATATCCGGTCATGTATACTCTTGCCTTCTATATCAAATTCATGTCTTTCATATACAAGCGCAGACTTTATTGGATTTATGAAATAAATTAAAATTATCTTTAGATCCGCCTTTGTATGGATTTATGTTTCTTTTACTCTTTGCATATTGCATACATATATCCCACAGCTGCATTTTCCTTTTTGTATATTGGATACATACATACAAATGTACAAACTCGAACCTCACCTGAAGTTCATAAAGCCTTAACTTTCCAATCACGTCCTTTTTTGTATATCATTCTCTTGTATATTTTCTTTGCACATTGCCATTCGTATGTTATCTTGTATAAGCACACATACAAAGCATCTTATACAAACCCTCTCTTTACCTTTTATCCCCAGCAATGCTTTTTATTCTTTTGTATATCGGGTATGTATATTATAAACATACAAGCACCCCGAACATACAAAGACTTTTCAGTATTTAACTTTCTTTTCGCATCTAGTTTGTATCTCTTGTTTTCATCTTTTTAACTTGTATATCAGCTTGTATATCAAAGATATACATTGTTATTTATACAAGCCCGATATGCAAACGGTGGAGCCCACATCACTTTTCTAATTGTATCTTCTGAAATGCAACAATACTTGTATCCAATTTTTAGATATATACAAACTCCTTTGTATCACCTCTTCAGACTTATCGGCATGACTTCCTTCATCATTATAAGAATAATGTTCTTCCCCGATCTCTCAAGTGTCATCGATACGATTATCGGTGAGAGTCTCATCGATGAATGTTACTATCATTGTCATCGGGGAAATCTGTCATCAGGATAACATATTTAGGGTTACTCGATCACAGTCATTTCCCCAATAGCCTTTCATATCTTTTGATCAGAGAGACCTTCACAACATGTCACCGACATCATTGTGAGTATTGCTTTGGCCAGACTTACAAACTTTATTCTAATTCATTTGCTTTTGCCGATGGTTCTTATAAATGTCGACATGACTTACATCGAAACATTTTCATCAATCACTGAGACATTATAGCATCAGAAACTTCTTAATTTCTTATTCTGATACTCATTTCCTACCGATGACCATTAGTTTCCTCCATTCTATTGGGTGATCGGTGAGAGTCTTACCGAGCTCCTCCATTGGTATGACTAACGTTGTCGGGAAGGTTTCCAGAGTATTCTCTAATGGTCTTTCCTTTCACCGATCGGTGTGACCACGCGTTTTCTCTCCGATGAAAGGTCATCGGTGCCACTTTCTTCATTGGTATTCTCTGAAATCTTTTCTCTGATCCTTGTTTTCATGTCGGTAGCCATTTCCACTAGTTTCTGATGGATTGGTATAGATAATATAAAGTCTTTCTAATATTAGGAAATTTAGGCCCTTTACACTATTTTGTGATAAAAGTCATGGGATATATCAATTGTTTATTCTGATTTTGGGTGAAATATTTTTTGGTTTGGTCAGAAATGGGTGAGTAAGAATACAAGAAAATTTCAAATTTTCCTATCCCAACAAGCTGATAAGAGAAAGTACAGGTCAATGATTGGAGGACTATTGTATCTCACTCAAACTAGACCTGACATTATGAATGTTGTTGGTCTTGTTGCTAGATTCCAAGCTGATCCTAGAGAATCTCATGTCATGGCAATAAGAGGATTTTAAGATATCTAAAAGGGATAGTTGAGTATGGTTTGTGGTATCCTATAGATCACAATTTCTCTCTTCATGCATATACAGATGCGGATTGGGCAGGAGATGTGGATGACCGGAAGAGTACCAGTGGTGGAGCATTCTTTTTAGGGAAAAGGTTGGTTTCTTGGCTAAGCAAGAAATAAGAGGCAATATCTCTGTCCATAGCTAAAGTAGAATAGATTGCAGTAGCAGGTAGTTGCACTCAAGTTTTGTGGATGAAGCAAATGCTAAGAGACATCAGAGTGGAGTACGAGGAACCTATCACAATCTTTTGTGATAATTCAAGTGCAATAAATATATCTAAGAATCTAGTGTTACATTCAAAGACTAAACATATATCCATCAAGTTTCACTTTTTGAGAGAGCAAGTGAACAAGAATGAAGTTAGATTAGAGTTTGTGCCTTCCAAGGATCAAATTGCAGATATTTTTACTAAACCTCTTCCCAAGGACTCTTTTGAGTATCTCAAGGAGAACTTAGGGGTTATTACCCCTCTGATTATGAACTAAGGTGCACTGATGTGCATCAGTTCAGTGGATTTCACAGTCATATCTTGTGGTCTAGATTGATGTTTGGGAAGATGCCACTCAGGGGGAGCAGCTCGTATGATTCTAAAGTGATGCAAGTATGTTCCCTTTGCCATTGATGTCAAAGGGGGAGAGAAGACTTGTGAAAAATAAGTGGTTGCTGATCAAAGGGGGAGTAGTAAAGGAAGAGAAGACATGTGAATGGTTGTTGTTGATAGGGGGAGTTGTGTTAGTGAGAAGTTCTTATCTTGATGGTTAAAACAGTTTTTCACATCATATGTTGCCATCAATGACAAAGGGGGAGATTGTTGCAAGTATGGGCTTAACCAGTGTTGTCATTGATGTCAGCATACTCTTGTTGCATTGATGATAAGGATTGGATGAGCTATATTCTAAGGATATTGAGAAAATTAGTCCTATCAGAAACATAGAAGAACAGTGAAGTCAGTGAGGTAAAGATCCCAACTAAGATGAATATAAGAGGATGCACTTCAAAAGGTTTGTAGATATGTGTCTTAAGATGATCCAGTAAATATTTCAGAGGTCCACATGAAGATCTAAAGAAGTTATGGCCGCTCAAGTAAAACTAGTTTTGATAGATGTTCAGAGGTGATAGAGTGACACAGATAGGTCCGGTGAGCTCTAGAAATGCAATATCTTATTCTGTAGATTTGGTGAAGTGTTTAGGAATTTTAATGTGAATTGACAACTTAATTGGTTCGTGGTCTGGAGGTCTGAAAGCATCTATTCCAATATGACAGTGATAACAGACTATGTTCTTGAGGTTCTGGATGAAGGAGAGAATGATTTCAGTAAGCAGAAGTAGTGTGGATGTTCTTGGTGATTTAGGAAAGCTTGTGGAGGTCTTTGGATTGTGTCTAGTTCGTGTTGGTGGTCTGCATTGAAGATTGAGCTCGTAATTGAAGAATTACTTCTGGATGATGATGTTCTTCCCAAGTCAGGCCGACCGGATGAGTTACACATTCTGTGGATGATCTTGAAGGCATTCTGTGAAGAATAGCATGTTCCTGAAGAAAGATTGAAGTCTCAGATCTGTGTGGCCAACAGTGTGTTGATCCGCGTGAAGTCCTTTTGTAATTAATCATGTTGTATTTATGTGTTTGCTCTGTAATGTAATGCCGCCTTGGATGATTATCCCTAAGTTGATGTCTTGTATAAATAAGGAATTGTAAAGTCATTTCAAATGTGTTATGAGTGATGAGAGTGTGGTAGAGAGCAAAGGAGTGAAAGGCAGAGCAGAATTGGGCTTAAATGGAACTGACTCAAGCATGGTAAAGATGCTATTCTTCAGTTCAAGTATGTAATACTTATTATTCTATAGACAATGTGTCTCCTGTAGGTAGTGGGCTTCTTGTGAGCAGTGTGCTCGGGCAGTAAGCCCTAATTGGCATGTGCCATTTTGTTCTTTCTATTCTTCTAACAGAGAATATAATCTTGGGTTAGTCACCTTGTGGTTTTTCCCTTAACTAGGTTTTCCACGTCAAAATCTTGGTGTCTTATGTGTTAATGTGTTTCTGCTCTTGATTTAATGCACTGTGTTTCCATGATTGATTTATTATTATGTTGCTAAATTACAAAGTGGATTTAAGTGTTTAATTGGAAGAAAGTTTTAGACAACTGATTCACCCCCCCTCTTAGTTGTCTGTCTTGAATCTAACACTTCAATCCTATTCAAAAATAGGTATTAACAATCCTTTATAACTTAGGTGATAATGTTTCAGTGGCAATACCCATTGGAAGTGATGTAAATCCAAATTTCACAACCTTTGTCAGCATCCTATGTGCATGAGTTGAGACAAGAGCTTTGGAGCAGTCAGGGAGAGTTGAAAACACAAGATGAAAACCTGATATTGGCAAGACATAGCTTATCAGTGAGCAATTTTTGAGTCCTCCTAACTTGCCAATGAAGTGAACCCTAAAAAACAACTATAATGACCATTATTTAAAATATTATGAAATATTTTGAGAAGTAAAATATTTATTTTGCTTGAAACCCCAATGGATAAATAAAAGAAGCATGAACATTAGAAAAAGGTGTAAATAAATATTAATGAGGAGGGGGGAAATTATTAAAAATATTTTTTGAGAGTGAAATCTTTTCTCAGAAGAATTACTTGAAGGGGCAATTATTTTACTTAAAATATTTCAAACATGTAGAATGCCTACAATTTTCTGACAAACGTGAATATTGTTGAAAATGAAGGTAGAACTGCTGCTATAAATTTTAAAATTTTGTATATGTAAAATTGAAATAAAGATTAATCTTTAACAATTAATGAATAAGTGCTTATGCACTTTCAAACCAATGTAGAAGATAAGAGATGGGAAGACAAAAGCTTGCACAGTATTTACGTGGAGAAACCCTTTCGGGAAAAAACTTCACACTCAAGATGTTTCCTGCTTGTATTAAATCTTCTGTGAAAGGATTACATTTAATACTTGAAATTTCTCTAAGTCCTTGATGCACTTCAAAAACTTCTTCAATCTTCAAACCTGTAAAAAGCTTCAAAAAAGCTTCTTGCTTTTTTCTTCAAAAACTTCTTCAAATAAAAAAGTTTCTTCAATAAAAAAGCTTCTTATTTTTTTATTCTAAGTCAAAAAAGCTCTTTACTTTTTTATTCTAATTCTTTTACAAAAAACTTCTTGCTTTTATCTTCTAAGTCTTTTTCCTGAAAACAACTCTCTAGAAAATGTATGGGGTTTTCAATTAAATCAAAAAACCCTCTTTTAATTTAAAAAACTTATTTTTAATTCAAGAACTTCTTTTAATTCAAGAACTTCTTAACAAGATATTGAAACTTAAAATATAATCAATTACATTTGATAACATAGCTTCCAAAGCTCATGCAAAAATCAAGCTCACTTAAATTGAGAAGACTGAACTCAAACAAAGTCCAAGCTTTGAGTTAACTACCCCTTCATGATATGTGCACACAAGTATGCTAAAAATAGCTTTGCCAATATCAAACATATTTCCAAATAAAAGTCCCAAGATTGGGGGCTCAAGTTAGCCCAATCTATATCAGTCAACTGAAGTGATCAACACACACCAATTCTCATGCAACAACTTACACAATTGATGTCCCCAATGTTATTCTAAATTACCTTGTTTTATACATGCAAACACCGGATCCAACATGCAATTGATACCCATTACTTGAAACATTGAGATGTACCATCCTGCAACTTTCAGGGGTTGGAGTGTCCTACAAGTAATAGCTTAAAACTAATATGCAACTGACATGCAAGAATTTTCAACAACATGCAACTGATACCTATTTCCTAAATCACTGAGATGTACCATCCTACAAGTTTTTGGAGTTAGAGTGTTCTGCAAGTAATCTCACAAAACTGACATGTAACTACATGCAAGGTCATATAACTAACATGCAAGAACATGCAAGGTCATACAAGTCCATAGGACTAACATGCAACAACATGCAAGTGACATGCAACAACATGCATGCACATGCAAGTGACATGCAACAACATGCAACAACATGCATGCACATGCAAGTGACATGCAACAACATGCAAGGTCATACAAGTCCATAGAAGTGACATGAAACAACATGCAAGCACATTCAAGTGACATGCAACAACATGCAAGTTCATATGAGCAACATGTATCAACATGCAAGTACATGCAAGTAACATGCAACAACATGCAAGTACATGCAAGCTACATGCAAAAACATGCAAGTTTATGCAAGCTATTCTAACCACATGCAAGCAATATCCAATTCATGCATCTCTAACATTGTAGTTAACTTCAACATTATATCAATGCAAAGTGTCTCAACATTATCCACTCATGTACATAAAAAAGCACAACTCCAAGTCTAAATATAAATCCCCATCAAAAGGGGCACCCAAATTTAACTCCCACTTACTAGGAGTTATCAAACTCTCAAAAAATAGACTTAGGAGAAGTCAACAAAGTCTTCATGGCCCCCACTCTAAAAATGGATACCCAAGTTTGAAACATATCAATTAGGAATTGATTGCAAAAGTTAAAGTGATATAATTAATAAATAATTAATCTCTCAAAGTCTTTATGTGTTGGGGAACACATTCCAAGAACTTTGGAGACACATGAATTGGTTATGATTGTAAGTTAATGGCAACTTATCCCAACAAATATGAGTATGGATCTTGCAAGTAAAGGAGAGATAATAACTCTTCACAAGAATATCAAGGGCAGGAAGATAATATTGGAAATAATTAAGAGGGGAATATACTTGGAATGAAGACACATTATTAAAAAACCCTAACTATTTTTCCCAATGAGTAAAATCAAATGCAAGTTTCTGATGAAACCATACTAATGTGGGATAAAAAAATATTAAAATAATTATTTTGAGGATACACATTTTACCAATGATATAGAATATTTTCACCGGGGTATGAAGTATTTCCATAAGGCAGATAATTATTTTGCCCAAGGAGGGATTTTTTCATTCAAGAGGAAAGTACTTCTGAGAAGTTAATCAAGTATGGTAATTATTTGACCTTAAAAACATTGTAATGACTAGTGAAATATCTTTCACCGAGGAAATAAAGGATGGGTAATCATTTAAATACATTTTGCCAAGTAACGGTGAAAAACTCAGATAGAGAAATATGACCGGGAAATGAAATAAGGATTAAAGTATTGAAAATACTTTATTATGCGAAGGCATCAAATTAAATATTTTTGTTAAAAGATGATTAATTAATGAAGAGCTACACCGGGGTTACAACCCTAAAGTACAAAAGTATATATGGGAAATGAAATAATTAAAGAAGGGAGGAATGATCATCATCAGTAGTAGTAGAGAAACTTATTTGCTCAGTCATGATGTCAATATATCACCATTCACTCATCCACTCTCATTTCAAAAACTGTTGCCATTAATGTATAAACTTTAAAATATAACTAATGGAGAAGATTGTTCAAAATCGATGATTTATTTCCAGTGTTCAACTGTTGTGTTAATATTTAATCTTATATGTTGTTGTGTTGTCTCCAAAGTGGTTTTCCTCTATTATTCAAATTTATACAATTTGTCAAGACACATTTGTTGTTGTTGTTTGATTTTCTCGATTGGGTTCTGGCTAGAGTGAATTAAATTCCTTTCAAGTAATTTTTTTTAATTGGTTCCTACCTAGTATTAAAATTCTTTTGAATTAATTATTCTGATTGGTTTCCCTCAAGTCAAGAATTAAAAATCCTTTTGTGATATCACAATAATTTGTGAAAATGGCACTGGGATTATTAAAGAAGAGTACAATAATTGACGAACTTGCACGTTTGTACAAGCTGCAAACATCCAAAGTGCCCAACATGTTAGAGTTAAGATGAGAAATAAATCCACGTATCCTACACATCTGTCTCTATAACCATCAATCCATCATACAAATTTGACTCTATTCACCCAATAGATTAGGCACTGGACAACTTTAGAACACTTTATATAAAACTCAATCCATACTCTTGATACTTCAAGCACTTTCATTATGAACTAAGCTAGTCAGCTCTACAATTACCTCACACCTGTGTGCCATAGTAAAATTGCCTAAATTTCAATCCATTTAGATTTAAAATTTGCTTTATCCCTCAGGGACACCCGCCTAGTTCTGGCAGAGCCCAAAGAGTAGGGGTTTTCTAATTGCATAAACCTTGTTTTGTTGGCCAAAAAATGTATTAAGAGATTGGCACCCTCTTATGGTTTAAGAACCTGCATTTTTGAGAACCAACAACTACCAACACCTCTTATCTCTTTTTGCACTTTCATAACTTCAAATAAAGTGATTTATAATTGCATCACTTAGCTTAATGTTTTACATTTCAAAAACAAATGCAAGATAAAAGGTCATGGTTCAACCTATGTCTGAAGTCAATGCAAATAAAAATAAGCTGACACAGCCTTATTGCTAAGCACATACACAAGAGGTTGAGGTATTACATTTATTGCAAATTTTTAATCAAAAGGCAAAAAATGCCTTTAACCCATCGGCACACTTAGGGTTTTCAAACCCTAATGACAAAAGGCTAGGGAAAATGCTTCACTTCACATTTTATTTTGTACTTTCAACTTTCTATGTTCTAGGCACTACCATGGTAGGGTTTCAACTGGAGTCATGCAGGTCTGCATTGGAGTTTTTATGCACTTTCTACATCTCATGTGACTGCCAATACTTAGGCAGTAGTAGGTAATAATCCTTCATTGACTTTTAGTAGGCTTTTACAGAGCACAAAACAATTAATATATCAATTTACTCTCATGATTTTGTGAATCATTTCTCTCATCATGATGTGTATTTGTTTCTGTAGCCCATGATTTTGCATGAAGGAAGTATATTTGTTACATTCTGAGCATGTTTTTCACTATCACTGCAATATACACTCATGCATTCTATAGGAGTTTTCTTTTCCTATTGAGGAACAAGGTTATATTTATTGCATTGACTTATGCTTGGCCTCTCTATGATTTGATATGACATGGCATTTACTACCTTGTACACAGAAAGGCTTCATCTTTTCTGCAAAACTTTACTCTGTTTCCACTTTCAGGAATGAAAAACCAAGTTGCGATAGGGTTTCAATGATTGTATGATAATTATTAAAAAGCATGATCTACCTATGAGTAGTGTTATGTGATCTCTATCTCCATCCTTTTGAAAGCACCATTGATTTAGAGATGCATGTTTCTATCCTTCACTTTTATGAACCTACAGGGAATCTCTTACCTATTTGTTTATTTGCCTTTTGAATACATAGAATAGAATTTGCTTTTGTGTGTTTCTCAATCATGACATCTCTGTCATTATCAGATACACCTACAGAGTGGCATTGTCATTTGAAAACCCTTTCCTTTGCTTGCCATTGATGCAAAGTTTATAGCTTGATGACCCATGACATGATCCATCATGCTCATCTCTTAAGTCATGATTGCTTAATGTACATGGTGATTGACTTTTATGCTCATTGTCACCCCCCTTGTACTTGTATGGGCTTGTGCATCTTGTGATCAACAAGACTATCCTTTGAATAGTGTTTTGGCCTGTTTCTATGCATAAGATCACTGCCTCCTATTTCATTGTTGTTGTCGTGACTTCGACTTGATCCAGGTTCTCCACAAGTCACTGATGAAACACTTTTAGATATACCCATAAGGACATCTTCATGCTTATGATACTCTTAGTGATACAATCATCATGCCTTTCAATGACTGTTCCCACAGTGATCTAAGGTATGGTTTGTGACTATTTTTGCATTTTATTATAGTTATCTCTTAACTGCCCCGTAACTCTTGTGATAGTCATTCCCATTTCATGAACTATTTTATTCTCATGATATCCTAACCCTCTGTTACGATTTATTTATCTCTATCTACCATGGAATGAATAAGACCCTAAAAATCTTAGTCTTGAGACATCATCCTCATTACCTATATGGCTTGGTAATGAACATTTCATTGAGTCTCTTAAATTGTGCATATGATGACTATTTTATTTCTGTTGTCACAGTCATGTCATGATTGTTCCTTTCTAGTTACTATTTGCAGTCAGTTGTCCTTTAACATGCATGCTTCCAACATTATTATCTCACATATGCAAACCTCATGGTGACTTCAAACAGTCCTAAACTATTCCTATACCATTTTTTGTAGACCTATAATCTCATCACTCTTTGTGAGAATTTGGCAGAGATTGGGGATGACAATGCAAGTTCTAAGATGGTCTCACATACCTCAATTCCCACCTCTGATATCCTTGTGAACCAATATCTCTTGTCTTCACTGTGCATCTATCTTGTTTTGACTATCTCTGTTGTTACCTCTTCATTTTATAACAGTCCTCCATAATCTTATGGCTACCCTCTTTTGACCCCTGTGTTCCTTCATTCTTTGGGACTGCTACTATAGCCATGTAGTGACTGTCTCTCATTAGAATGAAAGTCAAGGTCCTTAAGGACTGTTGTGGATGACTTCGCTTATTGGGTTCCAAATAAGTAAATATTTTATCATTTATGATAGTGATGTAAGCCAATTCACGATTATAGGTGATGAGATATATACTCAAAGCTGATAAATGAAATGCCTTTACACTCTCATCCCTCTCAAGACAAGAGGGTAGCACGTTGGGCTCAACCCTTATGGGAGCCCATTTTTCTCCACATGCTATGATATTGAACAATGTAATCCAGCAATGAAAATTTCAGCTATACCTGCACAGTGAACAAACATGTTAGCTAAAATAATGAAGCTCAAAAATTGATGGGACTGATGATGATCTCCCACTTTTCTTGATATCTGTGATGTTGCAAAACTATTTCAATACCTTAGGAGAATTATATATATATATATATATATATATATATGTGTGTGTGTGTGTGTGTGTGTGTGTGTGTGTGTGTGTGTGTGTGTGTGTGTGTGTGTGTGTGTGTTGATATAGTATATGCAAAGAATATGGATCCTTTGCTCTAACACAACTTTCTCTCACCCCTTGCAAGCATTCAGGCAACAATAGGTTAACTTCTAGAGTAACAAAGCGATAAGAACTAAAGTAAGGATATAGTAGTTCAACCTAGGATTCATCATTAGTAACAAGGCAATGACGGATCCCTACTCATTCCATATGCTCTTTCTTTTCCTTTTCATTCAAATGTGTAGTTTATTTTCACATTGCATTGAAAAAGTTATTCCCAAGGCTTGTGTGGGACACCATACATTTATGATTATCAATAAAAGATAGCAGTCATGCAAAATCCATGTTATCTTTCTCTTGTATACATTTGCAAACTAAACTGTAATTTATTTGATAATACTTCTATGCATATGAATGTAACTTTTAGCAAAAATCAATGTGTACCTTTTATCTTTGTTTTGCAAACACTATCCCATCTCTACCTGATTGAGCTGGAAGCTAAATTAGGTAACATCTGCATAGGCCTCATCTTGAAGACTACAGAGCCATTTAAGGGCTAATAGAAGAAAACTGACCATTAACAACTCCCTTGAGACCATGTGTCCTCTGGGAAAGGATGTCTCGTGCTCTTTAAGGAGGCAATGTTGGTGTGTAACTCCCTAATATTACTCCCTAAAGAGCCTTAGTTGTGCCACACACGTCTCCAAATGACTTTTGGAGTACTAATCATCCAATACACCCACCAAATTTATTGGTTTGGTTCCAATCTTCCACTCAAGCATTCTCCACATGAAGCCACAAAGAACAAAGAGGAGAAGAAACTACCGAGTGAAGTAAGGCCAATCACCAACAAAGCTAACAAAAGGCCAGCTTGGTGCCAAAGAGATATAAAACAAAATAAATCATTAGTTTTTCTCCTTCTGGCACTGCATTTTCACCCCAACGAGAAAGAAACTTCCCATGCATATAACCTTACATCATGTTTTCGAGGTCGTGATCATCACCCTCCTAATGGAAAAGGCATCATAGACAAAACACAAAGACAATTCAAAATAAAACGAGACACTCCTACCAATCTCACATAGAAGACCCCACAAACCTCTAGTAAATATTAAAGAATAAAAAAACAAAAGTCCTCCCTAATGTGGGAAAACACAACCCCTAACATTCTCGCATAAATTCCTCAATAGTAGAACCATTGCTAAAAGCCTTCTAAGACATAGAGATTGCAACCTAAACAAATACCCACTCACAACCTACTCTCAACCAACCATTAAAGATCAAATGTGAAAACTACTCATAGGCACTATATATGTAACCAAACCCATCATGCAACTCCATTTTCATATATAACCTTTTACAAAAACAAGATAAAGTTACATGGGGATGACCATATCTTTGATGAAGTTGGTATTGAAAGAAATACCTACCACTGGAACCCTTCCCCGCGTAATTCTCTGGTGTTGAGGCAAACTAAGGGCTTATTTCCCCTAATAGTTAGGGAAAAATTATTCTTTTCCTAGGGGAGAGTATACTCCTGATCTAGGAGGATCCAAAATATCTCAAAAAATTCACAATCCCAGAATCTGGTGAAATCATTACCATTGCTTAGAGTTTGTTGAGACGATTCCGATGCCGCTTGAATTGCATCGATCGGAGTCAGTAGATGAAAGTTATGGTTGGTCAAAGTTGTGTAGAATAAGGTTGATCATGTACAGGTGCTGATGTCAGCATGATGATGTGGCAGTCTCTGGTGTTGACATGTGGTAGGCTCATAAGGTGACATGTGGAAGTACAACTAGCAAAGCAGATGACGTGGAAGTTGGATGTGAACCAATAACATGCTGACACATGTCATCATGTGGTTGAATTAAATGGTTCCACATGGACCAATGGTTAGGTGCCACATGGCACCCCTATAGTATCATCTTATCACTAGTAGTCTTATGGTCAAAGCTACGGTCCCTTATGAGATCCTTTTGGCTGAGGCGAGCACCTTCCCAATGGAGGCTTATGCTATAATCTGGTTGATATGTTACCTAAAAAAGGTGAAAAACATGGAGGACCAATGGTGGCCTAAGGTGGTGGTGGGGGAGGACTTACATCATATGAGAAAGATGTGGGTGATGCAGAACAACAAGTGGATGGACAAGTGGCATATTTAGTTACATGATTGTCCTAAAACCAAAGAAGAATTTAAGCTCGTATTAGAGAAATTCAAGACTATCATGTGGACTAAGTAAATTGGCTGAAAAAAATGTACTATGTCAAAGAGTTTAATCCCACATGGGAGCATGAGAAAAAAGACTACTTGCATGCCACTCTCAAAAGTAAAGCTACAATTTTAATGGTACAACTAAGGACAGGTTCCCATCATTTGAGATGCAAAAAGTAGTAGGTGGACAATTCCCAAAGAAGCATGGGAAGACACGATTTGCATCTTCTGCAGCAAAAAAGTGGTTGAAACTAAATGACACTTCATCTTTGAATGTGCTGCCTATGAAGACATTTGAAATCAATATGAAAATAACTTGAAGGTGGGCAGTATTATTGAGATATTTGAGGAGGTGTTGTGATGTTCACAGCACATCCGATTTTACCCTGAAGCAAAATGAGGACCCTCTGTTGTTTTTTTGCTTTTGTGTTGTTTGATCCTACTTGCTTGGAAGTATGGGTAAATATCCCTGGTACTTGACACTCAAAATGCATAGTGCATTTGGGAGAATAATTGTAGTAAGTGAAGTGAGCTTGAAAAATAAGCTAAGGTTGCCTTTTGAACCATTTGAAAATCCCTTGTATTTTCAGAGTTATGTAATTGTTGTGAAATTTCAATAGTCAAGAAAATTTGTATCTCATATACATATTTCTTTGCATGTATGTTGGATGAATTGTTTTAAGTTGTCAGACCTTAGTAGTAAAAAGGGAATTTTATTCATTTTTTTCATGTTGAATTTGTATATCAAGTGTCAAACCAGAATATACCAATGTGGACCAGATCGAGCTTTAGGGTATATGGCATAAAACTTGAAATCCGCAATCACTTTGCATATTTTCGCATGTATGAATGCTTGTACAAGATATACAAATTCCAAAACATACATGCGTGGATGTCAGAAAATATACAATTCAGTTCATAAACATTTGTATGGCATATACATGTATTCCAGTATACATTTCCTTAGTATACAAACCAGACTTGACAATCTTTTAGGGTGCATTTCATAAAAGTTGAGATCCGAAATTGTATGTATAAAAGTTTGTATTTGTTATACAATCTCAAAATATGTATACCCGGCCTCGAAAACTGATTTAGTCGAACCTAAAGTACATAGATGCATAAACAAAGGGAAAGAGAAAGTCAAAGTCAAACATCCTTTTTAGGTATCAAAATTGTATGTATTCGAGATACAAAATGATATACAAATGGTTTATATACAAGGTCAAAACTGAAATTAATTCCAATTCAATTCATAAAAAGGTAAGGTCCAAATTTGTATGTATGTTATGATTACATCTAATATACAAAAATGAAATATGAAGAGATATAAAGAAAAAACAAAGGAAAATGTGAAGGTGATATAATATGCATATTCTTTGATACAAAAGTAAATTTAAATGTGAAAAGAATAGTAAGAAAAATTTATATATGATATCAACATTTATCTTCTGTATCTTGGGTGAAGAATTGGTAAATGAAACACAAAGTGGAAAAGTGCATTTTAAAATGGTGAAAAAGAGATCCAAAATTGTAGAGTTCATACAGCGTAAGGCAAATTATGGTGAAAGGAGACAAATTGTAGAGTGAACGTAGTGGTGGTAAAAAGGAGAACGGTAAAGGTCTGTGTAAATGGGATAACAGTCAAACAGTTACATGATTCAGGCTACCGCCCAGATAGAAAAATAAACTAAAGTGAAGAAGGCTGCTGGAAAAGAAGTGAAGGAAATGATGAAAAGAGAAGAATTCCCTCACAAGGGATATAACTCAAACATCTAATGCTACAGGAGGGTTTGTGGTGGACATAGCGAGTGGAGATTTAGACTCAAATACACTGCTACAGAGTCAAAGAACAAAAGTCAATATAGAAGATATTTCAACATTTGAAAGCTTCCAAAGGCATCCTTTGCGTTGAGGAATATTCTTTTAGGTATTTTGAGGGACAGTTGGGAGATATTTTCCGCTATTGATTTGACTTGGTTTGAATGTAAACCATTGATTAAATTTTGTAACTATAGCAAGGGGAAATTCAATTCTATATAAGAAACCCTGCTACTTGTATTTTAGTGACACACAGGGGCTGGCACAAGGATTTATAGAGGGATTTACAATTTTAATTTGAATACAAAAGGAAGTGATTTGTGGAAATACTTTGAGCATTAATAGTTTAGAAAGGAGGTCGCATGTGTCTGCATAAAGGAGTGTGTGGAATGTCCTACCTCTTTCATGCATCTGTAAAAACATTTGTGAGTTTTGGTAATTTTGATTGATAATAGAACTCATTGTTACATTGTAAATTCGAAGTGACTTTATATATGAAATGAATGCAAACATCAAATTTCTATGCCTATTCTAGAGTGTCATGATTCAGGGAATTATTTGAGATATCTATTTCTAAAAGATTGCAATTCCATATGTACATTTGTGAAATTGCTCAAGATTTGCATATGAGAATTTAATTGTTGTTGAATTGTTCAGGAACATCAAGCTTATTATACGTGGATAGAAGAACATTCTATCCTATCCAAACAATGTTTCTAACCCTTATCTTTTCTATTTTCTTTATCAGTAGTTAATAAATAGCATGCATACAGCTATCTGAAGGAGATTGTCATTAATTCAATTAAAGACTAGTGAATTGCAAAGATCTTTAACAATTTTCATATAAATTTAAAGTACAAAGTATGTTTTCATTGAAATTCATGCAAAGATTTGTAGTAAAATGGTAAATACATGCAAAGGATCACTAGTTATAGTGTAATTTGTAGTTATTTGCAAAGTGTAAGTAAATATAGCCAGTACACATCCCTAAAATCACGTAAGGCCCCTTGAACAAGCAGTTCACAACGGACCACTAAACTTTCCAACACAATTAAGAACTGACTACCGGAGCCTTGAGGTTGAGAATCATCCTTGGATAATTCTCCATGCCTTCCAAGAAAGATTAAGTTCCTTGTGAATTTATCTCATGTTGCATATGTGTAAAAACATACATCAACAATGTTGGGAATTAAGCTGCCTCAACCTTTGCAATTTCCTAGCACTAGTAATTTAATTGTATATTTAATTATTGCCTAATATTGTAATTACTTGCACATTCAGTTTGGTCACATAGTTGAAGTGGCATGGCAACATGTTAGCTTACTTGGAATGTGACTTGGATGGTCAAGTCAATCCTACAAGGATTTGGACGTCCCATATTGAGGTGACATTAATTTGCCATGTGTCGCCATCTTTGGTATGTGGAAGGCAATATTCCATATGACAGAATCTATGACACGTAAGGGCCAAGTTTGGAGATTCCTATGACATGTGATGACAAGTGTCAGTTGGCATCTTTGCATGAGGGAAAGGCATCTTTGGGTGCCCAAGTTGGGCTATGACATGTTGTAAGTAGAATATGCTATATTTAGCATTGTATGACGGATTCTCTTACAACATTTAAGTTTGATAGTGTGGGCAGATTTTATGATGGTTGTAATTCGCGTAAGAGAATCTGTCATAGTCTATTTTTAGCTTGGAGTGCTCTACATTGAGAAAGTCAAATTTTCCATGTATGAAAGATGTAAGGGATGTAAGGACAGCAAGGACAAGTGTCCTTTGATGATGGAAATGGTCATTTGACCAAGGTGGATGGCTATCCCAAGATGCTCTCAAGATATGCCTTGTAATCTCTATAAAATGCATAGTTTGGAGTTGTAGTTGCATAGTGTTTTTACAGGTACTATTATGCTGCCAGATTAACTCTAGAATTGACATTCGTGAACTCTTGGAAGACTTGCATTGCAAGTGTATTGTAAACTATTGTTGTTTTGATAATACATTATGTAGGTTTTATAGTGTGGGGTTTTTTACCTGAAAAGGTTTTCCCCATGGTATATCTTGTGTCACCTTATTTTTGTCTATTGTGTTGCTGCTGTAATCTTTATGTTATTAGTTTAATGTTGCTACAATTGTAAGGATTAAAACAAATTTACACTCCATTCCCCTTATTAGATTGGTGTAGGAAGTGTGTTCCACTTACCTTGCTTCCTTTCAGTTGGTATCAGAGCTTGATCACCTGTGATCCTAGTTGTTGGGTAAGGGTTTTTTGAGATAATCTTTGATTGAATGGGAGTCTATGCAAAGTATTCTATGATCTTGTTGCAGCGGGAAGATGGCAAGCACATCTAGAAGAATAGAGATGGAGAAATTCAATGGCACTAATTTTGAGTTATGGAAACTTAAGATGGAAGACATTCTTGTTGATCATGACCTATGGGAAAATGTATCCAGTGTAAAATCAACTGCTATGGCACAAGCTGATTGGGATCTTAAAGATCGAAAGGCTAAGGGTCTCATAAGACTCAACCTAGCTGATTCTATCCTGTTAAATGTCTATGAGGAGAAGAGCACAAAAGACCTTTGGAAGAAGTTGGGTGATGTTTATTAGGCCAAGTCCCTGGTGAACAAACTTGTTCTAAGAAAGAAGTTGTATTCTCTAAAAATGGAGGATGGAGGATCTGTTGCAGATCACTTGAATGCCTTTAATATGTTAATTGCACAATTGACATCAGTTGGTGTGAAGATGGAGGAGGAGTATCGTTGCATGACCTTGCTTTGTTCTTTGCCAGATTTGAAGGATCATCTTGTGATGGCTATTGGGACCACCACATCCACTTTCACAATGGATGAAGTGGTATCTTCACTGTTATCTGAAGAGATGTGAAGAAAGTCTTCTGAAGTAGCCAAAGAGGCTCTTGCGATTCATGAAAGACCCAAGGAGAAAGGGAAAAAGAAGAACAAGAAAGATGAGAAGGGAAGATCCAAATCTCCTAGAAAGTCCAAGGCTTTTTGTTGGAACTATGGCAAAACTAGGCATTTCCGAAAGGAATACAAAGAGGAGAAGAAAAAGAAGAAGAAATTTCCTGATTCAGATTTTGACAAGTCACAAGATGATGGTGATGCCTTCATCGTAGCCCTGGCCACCCATGCATCTGATGATGTGTGGTTGATTGATTCTGGTGCATCATTCCACATGACCTTGTATCGAGACTAGTTTACAAAATATGAAGAGTTCGATGGTGGAAGAGTGTACATGGGTGATGACTCTCATCTGAAGATTTTTGGTCGTGGAAGAGTCTCTATCCAATTCCCTGATGGATGAGTGAAGGGGATCTCTAGGGTTATGCACATCCCAGGTTTAGCATGAAACTTGCTTTCTGTAAGTATGTTGAATGATGTAGGTGTGCAGGTTGTCTTTTTGAAAGAAGGATGCAAGATGACTAGAGGAGCTATGGTTCTTGCTAAGGGTACTAGGAGAGGTACTCTATTTGAGCTAGAGGCATGCATTTCACAATGCAATAGTTCTTCTAACTCAAGGAAGAGGGCAGCAGTCACTTCATCCCCACCATCTGAACAAGCAATGAAGAAATCTATTGTATCTAGTCCTAATGGTTGTATTCATGCTTTGGAAGTTAAGCTTCCTATTGAAAAGACAATGTTATGGCATAAGAGATTTGGCCACATTGGTGAGAAGGGTCTTAGAACCCTAAAAAATAAAAACCTCGTTGAGGGCTTAGATGATTGTAATCTTGAATTTGACTTTTGTGAACATTGCATATATGGAAAACAAAACCGTGTTTATTTTTATTCGAGTTCTCATAAGTCTTCTAGTGTGTTGGACCTTGTTCATTCTAATGTATTTGGTCATGTTAATGTTCCTTCATTATCAAAATATATATATTTTGTATCTTTCATAGATGACTACTAGAGCCTTGAGGTTGAGAATCATCCTTGGATAATTCTCCATACCTTCTAAGAAAGATTAAGTTCCTTGTGAATTTATCTCATGTTGCATGTGTAAAAACATACATCAACAGTGTTGGGAATTAAGGTGTCTCAACCTTTGCAATTTCCTAGCATTGGTAATTTAATTTTATATTTAATTATTGCCTAATATTGTAATTACTTGCACATTTAGTTTGGTCACATAGTTGAGGTGGCATGGTGACATGTCAGCTTACTTGGAATGTGACTTGGATGGTCAACTCAATCCTACATGGATTTGGGTGTCCCATATTGAGGTGGCATTAATTTTCCATGTGTTGGCATCTTTGGTATGTGGAAGGTAATATTCCATATGATAGAATCTATGACGCGTAAGGGCTAAGTTTGGAGATTCCTATGACAAGTGATGACAAGTGTCGGTTGGCATCTTTGCATGAGGGAAAGGCATCTTTGGGCACCCAAATTGGGATACGACATGTTGTAAGTAGAATATGCTATATTTAGCATTTTATGATAGATTCTCTTACAACATCTAAGTTTGATATTGTGGGCAAATTGTATGACAGTTGTAAGTTGCGTAAGAGAATCTGTCATAGTCTCTTTTTAGCCTGGAGCGCTCTATGTTGGGAAAGTCAAATCTGCCATGTATGATAGATGTAAGGGATGTAAGGATAGCAAGGAAAAGTGTCCTTTGATGTTGGAAATGGTCATTTGACCAAGGTGGACATTTATCCCAAGATGCTCTCAAGATATGCCTTGTAATCTCTATAAAATGCATAGTTTGGAGTTGTAGTTGCATAGTGTTTTTACAGGTACTGTTATGCTGCCAGATTAACTCCAGAATTGACATTCGTGAACTCTTGGAAGACTTACATTGTAAGTGTATTGTAAACTATTGTTGTTTTGATAATACATTGTGCAGGTTTTAGAGTGAGGTTTTTACCTGAAAAGGTTTTCCCCATGGTATATCTTGTCACCTTCTTTTTGTGTTGTCTTGCTGCTGTAATCTTTATGTTATTAGTTTAATGTTGCTACAATTGTAAAGATTAAAATAAATTTACACTCCATTCCCCTTATTAGATTGGTGTAGGAAGTGTGTTTCGCTTACCTCGCTTCCTTTCAAATAGGAGGCAAGGCTGATTCATAGTAGGAGAAATGACATTGAAAAGATCTTGAAGATTTCTTAGGGCTGTGACTCTTGGTCCCTTGGGTTGTTTGGCCTCGTGGATGTCATTAAAATTAATTCATTCATTAGTTTGTTGAGAATCATCCTTGGATAATTCTCCATACCTTCCAAGAAAGATTAAGTTCCTTGTGAATTTATCTCATGTTGCATATGTGTAAAAACATACATCAACAGGTAGTAAGGCAGATTCATAGTAGGAGAAACGACATTGAAAAGATCTTGAAGATTTCTTAGCACTATGGCTCATGGTCAAATTCATTCATTCATTAATTTGTTTTAAAAAAGTGGTTAATAGGGATCCATCTCCTACCACCCAATGCTATTTTACCTCTCCACCACCAAGCCACATCAAAGATCACATCCATTAAAATAAATCAAAGATCACATCCATTAAAAAAAATCAAAGATCACATCCGTTAAAATGTAGTTGGGTAGTTTGAACCCCCCGATCTCCCAATATATTGATTAGCACTCTCAACCAATGCGCCACGCGAGATACTGATAAATATAAGTGGAGGAGTTTCTATGTATTACGCTACAAATCGTGATGAAGAAGGAAAAGGCTCTTTTGGGGGTTTGAGCCCCCAACCACCTTTTTGCTATAGGCTCACCGAACCAATAAGCTATATGAATTTTGTTCAAAGTTTTGTAGTAATATTTCTCTTTTGTTATCATTTAATAGTGCGTGTCCGCTATATAAAGGGAGTAAAGTTATTGCAGAGGTGGGGAGCAAAAAAAAAGAGGAGAATATTGTAACGAAATTATGACTAAGAGGACATGAAAACTGAGAGTGTAAGCACAAAGACACTTTGAAATTGTATTCTTTTAAGTGTAAGTGGGTTTTTTAAAGGCTTTTGAAGCCTAACCTACGAACGCTAGAATAAGGAGAATACAAGAGAGATTTTAGGCATTAAGAGGAGAGTGTGAGAGGATGTTCTATGCAGGTTTGACACATTTTTGATGTAATAAGGTGAATTGAAGTTTGGCATCATTAATAAAAGTAGTCCTACATTGAGAAGCAGACTCAGAGATGTAGCCTGAACACATGGGTGAACTCTGTTAACAAACCTGTTATTGTCTCTTTGTTTTCTCTTATTTCTTTAAGTATTTTGATTCCTTCTTTGAGTTATTGATTATGAAAATTAACATAATTAGTTAATATGTCATCAAGTTGTGTAACTGATTATGTGAACCTAGTTCTGTAATTTCAACCAAAAATAAACATAACCATGCAATTCTGTTGATGCGATTGGGAATTCTGTAATTTGGGTTAAGTGCAATTTAAATTGTAAGCCTTTATTTACAGATCAACTCCTCTCCTCCAACACAAGATCTTTTCTAATAAGGATTGGTGGTATGAAACTTTATCTTCCCCATCCCTGTTGCTCTTAGCTCTATGTTTCTTCTTGATGAGTCTCAAAGGGGTGTTTTTTGATATTTTGATCTAATTTAACTAGAGCAGACTAAGATTTGTCATGCTTTTTAGACCAACTTCCTCTTGAAGTACCTATTCAACCATGTCATTATAAAAATCATTTCCAACATTAAAAAATGTCATCCATCATGGATCTCATGGCATGTTCTGAAAATCTACCACTCCTGGCATAAATTCTCCCTCCTCCAAAAAATCTTTGTACCCAAACTCTGACCCATTCCATTACCTTATCTAGCATTCTCCATCCAAGAACATCCCATCTACTATTGTATCTTTGTCACTAAAACAGTTTGTGCCCATTTCTTCCCCATGGGAGGATGAGATCAACACATGTATGTCGATTGATCTGTCTGATTCCTTTTCTAACTTAGAGGATATCCCCTCTAGAGAAGACCCTTCTAAACAATGATACTCAATTGGGGGAGAAAGTGAAATCTAAAACTATCAAAGCCTCTGGAACTAGCAAGAAGAAATCCTCTGGTAAGGATAAACCTAAGAAAAGGCAAAAGCAAGATGTGCCTCAAACGAGAGAAGCTACTATATCTTTAGAGGATGTATTGAAAGCCATGATAGTTGATGGTAATTTGAGACCTATTGCCTAATTATATGATGATTATGAAGATACTAACAAGAACATCATTGAGACTGCTATTATCCAATATTTGGACATTTATAATAAAGCACTTATTGAAATAATTACTGATCTTCCAGATATCTTGGCAATTATAATATCTGCAAGAAAGGAAGCAGCCATGGCAAAGTATAATGAGCTTAGAGAACACTTAATAATAAAACTATGTTTGGAAATCACTTTGGAGGAAAAGGTGAAAATATCCAAAGCACTTCATAACAAATTCAGGACAAAAAGAAGAATGAACACTCTTATGGGAGGAGATATTCAAAAGGTGGTAAAGGAAACTAAAGAAATCACTTTGAAAATGTTGAAGGAATTTAATCTTCCTACCATTTATGACAATGTAGAAGCAAATGATGGAGAAGTGAGTTTTGATTTATCATGTACATATGTGTATGTAGAATGTTATAAGATAAGTTTTGAAATTTTGGTGTTGGTTCCTCCAACTGATATGTCCAAAACCCCCTAAAGATTATCCAAATTCTTATGCTTAGGGGTTTTAGATTATTGGCCAACCAATAGGATTACAATAGTTAGTTGAAAAATCCTTTGCACTTTTGGTTCTACAAGACCAAGGCGAGTGTACCTATACAACATCCTAGAGGTATATCTTGACCAATGCTAGATGTTCTAGCTTAAATAGAGGTTCTCAGTGATAATCTGTACCAAAGAAATAACCAATTTATCTTAGATTGGCTAATCCTTTGGTAATATAGTTCAAACTTGGCTAAGAATAGTAAACTTCAATTATACTCTAAAACAGTAAAAATTTAGAAATGATATTTCAATTATAATGATGGTTCAAAATAACACTATGATACAACAATAAATCAGTGCCTAATCTTAGGGCCATAGAGTCAAATTATAGCAGATAGATGTATCTTTCAAGCAACCCTAATTCATTTTAATCAACTAATAATGTTAATGCCTTACACTAACATCTCCCAGACATGGAGTATGTAGAAATATCCTTTACACCATAATGTATTATGGCAATAACTATATATCATTCAAGCAATTATTTCTCTCCTTGAAAGAAAGTAAAGATAATACACACATTATAGATGGACTGCAAAGATGAACTCAAATACCCTTGATACTTGTATTCATATTAATTTCAAAAATACACAAATGGGGAAATTGTTACAAGCAATTTGATTCAACGCTCATAATTGAAAATGAGACATTACTCTACAAATTTGAACAAATGGAAACTGCAACTATCCTAAATTTTTTGAACCTAGGGATGATACATTAATTCCCAAGAATGAGATTCGAAACCCATATTTAATGGCCTAGAATTCCCATTTATAGAAACATGGGAGAAACAAGCTTGAAGACAAATACAAGTGTCATATTTTCATTTGACAAAAGTGGACAAGAAGAAACCATAATACCCCTTTTCTAGTCACTATGACATGCTTCTACAAAGAATCATCATTTGGGATAGGTTGGAATAACTGACTTTGTCTCACATGCTCACTTTTTGCCATCATGGGGGTGAGCCATGTTTTTGATGGAAAAAGGGGAGTGCAAGATATTTTAATGGATTAGCCCCTTCGCTCACAAGGACATTTATTTCCCATGCGACAACTCTCTGCCAAACTTCACTAGCCACAAACGTAGATAAGGAAGTGCCAATAAGGATCAACAGGGAAAGGAAGGACTTGAAGCTTGAGTCCCTTTTATTGTGACAACTCACAAGCACAAGTAGACAAATCTCCTCCTCTCTTTACAGAGTCCTCAATCAACTCACCCAATTGAGGACAAGAGGATGTCTCTAACAACTGGCTCTAACCGAACTAAACCTCTAGCTAAGCAGGGAGCAACAACAATAATAGTTCCCTCCATGATGCCCACTAGCCTCATTGAGGGGGACAATGCACCACCCATTGTGACTCAATCTATGCTAGGACCCACAATATGGAGGGAAAGGGAGAGATAAAAATGACGTAGCTCTGTCTTCATGTCAAGACTAGAGACTCACAAGAATAGGAAGTTACTAGAGAATACAAACCAGAGCATAAAGTCCTCATCTAGGAGGAGCCACAACATATCAATGAATGCTACCAAATTCCCTAAATTTTATCGACCCCACCAACACCTCAGAAAGGCCACTATAAACTCGTAATTCCATATGGACAGGTCATTAGCCATGAGAGTAGAGAAGAAAATTCTAAGGAATAGGAAGATCATCGTAGCATACTGAGAATATAAATGAAGATGAGGAAAACAAATTAAGTGAGAAACACAAACTAAATACAATAAAACACAATTTATACCTTCAAATGTGAACCCTCTCCTTGATAAAGTTGAGAGAGTGCACCCTTACTCTCTAGCTTTACTCATGGCTTACTAAAAGTGAAATGCTCTCAAACTATGCAACAAATCACTAAAATCCTAGCTCTAGATGAGATGATGGACAGATTTTGGCATGATAATAATACACTAAATGTGGATGCCCAAATGGCTTGGGAGAGGTGGTATTTATAGGCTTTTTAGAGGGAGATTTGATCCAATGGTTGAAATTGAAAGTAGGGTTCAATGGATGAGGATGAATGTGAAATGGAGGGCTTAGATTTGATCAACAACAATGGAGGGATGAGAATAAAAGTGAATTTTTAATTCACCTTTGAAAGGGGTGTTCATTAATGAAGTTAGATGAGATGGATTAAAAGGGAATTTTAAATTATTTTGGGGAAGAGGTGAGGATTAGAAATGAAATTTTAATTCATTTGGGGAAGAGTTCTTATTAAATTTGAAATATGACACATTAGGTGTGTAAGAACTCATTATTGATTATTAGGACAAATTTATATTAAAAATTACCTTATGTGGAATAAAGACTAATTTTTTTATTTGTGGAATGTGCAGAGGAGTGTTAAGTGGGGTTTGACCAAACTAATCAAGGGAATCAATTTAATTAATATGGTTGTAGTAAATTAGTGAATGGATTAATTAGGAGTTAAGATTAATTAAATAGAGATTCATTTAATTAATCTTAGGACTAGGGGATAGGTAGGTTGGACTAGCTAATTAAATAATAGGTATTTAATTAACTAGGATAGGGGTAGGCTAATTACTAGGATAAATTAACTAGATAAACATAATTTATCTAGTTAATTAGGTTTAGGGGAATGGTGAAATTAACCAAATAAATATTTGCACATTTATTTAATTAATTGGGCTAATGTTAGTAAAGTATGACAATTGAATTAATTAAATTTTAAAGATGAAATGATGAAAAGAAAGTGAATAATCAAGTGTTGGAAGGTGTAACTAATTAAATAAAAATTTAATTAATTAATTGTATGATGTTGGAAAGATGGTTAGTCAGTGAAAACATTTTTAGGTGTTTACATTTGCCCCTCTTTGACGTGGTGTCATGACCTAGCAGGGATATGGCATCAAGTCAAGGAATTTGCCCCAGCTACTCCAATGAGGAATGGAATGGATGAGGGATGCCTCCTCGAGAGGTTGGGTGAAAAAATAAAAAAAAATTGGGTGAGCTCTTGAAAGTAGGAAATGGTGATGAAAAATGGATAGAGGATGGAAAAATAGGATGGCAGGAAGAGAAATGGGCGAAAAAGGTTAAGATTTGCACCCTATGGAGGAAAACATGTGTTGGAGGATGAAATGGCCTTCTATAAATAGAAAAAAAGTGGGCCCAAAGTGCCACATTTGCAATCATTGAGCCACATAGACGAGAGAGAAGAAGAGACAAAATGGTAAACCCACTCTTCCCATGCTATGAGCACCAGTCCGATCAAGTTCATTCCTACATGAGATCACTAATGGCAGGACCCTAGGTATGTGGAATAACCCTAGCTTTGTCAATTTTTTAATTTCACGCATTTATGGCATCAAAAATCAGGTCGTTTAGGGTTTTGGTGCCATTAAAGGGCAGATTGGTACCATCATAGACTATATTAGTGCCATCCTCTAAAATGGCAGCATCGACCAAGGTAGGGAATGCGATAGTTTGGTGCCAAAACAAGGTTTTGTGGTACTATTATCTGGTGTGGCACTATATGTGCTAGGGAAAGTTTCACCAAAATGGCACTATCAAAGGAAACTATGGTGCCATTGTCTCAAATGATGCCATTGAGTAAATTGGCACCTTATCAGGGTGCTCTGGCACCATTCTCCAGAATGGTACCATACCCAATGTTTACAGTGCCATTCTTTGGAGTGACACCTAGGGTCTAGTAGAGGAAAATGATTTTTGAAGGATGGGCACCAAACTGGTGCCATAAGGAAAAGAATCGGTGCTACTCTCTTGAATGGTGCCTTACAAGAAACAAATGGTGCCATCTTCTAAATTGGCACAATCTAGGGAATTAACACCATGCCAAGAAATATTGGCACTAAATTGAATTTTGGTGCCAAAAAGGGAAAAATCAGCGCTATATGACTGATTTGAAAAAATGCAAGTTTTTGACTCACATTTTACAGATGTAGGTTGACGGGGGGATAGTGGCTTTATAGGAGCAATGTGTTCTCAATGTTATGTAGCTGGTAGATGGTTTTGATGCAACTACATGAGCTCAACTAGGTAGATTAGGCTTGAGGATAGTGGCAGAAATGCCCATCATATGGGCACATGGGGCAATGATGATGGCCCTGGTGGAGTGATGGTACCCCAAGACATGCTCCTTCTTGCTTCTGACAAGTGAGATCACCATCACCTTGGAGGATGTTTATCACATTCTGAGGTTGCCCATAGATGGAGAAGGGGTGAATTATGATACTAGGAGAGGATGAGCAGCCCTGGATAGAGCATTTGCTCTAGGCCACTCGGTGTTGTCATAGGATCGACGAGAGATGAGCTATGATTAGACATTGGAAGCACAAACAGATCAGTTCACTTTGGTTCTTTGTGCATTAATTGGAGGTCTGGTGATTCTTGATTGGTGTGGGTGGAGCTTTCCTATGGGTTGGGGAGAGATGATAGAGCAGATGGTATTAGATGAGACGGTCTATGCATGGGGGCCATGCATGTTGGGATAGTTATACCACGAGATGCATACCGTGTGATAGGGAGGACTCTAGGCTACCTGCTCTACATCCTGTAAGTGTACAAGACTGTTTGACAACACTAGCCTTCCTACCAATTCAAAGTGCTAAAAGACATACTCTTTGCAGAGATGGAAAACTCTACTCCTCTATTTGGTGTGGGACACATACCTTGTCCTCACTGCCTCCAAGATACTGCCTCAATGGCACATAAATTTCTTAGCCCGTTGCCCACCCTTCTCACTCTGTTCAAGGGTCTGGACTACTTGGTGCTCACTTTCCTTCCCTCTATTTTTCCACTCCTGCAAATCTATTTTTCCTACTTGTTTATCTAGCCAGACTCCTCACTGAGCTCGCCTAGAACAAGCATGCATTGCCTCTAACTGGCGATCTGACCACCCCACAAAAGAAAAACAAACAAAGAGCATGGCTCTACTTGATGACCTCCATACTGTACAATGGAACTTGAGGAGTCATCAAAATAGAGTCATGGTCTGCAAAAGAAAACAAAATTGCAAAAATAGAAAAGACTAATCTACTTTAGAATGGTAAACTAAGAACAGAAAAGAAATACACAAATGATCGAACTATTGAATTTGATTTTTATTCAAAAATTGCCTTTACATCAGAATGCTTCTCAAATCAAAATCTTTTTCTTGTTTCTTCTGCTCAACTCCTCATACAGAAAGAATGCTACTTTTTAAATGTATTCCATGTCCGTTACAGGACGGTTCCATCACCAGAACGGTTCATATTCTAACTGCCCATTCAGTTCTGTGGTAACAACAAGATATCTTGACTTTCACATTCATGAGAACTTTTAGTCCCACATGCACCCGTTCATGTCGGCCACTGCGGTTTATATATTTGATGGCTTAGTAAACTATTATCGACACTTTTGCCACCGACGACCCCTGTCTACCCCCATCGGCACAATCCAAACTATCGGCCAACATTCAACCATGAACTCTGATAGTCCCTTGTCTCACCGATACCAAGTCTTCATCCTCCGTCAGCATGACCACTGTGCATCGGCCTCAAATCTTTAAGCTACGCTGACAGAAGTCCTCCCGCCAATGTCCTAAAGCACCATCGGTGTAACAGCCCATATCGGACAAGACCTCAAAAGTCACACTGAACCTTAGACTCCCGCCGATGTCATCGGGGTGACTACTCAGCATCAGACAAACCTTCGATACTTATTCTGATGGTCCTTGTCTCACCGACGCCTACAGAATGCCTTCATCGGAATGACCACAACCATCGGTGAAGCAAACAATACCTACGCCGAAGACCAATGTCTCACCGACCATTCTAACCCATCGGCTTGACATTCAACATCGGCCAATTCGTAACTCCCTTCACCGATATGTCACCTCTCCCTGATGGTTAGCACCATCAGCCAACCGATACTATCGGTATAACTTTCCACTCTTCTTTCACTGCCTATTGTCATGCCAATGTGCTTTTGCCAGTGTGACTCCCTACATCGGTCAGACATTGTCGCTGTCCCCCGATATATCTATTCATGCCGATGTTCCTTTGTTGGTATACCTTTGTCAGTATGACTTAACTATCGATAAAGCTTGAAAACGTTGCACTGATGAGCTTGCTCACTCTGATGGGTTTACTTTGCACATGTAAAAACTTCTTCCCACTCTACCCTATTTTGAAAATAAAAACATCACACCAAAAATAAGCAAAACTATATACACATGGGCTCTAAGCCCTTGGTGCTCTTGCACCATACTCCCCTGTGCGGAAAGAAGCTATGTCACCTCCGGTGACAATGAGGCAAAATCAATGCCCCTCTTTTTGAATTCTGACTCTGCAACCCAGGTAGCTTCTGCTTTAGGCAACTATTTCCATTTGACCAAATGCTCCATGTAGACGCCATGTCTGGTCTGCTTTTGTACTCTTGAATCCAGTATTCTCTCTGCCTGCAGTTTGGGTTTTAGTGGCAAAGTCACATCTTTTACTGTCTGTTCCTTCTCTAAAATGGATCCATTTGCTGCTGACTGAGGATCCCTGTATTGCACCACGTCGTGGACATTAAACACTGGTGAGATTGCCAAATCTTCTGGTAATTCAATTCTGTATGCATTGTTACCATACTTGTTCAGGATTCTGCAAGGACCAATTCTCCTCATCTGTAGTTTGGTTGGTGTGCCTTTCTGCATTTTGGCTTTGTTCAAGTGTACCATAACTAGATCACCAACCTCAAACTGAATATCCCTTCTGTGGGCATCTACTCTGTCCTTGATCTTCTGTGTGTTGTTTGTCAAGGTTTTCTTCACCTGCTCATGCACTTCTTTCATGGATTGTGCAAAATCCTCAGCATGTCCACTTCTGTTGTCCACGATTCCCATATTCCTGAGCTCACATATACCTCTGGGATGCATTCCATAGACTATTTCGAATGGACTCTTACCAGTAATCCTATTCACACTGTCATTATAGGCAAATTCTGCCTGATGAATGACCAGATCCCAACTCTGTCCATATTCTTTGGTTATACACCTTAACAGGTTGCCCAATGTCCTGTTTACCACCTCTGTCTGACCATCTGTCTGTGAGTGATATGCTGAATTGAATGACAAATTTGTCCCCAATCTCTGCCACAATGTTTTCCAGAAATGCCCCATGAATTTAGCATCTCTGTCAGACACAATACTTGCTGGAAGTCCATGAAGTCTGATCACTTCTCTGAAAAACAAGTGTGCTATATGACTAGCATCATGAGTCACTTTGTAGGGAATGAAATGACTCATCTTGCTAAACCTGTCCACAACTACATATATGCTGTCATAACCAGTCTTAGTCTTAGGCAAACCAACTACAAAATCCATACTTACACATTCCCATGGCCTGGAAGGAATGGGTAAGGGTTGGTACAGTCCTGCATTTGAAGTGGTTCCCTTGGCCTTCTGACATATGATACACTGCTCTACATACCTTCTGATGTCTCTGTGCATCCTTGGCCAATAATAGAACCTTTGGACTAGCTCCAGTGTCTTATTCAGACCAAAATGGCCACTCAGACTACCATTGTGCTTCTCCTGTATGAGATTTTCTCTCATAGATCCTCTTGGCACACATAATTGTCCACCTTTGAATAGCAATCCCTGCTGTAAGGTGAAATCTGCAAACTCACTGTGAAAGTGATTCTCAAAATCTTGACATACCTTGTATGCCTCAGCAAAATCTTCATCATGAATCTTGGTAAAGATTCTTGAAATCTTCAATTCCAATGCTCTTCAACTGCACTTCCTGCACTGTGAGCAATCTTCTGCTCAAAGCATCTACAACTCTATTCAACTGCCCCTTCTTATGCTTAATTGTAAAGGTATAAGATTGTAGGTACTCCATCCATTTGATATGCCTGCTGCTTAACTTATCCTGTGAGTTTAGAAAACTCAGAGCTTGGTTATTTGTGTAGACAACAAATTCTTTAGGCAGGAGATAATGTCTCCACTTCCTCAATGCTTGGACTAGAGCATACAACTCTAAGTCATACGAAGAGTACTTACTCTTTGCTTCATTCAGCCTCTCACTGAAAAAGGCTACAGGTTTGTTTTCCTGATTTAGCACTGCTCCTACAGCTATATTACTTGCATCACATTCAATAGTAAATAGCTTATCAAAACTAGGCAACAACAAAATAGGTTGTGTTGCTACCTCTTTCTTCAACCTTTCAAAACTTCTATCTACAGCTGGTGTCCATCTGAATTTTGCTTTCATTCCACCCTTAATTGTATCCAACATGGGTGCACATATTCCACTAAAATTTTTGATAAACTTTCTATAAAACTGGGCTAAGCCATGAAAACTTCTCACCTCTGTGGCTGCTCTGGGAGTAGGCCAGCTCAATATGGCTTCTACTTTGGACTTGTCCATCTTCAACTCTCCCTGGGACACCACAAAACCAAGGTATACTAATTCCTGCTTCATGAATTCACACTTCTCCAGATTTATGGTTAGTTGTTCATCATGTAATTTTTGCAAAACAGTATTTACATGTTCTAGATGTTCTTCCTTGGTCTGACTAAAAATTAGAATATCATCTAGAAAAACAACAACAAATTTACCAATGTAATCCTTTAGGACTTCATTCATGAGTCTCATAAAGGTACTGGGTGCATTTGATAGACCAAATGGCATAACAAGCCATTCATACAGCCATTCTGTGGTCTTGAAGGCTGTCTTCCACTCATCTCCTTCCTTGATTCTTATTTGGTGGTAACCACTCTTCAGGTCTATCTTGGTGAAATACTTTGCTTTTCCAATACAGTCCATGAGATCTTCAATTCTGGGAATTGGGAATCTATACCTTATAGTTATCTTGTTTATGGCTTTGGCATTTGTGCATAATCTCCATGATCCTCCTTTCTTGGGTGCCAACATTGTGGGCACAGCACAAGGACTAATACTCTTCCTGATCAATCCTTGATCTAGCAACTCCTGCACTTGCCTGGAAATCTCTTTGTGCTGATCTAGAGTCATCTTGTAAGGTGCCTTGTTTGGCAAAGATGCCCTTGGAATCAGGTCTATCTAATGGCTTATTGCCCTCTATGGAGGCAATGTAGCTGGTGTACCATCACTAATTATGCCTTTATACTTCTCCAGTATAGGCTGCATTTCTTTGGGAATCTTTGTCTTCTTATCCTGCTGTCCTTCTTTTGGTTTTACTATGATGGAATAACCAATACCATCCTCCTTAAGAGTATTCAGAAACTCTTTTCCACTCACAACCAAGATATTAGGACTCTTTGTCTAAACTGCATCTTCATCTTCCAATGACTAAATTTTATAGGTGACACCATCCTTCTGAAAAGAATAGGCATTCTTCTCACCATCATGTACTGCTTTTCGGTCATACTGCCATGGTCTACCCAATAAGAGATGGCATGCATCCATGGGTAGTATATCACATAATACCTTATCCTTATAGCCACCTATACTAAACTCTACCCAACTTTGTTCATTCACTACCACATGTTGACCCTTATTCAACCATGTGACTCTATATGGGTTTGCATGAGTAATTCTTTTCAAATTCAGTTTCTTAACTGCTTCATCAGAAATAATATTATCAGTAGATCCTGAGTCTATGATAATTTTACATACCTTATTCAAAATCTTGCACTTGATTCTAAATAGTGCTCTCCTCTGGCTTGGTTCAGACTTTACTAGTTCCTTCATCAAGGTTCTCCTTATCATCAGGTTCTCTCCATCTTCTGAGTTCAGATTGACCTCAGGTAACTGGCTCCTGGATGCATTGTCTTGGACATAGTGATTCCTCTTACCACCTCCTTGAGAAGAGGATGTGGTCTTTTCTGGACAACTATATGCCGGATGACCTAGATTGTCACAGTTGTAACACTTCATGTTGGTGAAATAGGATCCTCTGCCTGATCCTCCTGACCTTCCTCTGTTAGATCCTCTTCCTCTGTGGTTTCCTCTACCACTTGACTCCCCACTCTGCTCTATGAGTTTGGATTCTGCTTGGGATCTATTGTCAGCATTCCTTCCACCAAAACCTCCTCTGTGTCCTCTGTTATCTTTGCCTCTTCCTCTTCCTCTGCTATTTGAGTCTTGTTTCCTCTTATTCTTTTCCTCCACTTTTAGTGCCAGCTGATAGCATTTTTACACTGTTGTAGGACACAACAAACTGATTTCTTCTTGTATATTCCACTTCAGACCGTTAAGGTACCTTGCTACCTTTATGCTTTCATCCTCCATTACTTTGGACCTTAAGCATAGCTTTTGGAATTCTTCAGTGTATGCACTGACATCTAATTCCTTTTGTCTTAGATTTTGTCTCTTCCTATGCAGCTGTATTTCATAATCTTCTAGCATATATGCTTCTTTAATTTTAGCTACCATTCCCTTCCAAGTAGCTATGGGCTTCTTATCTTCTTTTGCTCTTTCAGTCTGCACAAATTTCCACCAGGTTAAGGCAACTCCCTTGAGTCTAGATTTGGCCACCTTTACTTTTTGTGCCTCGCTTACACCATCACATTCAAAGTGATTTTCAAGTCCTTCTATCCACTCCATGACCAAATCTGGGTCCATTTTCCCACTGAAAAGTGGTACTCCTTCCAATGTTTTACCACTCATTGCTTTCAAAGCTTTCAAGAATGGTTCTTCTTCCAACTTAGGATCAGGTGTGGGCTCTTCATCTTCTACAGATACACCTTTTCCCTTATCCTCAGAATATTTAACTCTCTAGCTGACTTCTTCAGTCTTTTGCAACATTAAGCCTAGCTTACTCTCCATTTCTGCTAGTCTTTCTTGTACGAGTCTATTCTCCTCCTCTTGATCTTCAACTTTCTTTGCTAACTCTGCATTAGTCACCATTTTCTTGGATGATCTAACAGACTCACTTGAATTCGGTGATGACATACAACTCTTCTATTCCTATCTAGGAATAACCCAAATCTTACTGCTCTGATACCAATTTGATAGGGAGGACTCTAGGCTGCTTGCTCTGCATCCTGTAAGTGTACAAGATTGTTTGACAACACTAGCCTTTCTACCAATTCAAAGTGCTAAAAGACATACTCTTTGCAGAGATGGAAAACTCTACTCCTGTATTTGGTGTGGGACACATACCTTGTCCTCACTGCCTCCAAGATACTGCCTCAATGGCACATAACTTCCTGAGCCCGTTGCCCACCCTTCTCACTCTGTTCAAGGGTCTGGACTGCTTGGTGCTCACTTTCCTTCCCTCTATTTTTCCACCCCTGCAAATCTATTTTTCCTACTTGTTTATCTAGCCGGACTCCTCACTGAGCTCACCTAGAACAAGCATGCATTGCCTCTAACCGGCGATCTGACCACCCCACAAAAGAAAAATAAACAAAGAGCATGGCTCTGCTTGATGACCTCCATACTGTACAATGGAACTTGAGGAGTCATCAAAACAGAGTCATGGTCTGCAAAAGAAAACAAAATTGCAGAAACAGAAAAGACTAATCTACTTCAAAATGGTAAACTGAGAACAGAAAAGAAATACACAAATGATCGAACTACTGAATTTGATTTTTATTCAAAAATTGCCTTTACATCAGAATGCTTCTCAAATCAAAATCTTTTCCTTGTTTCTTCCGCTCAACTCCTCATACAGAAAGAATGTTGCTTTTTAAATGTATTCCATGTCCGTTATAGGACGGTTCGATCACTAGAACGGTTCATATTCTAACTGCCCGTTCAGTTCTGTGGTAACGGCAAGATATCTTGACTTTCGCATTCATGAGAACTTTTAGTCCCACATGCACCCGTTCACGTCAGCCACTGCGGTTTATATATCTGACGGCTTAGTAAACTATTGTTGGCACTTTTGCCGCTGATAACCCCTATCTACCCCCATCGGCACAACCTAAACTATCGGCCAACATTCAACCATGAACTCTGATAGTCCCTTGTCTCACCGATACCAAGTCTTCATCCTCCGTCGGCACCATCGGTGTAACAGCCCATATCGGACAAGACCTCAAAAGTCACACCGAACCTCAGACTCCCGCCGATGTCATCGGGGTGACTACTCAGCATCAGACAAACCTTCGATACTTATTCCGACGGTCCTTGTCTCACCGACGCCTACAGAACGCCTTCATTGGAATGACCACAACCATCGGTGAAGCAAACAATACCTACGCCGAAGACCAATGTCTCACTGACCATTCTAACCCATCAGCTTGACATTCAACATCGGCCAATTCATAACTCCCTTCGCTGATATGTCACCTCTCCCCGATGGTTAGCACCATCAGCCAGCCGATACTATCGGTATAACTTTCCACTCTTCTTCCGCTGCCTATTGTCATGCCGATGTGCTTTCGTCAGTGTGACTCCCTACATCGGTTAGACATTCTCACTGTCTCCCGATATGTCTATTCACGCCGATGTGCCTTTGTCGGTATACCTTTGTTGGTATGACTTTAACTATCAATAAAGCTTGAAAACGTTGCGCTAATGAGCTTGCTCACTCCGATGGGTTTACTTTGCACATGTAAAAACTTCTTCCCGCTCTACTCTATTTTGAAAATAAAAACATCACACCAAAAATAAGCAAAACTATATACACATGGGCTCTAAGCCCTTGGTGCTCCTGCACCACCGTGCGGTGATAGTTTGAGGCATATGTGTTCCTATATAGGTAGCCCCTCTAGTACTCCTATGTTGGGTGGTTGCGCTACTGGAGGTAACTTTTTGATGACCTTGTTCATTTGATATGGCAGTCATACATCAAGGTAGAGTAGTGGCCTGATGACCACATTCATATGCCCTATACATTTCACCTACATTATCTAATGGGGTGAGGGGACCATAACATTGACATGTACCTCCCCTCTTGGGTGATGCATCAGTTTGGGTGATAAGATCCAAATATATAATAATGGAAATAATATGATGTAGCAGATAGATCTCACATAATAGAAGAGATGTTTGTGGGCCAATATGCCCTAATATCTAATATATGTGGAAATAGAATAAACCCTTGAGGTAGGGTAACACTATACAATACTCCTTATGGAAGAATCCACTCCACGCTATATCTCCAAGAGATCTCCAATACATTATCATACTCCACACACATCCTTACAATGATATTCACCTCTTCTATATATACCACCTCCTAATTACATAATGGGGGTAAGCCTAATGAAGGCCTAATACATAATATAATTAATTACACAAGTTACCCATAAGACCTAATATAACTAAAGGGATGTGTCCCACATGTTGGCATCTCCATCCACCCAAATAGATTATAATATCATATTCCTAGGTACATAACATGCCATCCCTCATTGACATGTTTCATCACTAAAACATGAGAAGAAGCCAAATAGTACGATTGTCGCAGGTTGTTATGAATGTTCCACCATGACCAATCTTCCAACCATCCATAGTTGATCTTTGAAATGGTTTTATCTTGATAGTACCTAGATCCCATCCTTGATCCATATTTTGTTGCATCTCTTTAATTTCATTCCTTATCATAGTATGTCCTCTGCTTCCATGAATAGCCATTACTTCTTTGATGCCACTGATTGTTGTAGTAGTTCTTTTGATTCCATGTGGGTCCATAGTAATTGGGTTGTTGTTTCCATGTACTATGATTCCTCCATGATGGTTTCCTCCATGATTCTTACCACTCACAATGATGTGGATGCCTATATATTGTGCCCTTTTCTATCACTGGAGTCTTCCCTATATTTTCATCATTTTTGCCACTTGTTTTGTTGTCTCATGAAGAGAATTACTTGTCTTCTCTTTTTTCTCTACATCTTGCTCCTCTTTAATGTCATCTAATTCCTTGATGCAATCTTCAGTATATTCTTGAACTTGCACTTCCTTGGTTTTATTTTTGACTTCATTATGTGTAATATCCTATAATGTAACCTTTTTCCTTCTATACCAAGGCTTCATGAATTTCTTTTTCACATTGATGTTTATTGTTCCCAAAGATTCTAACCAAGGATACCCAAGAACAATATCCAATCCATCCATATGCAAAGCATGAAAGTTTGAATGCAAAACTTATTTATCCATAGAGATCTTCAAATCTTAAAAAATTTGAATATCATTACCTAATATTTGACAATTCTTGATGCACTTTGCTTGTACCCTTAGCTTCTTGGCTAAGTCCATGCTGATGAAGTTATACTTGATGCTAGTATTTATAGAAACAATAACTTTTTTCTTTTGAATACATCCATGAATTTGAAGGATTGAATCCTCCTTCCTTGGAGTTAAAGTTCATGTTCTTGTATCATCCTCCTCCTCCTCCTCCTCCTCTTCTTCTTCTCCTTCTTCTCTTTCTTATTCTCCTTCTTCTTCTTCTCTCTTCTTCTTCTCCTTCTTCTTCTTCCTCTTCTTCTCCTTCTTCTTCTTCTTCTCTTGCTCCTTCTCTTGCTTCTTCTTCTTCTCCTCCTTCTTCTCCTACTTCTTCTTATTATCCTTCTCCTTCTTCTCCTTCTTCTTCTTCTCCTTATACTTCTTCTCCTTATTTTGCTTCTTCTTCTCCTCCTCCTTCTTCATCTCCTTCTACTACTTCTCCTTCTGCTACTTCTCCTATTGCTACTTCTCCTTCTTCTTCTTCTCCTTTTACTGCTTCTCCTCCTCCTCCTCCTCCTCCTCCTTCTTCTTGTTGGGGAAATTATAAGAGATAATTCTAGGCATTTTGGTGATGTTCAAGAAATTGTTTTTGTAGAAAATGTGGTACCTATCCCTCAGAGAGAAAGAATTTTTCCTATACAAGCTCTCCCTAACAATTGGCCCAGAAACTAGATTGCCAGTCAAAGGAACCAATTGAACAATTAACAAATTCTATGAAACAATTAGTAAGTGAAATCGGTGACTCTTTAATTTCTTATTGTTGTTGTTTAAAAACTGGCTTCTAAAAGGTATACTAGGGGAGATAGAAAGAAAGAATTTGGGATGAAGATTTTGAACTATTAGAAGCTATTAATTTCTCTTCTTTCCTGCTTAACCAAAAGGTTAAGTCTGTTAGTAGGCTGCCATCCCATCCTCCTAAACAAAATATTACCAGTACTCCTGGTGCATCTTTTCAAGCCCTCCTCCAGCATAGAACTATCCTTCCTTTGCAAGTTAAATTTCCCGCTGCTATGTCTCAACCTCCACCTATCCCATTGGGAGCCACAATAGGTCCCTCAACCTAGGATCTCAGTTACATGACTTGCCAAAGGATTCAGGAAAATTTATACCTAAGCTCAGAAGAGATGGGAAGGTCACTCATTAAGAACACATGCAAGCCTTCTTTGTTGCTTCTTCTATCCTTGTTGTGCAATATGAAGATGTCTCCATAAGGCTCTTTGTGGAATCTTTAACTAATGTTCTCGTTGACTAGTTTTACCACCTCCCAAATGGTTCCATTAGAGATTGGGCCACCCTAAGATCCAAGTTTGAAAGTTGGTTTAAATCTCTAGAGAATGAACAAGTCCTTGTCTCTCAATTAACCTCTATGAAAAAGGAAGTACATGAGCCTATGAGAGAATTTGTGGCCAAATTCAACAAACTGGTCAGTAGGATTCCTGAGGACATTAGGCCTAGAGATGTTCTATTAAAATGCTTTCTCATCAATACTCCTCCACCAGATGTTAGTTTTACCATCAAAAGAGAAGGTGTGGCTAATTTAAATGCAACTCAAGAAAGGGCTATATCCATAGAGAATGACTTGATTATTGCTGGGAAATGGAAGAAAGAGCTTCAAACTAGCAAACCCTCAGTAGTAAATTCCATTGATTCTATTATATAGAGGTTGGCTAATGATATTATCACTTTGAAAAAACAAATGCGTAAAGGTTTCTAGTAGCCACCTTATCAAGATATGCCAAGAAAAGATTATGGACCTCAAGGAAACTATAATAAAACATTGCCATTGCCTGGTCCAACTTAGAGAGTGGCTATCAAAGGAGGTCCCTCTATCAGCAAGAACAATCATATGATGTGCAATTTTCATTTGACCTCTGACCATGATGGAACTACCTTCCCAGAAATGGTTATGTTCATGCAAATGCTCTCAACCAATGAGCATGTTGAGGAACCTTACGTGGAAGAACCTGGGCAGTCTCATGATGCAAGTGTAAATTTCTTTGAGTATGAATCTGATGAGGAGGATAGAGAAGATGTATACACTGAGATTGACAATCCCAATTGTGTAGCCTTTACAAGGGGCCAGCAAGCACAAAAAGGATAAGAATAGAAAGGTCAAGATGGTAGTTTGTACTTTGCTCAAAAATATACCCTGACAAGAAAAAATACTCCTAATTTCAAGAGGTCGAAGAATGTTGTTCCCAAAGACACATCAACTAATACCACTTGTTCCTTCCTCTGATGCACTTGTTTCTAGTTCATTTGATATAATTGAGTCATGTAAAAATACAAAATTTTAGATCTCCCATGTTGAATACCTCATACCCAACCCTTCTAAACTAGATAGGTTGTTCAAATACATTAAACAAGAGCCTTCACCCTCTCAGTGTAATGCCCAAGTCTCTAGTAAAAATGAAGTACATGTTGAGAAACAAAATTGCTCAAATTCTAATGAAAAGGACTCTGACCAACAAAATCCCTTTGCAAAACTTGAGCCTTTCTATGTGTCACTATAAATAGATGGTTTTAGGCTAAGTAATTGTATCGTTGATTCTAGAGCTTGTGACAACGCAATGTCTGACCAAGTGGCCAAAGCTTTAGGTTTGGCCTTCACTTCTTCACATGGTAGGTGTTTCTCTATGGATAATTCACCAATCCCTATTATAGGCCAAATCAAAGATGCTCAGGTTACCTTAGCTCCCTTTCCAAAGAAGAGATTGAAGTTGACCATTATAGTTGCTGATATTCTTACCAATTATGGAATGCTCTTGAGTAGAAATTTTTGTAGAGATATGGGTGGTGAAATTCAGATGTACTAGTCCCATTATTTAATACCCTTAGATGGGAAGAAAGTGCATCTTAATCCAGATCCTAAATCCATGTTTACAGTGTTAAAATAAGGGGATCCAAGAGCAGACATCCTTTTGTAGAAACTAGACCAAATACCTACATGTGAACCTCAATGAAAGAGGAATGTTCAACCCCCACTTACCCTAATTTAGTTGATGAACTGTGGAAACTAGAATTTGATGGAAGTTGCTTTAGTGCTAGGTCCAGTGCAAGAGTTGTTTTAATTTCACCTATTTCAGTTGCAACAGACAAACATATGGAACTCCATAGATAGGAACAACTAAATAGCGCACACGAATACTTATGATATTATTAATCAACAGGAAGCTTACATGACAGTTCATCTATAACAATGCTCGCTTAGTACATGAAGGAAATACTTGCTTAACAAGCTATGGACTTCAAAGAAGCTTGGGACTCAAGCTTTTACAACACTTTAAAGCCGGACTGGCTTACTATCTTGATACTTACAAACTATGACTTTAGACCTTAGAACTCTTGCTACTCTCAGACTTGCACCCAATTGCTTGTGAAATGCAGGCGGCCCTGGGATCCTTATATAGGAAGCGGAGGGCAAATCTTTTTACCCCGATCACATAATTCTTTGGAGTCCGACCATAGAAGAGTGACACGAAGACACCTTATCCGTAGAGCATCCCAAGAAGGTGGGACCCAATTGCTCGTGAACAAGATAAGGTCGGCGACCGACACTTCCTTTTACAAACGAGTGGAATAACTCGTACATGCACTAAGGCGACGTGTTAACCCCTTTAAGAACATGGTAGGGTCCATGCCTTTCATTTCCTTACGAGGTGAAAGATTCCCCGATGAGTGACAAGCCCACTCATTAGCCTTATCTAGAGCCCGTGCTGTGGGTGGAAGTACTTGATTCGTATGGAACCCACCTGATGCAACCTTCGCATAATTCTCCTTCTAGATGCGTACAATCAGGAGCACGATAGAAACATCTAGAATCATATTGCGGCACTCTAGGATCATCTTGAGAAAAGTCATGACAGTTGGCACAATCTTGATTTGAGGCGTGTGGGATACACCCGGGAAGACTATCATCTTCACGCCAAATAATACTCATGACCTTAATCTTATGTGGATGTGCCAAGATAGCATTACTTGAGTATGGTATTCCTCAGGCAACTCTGTAGGTCTTCGTATGCAACCAGATGGGAGTCTGATGCTGAGTGAAGTATTGAAGACGATTCCCGATGGTCCAGTTGTTGAATCGAGACGTTGGCCCGCCAGGTCCATACATTTGACACATATGCCTACTGATGGCATTTTCATTCACTGAGTTGAACTGGAGTCTAAAAATACATCCAGTATAAGCAGTGGTGCCATTGAATTGCAACTGATCCGCTTGAGGGTAAGGACCAGAAAACATCTTTCGGATGGTAGTGACACCAAACTCGTTATGAAGCCATTGGAAAGGATTTCCAATATCTGGATTTAGAAATCTAACTGGGAGAACGAAGTCTCCACACCAGTTCTGAAGGGCATGACCAACATCTGAGTCAATTGGCTCAGCTTCTGCAGAGAACTCAAAAAACGGAGTTTCCGTCCACAAACCTGGAGTAGTTAGTTTCTGTTTTGAGACAAGCATTTCAAAATGATCATAAAGAAAATCTGCAGCCATTTGATGATTGTGAAGATCCCTATGAGCAAAGGGATTACAACTCCATTGTTCACAACTTGGCTCACTCCAGCGTTGTTCTCTGATTCTTATAACTCGGACGTTACCTGAGCATATTCTTACCTGCTTCTTCTCCTTTTCTTCTGATTTGGCTTCAAGCACTTTCTTCAACAAAAATCCTTCTCTTGATTCAAAATCTTTTGGGAGCATTTCTTCACCGTTAGCATCGCGTTTGAGCAGAAGATCGCAGGTGATCCTGCGCTGGTGCTTTGTCAGATCTTTGGTGAAGATAACATCTTCATATTCTTTTTTCATAAGCTCCACTTCTTTGACGGTTTCTGCATACTGCTTGATGAGATAGGCATGATTGACTTCTCTCTTTTTCTTTTTACCAGGCTTTTGGATCTTGTGAGTGAAGGACAATGGCTGGTATACTCTAGGAACTTGATAAGAGTCTCTGAAGGTGAGAAACTCTCGATCAATGATGAATGGTTCCCAATCTTTAATGGCATTACTTCTAAGGATGCCATCATAATCTTCAACTTCATATTGAACAAATAATACTTGGCTGGGATTGTCTTCAGTACCAAGTCTAACAGGAGCTACACAGTATGCATCACTGCCTTCTTTATCCTGGTTAGCAAAAGTAATTTTGGTATTTCCCTTTTTCCAAGCATCTTCAGGGAAACAATTCTTTCATGCAAGATTGAGATCTACACCGGTATCAATAAGGAACGACAGAGGATATGCTTGAATTCCTCTGAAATGGATGGTAAGTATGACAGCAGGACAAATAGAAGCAATTTTAGCACTTCTGACATACTTATGATCATTTATCATATTCACATGATGACTGGAAGACTCTACATCAATCACTTCCCTAGGAGGTGATCCTTCAAATGCATCATCAGTGAGGTAGTTCAATGGGTCTTCTTCAAGTTCAGACTTAGGTATTTGGGCTGGAGCTGGAACTGGGACTTGGTGAGGCCGTAGTGACAATGGGCCAAAAGAAGAGCTTCTAGTGAATTGGATATCTCCTATAGACCTTTGGATTATAGGACTGTAAGAGGGTTCTTTACAGAGAAGTTGTTCTTCTTTAGGACTCTGAGAACCGGTTCTAGACTTATTTCCAGAATTGTTAATCCTATTGATATACTTTTCCAAATCTGGAGATTTTACTAACTCTTCATGCAAATTAAAATTCTCTTCTTCATCAAGTTCAGTAATTTCTTCTTGAGCTTGAGATATTACCTTGAGAAGAAATTCTTTCCGATGGCGACACCATAGCCGCCGAGCCATGCTTCCAGGTGCAGGTGCTTCCAACAATCCACGCTGACCAAGCGGCAGGGTTGAGGCTAGACTCTCTTGAGCAGGAGTCTGCGGAGGAGATTGTCTCCTTTGCCAGGGGGCTGGCCGATACCCATGAGATTCGTGGAAACTCTGTCCACTGGTACTGCCTTGAAAAGGCTTACTTGGCACCTTGGGTTGAAGCAAATACAGCTTCCTTGCTTTAAGCTGCTCCAACTGAGCATTCAACTTTTTCCAAGTTTCTGGACCCATGTCCATCTTGTTCAATCTGACTTCAATTTCCATTATCTTATCCACAATTTGATTCAGCTCTTGCTGAACAGGAGTGCTTCGGAACATGTGACAGTAAAAAGAGACTTCACTGCCATAAGAACTGACTGAATCAGAATCTGACATTTCTTCGTCTGGATTTTGCACAATTGAAAGATTATTCAATTTAGCAGAGACTTCTTCAGTAGCTGACTGATATTCTTCTTCTGATGAGGATTCAGAAGCTGAACTCAAAACTATATCTTCTGAGTCTGAAGGATAGTCATTTATATAGATGTAGTCAGGTTCTGTGATGCCGTGAGCTTGCATTGCACGCATCTTGCCACGTCCTTTCTTTTTCTTTCTTTCGGGACACTTATTGGCAAAGTGATCTCCCTTACAGATGTAGCAAGTTGGCTTCCACTTGCCACCTTTCTTTTGCTTGTCCTTCTTTCTGAAGAAACCTTTCTTTCCTTTACGCTGCTTTTTCTGGACCTTTCACTCTTTGACACCAAGGCCTTTGAATCTGTTACGCAACCTTTTGTCATACTTTTCTCTACTACAGCCTGCACAAGCATCTGCTTTATCATCATCAATGCGGTGGCAGATAGTAGTCGACAAAATTGGTTGAACTTTCTTTATTTCCTTTTTAGCTTTAGTTTCATCACAAATGTCAGAATTAATTTGTTCCAGAAATTGAATTAACTGCGGAAAGGTTACTTCTTTCATTTCAACACCATCAGCAACCATATTCTCTAACACTTTCTTGTGGTAGAATTCTCCTATGGGATTACCAAAACTTTTTAAGAAAGTGGTATACATTAAATCATGTTGTTGCTCATGGCCGGACAAATAAAAATGCTCATACTGCTTCTTACAGTAAACTTTGAAATCTCGGAGATCTTTGCATTTTCCTTTAATAAACTTGTTATACTCAAGCTTCTCCATGACATCTCTTTTTCCTACAAACATTCTAAGAAGTTGTGCACATACCTGATCAGTTCCTTTATCCAACAGATTTTCTCTATAATCATCTGGCAACCGTTCCCATACATGCTTAGCAGTTCCAGTCATAGAATTTAAAGCTTGCTTGATAACTTCCTTTTCATCTGCATTAGTGTTAGTGGATAAATAATTTGTTATCCATGATCTCATTGCATCAATAGCTCTAGTATTTTCTAACACTTCAAGCTTATCAAAGTTGACAAGAGGGGGTGTGTCAGCTTTGTATGATTGAATATTTTTGAATGGATCCTCCTTGGGGGAAGTTCCATTTCCACCTCGAGCCATTTGGACTCGTCCTTGAGCTGGCGGTTGCTCATACTTACCTGTCAAAGGATTGTACACTTTGGCTTCTTCTTTTGTCATGAGAGATGGTCCTTCATATTGAGCTTGAAGGAATCCTTTTGAATCTTTAGGAAAATGCTTAACCTTAGACTTAGAGCCTGTGTTTTGAATAAGGACAGATTCACTGCGAATAGTGGACTGAATATTACCAGACTCTGTCTGAATCAAATTATTTAATTCAGTATGTTGCTGTCTGATCATGTTAAACTCTTCTTGCATTTCAGTAGTTCTTTGACCATTATGTTTAACATGTAAGTCTACAGTATTCAACTGAGTTCCTAGTACATTAGTTTCTAACTTAATTGCATTACGGGCTTGTGTAGTAGCCTAGAGCTATTCTTGCCTCCAAACATCAGTTTGTGCCTTGAATTGTTCATACTGAGCTTTCATTTCAGTAAGCTCTCTTCTGACTGTTTGTGCCCATTCATCAGACAATCTTTGTTCTAACTTTTCTAGAAGTTGGACAACAGTATGAAAATTCTCCTGATGACTAAGATGAGCTTTCTAACTCTTGACAGCTTCTATTTCTGCCCATTTCTTTCTATCTTCCAGGAGGAGCATTGTTTTCCTCATACACAAATTTGTCCAGTTTAACAAATTACTTTGACTGGATGCACTGGCTCCAATGGGGAAGACATGAAGGGGGCAACATTGGACTTTATAATGACCTTTTGAATCAATGACCATGAAATCCTTAAATGGGGGCAGACGACTAGGAATAGTACTAGAACCACCGGGAGTATCTACAATTCTTACATCCTCGGCTTCTATATTTTGTTCCGGAAAATCAAACACTATTTGAGAGATCATCATTTGAACATTTCCAGATTTTGGTGGGAAGACAAAGGAACAGTCTTCACACTTGAACAAACCATTTTCTAATTCTGAGTACTTCTGGTGCTGACACCTAACCATAATATTAGGTTGTGGTGGATGAAGTACAGTAGGTTGGGGTTGTCGATGAACAGAAGACACAGGAGGTTTAGGTATCTTAAACAAACTTTCAAAACCTTTACTGGGTTGTAATCTGACAGACTGAGATCTAGGCAATACAGAGGGTTCTGCAATCGTTGGATCATTAAAGGAAGTTTCTCTACTTAAAGCAGGAGAATAGGCACTGCTTCGAGAACTACCAGAAGACTGACTTCCTTGGGATTTTCCAAACTTGATAATAGCCTGATCATCTAGTTCTTCAATTGAAATTCCTCTCAATCGACTTGACGTTCCACAGTCTGATTCTTGAGTTTCTGAATCCCAGAGTTCCATAGCCCATTCTTCAGGCATTTTTATATCCTTATGCCGAACAATCTTTGGGGCTGTCAATTGGGTACTATCACTGCTAGAGGTCCAGATGGTAGACAATCCTTCTAATCCACGAGTTTGTCTAGGATTAATCATCAAGGGCATAACCTTATTATACAGACGATAGTGGACAAGGAAAACTAGGGAATGATCCACTGAATCCTTCTTCATGAATAGATTCATGGTGTTAAACTTATATTCTAGAACATCCCTAAGATTTTCATCTTTTAAACTTACAGGAAAGTCCAACAAACAATCTACAAAAATAGGACCTTTAGCCATGGAGTCACATCCTGCTCCAAGCAGTGAGTGAGACAGTTTCAGAAACCTAGCATCCTTAAGCATCATTAAAACAACGATTGGCAAACCTTTACGGTAATGACCACATACACCAATCCTGACATATGAAAGATGCATGAACTGAGGATTACTTTTATTCTCATAGGCCTTCTTTCTAAATTTCTTGATTAACTCATCTAAGAAAATATTTAATCGACCTTGATTACCACCTTTAACTACATGTTGCAATTCAGCGACATGACAATTCTGAGAGGATTTATAACCAAACCAATCACGCAAACCGACATCTTTATTATTTATCATATCTATGATACCTTTAGGAACATCTCTGTAAATTTCATGAGGTGGGATCCTAGGAACTTTAAATGGCTTTTCCGGTTCTGACCCAACTGCAGAGATTTCATCTAAAGCATTACCACTACTTTCACCAGCAGTAAACATAGACTCATTGTTTGCAAAGAAATTAGTAAACCGAACCTCTTGGTTTCGTTTGAAAATACCAATAATACATTAGAATATGAAGCTCTATTACTTGGCTTGGCCTTGGCCAAAGAAAAGGGAATAAAACAATTGAGATCCATGGGTGATGCAAAGATAATTGTCAAACAAGTTAGAAAGATATACACTATGAAAATGGTAGATTGAGACATTATAGAAATAAGGTATGGGATTACATTGAGGATTTTGATGCTTTTTCTATAGAAGCAATGCCTTGGGTACTTAATACTAGAGCCAATTCATTAGTAGTATCTGCATCCTTGTTGTTGCCACATCTATATTTCAAGGATAAACCATATAGAATTGAAGTTGTGTATCTCCCTAATGTGTCTGACAATGTAAATCACTGGCAACTTTTCAACAGTGATAAACAAATTATTGCATTTCTAGAAAAAGCTCAGGCCTTTACAAATATTTTCTTTGAAGGTAGTGATGATAAGAGTAATGACATTTTGGAGGGTGATGTTAATGCTCCTGATGGTAAGGGATCTGAGATGATTCAACTAAAAGGAAATAAGATTCCTAAGGGTCTAGTATCTCATGAAGACTTATTCAATAGACATGACCAGTATTTGAGGTAAAAAAGTAGAGTTTCTATTGAATCATTAGTTGGTTTCAATTGTGTTAATATTGGCACAAAAGAAGATCCGAAAATTGTTAATATAGGAAAGTGTTGTTCCCCTCAAGAGAGGGAAAGGTTAATCACTTTGTTAATCCATTATAGAGATGTTTTCACATGGTGTTATGTTGATTTGAAGAGATTTAGGAATGGTGAATTGCGACATAAGATTCCATTAAAACTTGGTGCTATGCCTTATAGGCAGAAACATCGAACCTATAATCCTAAGGTAGCAAAACCTATTTTCAATGAGATAGATAAAATGTTAAAGGCAAGAATTATTGATCCCATTCATCATTCCACATGGGTAGCCAATATAGTTCCTGTCAGGAAAAATAATGGGGAAATAAGGATTTGTGTTGACTTTAGGAATTTGAATCAGGCCTCCTTGAAAGAGAACTACCCGCTACCTGTTATGGATCATATATTGTAGATAGTTCCTGGTTATGAAATGATGTCTATGCTTGATGAGTTTTCAGGTTATAATCAAGTTGAAGTAGCCCCTGAGGATCAGCATAAGATGACATTCACTACTCCCATTGGTGTCTTTGCACATAATAGGATGCCGTTTGGTCTCATGAATGCAGGAGCAACTTTCCAGAGAGCTATGGATCTATCATTTGGTGATCTGAAGAATAAAATCATTGTTGTCTATTTGGATGATTTAACAGTCTTTTCTAAGAAGAGAGATAATCACTTACATGATCTTAAAATATTATTGCAGCATTGCAAAGAACAAGGGATCTCTTTAAATCTTAAAAAAATTATCTTTGTTGTAATTGAAGGAAAGCTCTTGGGACATATCATTTCAAAGGATAGGATTAAAGTTAATCCTGAAAGAGTGAAAGCTATCATGCAATTTTGGGGTTACCCGCAAACAAAGATAGCACCAGATCTTTCTTTGGCCAAGTAAACTTCTTAAGAAGGTTTGTACCTGGCTTTGCTGAATTGACAAGGCCTATTTCTAACATGATGAAGAATAATCCTATTTTCAAATGGAGTAATGAAGGAAAATGGGCCTTTGATGATATAAAAACTACTATTGCTAATGCACCCACATTAGTGCACCCTAATTTCATGAAAAGTTTCATTATATATTGTTATGCATCGGAGCATATTTTGTCAGCTATTTTAATGCAAAAGAATGAACAGGGTATTGAGGCTCCTATCACTTTTATGAGTACACCTCTTAAAAAGTATGAACTTAAGTACTCTCCATTAGAGAAACATGCATATACTATTGTGAAAGCTTTGAAAAGCTTTAGGTTTTATGTTTTCCATTCCCACACTACTATCTTTGTACCTGAGATTGTTGTTAAAAGTATCCTAACTCAGCAAGGAATTGGACGTAATAAATGAGGATCTTGGATAGCAAAGGTACAAGAATATGATGTATATATTAAGCCCACCAATTTGGTTAAAGGAAAAGGTTTGTGTAAGATGATTGCAGAGAATAAAGCTCCTGAAGAAGAACATCTACCCTTAGTTCTTTTTACTAGTACAATAGATGAATGGTTTTCTAAAGTCTCTTATTTCTTAACCTATGGTGATTGTCCATCACACTTATTAGCTAAAGAGAAAAGGAGTCCAAAGTTTAAAGAAAGGAAATATATTCTTTGGGAAGGATACCTATACAAAAGGGGTGTGGATGGGACATTCCTTAGGTGTGTTGATAAAGAGTAACAAAAGAGATTGTCAAAAGCTTTGCATGATGAAGCATGTGGTGGGCATTTTTCAGCCACCATAATAACTTTAAAAATTTTACATCAATGTTTCTATTGGCCTGGTATGTTCAGAGATGCTCATGAACAGGTATATAAATGCGAGAAATGCTTGAAGTTCATTGGCAAACCCTGTCTTGCAACATTGCCTCTGAAACCTGTGGTGATAGATGAACCTTTCCAATAGTGGGGTTTAGATTTTATTAGCCCTATTAAACCCAATTATAGTGCTGGACACACACACATCTTGACTACAATGGACTATTTCACCAAGTGGGTTGAAGCTATCCTAGTCAAACAAACCAGTTTAGAAGTGGTGCGCAATTTCTTGAAAGAAAACATTATAGTAAGGTTTGGTGTTACAAAGAAGATTGTTATTGATAATCCTAGTTCTTTTTCATCCTCTGAAATTACTCTCTTTTTCTATGGTTATGGTATCATCTTGGCACATTCATCTGATTATTACCCCCAAGGCAATGGACAGGCTAAGTCCAATAATAAAAATTTGATTTCCATTGTAAAAAAATTAGTTAATAAAAATCAAAGGGCATGGCACAAGAATTTATATGATGCTCTATGGACAGGTCAAATAGCATATAAAAGAGATATTGGGATGTCACCTTTTCAATTGGTGTATGGTGTGGATAGCACTATACCAATCCCTTTGGAGCTTTCAGCCCTAAATTTACAGAAGGCAATAGAAGGTGAGCAATTTCAGTCAGCACTAGAAAAAAGAATCATGTACTTGAATAGGTTGGAAGAACAAAGAGAAATAGTTGTAGACAAAATTTCTAAACATTAGCAAATGATCAAGAGAATTTTTTATGGAAGGGCTTGACAAAGGAGTTTTGTGGTTGGAGACTCTATACTTCATTGTGATAGAAGGAGAGAACCAAAAGGAGCACATAAGAAATTTGATTCTCTATGGAAATGGCCTTTTCTGATTAGACAAGTCATTGGTGATAATTCTTTCTTGTTGGCTTATCTAGATGGTACCCCTTTACCTCTTGCCTATAATGGGCAAGATCTAAAAATGTTCAATTGTTGATGATCTTGAGTTTGTCCTTGTATCATAGCTTCCTTCTATTTCTATTTCTTTTTGGTTTGTTGTCATTGTTTTGTCTCTGTTGCCCAATCAATAAGGCTTTGTGTCATGGTCATTCTAGATTCTCTGCATCCTGTTAGTCCTTGTCCCCACTCATCTGCCAACTATTAGCACATAATTTGATTTTGGGTCATGCAAATTTTGTTTTCCCTTTCAAGGTCTATAATGCATTTGTCTAAATCTAAAGTATTGTTTCATCCTTTGCCACTTTGAAAATTCCTTAGAAGTTGCACATCTCCAAGGTTTCACAACTCATTCATCAATTTCTAGAGTTTCCTAACCTTGTTGTGGGGTTTCAAAGTTTCCTAAACCCCCGACCTCCCAACTAGGTGTTTCTTTGTTAAGTATTTTAGCACACGTCCACTTGTCTCTATGGTCGGTAAGTCGAAGGTTTCTAAAAATTCATAACCTCTAACTCATTGTTCTAAAGTTCTAGTTTCCCATGGCTCCATGACAATAAGGCTGCAATCTAAATTTCAAAGTAATCCCTATTCATTTAATGACATGTACAACACATCCAATGGATGTCTTTTTAGGGTTTTTGAAAAATTAACAAATCTCCAAGTTATTCTTTCAAGGAGGGAATTAAATGCCACGTCAACTTGACATTTCAAGCATGTCATATTGAGATAATTACATGTTTATTTATAGATGGTGGTGGAATTTTCTCTAAGTTAGTCAGCTGTCATTGCTTCTACTCTCTACCATTATCTTCTTAGAACACAGTTATTTTCTTGGTGCTTTCATGGAGCTGGGATGAAATTTAAATACCAAGGTGCTCCTCGTTATTCTGGTATCAAGAGTAATTGGTTTGGTGTGAAGGATACTGAGCTTGGATTGTCTGCAATAGGATGATAGGTCATCATTTATAGAAAAGATTTTACAGAGTGGTTTTGTGCATGCTGGAGGCTTCCCAACTTCTATGTAGAGTGTAGATTTGGTGGTTACATGTGCAAGGAGATACATCCTAGAGACTCTTGAGATTAGAGCTAAAGACCGGTCCATGGTGGTGAAGATAGATTCTAAAACTATTTACCATGCATTGAGAATTATGGAGAGAAGCAATTTTGAATACATGTCTGTCACAATCAGGACATAATTCTTTAGAGCAAATGAGGACTAGTGCAAAAAATCCATTGCACAGAATTGGTTAAAATCTGAGAAGAGAGGTAAGTCCCAATTTCATGCAAAGATTAAAAGAACAATTTTCAAAGAAGATATTTCCAATATCATCACTCTGTTGCATCGTGTGGTTAGGAGTGCAAATTTAGATTCTTTTGAAAATTGGATGTGTTGGTTCATTTTGTTGATACGTAGTGAGAATCAGTTTATTAATTGGACTAAGATCATAAGTCATCACTTGAATGAGCAACTAGTTAATTTCCAACAAACTTCCACATTTCATATGTGTTTATACTTGATATATATCTTAGCCAGTCAAGAGGTTGTCTAGGCTAGGTAAAAACCCCAAGGGTCATTAATGCTAGACACACCTGTGTATAATTATTTTCCCCAGCTTACCAAAAACATTGGGATGAAAGACTTCTGCTGCATTAATGATACTTTCTTGATGTTTGTTGTAAGAAAACTAGATGGAAATCTTGAACTCAAAATCTCTCCTGAGGCTACCTCTTTGATAATGGAGTTTGGGAGTTTTTATATTCAATTCAACAAGTTTACTTACCTGTGGATATGGGGTTAAGAAAAGACCCCAACCAAATTTCCTCCATATGCCAGCGATTTTCTAGATTTCTAGGAAGTTTGTAGGCAGATGGCTATTGTGAATGTTAAGTACCAAAGCATGAGGAAGAGGGTATATGTTTTCCATTGACATTATCCTCCCATACTTGTAAAAGTAATGACTTTGCTAAAGGCAAAACAAACCCTTAGTGATTCAATTTTCACTCCTTGTCAATGAGAGCCAATTTTGACAGTAAGAATTATGTGAAGCAGAACTTTCATGGCTCTAGCTCATATGAACATCATTCGAGTCTGGAAGATTTCTAGGAGGATTGCATAGATGACCAAGAAGTTTAGAGAAGGGATTGAATGGAAGATAATTTAGAAGTTATCAATGCTGGGTATCAAACCCTGATTGTGAAATCCCTTCCTTGAATCAACAGATCAGAGAAGGAGGTGGTGAACTTAGAAATTCATTCTTCTTTGGTGTTAAGAAGAACTGAGGATTGGTTGGTGGGAAAATGGTGAGGACATGCAGATTCCCCCTATGAACAAAGAACATCCCGAGCCAATGAGTAGGGGTTTACATAGAGTTCTAGTGCCTGTGCTACATCAGGGAGAAAAGAAGAGACACTATCTAGCACTAGTTCCCAGTCTGGAGGCGATGGTGAAAAGCCAGACGAAATTGTGAAATTGAAGTAAACACGTGAGTTAGGTGGTTTGCCTTTGCCTACCTTCAAAAAGAAAAATACTCAAGTGAAGTCTGTACCTATAGATTCTAACCCCATTTTCCATCAAATTACTAATGATGGTTCATTCCCCCCATTATTTGATGTTCCCTCTTCCTCCACTGATGAAGAAGTTCATGTTCTTGTTTCTATTGATGATTAAAATAAAATTGTTCCAAGTAATAAGGCTACTAGTGTGGTGTCGTCTTCCCTAGGATGGTTGAATCTAAAGCAATAGATAAGAAAAGAAAAAGTGTGCTAACAGTGGCAATTGAAGTGGATACAGTTGCTAAATTATTACAGAGCACCTCAAAACCCAAAAAGGCTAAGAGAATGTCTAGAATGGTGACTGATGCTACTTCAAGCCATAAAATGTTGGAAATTTCTGACCCTATGAAGGACTTGAATGAAAATGAGATAATTGAGGCCAACTATAAGATAAACCATATAGACTTGGGACCCTCCACTCTTGAAGAAGATGGTTATCACACAAATTATTCTGAAAGTGCCTTGATTAAAAGAGTGAAGGAGGAAAGGAAGGAAAATATAAAGTTGCAGTCTTAGGTTCTTTCTCTAAGTAATTTCATCCAGTCTATTGTGACACTTGCTTCGCATGAAGCTTCCAACTCTGATATCATAGGCATTGATGCTAATACGATGCAATAGATAAAGAAAAATCTAAATTTTGCTAAAGCTTTAAGTGAGTGGATTGAAAAACTATCTTGTGAAGCTATATTTTTCCTTAGTAGGTTAGTGCAAACTTATACTCAAGTACACAATAAGAGGAAGGAGTTGATTGCTGAGCTTCATCAAGTGAGGAAAGAACAAGGTAGCACTTATGTGCTTTCAAAAGATGTCTTAGATTTAGTAGCTATGGATTCTCTCACACTCATCAAAGAAAATCTAATTAATGGTCCTCAGGACATAGACCCTTCTTGGAATGATTCATTAGAATGAAAATTATCTATGTATGATAATTTTATTGTTGAGAATAAAAGGTACTGGGTCAATACCTCGAGGTGATGAATGAGATCAAAAAGGACTGCAATCAATTGGAGGTGGACATCATAGATGAGTTTGGAGAAAATCTATTGGACATGAAGGAAATCAATCTAAAGTTCAAAGATATTTTTGATAAAGAGATTGCTGATCTTGAAATAATCATTGGTGAATCACTGGGGAAATTAGGTCTCATGCAGGTGTATCTGAATTCCTTCAAGACCAGGGCTGATGGATACCATGAAACTTGTTACCTTTTGATTCACCCTTTTTTATTTTTTTTCATAATCCTTCCTTGAGAAAACAATTAAATTTACCATTTTCCTTTACCAGTTAATATGTTTACTCCTTAAGTTGGCTTTTTGTTATTAAAGATCATCCACCTGTCATCTTTATGTACAAAATAATTTGTAGTCTTGAACCTTTGAACTTGAACCTTTTTCAAAATTTGATGGTTCATGAGTTCAAAGGTTTGTTGTTCAATTCTCTTAGAAGGGCTGCTTACCCTTGGTCTCTTGTGCAGCACAATTTGTATCTTTGAACCTCCCGAATGAACCTCATATCGGACCTCAAAAGTTCAAAGGTTCAATGGTTTGGCAGGAAATGTTATGTATTATGTGTACCTATGTGTCAAGTCTTGTTTATTCCCTAAAACCTTCTTTGAGTCAAAATTTGCGGAAGATTAAAATAAAAGAAAATCAACTAGAAGGAAATATATTCAGAACACCTTATGAAGTGAAAAGTTTTAACTTTTAGAGGTTAAGGGTAATGATTACACATCAAGGTCGTGTGTGGGAATTACTTGTAATTAATGCATGTGTCAGAATTTACGTCTTATCAAGTAAATTCAACACGAATTAATCGATTCAACAATTATTTGACCGGATTTTATGCCTTTTATCAAAGAAGGAATGGGCCAATTTTAGCAGTAAAACATATAGGGTGATATGAAAGGGGAATAGCGCTGGAGGTAAAGGATTTTCTTGCCCAGTTTGATAGTGAATTCAAACCTACTAAAGGTGAGTTTCAACTTTTCTCATAGCTGTTGCTATTTCTTTGTTGGAAAAAAAGAGTTATTTTGAGTTTTTGGTACTGTAAAAGAAGTTCAAGCATTTTCTATTCTATTTATCCAAACTATAGTCATGAAAGCTGCCTGTCTAGGGTCTGAGCATGGTCCTAGCCTTGTTTGTTCTCTACTTAAATATGGGGATACCTTTTTAGCTCAGTATGATTTAAAGGATTTTAAGGAAAGAGATAAAAATCCTTCGTCTACTCCTATGATGGAAAGGATTGTAGAAAGTGGTCTAATCGAAGCTGCATCTTTTCCTATGGTGGTGCAATGCCCTAAGTTAGTCCTTGAATGTATGAGAAAATATGACCCTCAAGGTAGATGTATTAGAGCTGCCAATGGAGATGTGTTGCTGCCTGTTAATAGACAAACCTTAATGGCCGTAATGAAGATCCTGCCCAAGGAGCCATACTCAGATCTTGACATACTTCCTCTTACAGTTATTTCTCATTGAAAAAGGCAAATTACAAGAGTGTAATTGCAAGTAATTAGCTGCTAAAGTTTCAAAATGGAGGTTTGAGGCTGCCCAGATCATTATCGAGGGAACATATGATACCAGAAGTAAAAGATATCATGGTGTTGTTACACAGATTAAAGGGTAGTTCTCAAGCATTATATTGGGAGGATTGGATGTATTTCTTTATTCAAGTGATTCTTCAAAGAGAACAATATCTAGATTGGGTGAAAATCATAACAGAATGTTTACATCAGGGTTTGAGTAACTATCTGGGAAATAAAAACTTTTATATGTCTTCATATCTATTCTATTGCCTAGCATCTACAAGGGAGTGGGGAGGGTTACCCCATACATCCTTAGTTGAAGATATCAAAATTTATGATTATTATTCTCATTTACAAATGCAGAAGTGTTATGAAAATTATGGAAGGGTTAATGATGTTTTCACTAGCAGGATGGTTTATGAATTAACATGCAATGTTAATAAAAGAATGTTTGATGAAGCCATGCAGTTAATTAGCATTTATGGAAGCTACTTCATTCAATTTCTCAAATTCACTTACATCAGGGTCAGAGGTTTTGAAGGTGAACCTATGAAACTGCCCAGATATGTCTTTGATCACTTTGTATTAATTAAAGTATGTAGGAAGTTAGCACATATTGATAAGAAATTCTCAATGAAAAGGGAGTCAGGTATCTCTTTTCCTGTTGAACTTGGTCACTATTCATGTCAATCAATTTCTGATGCTTTAAATCTAGAGGTGGATCTAAAGAAGTTTAATTTCCAGTATTATAATGCTAGACTTAAGTTTGATAGAAAGGGTTTTGCTAGAGACAATTTGGATTTTGGAGAGGGATTTTCACACATTCCCCAAATAGAGGACTACTGGGAAGATTGTCCAGATGAATTTGAAATTAGAAAAAGGATTTGGTGCAGATTTTCCCTAGGACAAATAGTCACCCTTAACCTGAAAATGAATATTACTGGTATAACAGATGATGAGGAACAGGTGATTAATTCTCAGTTTGAACAAGTAAATTAGCTACCTATTCCAGAAGTTGATTGGAATAGAGATGAAGAGGACCGGATTGAAGTTAAAACCCCCCTGTGATAAGAATTGAAAAGTGGTTAAGAGAAAGGAGATTGGGAAAAATTCATAACAAAGATTTTCAACAGTGTGCACCCAATGATGAATCACAATCTCCTATAAGATATTCTAATCGACTTATTAATATTTGTGATGTAGGTACTCCAAAGTCAAAAATTAAAAAGGGTTCTACCACCAAAAGTCTAAGAAAACCCTTGTGACCAGTTTGCCTACTCGCACCACCAGGTCAAGAACTAAGAGCAGGAAGAAGAAGGAAATTTTAGAAAGAATAATTGTAGACCTAAATACTGAAGAAGACTCAGAAGAAATGATGAGTGATCAAGGGCTTGGTTCATCAATGGCAGAAGAAACCAATACAGATCAAGAGGTAGAGATTGCTTTGGATTCTACCAATTTAATGATATTGGCCAATACACCTTTTAAATAGCTTACTCCTAATAAAGAGATTCTAGTCACTACGCCTTGATGGTTGGAGAGTTCAATTAATGATAAAAGGAAAATAGTTCCTTTTTCTTTACCACTAGAAGATATGGTTAGCAAATGTTTGGGAAAGGCTTCAAAATCTAAAAGGTTGAAAACCACTTCCAGGGTAGACATTATCCCAATACAGGAAATTAGAGTGCAGAGATAGCTTGGCTAATAATTGATTGGGAAGTCCAGAACCCCACGGTCCAAGATTTTATAGTAGAAAAAATAGATCTTGGAATTGCATCATCGTGAGCTACAGATGTACACCATCTCGAGGTGTCTACTAAAAAGATAGTAAATCATACATGGAAAGATGAAAAAGATAAGAGGGAGCTAAAACAAGCATTACGGTCAATGGCATAATACATTGATGCCATTCACAATCCAGATTGTCATCCCGTCTCTCAATTACCTCTATCTTTTGATCCAAAGTCTCCTGTTAATCAAAAAATGCTTTATCAGATACATAGAAATAAGATGGTGACTAAAGTGTTTGATGACTGGCTAGATGGAATCATCCAAAAAGGTGCTAAGTATATTAATGATTTGAAAGGTATATATGACGAAACCATAGCTACTATTGAAGATTTAAAAATACAGAATGCCTTGTGGGAAAAGGATGAAGCGAAATGGATGAGTGTGATAAATCAGATGATTGAAATTCAAAAGTATGGAGTGACTAAGTTTCTATCAGAAAAGAACGTAACAAACCTGAATGACAATATGCTATATGTAAGCAGAAGAAATATTGAATGGAGAAACTCAGTGTCAAAACAAGGATGAATAGAGTTTACAAAGCTGATTAATGAGGTAACTGAGTTTACTCAATCTCTGCATCATGATTTAGAATGTATTGATGTAAATTACTTAAAAGATGATGGCGAGCCAGAGAAAGATGTTATTACTGTTATACAATCCTTCAAAGAGAAAATCAGTTTTGTCAAAGAAAATGATAATCTGATAATTGATGATTTCTCCTGAATATCAAAAGTGGAATCACTACTTCACCTTTGCATCGATGCACTTCCAAAACATGCAGAAAAAGTAGCTAGCATTCAAAAAGAAAAGGATGTTTGGAAGGCACGAGTTAAGTATATTGGCATCCCTAACCTACCAATGATTCAGGGGTTTGATTTTACATATAAGGAATGGAAGATGCAATGTGTCTCTTCAGCAGGAACAGAGCAAATCTAGAGATTCCAACGTGCTATCCTAGTCGTGATCTTGTTCATATGATCTTTTTATTCAGTTATTCAGTTCAGAATTATGTTTGAAAACTTTTTTTTTAATCAGTTTCAAAAACTAAATCCTGCTAAGGGTTAGAGTTTGTTTAACTCTGGGTTTAACGAATAGTTATAAGGGCAAGCTATATATGTTTGGTTAAAACTAAAAGGGGATATAGATAGGGAATAGAAACAATTTTTTTTTTGGCTAAACTTTGCATTTACAATGTATGTGATGTTTGTCTCAATATATTTTCATTTATGAATGAAAAGAAGAAATGATTACTACAGACTTAAATCTGTGTGTTTAAGTGCATGAAATCAAGTTTCTGTGTGAGCTCTTCTTTTTATGTGGTAATTATTCTTTTGCTGGAAGACTCATCACATATGTTTTATCATTAATTGGTTCACAAGAATTTAGTGATACATATACATATATATATATTTGATTGTTGTTGAAGATGGAATCTGTGCATTCTGTCACTAAACGATTTCATAGGAAAGAAAGGATATTGCATTCATAACATGGTTATGTGTCTGCCTTAAATGCTTTCTGGTTAAAAGTGTATTCAAATGTTAGAATAGTTCAAATTCATTGAAGATCTAAAAGGGAGTTGTACCTTAATTCAAAGGGGAATTATTTATGATAGTTCACCCAATTGTCATTTAACTTATTTGCTCTGAAAAAGAAAGGTTTATAGAGTTAGAATAAAATATTATTAGATCAAGACAAATTTGTTAACCAACAAAACTTTAGCAGAAGCTAATAAGGCATTGACCAAATGGAGAACCATGCTACATATCACAACCACACCCGGTAGCAATAGCATCACTTCTATTGTGACCAAATACAGGGAATATAAGATAAGGATGAAGGTACATGAAGCTTTAGTAGAAGAACGGAATGGAGGAAGCATTGAAGATCTAGTGGAAGGTGAAAAGGTGGTGGCATGATTTATTTCAGTTTTATGTTATTTTTTTAGTTTGGCTCAAACTTATTTTCAAGACTTTAAATTATTATTTTAGAATGGTTGTCTCCAAGAAACCATTCTATTTCCAAGATAATTATTATGTGGATGTTATAAATTTATGTAGAAGGGATGTAGTATGGATCTTTTTTGGGGAAAACTTTGTTTTCCTGATTAAAGTAAAGAAACTTTGTTATACTATTTACTTTCGGTTACTTCAATATAGAAGAAACATATGGTGAAGTTTGAGCAAGAATAAACTTTGTGTTATGGTGTTTGAATGTTATTCTTCGTACGTTGAATATATTGCCAATGGTTATCTTTTGTCTATATTGGAGTATTGGATGTTCATTTTGTTTCATTGCTTTTAGGTGTTTATCTTTGAATGAATATTTCATGGTGGTCGATATATAATTCTTTGTTCAGTGTGGTGATTGTTTCGAAGTCTTTGAACTTCTTTTTGAGATTTTCAATTAATGTAGAATTGTAGGATCCCCTTTCAAAGCTTTTTGGTTAAAAGCATTACCCTTTCTTTGCTTTCTAGTTAAAAGCAATACAAATTTAAATTCATTGTATATCTTAGAAGGTAGCTGCCACCTTGTAAAATAAGCAGAGAGTCAGTTATGAAACACCATTATAACTGATTTATCTGTTAGGACATTTGTCACTTCCAGGCGTGAGAATATAGAGTTATTTGACAAATCTGTTTACTAATAGTTTGCCTTTAAATCTATCTTGAAATGCCTTAAATTTATCTTCCTGTGCTTTTAGGGATTTTCTTTGCAAGCGGACATTATTTCTTTCTTCGGCGAGATTATGAGCTTTTTGACCACTCTGATGCCAGAAAGGCCTACCACCCCTTTGTTTCCATGAGACATTCCAGTGTTCCAATCTAGTTTGAACTCTCTTATTGGACTAGTTCCTATATCTTCCTCCAAACAAGTCAAATTCCTCTCCTCTCATACTAATCCTCAACCTTTCATTCAAGCCAAAACTGCTTGCAGCAATTCTCGCCATTCCTCTAATTTATAGTCCTTGATTGGTTTGTCTACACAAAGACTAAAATTTCAACCAAGATGGTGTCTATTGGATTAGTTTGAGTAGTTTTTCATCACACATTGTTATCGTTAGGCAAATCAGTCTAATGAGCTATTGTCCAATCTTGTGAATACAAGCAAAATGGGTAAATATTGTGTTGAAAATCATGATGCTTAATTTGCTAAGAGGTAATAATAATTGTATTAAAAAATATATACAAATCCTCATTTTCTTTTAAATTTAATCATTACATTAAAAAAATTATTTTAAAAAACATAATCAAATTATATTATTTGTACATTAAAAAAAAAACTTCATCAAATTTAATTAAAAGTTAAAAGTAATCAAAATCTAAACACACAATTACAAATAAAATATAACTTAAAAATCTGAAATTAAAAGAAATAATAATTTAATTTAATTTATAAAATTAAAGATAAGATTAAAATTACAAACGCCCAAAAAGCAGCAGACCGCCTTTTAGTTGTTGACAAATAAAATCATTTTGTATTATTTCGAATCGCCGTATATCTACACTACTCCAAGGGAAACAGATAATTCCGAGATTGGCCTGCGATAATTACATAGCAGCAATATAAAACTAATAACAATAATAAATATAAATAAAATAAAGCGGTACGCACAAAGCAGATTAGGCTGTATAAGTAGGACAATCATTAATTCTTTTTCTCAAACAAATTCATTGCGTTTGAACGTGTGTATAAGTAGTTGCTTCAATGGCGAGGGGCAGCCAAATTCATTTCGTGTTTTTGCTCTTTTTATTACTCACACCGCCTTTGGCTTCTGCTAACGGTAATAATTATATTATGCATTCTTCTTCTTCTCTTTAATCAATATTTTTAGTTATTCATTGAAAAATCTCAACAACTTACTGATTTGTGATATATTCATAATTGCAAGACTACGGTTACCCTGGATATTGCAATGCTTGGAGCGGTCATTTTAAAGGGTATTGCTTCAATAGTCATGATTGCTTCGACACATGCACAAATTACGATCATGCTCAATTTGGAGAGTGCGAGGCTACTGGTTTTCTCAATAAGGTTTGTATGTGTTTTAATCCAGGTTGTTAGAGTAGTGGCTTGTGGAGAGTGCAAGTGGTTTGTGTGTGTTTTAATAAGTGTTAGAATAAGATGCTATGAGGTAGCCATCCAATGAATGCTGTCAGTAATATCAGGAATTTTATGATTATGTGATCAAGGTGACCAGTGAACCATTAACCCCTTTACATCCTCGCAAGCTAATTCCCATTGCCAAACCATCCTTTCATCTATCTATATGCTCTCTGTATAATGAAAAAATTTGGATTTGCAAATGGAAATGATCAAACAATGAAATGCATAACTTAAACCCAAATCATTCAATACCTCAAAGATGCAAGATGAATTGTTTGATTGATTTGATATGTTGGTTGCTCACAATTCGGCAGCATAACATTTGCATAGGATTGAGATGATAGATGGAAGATTGATAGATAAAAGATGATGATGATAGATGATAGACGCAAAGACTCTAATGTGATTTTAGTAGCATAAGGATACTCCAACTCAATGCCTCCTTTTTTTCAAATGGCTTGTGAGGGGGTTGATTTATAGGAAAGGCTTGGTTCAAATGGATGGTTGAGATTAAAAAGCTAAATGATTGATGTGGATGGCTAGGATTGATTTGGTTATCCCACTCTTCAAGGGAGTTGTAGTCATGTGACAAGTGTACAAAGGAAGATAAGGCTCATATGTGACCGTGTACACAAATACTAAAATTAGGTCCCATTACTTGTACATGTGAAGGATTTTAAATGAAATTTGTACTCCAACACATGATTTAATTGAGAAGTGGACAAGTGTTGAAATGTGATGAGAGGTGAGGACTTAATTCAAATAAAATATTTGAATTAGTTGGGATATGTGAGGGAAATTAATTAAATAAATAAAATTTATTTAATTAATTGGCTAATGGATTAGTGGGGTTAAGAGTGGGATTAGGACAAAATGTTACATGATGTCTAAGTGATGTTTTTAACTAGGTGTTGCAAGACATGGACAAGTTTGGGACAATTTTGGGTGTCTGCATTTTGCCCCTCTTTGAGATGATATTCGAGATGATAAGATTTACGTCGAGTAACATCATTTCAAAGAAGCTAAGGTATGGATAGAGGAAAATGATAGGATGAGGATGGAATGATGCCCCCTCGAGAGGATAGGCAGGTTAGACAAACACGGGTAGGCTCTCGAAATGAAATGGATTGGTCAAGAAAAATAGCTAAGGGGATAGATAGAAGAAATGAAGGATGCGTTATGCTGCAATGAAAGTAAGAAAACATGATGTTTAATATAGCACTAGACATGATGCACCAAGGTATAAGGACCAGGATGACGATGTGTCTCGTGCCCCAGCGTAATACAACCTTGTCTGGTGCATGAGGAAGTAAACTTAGAGCATTAAAGTCCTAATGCGCAAAAGGTATGATATGAGTTTAGATGCAAAGGATAGTGCAAAAAGCTATTCCAACATACACAAGATATGAATATTAGCTAGAAAGTTACCGATGTGAAACAAATGCAAGATAAAAAGAGAACACATGCAAGCAAGCAAGAAAGCATGCACAAATGATACAAAAACAAACAAGGTATTGCCCCTGTTAAGCTGTAAACCAATGATTAATTGATGATTGATGATGATAGTTGAGAGTGTTGTCATGGTGGGGAAAGCTATATCCCTAGATCAACACAAGGTTGTTTGCTAAGTTGGTTGGCTGATTGGCTGATTGATTTGGCTTACAACAAGGCTAGGATCAAGACCATGGATTGCGTTTGGATAACTTGACAAGATTGATTAACTTGATTGGTATGGATGAAGGATGATTTGCATTTGGATCATTGTTTGGAATGAGTTGAGGATGATGAAATGATGAATGAAGATTGATTTGATGAATTGGAAGAATTGAATTGATATGAATGGATGATTTGATTGAAGGAAATGGATTGATTCAATGATAGATTAATTAGAAGAAGTTGTTTATTAATGAGGTAGACGATAGATGATAGAAGAAATTATGAGAGGAGAAAGGGGAAAATCGCCTGTACCTGAATCTGGGCACTTCCTTCATACTCTAGACTGCCTACATACCCTGTATCCACGGGATCGAGGCACTTAATGATGGAAATAAGATGTAGTTCTGATTTTTGTTTTATTGATGATGATGAAAGATCGGGTTATGGATTGAGATTGGTTGATGAAATGTTAATGATGGGATGATATGTTTTGAATTGAGTTGCTTTTGATTTGCTAAAGTGATTGGATTTGTTCTGATTGGAGCTGATGTGATTGAGTTGATTTGCTTTGGTGTTAATGTTGATGATTGATAGGATTTGTTTTAATGGTTGGCTTGATGTGCTTTGGTTGTGATGTTTTCTATTGTTGGGTTGATTGTTTTGATGATTGGATTGTTTTGGATGATGATAGTGATGGCGTGATGATTAGAGTGTCCACTCAATCTAAGCATAAGCAAGTGTTCTCAATGTGCTCAAAGGATGTAAAACAAACAAGGTATTGCCCTTGTCAAGTCATAAACCAATGATTGATTGTTTGATTGATGATGATAGATAGTGTTGTCATTGCAGGGAAAGCTATAACCCTAGATCAACACAAGGATGTGGGAACACTAATCCCATTGATGATGATTGATGATTATTGATTGGGCTCATGACAAGATTAGGATCAAAACCTATTGATTTGATTGGATAATGTTCCTTGATTGATTATCTTGCTTGATATGGATTAGTGTGACTTGGATTTAAGATCATTGCTTACATTGATGAAAGATGAAAGGATGGGCAACAAGGGATGGAAGGCTCATGATAAATGGGTGGATAAAAAGGATATGTTATAGTGGATGGATGTATGCCTCATAATGGAGCTAGGATGTGATCTCTAAAGACTATGTCACATAGGAAGAACTTGCCCCATTCTAGGGGGTAATGCTTATGATTTTTACATGACAAAGTTCATGACCAAGGGATGACATGATAGATTGGTTTGAATGGGATGGATAAATGGTCAATGGATAGGACTTGGTTTGGAAAAAAGGTATGTCAAGAAATATCTAAACATGTTTCAACATTTTGCCCCTATGTCTTTATCAAGATCAAAAGGAGGAGGGATGGATAAATGGGTTCAATAGGATAGGCATGTTATGTAATGGCTAAGGATGGTAGGATGGTATGGTAATGGTAGGACATGATAAGATGGAAAATGATATAATGGGATAGATAGTTTGGAAATGGATAGGTTGGATGAGACAATGTGCCCCCAAGTGTAAGTGACATAGAAGATCAACCTACATATGATGCCTGTTTGCCAGGTTTTCATCATGGTACTTGTCCAAGGCACCTATTTGCTAGGTTTTCACCATTGGATGAAGGGATTTCTCTTTACTATTTTGATTTTTTTTAGATGGGATGACAATTACACATGGTGCCTATTTGCTAGGTTTTCACCATGGTAATGGATAGGAGGGACTCAAGTGTCTAGTGCTATGAGAGGTGATAGTGTCCCATTAGAGATGGATGATGTCTTTGCATGGACCATGTCATTATGCTCATCGATGTTGATAAGGGATTGCATGGATGAGAGATGGATTAGGTAGATAGTGGATGATGAAATGGATTATGAAAGGTTCTTGCAAGGATAGATGGATGGGGATAGTGGATTATGATGTGGATTATATAGGCTTATGGAATGAAGATGGATGAAAAGTTTATGACCAAGCATGGGCCATAGGGATAGCATGGGGGAGATATGTAGGATAATGGATGGAAGATGGGGAGATGTAGTTATGTGGAGGTACCACAGAGTGGAAGGGAACCATGACCAATGGCTGCACACACCGTGATAAACACTGAATCTTTTGATGAGATGGGGATGTAGGAAGCAATGGAGATGTTTTCTTAGGAGATGGTTGATGAAATGATTTAGGAACCCACATAGATTTAGTATTTTTAGTGCTTTTTTTTTTCTTGTGAGATTTTTTAAGGGAATGGAAGTTTTGGATGGAAGTAGGCTTTGGATGGAGATAGGTGATTGGGATTCTTGAGATGTGGATGAGGATGCCTCATTCATTTTGCTAGCTATTTTCTTAGGAACCCAAACCATTTTGCTTTTGGACTTTGCTTTTGAAGGTATGGGTTTGGATATATTTTTGAATGGACTTGGCTTTGATTCTTTTCTTTGGTGCTCTAAGGCATTAGGATTTTTAGGAATTTTAGTAGGATTTTTGGCTTTATGGATAAAGGCATCCAAATGTTTATTTTGGAATCCCATAGGTTTGATGGAAGTGGGGTTGGTGGAATGAGTGGAAGCTTTATGCTTAAATGATGTGTGTTTTTGTTGGCCATGATTAGGGATGTAAGGATACTTATGAATGATAGGTATGTTAGGTGTTGGAAGCAATGGTGGCAAGGTGGATGGAGGGATATTTGGAGTTGGTAAAAGTGGAGGCAAAGTGGATGGCGGAAGGTGTACGGTCACATGCTTTTGACATTTATAGGATGATGGAGGTGGAATGGCTACATATGTTTTGGGTATATGATAAGGTTTACGATGGAAAGGGGTAGATTTAGGATGCATGAAGGGATTACCAACATCTTGGCCTTGTTTACCTTGGGGTGTGTATCCAAGGCCATATGAGCATGGGGGGACCTTGACATGGATGGGCTCCAAAATACCTTGTTTATAAAGACCTAGGCCTTTACCTTTGTAGTTCATGTTTTGGAGGATGTGATGGATAATGGGACTTGGTGTGCTTAGGGAACTAGACTTGAGCTCTTTATTGGATGGCGAAGGTGAGGTAGATGACAAAGGTTGTTGTTGTCCTAAGGAAAAACACTCATGGAGGAAGGTGGTAAGACCACTAGGACATGATAGTGGATTTGAAGTGGAGTCAATGGTAGATGTGGAAGAAAGATCATTAGGATCTTGATTAGCATTGTGTTCACTAAGATCCAAGTTATTTGTTTGATCTTCTATGCTTATGTGTTCTTGAGAGGCACATGTCTCATTATGACAAGTGGATGTTTGCTCATTATGGATAAGGCTAGATGAAGAATGGATAAGAGCAGTTTGGATATCTTGCTCATGGATGGTTATGGGATTATGGATAGGATCAAGGTACTTTTGAATAGGTTCTTCATCATTGATATCATCTTGATCATGAGATGGATAAATTTTGGCCATAAGAGTCGTCATGATCTTCATGATCTTAAATAGAACCTTGATCATAAATATGAGAAAAATAGGATTAAGTGGGCTATAAAAGGGATAAATTTGCCCATGAATAGGGTCAAGGTGATGGCTAATAGCTTGAGGGAAAACCATATGTAGGTCATGGATAGGTGGAACTTAGAGGTGCTTTGATCTTGATTAAGATTAAGGTTCGATATTTCCACATGTTTAAGATTATGCTCTTGACATACCTCTTGACTTTGGATGGAAGTGGAAGGTTCTTGAGTGGACTTGATAAACTTTTGATGGTTATCGACATGAGGGCATGATGACTCTTGACTTAGGCTTGTGGTTGGAGACTCTTGAATAGACTTGTTGGCTTGTAGGTCACATGATGGGCTCAAAGGGCTAGGTATGTTAATGGAAGGCTCTTGAAGAGGCTCAAGGATATGTGAACCACATGATGAGATTATAGGATTGGACATGACCTTTGGAAGTTCATTGGTAGGCTCATGAATGGGTGTTTGACATGGGGGTAGTTTATTCCTAGCTAGTAGCCAATGGATCACATCCTTTGCAAGTGTATGAGTGGATGGGAAGTCTAATGTGTTGACCTATAAAAGTGCACGGTGTCAAACCTCAGGGGTCGAAGTCCAACTCCTCTCTTGTAAAGAGATCGAGTGATCTCCCCAAGGTCTCAAGGGGTACCGGGTCATGGTGAGAGTGGACGACATAGTGGTTTTAATGTATAAATTTCACAAGGGGCCTGGATTGGATTCCTATCATACTAGGTGCTTAGCTCAGTTTAATGGGTTCAGAAATTTAGATAAACTAGAGAATTATTATTTACAAAATTAAATCTACAAACTATTTGTACACACTATTTATATCAAAATGATTTAATAACTTAACTATTAGCCACAATAAAAACTATTGAAATAAGAAAAGGTAAAATATACTAATATTCATTAAAATATTTACACGCTCTACCTCTACCACTAATAAAATTAAAATCAACGTAAAAGGTTAACTAAACAACTAATGCCAATTAGTAAAACTAAATTTGAAAACTATATTTATAGATATATTGTACAGATTCTTTGATTTGTAAAATTTGAAGTAAAATAAAAATTCCAAACTAATCTAAAGCTTCATGATGATGAAGAAAAATCTACTGTAATCGGCACTTTAAAAAAAAAAAAAAAAAAATTCAAAAGAGGAAGGGTTTGGGGGAGAAAGAGCCTGTTGTCCTCAATCAAGAGAGATGATTTGATATTCACATTGATGTTGTCCAAGTTGATGCTGAACCAATCTTGGCTTGATCTACAGTTGCACAATCAAAAGCCCAAGTTGATGCTATCTTCTATGGATGTGTTGATCTAAAAACACCAAGCAACTCCACCATTACCATGCGCAGGAGGTATCTTAGTGAATCAGACCAAATGTTCAAGACATTCTCTCCTTTAAACTTGTTTACATCAATTTAAACAACATATCATGGATCTCATAGTGTGAGAACAATTTAGGAAATGCAATTTTTTTATTAAAACATCAAACAAAAGTTTTTACAAGACTTGTTGTTGCCAGCGATTACACAATACAGACTAAAAAAGAAACTAACTCCTACAGTCACTACTCTAGCCTATGCAAAATCCCCCTCTTCTAAAACCATCTCCTCCCTTTTTTACACTACCCTGCTCTTGCCTTATTCAATGTCTTCACATGTTTCTGTCATAGTACACCTCCCACAGAGGTAGGTGACCTCTCAAATCAATAGGTGGCTCCTATGTTTTAGCCTTTTAAATGCTGCTAGAAAGAAAGATCTCTGTCCTTGTCCATATCTAGAGGTGCCTTGGTTTCTTCACGTCCACTCCTTGCTATTCCATTCTTTTTTTTAAGCTCTTCTTGCTGCTCTGGTTGGGACGCCCCTGTGGAGATAGGTGGCCCCTATAGAGGTAGGTGACCCCTACTCCCTTATATGTGCCTCCAATTTCTGATTAAATGCCTCTCTTTGTGTAAATTTTTCCTTCATCTCCAAGTTACCTCCTGGTCTATTTAAAGGTGAATTTGGTTGTCAAAATATGCAGGCATTTTGTACTCTCTTTGCATTTTAAATCTTTTTCTATTGTTTTGAATTCCCATCTGTCATAAAAGGCATCAAACATACAGATTTTCTCCTCTACTATGCATTTAATCATTCTTCAAGGATGGGCAACCCACGTGAATGTAGGTGCATTGTACAAATTCATCCTATTTTGAATCAGATCTAAAATTTAATGTTGACCCATGTTGGCGCCTTATCATGTAATTTAAAACCTTTTGCAATTTCATTTAATGGAGGTAACTTCTATGTAGGATATGGATGGCCTCCAGTTTCCTTCATCTCCACGCTTCTCCTTGTTATTAAATGCTGTCACTATATGTTGACTGTAGGCATCCCAATATTTCCTTGTGCATTAAAAATCTATAGCTTTATCTATTGGCTCTTCATTAATGTTGCTGCTGATTGCTTGAAACAGGTATGAATGCATTGTATTTGCTACTGATATGGAGATAGGCGCCTCCCATTACATTTACTTTACACTTCCAGTCTCTCTGAATGCTGATTTGATCTCTGAAAAAGAAGCCAAGCAGCCACTCCATTCGATAGGTGACGTCTATTGCTAGCTCTTCATTAATGCTTTACCATCCCCGGTGCCTTCATCCATACATTTAAATCAGATATCTACAGGTGCACAAAGAAATGAAACAAAGACTTAGAAAGTATTTCTCACTTCTTACGTGAGATAAAACTACCTTATAAAACTTTAAAACTAAGAGAAAACTAAAACTCTTAAATTAAAGATATAAAAGCTAGAGTCCTAAATTAAAGATATAAAAGGCAAAATCTAAATTAAAGATGTAAAAACTAAAATCTAACATATAAATGAGACTCATTTTATTTATTATAAGTAAAAATATAAAGAAACTAATATAAAATAGAGTATAGCTTAAAATGATGAATATATACATTATAATTGTTTATATTTATATATGTAATATTAGTATATATATTATAATTGTTGATGTTTATATGTATAATATTAATATATACATTATATAGAGCTGTATAAATTCCTTGTCAATTAAATTATTTATTTCATATAATAATAAACATAAGCGAAATTTACAAAAGATGAAGAAGTCTAAGATTAGGGTGGATTATGCACATCAATTTACAAGAATTTGGGGAAACATCAAATGATGCAACCACTAGCAAATACAAGAGAAGGAGACAAAATGGCCTAGGGAGTTCAAGGCAAAATAAACTACACGGTGGAACATTGAGCTATAGGGAGCTGAAACTACAAAACAAACGACACACCAAACCCAGACACAAAAGGCAAGGCGAAAAACATGCATAGAGCAACAAAAGCAATGAAAAACAAAAACAAGTCCTTGGGTTCCATGATTTCATGAGAGATTAGGGAGGTGTTGCGACAGCGGCAACAAATGGTGACTCTACTGGAGAATGCTCCTAAGCATTCAAGGATAAGCGAAATCGCTTAACAACCCAGAAATCAACAATCAGCATAACCAACCTTTTCCAAAACATCTTTATGAATCAAATAAGTGCCAATGTGAAAATGAGAGTGATGGTCACAACTTTAAGCCCATGTGTGCAAGTGAGTTCATTACCTCTTCTAGATTCAAGAAAACTAATCATTATAGCTGGATATCAGACTAGTTCACCAACAAGCAAACATAGGTCTACTAAGCATCAACAGGAATACCGGTAGACGTGTTGCCACGTGTCAGGACATTGCTCCGCTGCCAGCTAGGCGTTCATAGCCTTGACGGAGTTATCTCTAGTCTCGTCAAGGCATAGCTCTACTGCCAGTCGGGCGTCTATAGCTCTGGTAGAGATACCTGAGTCACCCAGAATAATTGAGTTTTTGACCTTTCTTTTCTTTACTCAATTTTTTTTTTCTAATTTTTTTTATCTCTTTTTTTATGATTTCTCTTTTTAGCTCAATGTGCAAGCAATGGAGCTTGCAATCTGGGTTTGGGATTACCATCGACACATAAGAGGGGAACATCAATGAAGACTTTCATCCAATAATCCAACTATAATGAATAGTTTAATCAAGTCTAGAAATTAATTAGGTGTTTTAAGTGGTAGGTTGTCAGTCATTTACAAGACTCTCATAAACTCATTAGACTGATTCTCATCATAAGAAAATGGCTTAGACGAAGTCAATTATACTAATTGCCACTTTCTAACTCCTTAAGAACAAATCCTTTAGCCTATAATGCTTAAAAGCATTACTACCAGAGGGCAACCATTTGAGCACATAGAAATAGTCCCAATTAAACATGAAATTGCAAGGAATCATGGCCAACTATACAAGGCACCAACAGGTAGGTGAAGCTTATTAAATCCATGGTGCAAGCAAAAAAAGAGACAACCAAGGACTAACGCACAAACAAGACACAAAGCAAGAAAAAGACTATGTACAAGATATAAACAAATATGTACACATTTCCCAACATGCATCATTTAGGCATTGAAATAGTGTTTGAGGAATTGCCCATTAACTGGTAATGGGAGATCCTCACCTGTTAGAGTTTTAAGCCTAAACGCATTATCTCCTATAATCTCAGATATTTGATAAGGTCTAGTCCAAGGATGAGTAAACTTCCCATGAGCTCCTTTTCGTTCATTTGCTTTGTCCCAAAGTAAGACTAAATCAGAAATTCAGAAACATTTAACTCAAGCTCGTTTGTCAAACCATCTTTTTACCACATCTTGGTGTTTAGTGAAGCGTTCTAAAGCTAAGTCCCTTTGTTCTTCTAATTGCAATAAATTCAACAATCTTGCTTCAATCTTGTCCCCATTTTCTACATAATCGCTCATTAATTGTAAACTAGGGATCCTTAGATTCATGCGGAAGATAGGATGTTGGCCATAAACCAAATGGAAGGGAGAAGTACCTAAGGAGTCTTTAATGCAGATGTGATCAGCCCACAAAGTGTATTTGAGTTGTTTATGCCACTCTCAAGGATTCTTGTCTACCAACCTTTTGATCACCATTAATAAGTTCTTATTTGTCGATTCTGCCACCCCATTCCCTTGTGGGTAGTAGTTTGATGAAAATTTCAAAATTATTCCATGATCGTATGCCGATTCAGAAAAGTTTGATGAAATAAATGCTGGACCATTATCACATACCAAATTAAAAGGCAATTCAAACCTAGTGATAATCTGCTCCTTAAGAAATTTAATAACAGTCTCAGTTGTGCATTGTTTGAGAACTTGGGCCTCGGTCCAACATGTGCAATAATCAGTGGCAGTCAATATGAATCTATGTCTCATAGATGAGCTTGGGTTAATCATTCTGATAAAATCTAATCCCCATTGAGCAAAAGGACAAGCTTCAATCACTGGTTGTAAGGGCATAGCTGCATAGGTTTGTCATTTAGCTACAATTTGACATTTGTGACAATCGCGAACATGGGCATGTGAGTCCCTAAATACTTGAGGCCAATAATAACCTACTCAAAGTATCTGGTGTACCATAGCAGTTCTAGAACCATGTCTTGTTCCAAGTCTATCATGGAAACTGCTGACAATTTCTATAGTTTCATTCTTATCTACACACCGAAGATAAAGGCCATCATGATTTCTTCTAAATAAGACACCAGATTTGATCATGTAACTAGCCACTTTGAGTTTCAAGGCACACCTCTGAGTGGGGTTCAAGTGATCAGGACACCAACCATGAATGAGATAAAAGAGGATGTCCTTATACCACTCATCATTTGAAACTTGCTCTACCATGTATTGTTGGCATATGACATGTTCATTAGACTCAGCAATGATCTTACTTAACCCTTGTCCATGCACAATTTTCATAGGTTTAATATCGATGTCAAATTCTTGGAGAATTGCTACCCATTTACCACAACATTCCCCAAGTTCACTTTGCATAAGCATGTTTTTAACAGCTGGATCAGGAACAATTGCATAAACCTTGCTTCGCAGCAAGTAGTGACAAAACTTTTTGATTGCTCTAACCAAAGAAAATGCATGCTTATCAATTTTTGGATATTTTATCTTAGCCCCATGAAGAGGGAGCTCATGAAAGCTACAGGACATTCTTCACCTGTTTCTCCTCTTTGTGTCAAGATGGCAGCTATTGAATGATCTGATGCAAATGAATAAACTAGGAAAGGCAATGTGTAATTTGGGCTAGCCAATACAAGTGCTCGGGAAATTGCCTCTTTGATTTCCTTGAATGCCGCTTGAGCTTCAAGAGTCTAAGAGATTTTGGCATCCTTCTTAAGCATGGCGTTAAGTGGTCTCACGATCTCAACGAAGTCTGACACAAATTTACGGACAAAGTTGATTTTCCTGAAAAATGATTTGAGATCCTTTTTGCTTCTGGGTAATGGAATTTTAAGGATAGCCTCTACCCTCTCGGGATCAACAAAAATTCCCTTTTCTGAAATTATATGCCCAAAGGAGTCTTCCTTCTGTAACATCGAATAAACATTTCCTTGGATTAAGGGATATTCCATGGTCCCTACATCATTGCAATACTTTTCTTAGGTCTTCTATGTGATCTCCACATTTCTTTGAGAAGACTGTAAGATCATCCAAGTAGATGATTATGCATTTCTCGATCAACCCCTTAAATGCTATGTCCATGGCTCACTGGAATGTGGCTCCAGCATTGATGAGCCCAAAAGGCATTTTACGATAGGCAAATGTTCCCCATTTTGTGGTGAATACAGTCTTGTGTCTATCATGTGGATCTACCAACACTTGATTATACCTCGAATACCCGTCCATAAGAGACATCATTTGAGATCCATTGACTATTTGCAAAATTTCATCTAAGGATGGGACTGGGTAGTTATCCTTTTCAGAAGCCCTGTTTAGGTTTCAAAAATCCACACAAAGTCTAATTTCCCCATTTTTCTTGCAAATTGGGACCAAATTAGCCACCCATGTTGAATGTCTAACTAGAAATATTATTTGAGCGGCTAATAGCTTTTGAACTTCTTTGAAAATTAGGGGCTCAAGAAGTGCATTGATAGGCCTTTGTTTTTGACAAAATGGCTTTGTGTTTGGTTGAAGGGGAATGGTATGCATTATCATGGAGGGTGGAAAAACCTTCAAGTCCTCATATGACCAAGCAATCACATCAAGATAATCCTTGAGTGTTTGGATTATGCTTGATCTTTCTTTAGGAGTACATGTATCACCAATTAAAACTTCTTTTGGGTCTCCTGTATCTGATAAGTTGCATGGACTCACAAGCTTTCCTATTGGTATCATTGGTTTGCTTGATTTTTGTTGGAAGTCATGATCATGCAATCGTTCTAATGTAACCATCCCCTTCAGAATCTCATTGGTTTTCAAGTCTAAAACTCCATCCATATTCAATTCTTTCATTTCCCTATCTTCTTCCTCAATTATTTGTGTCTCAAATACCCCTGAATTAGTTATAAAATCAATAATATGCTTATCATCATTGAATACTTGAAAGTTTTTAATGTTATCAGGAATCGATGGAGTCGAAACTAGTTCAACTGTGAATTTGTGTAACCCCATATCTGTGATAGGCTCTAATGAACTTGCAGTGATAGCTAAAGCATCGGCCACATGATTTTCTTGTCGTGGGATTGATTGAATATCAAAGGCATCCAAGTCCTCAATTAGATTCCATGCATGACTACGATAGTAAGACAACCTCTTGTCATGGCATGAGCATTGTGATCTGATCAATCGAACAATCAATTCAGAATCACCAAAGGCTCTCAACATTTTTACTCCTTTTTTAAGTGCAAACGGCATTCCTAAAATAAACGCTTCAAATTTTGCAGTATTGTTTGTGCAAGTAAACTGGAATCTGAATGCAGCTAAATGGTTCTTTCCACTTGGATCTACAAGTTGAACCCCTGCTCCGGCACCTTGTTTTGATTTGGACCCATCAAATCTAAGTGTCCAAATGTCATTTTTATTCTCTTCTAATCCTTTCCTTTCTAAGGGTGTTTCTTCCTCACTTTGCTCTTTGATTTCCAATGTGTACACTCCCAACTCAGGTTTAGCGATCATGGTATCATTTGGTTTCTTATAGTCTGTTATGAGGTGTTTCATATGTGACTCTCGCTCTATTCTAATTTGGTTTGGAATTCCTCTCCAAGGAAGCCACATGTGAGAGAAATTAGTGGCCATGTAACCGTTCAACGCCTTTAACCAATTGCGATTCAATAGCATGCCATACCCATCTAGGATCTTGACCACCTGAATGTCTATAAACTGTTGAATACGTGGGTCTGATGCAAGTTGCATATGAATGTTATTTAGTTCTCCAACAACATTCACCTCTGTCTTATCCAATTGGACCACCTTTCTATTTGATTTCACTGGTGTGAGGCCTAACCTTTTGCAAACTGAATGTGGCATGACATTTCCAGATGCACCTAAATCGACTAGATAGTTATGTAAATTCTTGCCAAAAATTCTAATCGTTAGCAAGAATGGAGGGGATTATGTCTTTTCTTTGTATATGAACACATTCACACTCGATGTTTTTCTTGATTCAGGTTTGTCTTGATGATTTTTAGTCAATGATTCCATTAAAATTTCCTTTTGTCCAGGGAATTGAGCCACTTCGAACAACAAAATGTTGGCTTTGATCTTCTTTAAATCATCAACAATGTTATAAACAATTTTATTTTGATCCCCTATCACCTCTAACTTGGATGGTTGAGACTTGATATTCAATTGTTGGGTGTGACTGGGACCTCGTGGTGGGAGTGGGTTGTTGCTAGCATTAGGATCAGGTGGTGTATGAAGGACGTTTGGGAGTGTGGACGATGTCAATGGTTGCTTCCCTTTGCTTCTTAAAGCATAATTTCCACCCCTTTGGTATTGTTGATATGCTTGAACCTCCTCAGCATTTCCCTCAGGTTCATTATCTTCCTCTCTAGGGAAGTCATATGTTTCCAACACAAATGCAGTTCCAGGATTTGTATGGTCTCTACCCCAGTTTTGCCCTTGTGGGGGTAATAATTCTCCCTGGTCTAGCCCTTGTTGAACTATATCCATTGCAGCATGAAATTGTGGGCACTCCATCTCATTATGGTTATTTGTGACATGAATCCTACAACCATCTGATTGAGCTAGACCAGCTAGGTTAATAGATGTCTCATGATTACTTCCAGGCTGATTTGAGTTTTCAGTTGGTGAGTCAACACCACCATTGTTTGGGCGAGTATTTTATTGCCTATTGTTGCATTGAAAGTTATAATTGTGTGCTTGGAATCCACTAGCTTCTTGGTTCATAGGGTCTCTTTTTTTAAGGTTTAAGACATCATTATTCAACTTTTGAACCATCCTTTGAATACTTTCAATTTCTAGATTTGAAGTAGAAGATTGATTTTGTGGGGCTTGACTTGCTTGTGTTGGGAGGTTGTTCATCGATGCTTGATTGTTCATGTAAGATGGAATATTTTGTTGATTACTTGTGGCATTGATTGGATTAACTATAGTGCCTTGGGGTGCTTGATTGTTTAAATAAACAGGTGTAGGCAATTGGGCACTAGGCATGACCTAGCTAATTGGCGTAAGATTCATCACTTGATTTGGATTGAAAATCTGATTAGGATCATAGGCTTGACTTTGTGCTTGACCAAGGACACCTGGTATTGGGTTAAGGAGTGGCGTGTGTTAACCAATGCTTGATTAAGCATGGGTATTTGATTGTAAGTAGTTGGTTGTCCCAACAAAGGGAGAGGTCCAACTCCATATCCTTGAGGCATGAGTTGCCTTTCCACTATCATGGCTTCACTATATGCTTGTGACAATGATGCTAAAATAGGAGCACGTCCTCTAACAAACATTGATGTGAGGGGGTCAAGAGCCACTAAATACATTTGGATTGTAGTTATTTTAGCTGGTTGGTAAGGATTTGTTAATCTCATGTACAATCGATGAAACTTTGTGTTAAATAAACTTAAAGGCTCATTGGGCTCCCTCCTACAAGTGGCAAACTAGTGATATAGCATTGTGGGATCTATGGGAAGTCAGAAATGATTCAAGAAAGCATTTTCCATATCAATCCATGAAGTAATCGACCCAGAGGGTAAAGAGAGGTACCAATTATATGCCGACTCATCAAGTGTGTATGGAAACATACGGCATTGTATGTCCTCTTCATGAATTTGGGCTCGGATCAAGGCATCTTTATATGCATGAATGTGTTCTTTAGCGGTTCGTGTCCCATTAAATTGAAATTTGGGTATGAACTTATCTAGGTTTTTTGGTAGGTTATGGCCTTGCCTAGGAACGTTCAGTGGGCTATTCACTCCAAGCCAATTAGGTGGGTTTGCAGCCATCGCTTGAGATAGATTTGTTACAAATTGATGTGTAGATGGATTGGTAGAAGGGATGGTAGGACTAGTTACTTGGGGACTTACAAATGGATTATCAAACGAATTTCCAATACTAATTCCCAAGTCAACAAATAGACCACGGGGATCAAAAGAAAAATCCCCAACACTAAGAGAGTCACTAATGAAGTTACTTGTTTCAGAAGATTCAAGTGAACTCTCAGAACTTGACCTAGAGTGGGTATGATAGGATTCTAGTTTGACCCTCCTTCTAGCGCCAGTTAATGTTGACCCATAAAAGTGCACGGTGTCAAACCTCAGGAGTCGAAGTCCAACTCCTCTCTTGTAAAGAGATCAAGTGATCTCCCCAAGGTCTCAGAGGGTACCGGGTCACAGTGAGAGTGGATGACTCAGTGGTTTTAATGTATAAATTTCACAAGGGCCCCGGATTGGATTCCTATCATACTAGGTGCTTAGCTCAGTTTAATGGGTTTGGAAATTTAGATAAACTAGAGAATTATTATTTACAAAATTAAATCTACAAACTATTTGTACACACTATTTATATCAAAATGATTTAATAACTTAACTATTAGCCACAATGAAAACTATTGAAATAAGAAAAGGTAAAATATACTAATATTCATTAAAATATTTACACGCTCTACCTCTACCACTAATAAAATTAAAATCAACGTAAAAGGTTAACTAAACAACTAATGCCAATCAGTAAAACTAAATTTGAAAACTATATTTATAGATATATTGTACAGATTCTTTGATTTGTCAAATTTGAAGTAAAATAAAAATTCCAAACTAATCTAAAGCTTCACGATGATGAAGAAAAATCTACTGTAATCGGCACTTTTTAAAAAAAAAAAATTCAAAAGAGCAAGGGTTTGGGGGAGAAAGAGCCTGTTGTCCTCAATCGAGAGATGATTTAATATTCAAACTGATGTTGTCCAAGTTGATGCTGAACCAATCTTGGCTTGATCTACAGTGCACAATCAAAAGCCCAAGTTGATGCTATCTTCTGTGGATGTGTTGATCTAAAAACACCAAGCAACTCCACCATTACCATGCGCAGGAGGTATCTCAGTGAATCAAACCAAATGTTCAAGACATTCTCTCCTTTAAACTTGTTTACATCAATTTAAACAGCATATCATGGATCTCACAGTGTGAGAACAATTTAGGAAACGCAATTTTTTTATTAAAACATCAAACAAAAGTTTTTACAAGAGTCGTTGTTGCCAGTGATTACACAATACAGACTAAAAAAGAAACTAACTCCTACAGTCACTACTCCAACCTATGCAAAATCCCCCTCTTCTAAAACCGTCTCCTCCCTTTTTTACACTACCCTGCTCTTGCCTTATTCAATGTCTTCACATGTTTTTGTCATAGTACGCCTCCCACAGAGGTAGGTGACCTCTCAGATCAATAGGTGGCTCCTATGTTTTATCCTTTTAAATGCTACTAGAAAGAAAGATATCTATCCTTGTCCATATCTAGAGGTGCCTTGGTTTCTTCACATCCACTCTTTGCTGTTCCATTCTTTTTTTTTAAACTCTTCTTGCTGCTCTGGCTGGGATGCCCCTGTGGAGATAGGTGGCCCCTATAGAGGTAGCTGACCCCTACTCCCTTATATGTGCCTCCAATTTCTGATTAAATGCATCTCTTTGTGTAGATTTTTCCTTCATCTCCAAGTTACCTCCTGGTCTATTTAAAGGTGAATCTGGTTGTCAAAATATGCAGGCATTTTGTACTCTCTTTGCATTTTAAATCTTTTTCTATTGTTTTGAATTCCCATCTGTCATAAAAGGCATCAAACGTATAGATTTTCTCCTCTACTATGCATTTAATCATTCTTCAAGGATGGGCAACCCACGTGAATGTAGGTGCATTGTACAAATTCATCCTATTTTGAATCAGATCTAAAATTTAATGTTGACCCATGCTGGCGCCTTATCATGTAATTTAAAACCTTCTACAATTTCATTTAATGGAGGCAACTTCTATGTAGGATATGGATGGCCTCCAGTTTCCTTCATCTCCACGCTTCTCCTTGTTATTAAATGTTGTCACTATACGTTGACTGTAGGCATCCCAATATTTCCTTGTGCATTAAAAATCTATAGCTTTATCTATTGGCTCTTCATTAATGTTGATGTTGATTGCTTGAAACAGGTATGAATGCATTGTATTTGCTACTGATATGGAGATAGGCACCTCCCATTACGTTCACTTTACACTTCCAGTCTCTCTGAATGCTGATTTGATCTTTGAAAAAGAAGCCAAGCAGCCACTCCATTCGATAGGTGACATCTATTGCTAGCTCTTCATTAATGCTTTACCATCCCCGGTGCCTTCGTCCATATGTTTAAATCAGATATCTACAGGCACACAAAGAAATGAAACAAAGACTTAGAAAGTATTTCTCACTTTTTACGTGAGATAAAACTACCTTATAAAACTTTAAAACTAAGAGAAAACTAAAACTCTTAAATTAAAGATATAAAAGCTAGAGTCCTAAATTAAAGATATAAAAGCCAAAATCTAAATTAAAGATGTAAAAACTAAAATCTAACATATAGATGAGACTCATTTTATTTATTATAAGTAAAAATATAAAGAAACTAATATAAAATAGAGTATAGCTTAAAATGATGAATATATACATTATAATTGTTTATATTTATATATGTAATATTAGTATATATATTATAATTGTTGATGTTTATATGTATAATATTAATATATACATTATTATTTATATACATTATATAGAGCTGTATAAATTCCTTGTCAATTAAATTATTTATTTCATATAATAATAAACATAAGCGAAATTTACAAAAGATGAAGAAGTTTAAGATTAGGGCAGATTATGCACATCAATTTATGAGAATTTGGGGAAATGTCAAATGATGCAACCACTAGCAAATACAAGAGAAGGAGACAACATGGCCTAGGGAGTTCAAGGCAAAATAAACTGCACGGTGGAACATTGAGCTGTAGGGAGCCGAAACTACAAAACAAATGACACACCAAACCCAGACACAAAAGGCAATGAGAAAAACATGCAAAGAGCAACAAAAGCAATGAAAAACAAAAACAAGTCCTTGGGTTCCATGATTTCGTGAGAGATTAGGGAGGTGTTGCGATAGCGGCAACATAATGGGTGAACAATAATAGCGAATGATGTTGCAGGCTTAGGACTAGGATTAGGTTGGGGGCTAATTGGATTGGGTGGATTAGGATTTGGATTGGATGAAGGGATAATCTTACCACAATTTATGAGATTTGTGATTAATCTCTTAAGTTTGACACTATTGGTTGTTGTATGGCCCTTATACCTATGGTATGCACAATAATGGTTTTCATTATACGAACGGGGTTTAAAGATTGGTTCAAAAGGTTCTATCAGTGGCAGCTTAATCAAATTTGCTTGAACCAATTGTTGTATGGTTATGTCCAAGGGATCTTGTGGTGGAAGATTGGTAGAACATGAGGATGAAGGTTATGAAGGTTGGTGGACCAATGGACTAGGGGTAGGATCACATGGTGGTCTTATGATAGGGTTAGTAGGCTCATGTGTTGGCATTTGATTGGATGATGAAGGCCACTCATGGGATGTATTGGCTAGATTGGTATCTCCCTTGTCAAAGGTAATTAAATCTTGCATAGGATAACTCGGGCTTTGATTTATGTACAAGGGGCCACTTAGATTTGGATATGATTCTTGTTGGAAAGGTGGACTTAGGTCTATCAATGGTGCTTGGTGGTCTTGTTGAAAAGGTGTACTTGGACTTGCTTGATTTATGTACAAAGGGCTATTTGGACTTGCATGTTGTTCTTGTGAGGACACTTCGTTACCTTGTGGATAGTTTTGGTGGTGTGTTGGAATGTTAGAATGAGGAATTGGATAATGTTGAGGTGGAGGTTGATAGGTTGATGTGGCATTGATTGGCTGGATAGGTGGATTAGGTTGATATGGAGTGGCTAAGGATTGATGTACTTGTCAAGCTTGACTAGTGGCTAAAAGGTGTTGGAATTGGGCTACGAAGTGTTGCAGTTGAGGTGATTGGCTTGCGTGGGGTTGAGCTCTTTGGATGAAGAATTGTAATGTTTCAATGGCGTCTTGGTTTAGGGGTTGTGATCCTTGATAAAGATTTTGGAGGAATCTTTGGAATTTCATTTTTGGGTCTTCTAGTGTAAACATGTTGTCACCCAAGTGTTTGTCTTAAGTCCTTTTAGCAAGTACTCGTTTAGGGATTTTGATGATGTGGTGGAAGTGATTTGGCTAGGATAGGATGGTTTGAATGACTTGGCTATGAAGGGTTGGATGATGACTAGGCTATGTTTGGGATGAAGGGTTTGAATGTTATTGGAAGAATGTGTAGGATAACTTGTCTTTATGTGTTTTGGTGTTTAGAGCTTGATGTGGCAATATTCAAACAAATGATTATGCATATACACACATGAATCACTCACACAAGACACATAAGCAAGTTGTTAGTTTGGAAGAATGTGATGATGGTTAAGCAAGCACGTGAAGACACTTCAAGAAGTCCTAGTCAAGGCAAGGCCACTATCACAACGGGGTTCTAGTGAAAATTTGAGGGACCGGCACCCCATGAGCATCCAACAAGCCACTTAAGACTTTAACTAACCCTACTAGGAGTTTTAATATACACAAAGGTACACCTCCTTTCAATTTAGCACTATATGGTGAGCGCTAATACCGATTAGACTTGGCTTTCGGCTTATCCTCTGATTTTTATAGTGGACTGGATGAAAGTACCACTTGAGGTTGTTCCCTTGGGGTGAGTACCTCTTTTCCCACCAAGGCAGGCCTCTCTAAGGTTTAACAAAACCAACACAAGTAAATGTTTTTGATCTCCAATTTTGTGTTAGGACATGAGGAGAGAGCATACACATTTACTTGGTCATACTCGCATGGGGTTCATTAATCTTAGAAATTCAATGTGTAGAAGACAATGCAAGCACTTGTTTATTTTAAAGCCGAAATCCAAATGTGATGAAAGACAATGGTTTGTTTTTAGCCCAATTTTTGATGTGATAGCAAACAAGTTGTTTGTTTTATGCCCAAAATCCAAATATGTTTGCAAACAAGATTAGAAGATAAGAGATGAAATGATTGCACCTGGTTAATTCACCATCCAAATTTTTGTAGATGTTGATGCCAATACTTCTCTAGCTCCTTAGATGCCCCTAATAAAACCTACTCCACTGCATAGTTCGTCCTGTCAGCTTTCCAACGAGTCCTTGTTTGCACGATTTGGCCTCTGTATGTGAAAGTTATGATAGAAACACCAAAATGCACAATGACAACAACCAAAAGTGAGTTACAGTTACTAGATGCGACCAGCTATTGATTATAAGTGATCTAAATTTGTGTACAGGCGATACGTTATAGCTTAGATGCGACCCAGATAAGACCAGATGTGAGTGGCTGTAGCTTAAAAATGATGCATAAAAGACAAAAGTGAATGATTGGAGCTCAAAAGCAACCACAAATTGTGAAAAGTAGATATAAATGGAAAAGCCCTAATTTGTAGGAAGCAACTTAGAGATCTAAAGGCGATTATGTTCGGCTTAAAAGTGACGCAGAAAATGGTAGAGGCAATCATTGCGTGCTCAGAAGAATGTAGAAATGGATGGAAGCGGTAGGTAATAGCTCATATGCAACGAATAATAGCCCAACACTGATTTGGAAAGTTTCAGGTGATAGAATGTAACTATCAACCATAAGCGACCAAGTTTACCAGAGGTGATCAGTTTTTGATCAAAAGCGAGCTGAATTTTACCAAAAGCTAAATACTATTGTTCAAAAGCGATTCAAATTTTTACCAAAAGTGATTTTTTTTTATCAAAAGAAAACTGAGTTACCAAAGGTGACTGGTTTTTAATCAAGAGTGAGCTGAATTACCAGAGGCGAATTTCTGCAGACCGGTTGTTGTTTTCTTCACCAAATGCTCTATTTTTCATGAAATCGAGGCAAATTTGTACTCAAAATTTATGGCAATAACCCCCCGGACACAATGGTGAGGTTAGATTTGAGCTAAGAGATCATCTACATACATTTTTATCCAAATCTTAACAAACTAGGGTTAGAAAAATGCAAATTTTTTCTACGAAAGCTTTCAAAAATGAAAGATTGATGCTCCAAGAGATCTAAACTTCATAAAAACAACTCAAACAAGAGATGTTAATCAAGGACATGAGTCCCACCGGGTGTGCCAAAATGTATAATGAAAAAAATTAGATTTGCAAATGGAAATGATCAAATAATGAAATGCATAACCTAAACCCAAATCATTCAATACCTCAAAGATGCAATATGAATTGTTTGATTGATTTGATATGTTGGTTGCTCACAATTCAGTAGCATAACATTTGCATAGGATTGAGATGATAGATGGAAGATGATGATGATAGATGATAGATGCAAAGGCTGTAATGTGATTTTAGCAGCATAAGGATACTCCAACTCAATGCCTCCTTTTTTTCAAATGGCTTGTGAGGGGGTTGATTTATAGGAAAGGATTGGTTCAAATGGATGGTTGAGATTAAAAAGCTAAATGATTGATGTGGATGGCTAGGATTGATTCAGTTATCCAACTCTTCAAGGGAGTTGTAGTCATGTAACAAGTGTACAAAGGAAGATAAGGCTCATATGTGACCGTGTACACAAATACTAAAATTAGGTCCCATTAGTTGTACATGTGAAGGATTTTAAATGAAAGTTGTACTACAACACATGATTTAATTGAGAGGTGGACAAGTGTCGAAATGTGATGAGAGGTGAGGACTTAATTCAAATAAAATATTTGAATTAGTTGGGATATGTGAGGGAAATTAATTAAATAAATAAAATTTATTTAATTAATTGGAAAGTGGGATTATGAATGTGAAATTAATTAAATAAATAAAATTTATTTAATTAATTGGCTAATGGATTAGTGGGATTAAGAGTGGGATTAGGACAAAATGTTACATGATGTCTAAGTGATGTTTTTAACTAGGTGTTGCAAGACATGGACAAATTTGGGACAATTTTGGGTGTCTACACTCTCCATATCACATTTATGTTAGGTAGCATATCAAAGGTCTAACACTAGTAATGTAGACCCTTGAACTAACATGGGTTACTCATGGTATATGTTTATATGATAAACTTATCCAATATAGTCATCGTAGGGTAATGACTATATGCATGAGACATGCTCTAATACCCACACCTAAAGAAGCATGGATGTCATCACGTTGTGGCCCTTATAGTATATGTAATGGTCTAGGCCATGGTATAAATGGGTAAACATGATCCATTGCCACACAAACATAGTCTTTAATTCCACCATCATCCTAATAGTATGGATTAGTCCCTCATGGAGATGTGTACCTCACCTATCCTTGGTGATGCACACGGTGATGATGGTTGTCATCCTCTATCACACTAATGCGGTGGGCACTACCCCCTACTCAAACCACCTCATGTAAATGTGTCTTATATTGTCTCTAGACATCATCTACTTGATTGTGTGGAGATAACCATAAGGATTTGTATGATCTAATACACATCATCTAATGTAATGGGCATCTATCTAGTGGTTAATCAAATTATTGACACATCATTTTTCTACCTCTACATAAGTTCCATGTGCATGCAATCATGAAATCTCATCTCTAGCATGGTATATGTCTATAAGAGTTCCACTCAACATAGTATCATGAGTACCAAATGTTTTTAGGAATTGACACTAGGACCAATAAAAAGTAGATAATGACAATGCCTAATGGCTTTTAATAGAGTAAAGTAATAAAAACAAGTAGCAAAATGATTTTTTAAAAATAGAAGCAAAAGGTAATGAGTGTAATGCCAAAATGTAATTAGCCACTTTCCTTTAGATTTCATTACATGTACACTACTATTAGACTATTCTTGTAGTTGAAATATGAGGAGATGTACCTTTTTTTTCTTCTCTTGGAGCTGAAATTTGTTAAGTTGTAGAAAGCTAAAGTTTTAGAGACAAAAAGAAAATGGCTATTGATTCAACAAAAAGAATTGAGGGACTAGTATTTTCTTCCATTGATCCCACATGATCCAAACATTCACAATGTAAGTCTCTAATAGAAACATAAATAATAGGTATTTATTCCTACCTCAATGAGAGAGAAGAAGAAACATAATAGAAGTATTGGACTGATAATTGAGATTCAACCATTCTTCAAATCCTTGACTCAACAAAAGAAGCTAGATTTAAACTCTAGGGAGGTATCTTATATTTCTAACCATATTGGAACCTAAAATACCCTCATGATGCCTCAAACCCATGACTAATGAACTATCATTGTAATTATTTTATTCTTTTTTCCTTGGATTTTTTTTACTTGATCTAAACAACCTCTGCATCAATCAAAGATATAATTATAATGGGATTGGCATCTCCCCTTTCAAAAAATAAGAGAGCATTGACCAAAGCCCTAGTGTCTTGGGGGTAGGGAAATCTTGATAGCATAGTCAAGATAAGCCATTGAGTTTCCATGATGTTCTTTATGCAATGTTTGAAGTATGGTTGCAAAGATTTAGAAGATTGAAATCCACTTCTTCTACTACTTCATTCTATTTGTAATTGACATTTGAATACCAATCCGAACTACACTTGGGATGCCTAATGTTTGTAATTGACATTTGAATATCTTCTACATGGGATTCATTGAATAATTATGCTTTGATATTTTTACACCATGAGCATTTGATTTTTGGGAATATTTGATTTTTCATGTTATTGATTTATCATAATGTGACCGTGAAGATTTGATTTTTCACATTATTGATTTTTAATCACCTAAAAATGATTTAATGGAAAGTTAGAAAATTGTTTTCTAGCAAGAGACACTTCTTCAGCTGAAAGCTAACAATAATATAGCTTATTGACCAATTAATTTACATTTAAATTTAATATTAAAAGACATTTGGTAAATAAGGCTAATAATAAAATTGTGTTATAGATTTAATAATTTTTATTACATAGTATTTTATATACGTGAAAGCAAACTTTTTAATTTAATTTTAATTTTTTTTAAATAATTTGAATTTATATATATCGATAAATCATTCAATTCATGATAATCTCTTCTCTTATGACATTTAAAATAATTATTTTACCAAGGATGATCTATCATGTACCCTACATATCCATTACACTAGCATGCCTTTTAATGAGGTATCCTTACAATTATTAATGTAGATGATTATTGTTAATTATTTATTATTTATTGAGTAATTATACATATACTTCTACACTTAGCATTAAGCTATCTTAGGTGGCTAAGTGCCAACTTGGAGAGTTGATCAAACTTTTTGAAGGTATGTGGTGCCATCTCTTGATATGTTGCATGACCTCTTGCTATGTGGCAGAGCAAACTAACCACCACTATAAGTCATCTTATTATGTGACTCTACTACTTCACACCTATATATGTACATACTTCATTCATAATATTAATCAGTTTAGCTCATTCCAACTTGGTGCTTATTATTTGGTTTGCAATATTTTCTATTCTTGTAACTTGTAAGGTATGTGATTGCTTGTCATTCGTTCCCCATTCCAATGACAATGTTTTATCCAAAAGATTTTCAACTCCAACATGGTACCAGAGCACTTCTGTATATCCTTCAACATTTTTTTGCACATTTTAAAATTTTGCAACAATCTACTTAAACATGGAGCCAAATCGACCTATTCAACCTCTCACACCATTTAATTATCATGAGTTGAAACTAGATATACAACTTACGCTAAAACATAAAGAGTTGTATAGGGTAGCTATGGGTATTGAAAAAGATGCTACCACTGTTAGAGATAAAGAAAAATGGTTTAACAAATATGATCAAGCCTTCAGGTTTTTGTGTCTCAATCTATCTCCTAAGCTACTATTTCATGGAGAAGCCTTGAAAACACCCAATTAAGTTCTACAAGCCTTACAATTTTTTTGGGAAGGTAGATGAACTAAAAAGTCATGAGTTAGAGAATGAGATCATAAGTTTGAGCCCTAGAAACTTTGACACCTTAGAGTATTATTTCACTAGGTTCAAATCATTAAGATTGTAGCTGCAAGAGTGTGGGATAGAGAGAAAAGAGGATGAAATTATCCATTCTATACTTTCCAAACTAGGTCATGACTATTCTATGTTTGTATCTACCTTTTATATCACCAAAAGGTCTTTTGGAGCTACATGGAAAATACCTTTTTTAGATAACTTCATTGCCAACTTTACTATGGAGAAAGATAAGTTAATGCAAATGGGTACCATGATGTCTTCTAAACCTCATGCCCTTATTGTTAGAAATAGGAAAAATAACAAAGGAGAGAAAAAAAAGGATAGGGAAATGATGAACGATAAGAAATCTAAATCCTCAAAATCAAACACTAAAGTCTTTTTAGATCAAGAGAAACCTATGAAAGAAAAAGCTAAGTCTGCATTTTGCAAGAAAGTTGGGTATAGTGAGCAAAAATGTTTGAAGAAAAAGATTAACCACCTTAGAAATCTTCTTTAGAATAACAATATATAGGATCTTGAATCTATCCAAGAGTCCTAATCAACACCAGATACAAATAAGGAAAAAGCAAAATCTAAGGGCAATACTCTTGTTGCATCTACAGTCTCTGAGTCTAGAAAATAGATTCTTTTTTTTTAGATCTTCCCATCACATGGCTTCTTCACTTACTCTATTCTATACTTTAAAATGTATAGATACATCTAAATTGCTAATGTATAACAACACTTACTTCAATGAATGATGTTTCACTTATGTTCTTTTTGTTCTTAATTTGTCCAACAATCTTCTTTCCATACATCATATTACAAATAGTGGGATAGAGAAGACAATAGAGTTCATGTCAAATTCGATGAATATTCAAGATTTGTAGAGTAGAGAGGTTGTTGCAATTGGTAGGGTTGATAATTTCTCTCATCTTTACAACTTCTCACATATTTCTATTGATGATTCTTTCTCTATAATTGACACTCTTGCATCTATTGTGGATAGTTCATCAAAGGCTCAGCTTGGTCACTTGAACCTTCATGTTTTTAGGAAAATCTTGACATCTACTCCACCATCACATGTTTCTACATTAGAGTTTTGTGTTTATTAATAGTGGGATTTTAAAGATTCCTTGTAGCAAGATATTGATATTAGTCCTCTTGACGAGTGAGATATCATCTTATTAGGCATCCTATCATGACCCACTTCTTTCCCTCGAACATATTTTCTAATATTTTGAGTTCTGAGTTTGATTAGAATACCATGCATAATTAATTACTTTTTACATTAAATGTCTAATTGTATGTATTTTATTTTTTTCAAATATTCAAATATTACTAACATGCATAAAAGCTATTAAATTAAATATATATATAGTCTCATTAAGAAAAAAACAAAATAATAAAAATAGTGATAATAATGATGTTAAATAAATAATTTTTTTTATATATTCCAATTTAAAATTCTAAATCAATAAAAAGTCAAGAAGGGTACACTTCTAGAAAAAACATTTATGAGGATTCAATTTCCCTCCCAACTTCCAAGTCAATTTTTAAAGATAACATTTATTGATTAAATGAGATTTTTCCACAAGAATTTATTCCAAATTAGAAATGGAGGAAGGCATTAAATTGGTTAGACTTGACTCCAAAGACTCAAACTTTCCACCATGTGCTTAGAAAAAAAGATGGTTCTAAATAAGGACTATTTTTTTCTATAAATAGCTATGGATATGTGAAGGGAAGACACACACTTGGCTTTGGTCTGGAGTGCTGGAGCAATCTGTAAGAGCCTTCCTCCTTTTCATAAATTTTTTTCTTGAAATTTTGTTAATAATTTTATTATATTTCAATTCTGTTTTGGTGATTCATTTTGATGAAATTCGTTAGAATAATTACAAGTTTAAGTCATTCAAGAGAGATTTTGTGCACAAGGTTTTGTTTAAATTTGAAAACATTCAAGGTAGAATTTGTACGTAAGTTTTTATTTATTTGAAAGCATTCAAGAGAGAGTGTGTGTATAAGTTTTTGAAGGATTTGGTGTTTAGAAGTGGCACTTGCAACATCTAACAAAAATCCTCTTTCAAAATTATGTTTGATGAATGTCCATACTCTATCCTGAAACTCCCATTTTGGTGTAGGTAGGGAGACCACTACCAAAGATTGTGGAATTCAGCTTTACATCTACCAATTGCTTTTTCTTGAAAGTTTGTAAAGCCCTTTTATCAATCCATTTTGGGCATATCCTATAATCATCGTATTCCGTAGATGACATCTCCCTGAGGCATTTTGTCAAATAGTTCACGTGCCCTGTCTACATTGCTACCCTATTATGTAGCCATGTCTACCAGAGCATTTCCAATCATAATATCTAACAAAAATCCCCTTACCATTATTCTTTGACGGATGGTCGTACCCTATTACTAAGTGCCCATTTTGGCACAGACAGGAAGAATGCTGCCACAGTTGTGGAATTTGGCCTTACACCTACCAATTGCATTTGCTCGAAAGTTTCTAAAGCCTTTTTAACAAAGCTATTTTGTGTCTATCCTGCAATTATTGTATTAGGTGACACCTCTTGAGGAATTTAGTCTAAAATTTCATGTTCACTATCTATTATTCCATGTTTTGCATACATGGCTACCAGAACACTCCCAATTATAACATCTAATAGAAATTCACTTCCAATTATGTTGATGGATGTTTATACCCTAATCCAGGGCTTCAATTTGTAGGGATTCTGGCAAGGGTTGAGGAGTTAGTCCATACAACCACCAGTTGCAATTGCTTAAAAGTTTCTAAGGAATTTATTTTTAAACCTATTTTAAACCTACCCTATAGTCATGGCATTCCATGAGACAATGTTTCTTTTAGGCATTTTGTCAAACTGTTCACATCCCTTGTCTATGCTTCCACATTTTTGTTTGCATGTCTACCAAGTCACTTGCAACTACATCATCTGACAAAATTTCCCCTTCCATTATGCTTTGAGGGATATTCCTTTAGGTTTATTAGAAATCTGACATTTTGTACATTATTATAGTGTAAGCTTATTTTTTAGATTGCTTCATTTAACATCACCAATAATCTCCCCAAGGACATTGTCCCCGTTTAAAATGATGGAAGTAGTTTATATCTCACAACAATTTCCCTTGTGACAATCTTGGAGATGAATTCTATTGCAATGTGATAGTCAGCACTTACCCGAAGGTTCTTAACAGCTCTAATAGTCGTCTATAGTGCATGTTTAACAAACGAAATGCAATTTCCAACTTTTCTCTATGGTGGTAGAGAAATAATTCTCTTTCCTATTCTTCTACAACATTATGTAAATGTCTTGAATCTAGAAAATACCTTGTTGCCTTTGTCTTCCAAGTTGTTTTCTCCATCTTTGCATAGATCTCCTTTGTCTATGGATGTGATCTCTCTACTATACAAAGAAGTAGTGTTGATGTAAATACTTTAAGCCTATATTCATATGTGATCTATAGGCACCAAGAAAACACACCCATATGACCACCATAGGTTTAACTAGTGTCTCAATGATAAAGTTTAAGAGGTCCTCAAGATAGTTAGCACATACAAGAAGGTCAACCATGCACTCAAGTCTTGGGAAGGTCAAATAAATAGATGACATTACTTATCAAAATACAAATTTAAGGTTAAAGCATGTATAGATTAATTAGTAATATTAAAACTAATTTTTTTATTAAGAATTCAGTAAGTCAATTTTGACTTAAGTTGTTCTAAATCCTTTGCTAATAGAATTATACATAGATTATTTTATATCATTGTTTATTGCAGCAGAAGAATCTTATTGAATAAATTGTTAAGGTATCAAGTATAACTTTCACTTGAAGATGATATTATATTGAGGTAATATGGTAGGTTAGTTCAATACATTTGATGTCATCCTTATTGGAGATTGCAACTGAAATAGCATATTCAGATAAAGAATTGAGTTTCTATTTGAAGTCAAATGTATTTCAATATTATCATAAATGAATAGTATCTTAAAATAAGTTCTCTAATTGTATTAAATAGAGTATTATTGGGTATTATATTATTGTCTCTCCCATGGTTAAAAGAGCGTAAGGATGTGAGTTTTAACTCTTATGCAGTACTGCTTGGTATTTGCAGATAGTATTACAAGATGAATTCTTAAATTTAAGTTTATCCATAAAAAAATATTCATGTAGGATATCAAAATTCCTAAGTTAATTCACATGGGTTGATCTATGCTTGTCTTGCTTAGAAGATTTTGGATAAGTATTTCTTCTTATGAGTTTTGTAATCATTAAATAAATTTAATAGTTGAATTAACAACAATGATAGAGTATCATTATTTAACTGTATGATGTTTATTACTATTAAATTTCACAAATTATATTATCTATTATAATGAATTTATTTTGAAAGATTATAGAATAAGCACAAAATATGGAGGTTATGATAACCACATATTAAATTCCTATGAAAAGATCTTAAATTAGAACACAATAGTTAGAGAATAGACTTAGACATGTGCGCATATATATTACCATGTCATCGACATGTCTACGCACCTATGAAAAGCTCTTAAATTGAGCACAATAGTTGCAATTTATAGACAAAATATAAAATGGAAAAATTTATACTTGGTGGTGCAACAAATAGTAAAATAAAATATTAGTTGTTATAGATTCTTTGAATAACCATGGAATGTGAGTGTAAGTACTTGGTGAGTCAAGAATCTCAGATATTTGATCAATGGTCCCTATTTCATACCTAATAATATCATTGATAGAAGCAAAAATAGCAATTGTACATTTCAAAAGTAATTATTGAAATAAATAAATAGATTTCATTTAAATATTTTTTTTTATATATATTTTGATAACTGATCATGAATGAGTTTATAACTATTGGATTTATGTAACATTTGAATAACAATAATTGTTAGCAAGTAATTAGAATAAGTTGATTTTACTTTAAATTGTTTGAACCCATCGTAAATAGAGTTGTATGTAGAATGAATTTAGTACCACATAAATTGATTTAGAATGTTGAATTAGTTTTGACATAGACCAAATGTTATGTATATTATCGATAGAATATCATTGCTAGTTTATGTTACGTACAATTATGAATCGATGTAAGTATTTTTCTAGTCCTATGATTTAAGAAATTGATTAAATATCTTCTCTAGTACTATTCATTATGTATAAGAGAAATGATCTAGCATATTTACTATACTTTAATTACATTATGTTTTAAAGAAGTATCTTTCCTTTGTCAATTTATTTATTAGTGATTATGCAAATTTTTCTTTTCTACTAGATAGGTAAACTTTGTAAATAAATGTCCAAACTCAAACAAATCATAGTGCTCAATTTTTATGCTACCTCTATGTCATGTTTATGAGTAATGCCATCATGTTGAACCAAGTACCTCGCGCCTAACATAGCTGCAACAACGATGTTTGGGCACCATCCCTCTAAATCATCAGGGAGTAATAAGGGACATGTTGAAGCTAAATCCGTAGAAAGGGAAAATCTCTTCAGATATCTCATTAAAATGATTTACTAAAGGACAAGTCTATTGAAATAGTTGTATGATGATTACCATGTGAATTTTTAAGTATTGAGGCTAAAATGCTCATTTAGAAAATATTTCAAACTATCAATAGAAAATGAGGCTTATTGACAACACGACCCTAAATCAGAGATGACTTGTAAAATGTTAGATAGGGCAACTAGTCTGATTTAGAAACCCTATCTTTCGTATGCTCTCACCTTGCCTTTGTAGATCTAGGTGATCAGAAAGCACTAGGAAATTGGAAACAAACTTGGTCATGAAATTACTTAATTTGGCTTGAGGAAGCAAACTAGATTTCATGAGAAGACACTTGATAGGGATTCCTCCACACTAGGACTAATTGACAAACACCCCTTTAGGTTTTTATGGTAGTGGATTAATTTCTATCCCTATTTCACCTGAGTGGGTGGCAGCCGATGAAGAATTGTCTGGGGTAGGGAATAACCATAGAAAGGGCTAGATACCCACTCATAGTTGCATCAAACATAGTGCAAGATAGAACTACATATTCGCATACCCCAGTGTCAGTTGCATCTGAAGGGGACCTTGATCCTGTGGATATAGGGTATGTAGGTAGTCTGGACGACAAAGGATGCCCCTAGTACTTAGGTCCCCTAGATATAGGGTACTATTCTATAATTAACATCATGATCTTAACTTTGTGTAGTGATTTCTGAGTTGTGTTAACATGAGATTGTCTAATTATTTTTGTACAGATGATAAGGATACTAGTCATTGGAGAAATATACAAGTTGTCGAAAATGAATACAAGGTGTAGTGAAGAGTTTAAGGTATGTGTTGCTCAGTTGTTCTTATATGTTATCTTGTTAAATGTACTATCTCTCTTCACTAGATCAAGATTGGTGATCCTTTCATGACTTGATGACCTTATAAAACTAAGCTCTAGTTGTTTAACCACAACATTTATTGGACACTTCTTAAAATTAATAGTTAAATCTCACAAATCTGCATTTCCTCCATCTATTAGATAAAAATTTTATCTCCTTGATATTTTCAAATTCATAGTTTAGTATTATTTTGTTAATAAGGAGTCAGGCCTTACACATCCATCATTTATTTGTAGAATCTCTCATTTCAGATTGTGTTGATAGTATTGAAGACATTTGTCTTCTCTTTGATGATAGTTTTTTTTTACTATAGAGTGTAGAGAGGCTTCATAGAGGGATCCTAGAGATTATTTGTAGTAGGATTTCATGTGGGATTTTGATTGTAGCCAAACAACATGCATTAAAATTCCACACATCAATTTTTTGGATCTTTCTCTTCATTACTTTTCACATGACATTGAGAGGTCACATGCTTTAGTTAGACTTGACTTGTTAGCACATTTTAGCATCATCATTAGGAAACATGAGAAGATTCCTAAACCATACATCATGATTGCTTCATACTTTCCACATGAGTGGGGAGTCAGTAGTTTGACATCTCAGCATTTCTATCTACTGAAAGGAAGAAGTATAATGTGTTACAAAGGGACCTACTATACAACATTTTCCATGTGACATTCCTTGTTGACATCCTTTCTCTTATTTTTGGAGAAACACATGGGCCCTATCTTTCTACAATTTTAGGACTATCACCTTTGGCTTTTTGTATAGTGTCTAGTAGACTTTTTTTAATTTTTTCTCTCTTTTGGAGGGAAGTTTGTTCCCATTAGGTTTTCATCCTTTCACTAGTTTATGAGAGATTTGATGTAGGAGAATCCCTAGTTCAAGAGCAATCTTGCATCAACCAAAAACATTTGCATTTTAGTTTATTTGCAGTTTAGTTTGTTTCTTTTATTTTCCAATTCAGTTCAGGCAGTTTAGTCAGAAGTAGTTCTGTATTTTGGCCCAGTTGCACTTTAGACCTTGTGGAGCTAGACTTAGCATCTACATTCATTCATCTACACCATATCTAGAATTTAGTGATTCACACATCATTACCGTAAAGATATCACAATCAGAAGATTGACTATTTTATTAGAATAGAGCATCCTGATAATCATAGACAATCAACTGAAGGAGAAACCTGCGAAAGCATTTCCCAATCTTTAGAGCTTAATGACACATCATTCAATTATCTTTAGTTCATGGCCAACCTTCCTCGAAGATCTGCACATCATTCCTTTCATTTTTCAGAGGAGATCTATGGAATTAGGTTTGACTTATCCGAGTACACACGTTACAACTATTCATTGAAGTTTATGATCTTCCTTGGTTGACGTGGAGGAATCTTATGATCTAGATATGATATATAATAATGTAATAGATACTTAGGAAAAGGCAGTTTAGAATTTATCAAGTGCTCATGAATAGAAGCATGTAATAGTTTAGATTTCTGCAAAGGAGCTTAAGAGATTTATCTGGCACATGTATGTAATTGGGTCTATGAGCCCTAATTATAAGCCCGCATGTTGCCGGCCAATCTCTATTTGAATTCTATGATATACTAAATGACTAAACCTGCATTTGTTCCATTTGTTTGAGTTGTTTCCATTGTGTTTACTCTTGTTGTATAGTCTAGATAGTTCATTCTGTGAACTCTCCTACCATGTTCGCACCCAGTGGTATTAGAGTGAAAGTTCAAATCTTTGGGAGTGGATTAAGCAAAATTGGCAAAGAAATTCTATAAGATCTTGTTGTCGACATATTGCTGAATTGAGGCAGGTTACTTGTGTCACAACTGATCGCCGATTGAGAGGTAGTTGTCACCCTGTATCCTAATCACTGAACTTGAGGCAGTTTGCACTTGGTCCTAGGAAGAATGCCGCTAAGGAGAGTTATTGCTATTGGAACAATGGATGGAAGAATGGATGAAATGATGGAGATGATGAAAACACCACAAATTTGATTAGATGTTGTTGAATAAGATAGGTGAAGAGGATTGACACCAAGACCTAATGTTGAAAGTGATGATGAAGGGGAATTTTAATATGTTAAACAAATGGGTGAAACCCTAGGAGGCAATGAAGAAGAAGAATTAGACCAAGTAAATATTTTACGAGCTATTTCAAAGATTGGAAAGAGACCTAGAATTGAGGTGCTAAACTACACTGGTAATTTGAACTTTGAAGAGTTGATTGACTGTATAAATGACATGGAAGAATACTTTGAATATGAGGAAATTACAGATCCAGAGAAGGTGAAATTTACAAAGACAAAGTTGAAAGGACATGTTGCTATATGGTAGAAGGAAATTCAGTTGGAAAGAAATAGAAGAGGGAAAGAAAAGATTACAAAGTGGGATAGGATGGTGACAAAATTGAAGAATTAGTTCATACCTGCTAACTATGAGTTGGAGCTATTGAAGAGATTGTAAAACTTGAGAAAAAAGGAGAAATTAGTGGAGTATACTGAAGAATTTCACAATATGATTATAAGAATAGGACATAGTGAAGCAAGCAAGGAGAAAGTGGCTAGATATATCAATGGACTGAGATTCAACATTCAAGAAGAACTAAGCTTGGTAAGGATGACATATTTGGAAGAAGCATATCAGTTTGCCCTGAAAGTTGAAGAGAAGCTGAATAAGAGGCATGATTAGAGACAAAGAGGTAGAGGAGGTAAATTTTAGAGAGGTAGGACTTATTTTGAAGGAGAGTGATCACAACTAGAGCAGAACAAGTTTGATAGCCCATTTAAGAAGGATGACAGAGATGATAATGCTTACTAGAAAGATGATAGAAACTTTTACTAGAGAGGAAACCCTAGTCCATACCAGAATGAAGGATATAGAAGATAAGGAAGAGGATTTGATAAGAGAACATTTAGATGTACTTGTTTCAAGTGTGGAGGTGAAGGACATAGAGCATTTGAGTGTAATCAAGGTAGTACAAGAAAGAAGACAAAGAACAGTGGAAGAGAAGCCTATGTGGAAGAAGAACTTGTTAGATCACCAAGTTCTGTTGGCAAACCAAAAAAAGGAGAATCACTTGTGATGAGGAGAACACTATTTTAAATAGAGACAAATGAGGAACCACCGTAGAGGAAGAGTTTATTCAAAACCAGATGTAAATCATGAGGTAAGTGTTGTAAAGTTGTGATTGATAGTGGTAGTTCTAATAACCTAGTTTTAGAGGAGATGGTGACTAAGCTAAAGTTGGAAAAATTGAAACACCCTAACCCTTATCAAATAGATTGGATTAAGGATGATCATAAGGTACTAGTGACTGAACAATGTTTGGTGAAATTTCATATTTGATCTCATTTAGGTAAAAATTAGGATTGCTTAGTTTAGTGTTGTTAGATGTTTGAATCCTCCTTTCACCCTGTTGTTCTCAAAATCAGCTACGCTCATTTTGTAGACAACCCCACGAAACTTGTCCGTTTCGTGAATCTACACTCTAAGATCGCAAATTGAGAAAAGATTTTCTTGTTCTCGTGCGAGGTCAATTGACATTTTAAAACTCGTTTGCGACATTTCCTTGAATTAATTTCTCAATATTGGCGAAGAAAATTCAAGTCGTAAATTGGTTAGGATGTTAAATTTAGTCGTTTTTGAGTTAGAAAATTTTTGACTCTTGATATGCAAGAGCGGCAAAATTTGCCGCTCCTGCATACCTCTTTTTGACTACACATGTAAGGTCGGCAAATTTTGCCGCTCCTTCATGTGTTATTTGTCTTGTTTTTTAAACATGTGTAGTAGCGGCAAAATTTGCCGCTTCTACATAAGCTTTTCCCTTTTTCATGTAGAGGCGGCAAATTTTGCCGCCACTACATACTTTCTTTTGTTTTTGATCTGAAGCCGGCGAATTAGGCCGTCACTGCACGTTTCGACCAAACACCTGCATCGACGGCCAGAAACTCCGCTAGCACAAGATCCTCAGGATTTTGGTCACGCAGTGCCATTAATGGCCACTCGTGCCACTCGCCCAGTGTTTATGCGCAGGTTATATATTGTGTTTTGATGGTTGTTTAATTATTTCATTTTCCTGAGCTATCCTCCAGACTTCTTATTCACCGCTCGACCGCGTCATCGATCCCCGCCATCTGTCTTAGGGTTTCGGATCTAAGCACGGGTAAGTTTCTTCGTTCTACCTTTTCTTTAAAGTTTATCATAGGTTTTTCGCGTTCGATGTTTGTTTCTTAGTTTTTATTTATGTTTTCATTTTTGTTTACTAGGTTTGTTGTTTTCGTTTTGTGTTTTCATCTAGGTTTTGCCCTAGGTTTTCACCCTGAAACCCTTAGGTTTCTGCTCCCTTCTCCAAGCCCTGGCTGTATGCCACTGTTGTAGCATCGACGTATTTCGCCGAGCCTTGCTAACAACTAAGTGACCCTTGCCAAGTTCCAGTCGGTGGATTCCTCAGCCCTCGCACTCAAACCTGCTAGCTTCACATTACAATGCAACAGCGGCAAAGTTTGCCGCCCGGACTTCTCCTTACCTTTCAAAACAAAGTCGGCGAAATTCGCCGTTCAAACATGAATAGAACTTCCCCATGTGGTGTCGGCAAAATTCACCGACAGAACATCGAAAAGCAAAACTTACAACTGGTTATCAATATGCAGTGTCGGCGAAATTGGCCGCTCATACAACCTTTCATTCCTTTGCATGTAATAGCGGTAAAATCTACCGCTCGTACCAAATTTTCCACAACACATGCAAAGGCGGCAAAATTCGCCGCCGATGCAAATATACCAAAACCCTCATATGCAAGAGCGACGAATTTTGCCGCTCATGCAAAAAATATCTCAAATTTTCCTAACACTGGAAAATTTCTAATTTCATTTTCCCAAGCCCGCTTCTCCTCTGATTCTTGGCCATCTCGCACTATAGCCCTTTTTCAAGTGCACTCCCATAGTCGTGATCGTCAACATGCAATTTTCCCAGATTGCCCATATTTTCCCTGATTGCATGATCATGATTTCTGTTGCAGTTTCTCTTTTGGAGCTCCATTCAACATCAAACTTCTTCTCAGTGAAAGTTCATCCAAATTACCGACTTGTCCCCGAAGAAGGCAAAAGCTATGAAGTACAAATATCAAGGTGTTTTCCCAATCACCTCAGTCCACTCTAATGTTGAAGATATTAGAGATACAGAGATTGGCCATGTTGATATGGCTGAGTTTGTAGAGAGAACCAAGTCAAACAACCCCAGTGCTATGATGAGGAAGATAGTAGAAAGTAATATTCATCTGGTATCATCCTTCCCGGTGGCAGCTCACAATATAGAATTTGTTCTTTAGTGTACACATTTCTATAACAAAGATATTAGAGCCGTGGTGGATGCCAGTGGTAGTGTGATAATCAGGTTGGATCCTGAGTTCATTGACAAGGTGTTCATGTGTCCTCCTGCAACAGAGGTGTTGAAGCTTGATTTCATCGAAGCTCAAAAGGAATATGACAAGAATCCAGAGAAGGCAAAGAAAGTAATCAACAACAAATGGTTGAAGACTGCGAGGTCAAGTTTGTCTAGATGGCCACGTAGCTTTCCTTGAAGCGATTTCGTGGAAGAAGTTGGTGATTTGATTACCCTCCTCAGTAGGATAAGAGGTTTGTCTTCCTCTTCACAATTTCATGAATGGATGTATCCCTTCATTAAGGTCATACTCCAAGGCAAGCAGGTTATTTTTTGGGGAGAGCAAATCAGTAACGCTTTGCATGATCAGCTGACGAAGGTATCCACTACCTCCAAGTTCTTCATGACTTCCTACCTGGTATACATTGCAGCCTCCATGAGGATTTTTCTGGGATTATCATCAGAAGGGGATAGGAGAGTAGTTCCAATATACCAGTATTATTCTCAACTAACGTTGAAAGGTTCAATTCACCATTTCAGGAGAGTGAATGATGCATTCTTTGTTGTATTCTTGTGTCTTTTTAATCCCCAACTGGAGCAGAGAAGAATTTCAGATGAGGCATGGACAGTGGTTAATGGTTTTGGTTGTATGTTTTTGCAATTTCCATCTTTCTCCTACTTAAGGGTTGGCTTTTTCCAAGGCTACCCTTATATGCTTCCAAGGTTTCCTTCAGATAGATTGGTCTTGATGGAGTTGTGCAGGCAAATGATTGTCGTGCATAACAAACAGATGGAACTCAAGAAGCCCGGATTTAGATTTCCTGTAGAAATCGGCAGATACTCAGTATTGACTGCCGCAAAGGCAAGGGCTATGGAGACGGAAATGCAGTTGGTCACCATGAAGCAATTCAAGAGGAGACCAAAGTTTGATTACCGGGGCGTAAAGGATAAAATCAAGAGGAAAACACAGTTCCATGAACCCATGGTGGAAGATGTCTGGATAGATTTGAGAACAGAGGAAGACATCAGGAAACTGGACTATAGCAGGCTGTCTCTAGAGCAAATTGAATACCTAGGACTTGCTGATATTCCAGAAGACCTTGTGGATGATGGCGAATTGGTTGATGCCAAGTATGAAGCAGAACAGATAGCTGGTACTCCTCTACCACCAATCCAATGGTCCCAAAAGGAGCTGACTTCGCTAAGGAAGAGATTTGAACCCATATTGGCTAACACCAATAAGTGGCTGGAAGATAAAGGAATTACACTGAAGTAATTCCTCACTGGTTCAGAAACTGAAGTACAAGAGCAGACTGGTAAGAGGGTTGAAAACAAAATGAAGAATAAGAGTGATGCTCCATCATCCTCTAAAACACATAAACCTAAAATCAGATTTGTAACAAAGAAAGCAAAAGTTGTTGAGGAGGAACCTGAAGCGAAAGATATGGAAGTTGAGGAGCCAGCGACCGAGGATCCAACAACTGAAGAGCCAGTTACAGAAGAGATGGATGTTGAAGACAAGGATTCAGAGAAACAAGATAAAGAGGCCTTGTCTCCACAAGACAATACACCTGTTGCACCCCCTGTGCCTGCTTCCCCCATTATCATTCCTTCCTCTAAATCCCCCTCTCCTCCTAAAATAATTTTTGATAATCCCCAAGGCACTTTTGAAAATGTTCTCCATTCTTCCGATTCAATTCCTAGTTTGTCTTCTTTGTCATTTGATATAGGAGATACTTCTATGTTTGATCATTTTGTGATGAATACTGAGCAAGTTTCAAGTGCCAATGTAATAGGTGCAGTTTTTACCAACACCCCGCCTATTGTTTCTACCACCAGCACAAGTACAGTTCCAGTAACACCAGTGGTAGGAATGGACTCCAATGTGAATATTTCTCTGCTGCCACCTTGGTTGTTAGCTTACACGCCAAAGAGGAAAAAGCAAGTCATCTCTCCAGATGATTTTGATTTCACTAAGCTGGCACCTGCAAAACCTAAGGCTCCGAAGAAACCAAAGATCCTTTCAAGGGTACTTGAAGAAAAGGGGCAGAAAGTTTTGGAGATAGCAAAACCCCCACAGGATGCAACTGTTGAAAATTTTGACATGAATGACTACTCAATTTCTAGGGTTGAATTGGGCAAAATCACACATGAAAGCGCTAAAAATGATATGCAGTCAGCCATGGACATCCTGATCTAGAAGTTTGACATGGAAAAAGAAATGAAAGATTACTATAAGGCAAAGGCAGAACAGCTGACTACAGTGGTAAGAAAGATCACTTTGAATTCAGAAGCAGTTACTTCAGAGGCCGTATCTGTAGAAGACCCTGTCATCCTGAAAGCGGAAAAGACTCACCTCCGAGGGAAAGTACTTGAAGAGTACTTGGACAGGATGCGAGCCCAGGGAATCTCTTTGCTCACGGAGCTATTTGAGAAAATGGATAAGATGAGGAGAGTAAGGGCAGAACTCAACGATCTCATTGATGCCATCTCTCATGATATTGAGCGCACAGAGGATACTCATGATAAGTGGGTGGAAATGAGGAAGCTGAAAATGAGCACTTTAATATCCATTGGCACCATTTCCAACAGGGATTCATATATAGAAACAAAGGAAGCTCTAATGTACAGGAGCAATGTGCTAAGAAATTTGATCAAGGATCTCGAAGCTGCAAAGGAAACCAGTGAAGAAAATGATGTTAACATTTTGCATAAGCTGGAGGAGTTGCCTTGTAAATTGGTATCACAGGATAACCAGTTTCTTTCTGCAGAAGAAATGGTTAAGGAATTTGAGGACATGTTTCAGAAGGAATTTGAAGACAAGGTATTTTCAATAACTTCTGTGGACAGCATATTAGACAACCAGTTAACCTTGGACAACTTGAAAACCAGGTTAACCAATCATGCCAAGTCAATCACTACAGTAAGGGATGCCATAGTGAGGGCCAGGATGATCTTCAAAAACACATTCAACCCAGATAGCATTGAAATGTAGGCGACCTTCACTATGTATGATGACCACGTGAGAAAAGGTGGTGACACAAATTGAAGCAGCTGGTTTTTCCCTTAGTTTATTTTCTGATTTCCATATGTACTTTCAAAACAGTTTTGGACATTTTTACATGTACATTTTTGATATGCAATTACATGTAAAAAATAGGAAGTCCCAAGTCAATAAGGACTCCTATTTTTGAATAAGTCAAAGTAGTTGTAGATTTCCTAGATTTTCTCAAGGTCTTTCCCTATAAATAAAGGGGACCTCTTTTGTAAATATTATCTTTTGTCTATTGCAAGAAAACTCTGGCGAATTGAAAAGCAAATCAAGACTTTGTGCTTATTGTGAAAATCAATATTCAAATATTCATCAATACAAGAAAGCAAGTTCAATTCCAATCTTTGTGTTGGGATTATTTGTGTTATGATAGTTTTGTTCTTATGTCTTGCTATCATAACATTAATTGATAATAATTGAAATGTGGAGTTTGTTTCAAGTGATTGAAGAGCGCCCTTAATTTGATTCTGATAAACTTTGTATTATCAAATCGGTTGTGGGTTATATGTTCATGTTTGTGAAAATACAACAGTTTGGGGACTTTGTGCTGCAAGTTGTTATATTTGAATTACTTTTATCATATTGAAGAGGAGTGAAGACTTTGGGCTGCATTCTACTTCAAATATTTCCAGTTACAAGTAGTGGGTGAGGTAACAGAAAACTTTGTGTTTCCATAATATTGTGATAATTTATAAGTTTTATATCAAGAGTTTGAAGTATAAACATCTATTCTGAAAAAAGAGAATGAGATGAGATGGAACCACCACCAACATAGTTTTTAGTGTACATACATTTGATAAGTTGTTTGATTTGTACAAGTTAAGTAATCAGAGGGAACCTCCCCTTGCTGAGAGGAGAGACTTTGTCTCATCATAGTTGTGGCTGATATACCCATTTTGCCGTTAGCAAGTTAACGACAAAATATTCACCCAACACACCCTTAACATTCAAGGACCTAGGGTCGAGTGGCAATGCACTATCATACCCTAGGTCACTGTGAGATGTAGGGAAACTTGGATTAGGGTGTTTATTTGCCAATTTTATTTCTCCTATGCTTAATGAACCATTAAAACCCTAATTGTGTCAAAGCAGTAGTAAATGGATGAATTATAGAAAAATCTCTTACAGATGGAAGTAAAATGACAAATCACAGAGTACCTATTTTTGAGGTTCCAAGGTGGAAAAGTCAAGGACATGAGAGCGAGCACCCAAGTCCAATACCCTATTTTGTGTGAAGATCTGGAAACTCAGTCTGCAACTCTTTCTTACTGTTCTGGAGATTTTCCCATTACGAAAGTTAAAGGACTAATGAGTGGGTGCCCAAGTCCAAGGTGTTTTTTTTCCTTCTATTCTACAATTTTGACAATTCAAGATGCCTTCCTGCAACTTCACTCCATCCAGCTCCTCAACATGTAACCTACAATCATGAAAACTTTGGGAGGGGGTTGTGGTGTTTAGGAGCTTGCCTCGGTCAATCCCCAAAAGGGCATTTAAGTCTTCCAAACACCCTTGTCAAATAGAGAGTGCATGCCCTTGTGAGGTAGAGGCAAAAATCCAATGAAGCAATGATAGAAAGCACAATGATATCACCTTGTAGTGAAGATCTCATGGGAGGAAGATGTTCTTCATTTGATGAGGCAATGGATGCTCAAATCTGCAAATACAAACACATAAACAACACAAGTCTACTTTGGAACACTATGAAAGCCTTGAATCACCTTTAGGATGCTATCTAGTTACTAAATGAATTCCTAAACATGCTTTTATATGCAACTACAAGCCTTCTCACCAAGATTTTGTAAATTCAAACTTACCATGTTGGCCTAGTGACCAAATACTAGGGTGTGGATGCCCAAGTCCTCCCCCCCTATTTTGGGTAGGGTTAAGGTCAAGGAGTCCTCCTATGTCCAATTTTTCATGAAACCTAGGTCTCATTCCATTGGGATGCCAAAATATGAAGATGTCCTAAATGCACATTAAAGACTTGGGAGCTAAACCTTATGAGGGAAAAGCCCCTAAGGGGACATTTTCTAACATTATAGATCTTATCATGATGAAGTGTTATGTGATATAATGCCTATGGATGTTTGTCATATCTTGTTGGGTAGACCTTGGCGATATGATAGAAAAGCTATACATGATGGGAGAAAGAATACATACACTATAACAACAAATGGAAAGAGAATTACTTTGATTCCTTTGGAGGATGATTCTAAAGATGTGGTATGTGGGAATTCTAGAATTTGTTTGGTAGATGGAATTAAATTTCTAGATGGTTTGAGACATGAGAATATGTGTTATGCCTTGATTCCTAAGAAGCTTGAAACATTGAAGGAGGAGATTAAAGAATCAGAATCGGAGGAGATAAAGGAGTTGCTGATAGAGTATGAAGACATCATATCAGATAATGTACCTAAAGGATTGCCACCTATAAGGAGTATCATTCATCACATGGTTCTTATACCAGGAGTAAGTTTTCCTAACAAAGCACCACATAGAATGACACCGGTAAAGAATGAAGAATTGAATATATAGATATAAGAGTTGTTGAGGAAAGGTTTGATTAGAGAAAGTTTGAGTCCTTGTGTAGTACTTGTAGTGTTAGCACCTAAGAAGGATGGAGAATGGAGGATGTGTATTGATTCTAGAGCAATAAACAAGATCACAGTTAAGTATAGATTTCCTTTACCTAGGATGGATGATATCATGAATTGTTTCAGTGGAGCAAGATATTTCACAAAGCTAGATTTGAAGAGTGGATACAATCAGATCAGGATCAGAGAAGGAGATGAATGGAGGACTATTTCTAAGACAAATGAAGGATTGTATGAGTGGTAAGTGATGCCCTTTGGATTGACAAATGCACTGAGTATTTTCATGAGATTGATGAATGAAGTCTTGAAGAAATTCTTAGGTAAGTTTGTTATTATGTACTTGGATGACATTTTGATTTTTAGTAAAACAAAAGAATAGTTGTGGCATATTAGACAAGTTTTACAGAGACTGAGAGAAGAGAAATTGCTGATAAACATCAAGAAGTGTAGTTTCATGAAGGAAGAATTTGTATACTTGGGATTTGTGATTTATATGGAAAGATTGAAAATGGACCCTGAGAAAGTGAGAGCAATTGTTGAATGGTCTACACCAGAGAGAATTGGAGAAGTAAGATCATTTCATGGATTGGCTAGTTTCTACTGGAAGTTCATCAGGAATTTTAGTTCAATTTTTAACCCTATGATAGAAACAATGAGAGGTGACAGAAAGGATTTCAAGTGGACATCTGGAGTAGATAAATGTTTTGAGTTGTTGAAGCAGAAAGTGACAGAGTAACATGTGTTGGCATTACTAGATTTCAATAAAGAATTTCAAGTAGATTGTGATGCAAGTGGAAATGCAATTGGAGTAGTATTAAGTCAAGAAGGTAGACCTATAGTGTATTTTAGTGAGAAGTTGAATGTTGCAAGGAGAAAATATTCAGTTTATGTTGAAGAGTTATATGTCATAATTCAACCCTTGAAGAAGTGGAGACACTACTTGTTGCCTAAGGAGTTTGTGTTGTATACAGATCATCAAGCTTTGCAATATTTGAACAGTCAAGGTAAGTTGAATCAGAGACATATGAGATGGGTAGAATTCATGAAGAGTTATACTTTTGTGATGATGTATAGGAGTGGTAAATCAAACAAAGTTGTTGATGCATTAAGTAGGAGAAGAAAATTGTTGACAGAGATGAGAGTTGAAGTGTTGGGTTTTGATGAATTGAAGAACATGTATGAGGGAGACATTGATTTTGTAGAACCTTGGAAAGCATGTAAGGAGCTTGTTGTGATAGATAGGAGTAAGTGGTTGGACTATTTCATTCAGGAAGATTTGTTGTGCAAAGGAAGTCAGTTATGCATACCTAGAAGTTCAATGAGAGATAATTTGATCAAGGAGAAGCATAGTGGTGGATTGGCAGGACATTTTGGCATTGATAAGATAGTGGCTTTGGTAAGCAAAAATTACTTTTGGCTTTAGATACACAAGGACATTTTGAGATTTGTATAGAGTTGTAGAGTTTATCAAGTTGCAAAAGGGAGTAGTCAGAACACTAGATTGTAAACACCTTTGACAGTACTGGAGAGACCTTGAGAAGACATAAGCATGGATTTTGTGATGGAATTTCCAAAGACACAAAGACGACATGATTCAATATTTGTAGTAGTAGATAGATTTTCAAATATGGCTCATTTCATACCTTGTAAGAAGACTATTGCAAATATGTGCCTAAGTGGTGTTGTCATTGATGTCAACTATATCTTATTTTGCTACCTAGTTAGAAGACTAGAACATTGAGGATATTGAGAAAATTAATAAAGATCAATGTATGTGGACCATATGGTTGTATATAGGATTATTTGAAGTGGCTCCAATTAAGAGTTGAGAGGTCCGCATGATGATCTGAAGAAGTTGTGGTCATCTGAGTAAAACTAGGTTTTGCAGTGTTAAGAAGAAATAGAGTGACAGGAAATGGGTCTAGATTGCTTTGCAAATGAAAAATTATGATCTACAAATCTAGAGACATGTTTGGGAAGTCAGTGTGTATCCTCAACTCAAGTGGTTAGTTTTTTGGAGGTCTGAAAGCAATCTTTCTAGGTTGACAGTCTTGGTAGATAGTGTTCTTTAGGTTCCAGATGAAGATGCAAGTAATTATGATGACTTGGAGGAGTACGAATGTTTTTGTTTAATTTAATGTGCTTTTGGAAGTCTCTGGATTGTGTGATTACTGTGTTGGAGGTCTGCATTGAAGATTAAGCTCATTGGTGAATATTTCTTTCTTGGTGTTGTTGTTCTTCCCAGTCTTGGCTGACCGGATGATTCAAGCATGTTGCAGATGATCTAAGAACATTTCCTTGGAGTGAGGCATGTTGTTTAATGAAGATTCACATCTTAGCTATGTTTGGTTGATAGTATAGTGATCCGCGTTAAGACAAGATGACCTTCATGATCATTCCAAGGTTGATAAAGCATATAAATATTTGTGGATGAGTTGTGGAAAGATATCCTTGTGTGAAAATGATAAAATCTTAAGAGAGGTACGGAAGCAGAGAAGAGAGGAAGAAGTGTAGAGGAACAAGACCAATAAAGGATGAAGATATAGAGAAGAAGTGTTGGAGAAAAGAGCAAAAATTTGTGAGCTTTCAAAGGGACTGAACCAGGCATGAACAAGATGCTATTTCTTAGTTCATTATCTCTGTGTTAAACATAATTTATTGTAGGCAGTGAGCCTCCTATAGGTAGTGAGCATGTTTTGAATAGTGAGCTCTAGATAGTGTGCTTGAAGGCATGTGGCTTCTCCTTTTTTGAGTACTTTTAATAGGGTACAAATCTTGTGGATTAACCCCAACCATGGTTTTCCCTTAACCAAGTTTTCATGTTAAAATTCTGGTGTTATGTGTGTTCATTTGTTTATGCTCATGTGTTGATGATTCATGCTTTAATGTTTACATCATTAATCAGTTTTAAGTGGTAGAGAAGAATTAATTTCTGCAAGTGATAAAGTTTTGGGACAACTGATTCACCCCCTCTCTTAGTTGTCCGACCTAATTCCAATAATTGGTATCAGATCAGTTCCTCTAAAAGAAGGTTAACCACTCAAGGAGATCCAAGATGTCGACTTACAAGAATGATAGTCTGATATTTGATGGAACAAATTACTCTCTTTAGAAGAGTTGCATGGAGTGCTATTTGCAATTCATGGGTGATGCTTATTAGTTGATAACTAAGGATGAGTATAAACCTTCAGAGAAAGGTCCTTCAACTCCAGATGAATTCAAAGATGCTAAAAATAACATTAGAGCTAAAGAAGCCTTGTTGAGTGCCCTGATTAATACAGAAATGACAAATGTCTTTGGACAGAAAACTGCTCATGAAATCTAGAAGAAGTTGGAAAATATTTGTGAAGGTGATGAATATGTCAAATGTGCCAAGCTACAAAGTCTAAGAGGAAGATATAAAAATTTGAGGATGAGTCAAGATGAAAACAGCACAACCTACATGCAAAAGATAAATGAACTTGTGTGTAGTATCAGGTGTGCTGGTGGAACTTTGGAAGAATCAGAGATTGTTGAAAAAGTGCTCATGTCCTTATGTGATTCATATAAACATAAGGTTGCTTCTATAGAGGAGATCATGACTATCTCAAAAGTTACAAGAGATCAGTTGGTTGGAAAAATTTCAGCTTTTGAATTGAGTGAGTTTGGTGATTCTCTTCCTAAATTAGAATTTGCATTCAAGGCCAGCATTTTTTGAAAAAAAGATCTGATCTTGAAATCTCTTCAAGAAGGTCAACCAGATATGAAAAGGCAAGAAATGAACTTGAAGAAGATGAATCTGGGCTTGAACAGCTTGAGGCCTTTATTGGCAAAAGAGTACCAAGAGGAACAAGTAAGTATGAAGGAATGTTACCCCTCAAATGTTTTTCTTGCAATAAGATTAGTCATTTTGCTTCAAGATGTCTAGAGAGGTTTTCAAAACCAAACCCTAACAGACCTAGGGGTTAGAAGAAATGCTACTATGTCCAAGAAGCTAAAGGAGTCACAGATGATGAATCGGATAAAGGGAGTAGCTCTAAAAATGATTGGGTGTTCATTGCTATCAAGGAAGAAGATTTGGTGTCTACTGAATCTACTGGTTGTGTAAATGTGGAAAGTGCTTTAGTTGTTCATATTGAAGAAAAGGATGAATGGGTGATTGATAGTGGGTGTTCTCATCATATGACTGGTGATAAAAGAAAGTTTTTTAGTTTGGAAAGATATGAAGGTGGAATTGTGAAGTTTGGAGGCAACTTAGCTAGTAGAATCTGTGGCAAGGAATCCATCTCTTTTGATGGTACGAATAACACTAATGATATTTTGTATGTGGAAGGATTGAATCACAATCTTCTCAGTGCTGGATAGTTGGTTGACAAGGGTTATGATCTTCGGTTCAATGATGAAAAGTGTAGAATCTTGGAAAGATTCAGAACTAAAATTGCATCTGGTACTCATACTAGAGGTAACATCTTTCATTTAAGTAGTTCTGGTAAGAGTTTCTTGATTGTTCAAATTGATCAGAGTTGGTTATGGCATAGGAGAATGTGTCATGTGAATTTTGATAACATTGTAAAGATAAGTTCTACTCAGGTTGTGAGAGATCTTCCAAAAATTGTAAAACCTGCTGATAGCATATGTAGAGAATGTTAGTTGGGTAAACAGACTAGAACTACATTTAAGAGCAAAGAACTAAATTCAAATGGATTGTTGGAACTTGTGCATACTGATCTTTGTGGTCCTGCTAGAATTAGGAGTGTGCAAGGAGACAGATATTTTATGTTGCTGATAGATGATTACTCCTGGATGATGTGTGTAACCTTCTTGAAAGAAAAATCAAAAGCTCTTGACAAATTCAAGGAATTCAAGGTTATGGTAGAGAATGAGATTGGTGTGAAGATAAAGTATCTAAGATCTGATAGAGGTGGAGAGTTTACCTCTGTTGAGTTTATCGCATTTTGTGAAAACCAAGGGATAAAAAGATAGTTATCTGCTCCTAGGACTCCTCAGCAGAATGGAGTTGTGGAGAGAAAGAACTGGACCATTCAAGAAGCTGCTAGAACCATGATGATGGAAGTAAATGTTCCACAAGTCTATTGGAGAGAAGCAGTGAGTACTATTGTCTACACTCTTATCCAGGTTCATATCAAAGGCAATTATAGTAAGATACCTTTATGAACTATGGTTTTCTCATCCTCCTACTGTGAAGTATTTTAGAGTTTTTGGTAGTAAATGCTATATCAAAAGAGATGAGGATCTAGGCAAGTTTGATACAAGAAGTGACGAAGGAATATTTTTGGGTTACTCAACTGAAAGCAAGGCATACCGGTGCTTTAAAAAGAGATCAAAAAAGATTGTTGAAAGTACTAATGTCAGAGTTGATGAAAGCAAGGAGAGACCCTCCAAGTCTTATGGATATGATTTAGATGATCAAGATGAAAGTAAAAATCATGGAAGGCAAGTTCAAACTTAGACTCAGATCTAGATTGATCCAGAAATTCCAGTGACTCAAGAGGATAGTGGAGATGTTGAGGAACAAGCTCAAGAAATAGAAATTCAAGCAAATCCCAAAACTCCCAGGTATGTAAGGCTAAATCATCTTGAAGATCAGATCATAGGAGATAGAAACAAAGGTGTTCAAACTAGGAAAAGAATTACTGAAGATCAAGAGGAGATTTGTTTGATTTCAAAGGTTGAACCAAAATCAGTAAATGAAGCATGTAATGATGAAAATTGGGTAAAAGCAATGGAAGATGAATTATTGCAAATTGTAAAGAATCACACTTGGGATCTTGTTCTTAGACCTGAAGACAAAAATGTGATTGGAACTAAATGGGTCTTCCTGAATAAATTGAATGAAGATGGTGAATATGTAAGAAACAAAGCAAGGTTGGTATGCAAAATATATTCTCAAGTAGAAGGAATTGATTTTGAAGAAACTTTTGCTCCGGTGGCAAGAATAGAAGTAGTCAGGTTAGTTCTTGCATTTGCTACTTATAAAGATTTCAAGGTATATCAGATGGATGTCAAGTCAGTATTCCTAAATGGAGAGTTGGAAGAAGAAGTCTACATTGAGTAACCAGAAGGATTTTAGTTGTCTGATCAAAAAGATATGGTCTATAGATTGAGGAAAGCACTGTATGGACTTAAACAAGCTCCAAGAGCCTAGTATGCAAGATTTGATAAGTATTTACTAAAATTAGGTTTTAGCAAAGGCACTGTTGATAGTAATCTTTACTTCAAGATTGATCATGAGCATATCTTGATTGTTGAGGTATTTATTGATGATATCATTTTTGGTGGAAATGAGAGTATGTACAAAACATTTGTTGATCAGATGCAAAGTGAATTTGAGATGTCAATGTTTGGTGAAATGAATTTCTTCTTAGGTCTGCAAATCACTCAGTCAGATAAATGTATCTTCATATCTCAATCTAAGTATGTGAGAGAATTGTTGAAAAAGTTTGGGATGGAAGATTCAAAGCCAGTGGGTACACCTATGGTAACTAGATGCAAGTTGAGTAAAGATGATGACTCCCCTAAGGCAAATCAAAAAAGGTATAGATCAATGATTGGAGGACTGCTCTATCTGACTTAGACCAGACCTGATATCATGAATGTAGTTGGACTTGTCACTAGATTCCAAGCTGATCCTAGAGAATCCCATGTGGTAGGAGTCAAGAGAATTTTTAGATATCTTAAAGGGACACTTGACTATGGCTTGTGGTATCCAAATGACAATGACTTCACTCTTCATGCATATACTGATGCTGATTTAGCAGGAGATGTGGATGGCATGAAAAAAAATAGTGGTGGTGCATTCTTCTTGGGAAGAAGATTAGTTTCTTGGTTGAGAAAAAGAAAGAGGCAATATCTTTGTCTACTGCAGAGGCAGAGTAAATAGTAGCAGCAAGTAATTGCACTCAAGTTTTGTGGATGAAGAAAATGTTGAAGGATATCAGAGTTGTATTTGAGGAGCTTGTTACAATCTTCTGTGATAATTCAAGTGCAATAAATATCTCCAAGAATCTGGTGTTGCATTCAAAGACAAACCACATATCCATCAAGTTTCATTTCTTGAGAGAGAAGGTAAATGAAAATGAAGTCAGAGTGGAGTTTCTTTCTTCAAAGGATCAGATTGTGGACATATTTACCAAGCCTCTACCTAAGGATACTTTTGAGTATCTTAGAGTGAAGTTAGGGGTTATTACCCTCCTGATCAAAACTAATATACACTATGGTACATTAGTCTGATGGAATTCACAGTCACATCTTGTGATCTAGACTGATGTTAAGGAGATACTACTCAAGGGGAGTAGTCAGTATGCAAATTATTAGAGATCAGTCTAGAACAAAGGGGGGGAAAAGATTGCAAATATGTGCCCTTCGCCATTGATGTCAAAGTAGGAGAAAAGTCATGTGAAAAACTAGTTGCTGATGAAAGGGGGAGTAGTGAAGAAAGTGGTTGCAGAAGTGATAAGAGAAAAGGGGAGAAGTTATTGTCTTGATGGTTGAATCAGTTTTTCACATCATATGTTGCCTTCAATGACAAAGGGGGAGATTTTTCAAATATGTACCTAAGCGGTGTTGTCATTGATGTCAACATATCCTTGTTGCATTGATGTCAACTATATCCTATTTTATTGCCTAGTTAGAAGACTAGAATGTTGAGGATATTGAGGAAATTAATAAAGATCAATGTATATGGACCATATGGCTATGTAGAGGATTATCTGAAGTAGCTCTAGTTAAGAGTTGAGAGGTCTGCATGAAGATCTAAAGAAGCTATGGCCATCTGAGTAAAACTAGGTTTTACAGTGTTTAGAAGAAACAGAGTGACAGGAAATGGGTCTAGATTTCTTCACAAATGAAAAATTATTATCTGTGAATCTACAGGCATGTTTGGGAAGTTAGTGTGTATCCTCAACTCAAGTGGTTAGTAGTTTGGAGGTCCGCAAGCAATCTTTCTAGGTTGATAGTCTTGGCAAATAGTGTTTTGAGGTTCCAGATAAAGATACAAGTGATTCTGATGACTTTGAAGAGTAGAGATGTTTTTGTTGAATTCAATGTGCTTGTGGAAGTCTCTGGATTGTGTGACTATTGTGTTAGAGGTCCCAATTGAAGATTGAGCTCATTGGTGAAGATTTCTTTCTTGGTATTGTTATTCTTCCCAATCTTAGCTGACCAGATGATTCAAGCATGTTGCAGATGATCTAAGAGCATTTCCCTAGAGTGAGGCATGTTGTTTAAGGAAGATTCAAGTCTTAGCTATGTTTGGCTGATAGTATAGTGATCCACATTAAGACAAGCCAACCTTGATGTTCATTCCAAGGTTGATAAAGCATATAAATATTTGTGGATGAGTTATGGAAAGATGTCCTTGTGTGAAAATGATAAAATCCTAAGATAGGTACAAAAGATGAGTAGAGAGGAAGAAGTGTAGAGGAACAAGACCAGTAAAGGATGAGGATATAGAGAAGTGTTGGGGAACAGAGTAGAAATTTGTGAACTTTCAAAGGGACTGAACCAAGCATGAACAAGCTACTATTTCTCAATTCATTATCTCTGTGTTAAACATAATTTCTTGTAGGCAATGAGCCTTTTGTAGGCAGTGAGCCTCTTTTGAGCATTGAGCTCTGGGCAGTGCACCCAAAGGCATGTGCCTTCTCTTTTTCTAAGTACTTTTAATAGGGTACAAATCTTGTGGGTTAATCCCCACCATGGTTTTCCCTTAACTAGGTTTCCACGTTAAAATTCTAGTTTTATGTGTGTTCATTTGTTTCTACTCATGTCTAATGATTCATGCTTTAATGTTTACATCATTAATGGTTCTAAGTGGTAGAGAAGAATTAATTATTGCAAGTGATAAAGTTTTGGGACAACTGATTCACCCCCCCTCTCAGTTGTCCAGCCTAATTCCAACAAAGACAACTAATGCAGTGCATGTAGCTGACTTATTTTTCAAGGAGATTGTAAGATTACATGGATTATCTAAGAATATAGTTTCAGACAAAGACATGGATACTTTTGGAGGACACTTTGGGAGAAGATGAAGATAGATTTGAAGTTTAGATCAACTTTTCATCCACAGACTGATGGACAGACAGAGGTAGTGAATAGGAGTTTGGAGAACTTGTTGAGATGTTTGGTTGGAGAAAAGATAAGAAGTTGGGATTTGATTCTTTCACAAGTAGAGTTTGCATATAATAATTCAATGTACAGGAGTATTAGAAGAACACATTTTGAGATTGTTACTAGAGTAAACCCTAAAGGAGTTGCAAAATTAAGAGATGTCAGTATAGAAGAAAAGTGAAGTGCAAAAGCAGAAGAATTTGTAGAACATATGAAGACAGTACATGATTAGGTTAAGTAGCATTTGGAGGACATGAACAGTAAGTATAAGGAAAGAGCTGATGAGAAGAGAAAACATAAGGAATTTGAAGTGGGAGATGAAGTAATAGTATATCTGAGAAAAGAAAGATTTCTAGTTGGGACATAGAACAAGTTGAAGATGAAGAAGTTTGGACCTTGTAGGATACTCAGGAAATGCATATGAAGTGGAGCTACTAGAGACATTGGGTATTTCACCTATTTTCAACATTATAGACCTATATTAGTATCATGAAATAGTGTTCAGTGACACCATGGAAGAAGGCTTGAAGAAGCAGTTACCACAACAAGCACCAGAGCAGATTGAAGACATTTTGGACAATAGAGTTGGGCACAACACTAGAGGAAGATAGTATAGAGAATACCTTGTGCAGTGGAAAGGTAGACAGGAAGAAGATTCATCTTGGATTTCTCAGGCTGAGGTAGACTGTCTTGGTTTCCCTTTAGCCCCAACAAAGTGAGGGACACACTTTTTCAATAATCCCAGATGTCTGATGCAGGAGGATCCCTGGTTCAAGAGCAATCTTGCATCAACCAAAAATATTTACATTTTAGTTTGTTTGTAGTTAAGTTTGTTTCTTTTATTTTCTAGTTCAGTTTAGGAAGTTCAGTCAGAACCAGTTCTATATTTTGGCCCAATTGCACTTTAGAACTTGTGGAGCTAGACTTAACATCTATATTCATTCATCTACACCATATCTAAAATTTAGAGATCCACACATCATTACCGGAAAGATATCGCAATCACAAGATCAACTATTTTCTCAGAACAGAGCATCCTAATAATCACAAACAACCAATTGAAGGACAAACTTGCGGAAGCATTTCTCGATCTTTGGAGCTTAATGACACATCATTCAATGATTGTTGGTTCATGTCTAACCTTCCTCAAAGATCCACACATCATTCCTTTCATTTTTTAGAGGCAATCTATGCTATTAGGTCCAACCTATTTGAGTACACATGTTACAGCTCTTCATTGGAGTTTGTGATCTTCCTTGGCCAATGTGCAGAGGAATCATATGATCTGGATATGATATATATTGATGTAATAGATCCTTAGGGAAAGGTAGTTTAGAAGTTATCAAGTGCTCATGAATAGAAGCATCTAATAGTTTAGATTTCTGTGAAGGAGCTTAAGAGATTTATCTTGCGCATGTATGTAATCAGGCTTGTGAGCCCTAATTATAAGCCCACATGTTGCTGGTTGATCTCTATTTGACTTCTATGATATACTAAATGACTGAACCTACATTTATTCCATTTCTTTGAGTTGTTTTCATTGTGTTTACTCTTGTTGCACAATCCGGCTAGTTTACTCTATGAACCCTCCTACCATGATTACACCAAGATTACATCATACATGGGTACCTCATCATGCCTAATTGTTGGGGCCCATCCTTCTTTGTGCCCACTTAAGCTATGCTTAAGGGGGGTGTTAGTGTAGAAGATTATTCTTAATTACTTATTATTTATTAAGTAATTATTAATAGACTTTGACACTTGGCATTAATCCATATTAGGTGGCTATGTGGCAACTTGGAGAGTTGGTCAAACTCTTCCAAGGTATGTGCTACCATCTCGTGATTTATGATGTGACCTATTTCTATATGTCAGAGCAAACTCACCACTATTATAAGTCACCTTCTTATGCAACTCTACAACATCACAACTTTATATGTACATACTTTGTTCATAATATTAATTAGTTCGACACATTTTGATTTCATGCCTAATTTTTTTCCTTCTAATATTTTTTGTTTCTTGTACACTTGTAGGGCATGTGATTTCTTGTTATTCATTCCACATTACCATGCTAATGTTCTATCTAGAAGATCATCAACTCCAACAATGTAATGTCATGATGACTCAAATTTATGTAATTTCAATTATTTTGTCCAATATTAAAATTCATGATGACAATGACTATTTTGATTACCCATGTTTTGGAAGATTATTGATCATTGATTGATAATGATCATTTATTACGGGAGCATATTGATGATACTTCATTGCTCTTACATAATGATTATATGGATATTTGGAATAATGAATATGATGGCTCTACAAGGTTTCATTGTTTGTGATAACATTATTCCTTGATAATTATAAACTTATAATTATGATTGTAATATCCTCATCAAAATTCATATAGAATATTTAATAGATTGTAATCACCAAAACTCCATGAGGGTGAGGTGAGAGCATACATTGAGTAAATATTATTATTTAACACTTTTTTATCATCAAAATATCACAAGGGAAAAGTGAAAGTATATGGTGGATGAATAATGACTACAAATATTATTTTCAATAACAATAATGCCAAAAGGATATAGCAATGGATTGCATAGATAATATAAATATGTGGATGCTTCAAAGAATAACACATAAATATGAATAAAGATTCCTCCATAACATAATGTTACTTTAGTGGAAACAAAATATATTCTTCCACAATATGTTGAATCTTCATAAATATGACACTTGTTATAAATACCAAAATATATGCTAAAATCTAATTAAATCTTTGAAGTACAAATACAACCTTTCTATGAGATTGCCCAAAGAAAAAAAAAGGGTTTTCATGTTGCAAGTGTTGGAAAGAGACATTTCTAGGCATGTCAGGTGTTGTCATTAATGGCAACTAAATCAATCTTACACATCTGCATTACATCTTTTGTTCATACTGGAAGTCAGAGTGCAGATCGGTCCAAGTCTAGATATACAGGAATAGGGCATTTTATAGGGTTCATCACTTTGGTCCGTATTTCTTAACAGGTAATCATATTGTGCTGCAGATCTAAGGGAATGTTAAGCGATTTCAAGACTACCTAAATCCAAGTTTTTAGCCTCCAGTGATGAAGGGAATGAAAGTTATAAGCATATGAGTATCAAGTTTTTGTTAGACAGTTTAGTCCAGTAAAGAATAGGTTGACTTAGTGTTTGATCCTTGTGCGGATTAGGAGAAGTTGTTAGTTGAGCAATTTTTGAGATCTAGTGGTGTTGACCGACATGTTTGGTGACTTCATTACACATGTTTTGGTCTACATTAATATTTGTTCATGGATTCAGCTGATAGAATAGTGATCTTGAAAAAGCATGTAATTTTTCTTGAGGCTGACTGCAGTTGATGAAATCTCATGTTGTGGATATATATAGTGAATGGATTCAAGCATTTTGGGGTGTGTGTGCGAATATGATGTGAGAGGTGTGAATTGTGGTAGCAACAAGTGTGAAGAAAGGAGATCTAAGGTTCAGATCATGGTAGAACAATGAAATAGGGCAGTGAGAGATGAAGTGTGTGAAGTCAGTATATTGAGCTCAACCAAAACTGTAATCTTGCATTGTTAGATGCTATTCTTTATTTCAAACATTTAAGTGAACTCTTGCAATTTATCTTGTAGGCAGTAAGCCTCTTTTTAGAAGTGAGCTCTAGGTAGTGTGCCTAAACGCATGTGCCTTCCCATTTGTAATACTTTTAATAGAGTTTAAATTCTTGTGGGTTAACCCCCATCGTGGTTTTTCCCTTATCTGGGTTTCCACGTAAATATTCTGATGTTTATGTGTGATGATCTTGGTGTTATTTCTCTTATGTTATTATTTCTTTCCTTTGAATGTATTTGGTAAGTTTATAAAGGAACATAATAATAAGTTTTGCAAAACACTGATTCACCCCCCCTCTTAGTGTTCCTTAATTTCAATAATTGGTATCAGAGCTTGGTTCCTTGGAAGAAGTTGAACAGCTTGAGGAAGATCTAGGAAGATATTTCAGTGGGTTCATTCAGGTATTCTAATGGAATCAATGAACAACTTCAAGTTACTTTAGAAGATCTTGATCAGTCCAAAGTAGAAATCAAAGAACTAAAAGAGAACCTTAAAGATGCTGAGTATTTCATTCAAACCTTAAAAGGGCAACTAAGTAAATCTATGCAAAAATGGAAAGAGCTACTTCAGTGGTTAGTAAACTACAATGAAGACTATGACATGGATGAGGCTCTAAAGGAGAAGACAAAGGAATGTGAGAATTTGAAAAAAGAAGTTGTTGTCATAAAACATGAAATGGAATCCAGAGTGATGAGACTAACCAAGAAAATTGAGGAAAGGAAGAAGACTAAGGAAACCCTGAATCAGTCACTGAAAGAAAGAACAAAAGAGTGTTGTAGATTGGACAGAATAATTGGCCATCTAGAGTTTGATCTACAAGAAACTAGAGATAATGAGGAACAACTTGAAAGGCAAATTCTCATTCTCAAACATGACCTAGAAGCTGCAAATGACTACAAAGAGAAGCTCAAGATAAGCTCAGCCAAACTTGAGGTACTCCTTGATAGTTACAAAAGGGTAGATGATAAGCATGGTCTGGGATACGAGAAAGGTTAAAGCTCTGGATCCAAGAATCAGAGAAACAAATCTAGAAGATATCCTAATGCTCAAAGGTATCCATCCTTGAATGGAATTGTTTCAAGTGCAATAAATTTGGTCATAGAGGTACTCAGTGCAGAAGTAGAATGAATCAAAGTGATCCATCCTTCTCTGGTCAATGCTTCAATTGCAAAAGGTATGGTCATAGATCTAATGAATGCAGAAGTATGATGATGAACTACTCTACAAATAGAAGAAATGTCAATTCATTCAATGGAAACTATTTTGCATACAATAGATTTGGACACATGGCTAATCAATGCAGATCAAGAGGTAATCAAATAAATGAGTAAACAAATGTTGGGTGCTCTAATTGCAATAGATATGGTCATATTGCAAGATTCTGTAGAAGTAGGAATGATGATAGAAAAGGTTCGGTAAACAAAAACCAAAACATGTTGAGACAAGATAAAGGCAAGGGTAAAGTAGATGTAAATAAGATCTAGAATGAAATGAACAAAATATGGGTGAAGAAAGGTGAAATGAATAATGATGATGGGTCTACACTGGAATTTGGTGCTAATAATTCCTCTAAGAATTGAAATAGGATCTTTGGCTTAGGGGGAGCTGCATTGAAAATCTAATTCCCCCTATCAGTAAGTGGGTGCCTAAATATAGCATGATGAGAGAAGATAGATTGGCCTATTGTAGATCGTCTAAAATGATTTTTGGAAGAAAAGAAGTTGATATGGCAATTTGCAGAGCAATCTATGAGAAACTATATCAAGAAATAGGGTATCCAGAAGAGTTAGGGCAAACAACATTTATTACACCAAAAAGTAAGTGTGTAGAGGATAAAAAGAAGCTCAAGTGACTTCAAAATCATTGTACATTCAAAGAGAAAGAAGAAAGACGAGATCTGTGTGAAGATTTCCAAGAGATCGAAGCATGAAAAAGATTTTCAAATGAAAACCCTAACCAACAAAAGGTATTCTCTACAAAGCTTTCTAAATTTGCTATCTTTGGAAATGGCTACTCCATTGGTTGTTGATATCACTGAAAGGCCTCAACCCAAATTCAAGAAACATCTATACAAATCTATAGAGGTTGATCCATTAGGTGCATTTTATGATGTCCCACATGGTGTACTACATGTTGAAGATATTAGGGCTTATATTCATTCTAGCATAGATGAGTTTGGAAACCTAAAATTACTAAATCTGTTTGAGACTCACCTAAGGGATGAAAACTATGATCTTAAACTAGAGTACAAAGCCCTAGAAAACAAACACTTCATTTAGGTTATAAAGTTCCCATTGTTCGATGAGGACAAGTGGGTCCAGTATGTTTTATGCCAAATGCATGATGAGTTTATGTGGTTAATGAAACCCTTCAAAATCACCAAGGATGCCATCAAGGCCATGATGGGGCTGAACTCATCCGGTGGACTACCAATGTTGAAGTCAGTAAAGAATCAAACTGTAACTGATACTACTGGTTCAAGGTTTGACAAAAGGGAAATGACAATAAATGACATCACTGATCTGGATGTCAAATTTGCATCAATGGTGATTGGATATAAGATATATCACTCCAACAAGGAGAATTCTATATCCGGTACAGCTATCTATGCAACTTATTAGATGTTGATAGACAATGCTGACTATTACCTATGTAAGCTTCTCAAGAACCAGCTAATGGAAAACTTAAACAAGATCAAAAGGGATAAGAAGAACACATTCAAGTATGGTACATTGGTCTTATGTTTATTATTTTATTTCATGAATGAGTTGCCTAGAGTGAATAGTCTGTGTTGGACTAGTGATAAACCTATTGCCATCCAAATAAGAGAGCACCTACACAATATTGGTGACTCCAATGCCCAAAAGACTGCTCTTTAGGGATACTTAAAAAATTTCTAGTGTATGATGCAATCAAGAGAAAGAATCCCTAGGTCAGTGGTAGAAAAGTACAAAGACATAATTTGTTTCATGGTGGAAATAGACCAATGCTTGATGGAGGTAGTTGAACCAAGAACTGTGTGGGTCATGCCCATGGGATATGAGGTAGATGAATGAATACTAGATATGTATTCTCAACACCTTTTGAGCAAACCAAAAGATGCCTTAGTTGAAAAATTTGGCACATATGATGAGCTTAATTTGAAACTGCATGTTGAGCTTCAGAGACCTGAATCCAAGATAAATAACCAAAGGCAAGTGGAAATGTATGCAAAAAGTATTGGAATAGTAAAAGAAGCTGTGAGACTAAATAGGGAGAGGATAGAAAAAGCTGAGAAGGAGAAACAAGATAGAGAACAAAGAAGTGATCTGATAGAATTCCCTCCAAATCAAGAACTACAAGAAGTTCTGGTACAACATCTAGTGCATCATCTTCTTCTATTGCAGAGGGCATTGGGATAACCAAAGAGGTTGTGAGAGAAGCTAGGAAGAAAGCCAAGCAAGTTGAAGAAGAACAACCCAATGCTCTGGAAATCACCACCAGCCAACCAAGAAAAACAAGAAGTTTTGTAGCTTCCCTTGTTCATACAAAATCTGTTAGAACAAAGAAACTAGAAGACAAACCATCTAGTAAAGTTGGAAAAAGAATGAAGAGTAAAGAATCCAGAACATATGTGAGCATTAAAGATGACGAGGAAACAAAATCATATGAAGCGGTAAAGGAAATAAAGACAAAGAAAGCAGAAGCATCAAGGGCTGTAAAAGACAAGCCTTTTGGAAGTATGAAGATAAGTAAAAGACAAAAGATTGAAACCCATGCTAGAAAATCCACTTTTTCTGTAGAAGAAATTTTGAATTTTGTAACGATTCATGGGAATATGAAACCTATAATAGAATACTATGACACTTTTGATGATGCAAACAAGAAAATTTTGGAGGATGTCGTTGTAAAATACTTGAATACATTCAATAGAGCTCTTGTGGAATTTTTTTCTGAAATCCCTAAGAGCCTAAGTAACATTTTGGAAATGAGGAAAGAAGCTACTAAAGCTAAAGATTTAGAGCTAAGAGAATAAGTGTTATCCACACTATGCCGTATAATATATAAAAAAGAAGTAGATAAAATTTTCAAAGAAGTCAAAATGAAATTCAGAAGCAAAATTTGAATGAACACGCTGATGATTGGAGAACTAGATGAGGTAGTCAAAGAAATAGAGCAAATTTTGAAGGAAGCTTTGGACAAAAATAAATTCTATGTTGTCATAGAAGGACCAGTTGACACTGATGATGCATCGATTCCAAATGTTGAGGAGTTGAAAGAAAGTGAACAACAAGCTAACATCTCTATTTCAGAAGATGAAATGCTAAATAAAGAAGATGAAGAGATGGTGGAGAAAGTTAATATTGATGGTGTAGAGGACACTCAAATTGCTCTGGACCAATCTGCTATAGAAAATACAGAGATGAATACAGAAGTAGATGCTCCTGTTGAACATGATTCTGTGAAGGATAAAGAGAAAGAAGTAGAAGAGGTTAAGGACAAGGATAAACAAGGAAAAATAGAAGAGAATATTGAAGAGAAAAAGCAAGATGACAATACTAGCAAGGATCTGAAAGATGGAGCTGCATCTTTGGCAAGAGACACTACAAATGCAGTGAAGAAATTACTTGAGAAAGACAAGCTTGAGTTTGATGAACCCAAGCTGATTCAAGGAACTATCAATTTTGACACTCTTTCCCCTCTACAAAAGATGAAGTTAGTATCTGTAGCACAAAGAAAAGAAAGAGAGGAGATTCTGAAGAGTCACATTGAGGACAGTGAGTTGCTTGGTCTTGCATCTAGAATTCTGGAAAAGATTATGCCAACCTTTCAAACGGATTCATCCAATTCTACCTCTGGTTAGTTGAAGACTCTGATAAGCTCTATAAGTATTCATTTTGAAACTTTTGAAAAGTTAGCAGAAGTTAAAGTCATAAATGAATATAACAAGAAGAGATTTTTTGAAATAAGAAAAATAATTAGCTATGATAGATCAGTGCTTGACACTATAGTACAGTGCACCTAGAGTAATCATTAAGTCTAATTTTTGAAAATTTGTTTGTTAAGGGTAAAATGGAGTTTTTAAAAATGTAATAAAGCCTTCAAAAGGCATAAGTCAAGTATTGGAGATTTAAAATAGTCTTTCTCTTTAGTGGTCTGTTGTTTACTAAGTTATGACAGTCTAAAATTAGAAAAAAATAGTCTTTGTAAGAAAAACAGTCAGTTGGCCATTCTTAGCCTTTTCCCATGATGGGAAGGAAGGGAAAAGGGTATAAACACAAGTGAAAATGCATTGTAAAGGTGGAGTGGTTGAATAATGTAATTGGGATGAAGATTTAAGACAAAATAATGAAGAAAGTTACTGTTTTGTTGTCCCATTTCTATTTTTCTATATTTTTTCTATTCCCTTGCATTTGTCTCAGGCTGTATAGTACTATTTTGATTTATCTTGCATAGGGTGTTGAAGTGTATTGACTTACCTTTGTTTTGGATTAGGTTTCAAGGATTTTGGTGAAGTTTTGAAGCATTTTCCAAACTTTTTTTAAAAACTGCTCTGTTTTCCAGCTTTTTCACTGTTTTATTGCTATTCCCTTGTACTGTACTTACTCGTACTACATGGCCAAGGGCTCATTCAATCAGAAAGGTGTCATGGATGGTCTTACCTTCCTTTTGAATCAAGTTGGAAGGAATTTTGTTGACGATAAACCAAGTTGTGGTTGCTTTTTGAGAGTTGCTTTCAAACCCTTATTTTGAGGGTTTAGGAGAGGTTTTTGATTTCCTATCAAATGATGTTGTGTTAGAACCCCAAAATGGGTGGAGTAAGTGTAATATGGTTTCTTTTTTAATGGGTTTTGCATGTAGGAGCATAAGACAAGTGAAAGTTGGAGTTTGGGGCTATGGAGGCTTCTTTGTGTCATGTTAAGGCAAACTAGTGTTGGAGTGAAGATTTGAGCATAAAATGAGTTGAAACAAACTTAGACCCACAAAACCTTTGAAATATGTCTATTTGTATCATAATGCATCCTTTGGAATAGGAGTGAGGAGTTTGGATTTGAGTTATGAGTACTTCCTTTGCAAAACTACCCTAATTAGGCCTCTTGTGAAATTGGTACAGTCAAGTTTAAGGTGTTTTTCTCCAAAACAATCTATGGTGCATGTTGGGTATGTTAAATTAAAAGATAATGGGTATCCAAAAAGTCCATTATAGTTTGGTTAGGAGGTATGAGTCTAAAGTTATTGCATGACAGTCCCTTTTGGAGGGCTACAAGGAAGTGAGTCAGTTTGTGAAGGAGATGGTTCAAGGAGGTATCCCCTATACATTTTTATGGTTTTGTGAGCTTGGGATAGTCAAACCTGGAATTTCTAGGGTCCCTATAAAGTTTAGAAAGGTTCCCATGTGTATGAACCTATAAATGGTGTCATTGTGTTGTGTGAAGAAATGGAGAGTGAGTGGATAGTCTTGTCCTGTTTGATGTCAAGTGTTGTAGTTTGGTCCATTGAGGCCTAGAAGAGTTGTTTTGCCCTGCCATCCCCTATATCCTTTTCCTCCTATGTTTTTGGTTGTGATCCTTTGTGGTCCTTTGTGTGTGAGCTTTGCATCAAATTGGTATCAGAGCACAGTTAGTAGATTGGTTGTGATTGAGAAGTGTTAAGAGGTAGTTTGTCAAGATGCCTCCAAGAGTGAGAAACATGGCTCAAGAGATGAATGAGTTGAAGGAGAAACATTCTAGAGAGTTGAGGGAGCTGAAGGAAAGAATGGCTACGCTAGAACAAAATTAGAGAAGAGGAGTGACTCTAGGTGATGACAATGAGTCTGAGGAAGAAGAGGAAGTGGAGTATGAAGATGTGGAAGAAGAGTTGGACACTGAGGATCAAAGGTTGGTAAAGTTGCTAAGGGAAGTAAAAGAAGACAAGCACAAGATAAAGATAGATGTGCCAAAGTCTGGAGGAAGCTTGAATAATGAAGAGTTGCTAGATTGGATTGCAGCATTGGACAATCACTTTGAGTGTGAAGAAGTTCCTGAGGATTAGAAAGAAGATTGCAAAGACCAAGCTGATAGGTCATGCTTTGTTATGGTGGGATTATCAGCATATAGAAAGGAGAAAGCAAGGAAAGGAAAAGATTGTCTCATGGGACAAGATGGTGGCTAAGATCAAAGGTAAGTTCTTGTCTAAAGATTATGAAGTTCAAGTGTTTAAGAAGCTTCAAGGTTTAAGGCAAAAGGAAATGGATGTTAATTCATATACTGAAGAGTTTTATAAGATGAGTATAAGGTCTGGTCAAAATGAAAGTGAAGTGCAAAAAGTTGCTAGATATATTGGTGGTTTGAGATTTAACATGCAGGATGAACTAGTGTTGGCAAATCCAAGGAGTGTTGAAGACTGTTATCAAATGGTAGTTAGAGTGGAAGAGAAGCTAAAAAGAAGACAAGATAAGTTAGCCAGAGGTAGAGGATCTTTTTCAAACACAAAACAAGTCAATGGAAGTCAAGAAGACATGAGCAAGGCACAAGGACAATGTACATATTTCAAGCAAGGATAAAGTGTAGATTTCGGAGGTAGAGGTTCTAGAGGTAGATTTGGTGGTGGAAGAAGTACAAACACCTTTGCAGGTAAGTGTTATAATTGCCAAGAGTTTGTACACCCAACATTTAAGTTTCCTGAGAAGCAAAACTTTTCAAATGATGGTGAAAGAAAGAGTGAAAGAAGGACTCAATTAGTCCAAGAAGAAGAATGTGGTTCTAGTTCCACAAGGTGTGATGCTAAGGTAGGAGAAGCATTGATGCTGAGAGAAAGAGCACTATTGAAGACCTCTAGGGAGAAGGAGTTGATTCAGAGGAGAGCATTGTTCAAGACAACTTGCAAGAGCAAGAACAAGGTATGTAAAGTGATAGTAGATTTGGGTTGTACTGACAATATGGTGTCTAGTGAGATGATAGATAAGATGAAATTAAAAGAGAGTTCCTTGGGAAGTTCCCTAAAAAATTTCTTGGATGAGTGATCATCAATCCATTTTAGTGACCGAACAAGCATTAGTATAGTTCAAGATTAGAGCATATGAGGATAAAGTCCTTTGTGACATCCTACCTATGGATTGTTGTCATGTGATATTGGGAAGACCCTGACAATTTGATAGCTTTGCAGTTTATGATGGGAGAGCTAATACCTTTACTATCAAGAAGGATGAGAAGATTTTTGTGCTACTTCCATCAGAGGAGTAGTTAAGAACAGCAAATATGATCATGTTTGGCAAGAAGGAGCTAGTGATGTTTGAGGAGAATGCAAACAAGGAGTATGTAGCCTTTTCAAGGCATAAAGTTGTTGAAATAGCAAAGAGTAAGTGTGAAGAAGAGTTGCAGCCAGTTGTGAGAAGAAATATCTTCATGTGAAAGAAGGAGGGGACTAAAAATGAGAAGTGTAAGAGTGTAGAGCCTATGGAGAGGCAAGAAGTGAGTAAAGGAGTCCTAGTAGGGACAGTCATGTGCCCTGTGGTGAAAAGTAGAGATAAGAGACATCCAAGTGAAGTTGTTGGTGCAGTAGTTGACAAGATAACAAGGATAGTGAACACACAAGTTGTAGGCCTGACAGAGGTTGGTAAAGGTATGATGCCCATGAACAATGGAAAGGAGAGTATGAAATAGTGGTGTAAATAAGAAGGTAAGAAGTTAAGTGAAAGGACAGTAGAAAGAAGCATAGTTGCTGATGAAGTTGACAAGGTCAGAGGACCAAGAGTGGGACAATCCACAAAGAGTGCATATGGTCAAACAACAACAAATGTTGGCAAGCATGCCATAGACAATGAAGGATCCAAGCCAAAAGAACCCGATGAAGACAAGCATGGAGCAATGAAGGACAATTTGCATGAATATTTCCAAGGGACGTGGAAAAATTTCAAGTTACGGTGTATGGTGTAGTGCACCTAGAGTAATCATTAAGTCTATTTTTTGAAAATTTGTTTGTTAAGGGTAAAATAGAGTTTTTAAAAATGTAATAAAACCTTCAAAAGACATAAGTCAAGTAGTGGAGATTGAAAATAGTCTTTCTCTTTAGTGGTCTATTATTTACTAAGTTATGACAGTCTAAAATTAGAAAAAAATAGTCTTTATAAGAAAATCAGTTAGTTGGCTATTTTTAGCCTTTTCCCATGATGGGAAGGAAGAGATAAGGGTATAAACACAAGTGAAAACACATTTTAAGGTGAAGTGGTTGACTAATGTAATTGGGATGAAGTTTGAAGATAAAAGAATGAAGAAAGTTACTGTTTTGCTGTCCCATTTCTATTTTTCTGTATTTTTGTTCCTTTGCATTTTTCTTAGGCTATACAGTACTATTTTGATTTCTCTTGCATAGGATGTTGAAGTGGATTGTCTTATATTATTTTTGGATCAAGTTGCAAGGATTTTGGTGAAGTTTTGAATCATTTTCCAAATGTTTTTTCAAAACTGCTCTGTTTTCTAGCCTTTTCACTATTTTATTGTTGTTCCCTTGTACTGTACTTGCCCGTACTACATGGTCAAGGGCTCATTCAATTAGCAAGGTGTCATGGATTGTCTTATCTTCCTTTTGAATCAAGTTACAAGGAATTTCATTGAGGATAAACCAAGTTGTGGTTGCTTTTTGAGAAGTTGCTTTCAAACCCTTGTTTTGAGAGTTTAGGAGACATTTTTTATTTCTTGTCAAATGATGCTATGTTAGAACCCCAAAATGGGTGGAGTGAGTGTAATATGGTGTATTTTCTAATGGGTTTTGCATGCAGGAGCAGAAGACAAGAGAAAGTTGGAGTTTGGGGCTATGGAGGCCTCTTTGTGTCATGTTAAGGCAAACTAGTGTTGGAGGAGTGAAGATTTGAGCATAAAATGAGTTGAAACGAACTTAGACCCACAAAACCTTTGAAATCTATCTATTTGTATCCTAATGCATCCTTTGGAATAGGAGTGAGGAGTTTGGAGTTGAGTTAGTGAGTACTTCCTTTGCAAAACTGCCCTAATTAGGCCTCTTGTGAAATTGGTACAGTCAAGTTTAAGGTGTTGTACTCCAAAACAACCTATGGTGCATGTTGGGTATGTTAAGGTACAAGATAATGGGTATCAAAAAAGTCCATGATAGTTTGGGTAGGAGGTATGAGTCTAAATTTATTGCATGACAGTCCCTTTTGGAGGGCTACAAGGAAGTGAGTCTGTTTGTGAAGGAGGTGGTTCAAGGAGGTATTCCCTGTGCATTTTTATAGTTTTTTGAGCTTGGGACATGTTGATGGTGGTTTTAGCACATAGCAACATAGGTGTGATTGATGGTTACATACCTCTCTTGAAAATTACCCTACCCTAGGTAAGACTACTCCAAGGATAATGCAGCTAGGTCTTAGCTTGCTTGGAATTTCTCAGTTGGTATGTTCTAGCTATGCCTACAAGGGGTCTTACATGCAATCTATAAATCTTCAGGTTTAGGGTAGAAAAAACACATAAACCCTTTTTATGATTTTCAGCTGATAAACAAGATAAAGTGCTACTGAAATTCCTATTCTAACAACTAACAATAGTTTTAAATAAAATGCAAAAGGTTTAGGGTTTTAGAAGAATCCTAAGTGACATTCACAATGCCTAGGCTATCTTTAGTAGATAAATACTCTAAAACTTTAAACAACTTCCTGAGTTACCAAACTAAAATGGGTGTTAGAGTGCTGTAGAAAATAGTGCTATCTTCAATGGAGGTCAAAAGATTTTCAGATCACATTCATTTGCTAAATACCCAATAAATGGTGCAACTTAACTTATGAAATGCAATTGAACTTCAGCACAAACAATCAGTCTAGACTAACTTTACACAGCTATTTACCATTAGCAAATATCTAAAAGTATGGACTAGGAGTATTCATCAGATACTACAACAAACCATGAACATTATAAAAGCACAACTAACTAACTATGGGAGAGAAAGAAGCGAACCATGAAAACCAAAATGAATCAACACAAGACACAAATTCTCAGAAGTACTGCAGAAATTTGCTTTGTATTACTTCAAATGGCATAGAGTCAACAATTCGGTATCAAAATCTCTCTTACAATCAAAGGAAATGACAACCCTTTATATAGAAAAGCAGCATACCGAGTTTTTCAAATGAACGGTGGAGATTAACTCAACACTGACGGTCTAGATTACATCAATAAATACAATTATGACAGCTCACATCAATTCCTAAATTACATTTTGTCTTCTATGAAGAAGATGAAAAACAACCCCTAGATACATTGAATCTAGTCAATTTGACTAGCCTACTCAATATATTAGTAGAAAAGAACATTTTAGAAGCAAGAAAAAGACAAAATAGAGTCACATGCTGCCCTGAATACAACAATTTATAATTATGATGAGATTACATCCTTTGAATATTCAAAATAGTATAAAGATTCTTTGTCTAAGTCGATTTTGTCTTCGCTAGCCAACCTATTATGATAAGTCAGCCACGCGTCAAGTGCAAGATTAATCTCATACAGATTTGGGTCCTTTAAATGATTTATCCTATAGTCAAACATCTCCAGCTTCCTACTGAATTTGTTGTATATCTTTTCTATCTCTGTACCTACTTTGTGAACTACCTTGAACTCAGTTCTGAGGTCGCTTGCCTTGTCCAGCCTATCCTCTACACTGAGCATGGCATCTTCAAAAATTACCTTATGTAACTTATCTTTACATTTTTTGATATCAAATGGAGCATAATCATCATAGGATGCTTCCCAGAAATCCCTCAAAGAATCAATATCATATATAATTGACCTCAGCTCTTCATCAGCTGGCTTATATGCTTCTTTTATATTCTCAAAAGTTTCCTTCCTTATGAGTAGCTCTTGATACCATTCAATGGCCTTGGGCAGCTAATTCCCAGTCAAAATATTCTCTACAACTAGAGTTTGGGTAGGAAATTCTCTGATACTCTTTATTCGATAATACATATGTGAATAGTATTCATCGAAGGAATCACACTCTTTGCACAAGTCTTTCCATCTTTTATGCAATTCCACTAGTTTCTTGTGCGCTTGAGCAAAGGCACTAATGGTTTCACATCCCATCTCAGAAACTTTTAGCAACCAATTCTCTACACCTTGGGATTTTGATTTACCTCACCCAATTTAGTCATTTCATCAGTAGACAGGAAAGTGGGTATTGTCCTTATATCTCCTCCTGCATCTACTGGGTTTACAAAAAACTGGAGGCATGCGCAAAGCTCTTCATTTTGCTGCTTCAAGTCTTTCTTGGACATTTCATCTTTATCCAATTGCTCCAAAATTGATGTGACTGAATCTTTAAAGTCATCCACTCTTTGGGCACGAGTGGCTAGTCCTAGATCAACTATAGATATGATGTAGTCTTCTGCCCTGACTTGTTCTTTTGCTATATCAGCTGGCAGGACTGCTATTTCTACAATTCTTGATCCTGATTCATTCTTATAGATTCTTGATTGCATCTTAGCCTTCTTCTGCTTCTTAGGCTTCTGAGCCTAACAGGATCATACTCAGATCAAGATGCATTACTTCTACTTGTGGCTTAGGACATGTCATTTTGCCTTGCAACCATTCAGGAGCAGAAGATTTGTTTAATTCAAAGGCTCCATCATTAACAACTACAAGCAGCTCTTTGGGTGGTTCCTGCTCTTATTTTGGCTCTTCATTCTTCTCTAGGCTTTTCTCTTCTTCCTTTTCTTCTGATTGGGACAAATTCTCCAGATTTGTCATTACATTCTCTTTTGCAATCTTGAAATCTTCCTCTGTTTGATCTTTGTCTAGAGGACTATCAGATATATCAATAACTTCCACATTGGTTGAAGGTTCATGGAAATCTTCATTATTTACTTCAGCCAATGTATCTTTCTCCTCCTCAAATGGTGTTTGAGGCTCCTGCAACCCCAATTCTGCACACACTTTCTCAATCCTAGGTAGTAGTGGTATTGCCAATGAATCTGCAAGCATTTGTGAAATAGGGATAGCAGAAGAGATGGCTAAGGAAGGTGCACTGGCCTGTGTCAAGTTGGCTAGGATTGATGATAAGGAGGAAGAAATGACAAGAGGTGAAGGAAAGGGTAGTGAAGGTAGAGGAAGAGAGGGTGAAAGGATAGTGGAAATGGGAGGCAATGGTGAAGAAGAAGAAGATGTAGGTGTAGTGGTAGTGGAAGGGTATTAAATAGTGAGAGTGGAGGAAATAGGGCTGCTAGGAGTACTGGAAGAAATTGCCAGTGAGAAAGGAGTAGCAACAATGGTAGAGGTAAGGGAAGTGGTAGGAGATGTTTCTTGAGTTATGGAAGCTAAGGTTATTGGGTGAAGTGGATGTAGCAGAGGAAGGAGAAATGGAAGGAGAAGTGGCAGTAGAAATAATAGGGGTTGTGACAACAGTGCCAATACTTTGGGTAGGAGGTTGGGCAGTTGGAGGATTGGAATCATTCTTAGTTGTAGTATCCTCCTTATTAACTTCTTTTACTTTCACCCTTTTGGCCTTAGAGATTTCTCCAGAACCACTTGGCATATCTCTTTTCTTAGAGGCCCTTGTCCTGATGGAGGGAGGTTGATCTTTCTTCTGAGGAGACCTTGCAGATGGCTTATTCATCTTCTTTGCTTTTCTCCCAGAGATGTATGTTCCTTGCTATCTGACTTCTATTTCTCAGCTAGCTCTACCTCATCTATGACATGAATTGGTTCATCCTCTTCTCCCCTAGAGTCCTTATCTGATTCCACAGCTGTGTAAGTGAGCTGAACTCCTTGTCCCTCCAAAACAGCCACTTGAACTCTGACCCAAGCCTTTCTCAATCTGATTGGTTCTCTCATAACAATATCCAGGGAGCTCTCTTCTGCATTTACCTAATTTGGCAATGGGATAGGCTGATGGTACCAAGCCTCCCATGGTCCTTTGACCATGACATTTCATCATCTTGTAACTGGTCTGGCACTACCATTATGTGAAACCTCTTGATGAAATCCAGAGGCAACCTTGCATGTGCTTTCTTCATGGCCTCATAATAATCAGGGCAATTGGCCCAAAAATCTTAAATATGCACCTTGTGGAAGAGCTTCTTACTTACGAATCTTTCCATCACTCTATTTGGATCAAAATGGACCCTTGCATTGTAGTAGTGCAAATTCAGGAGCTGAAGCTCTTTATCAGACTATTCTACTGATGCCAGAGAAGGGCATGCATAAAGTCCCTTGCCAAACTTGATGGGGAATTGAACATTAGTTCTATGCAAGTGCTTAAGCTTCTCAGCATAGGGTATTAATTGTCTAGACAGCTCCAGAAGCACTGTCTTATCATCAGGATATCAAGGAAATCTATAGGCCATCCGAGTGAAGCCTTGTACCCTTAATTATGTAAATTTCTCAAATTGAATGTACCATCTACCATATCTAGTTATTTCATTCATGGCCTTAGTAGAAATTCTCAAGGCTTTGTTACCCTGTAGCATTCTAGCTATATATATCATGAATGCATCATTTACCCTTTTGAAATGTATCAATGATTGAGATGAGGTCAACTGTGGGTAGCATTCATATACTTTAATCTGAGTTTGCTCATCATTTCCAACTTCACCAACCTTGGACAATCCATCATAGTGATTCCTTCTTTCCAATGCATAGACAATATAAGATGTCCATCTGAAGTATCTGTTATCTTTGAAATTGCTGAAGGCTTCATGGATGTTGTCACTGAGGATCTGAGCCTAGTGGAACTTAGTTCCTTTCAATATCTCAGTGATAATGACAAACATCTAGTCCTTGAAAGTGGAGGCTGAGGGCAATCCATATATTCTTCTCAAGAAGGTTACCAAGTCTCCAATTTCATCGTGGAAGTCACTTATGTATAATATTCAGGGAAACTTGATGAGAGCAGACCTTTTGCTTTTGGCTCAATGGTCATTCATATACTTTCTACATCCTTCTACATCTTTATTATATGTTTCCTGTGATCCCTTTTTATCTGGCATAGTCATAACCTTGTGCTAAGGAATATCAAAGATTTCAGCCAAAGAAGGTGGAGTTAAATCAACTAGGATATCCCCACTGGCTGTTTGAATTGTTCTTGTCATTATATCATATATGTCTGCACAAGTTGCCATTAGTTCTACACATTGCACTGAAGTAGGGAAGGCAACAACTTGTGTAATACCACTATCTTAGAGTACTCTAGTCCTAGGAGTTGGGTTTGGACCAAAGACCCTCAATCTGAAGTCTTCTAGGTCTATGTGACCTAGGTCTGTCTCTCCTACATCACTCCATCTAGACTAAATCTTGGTCTCTGGAGGGATTCCTTTGAACTCGTACTTCATTGCTTGGGCCCGAGCAGTCATTTAGTCTGCATGACTGGACCTTATAAGTTTGATACCTTGAGGAATCTTATAACATACTCCTAAGTTTAAGACGAACCTTAATGCAAAACTACTATTTTCTATTAACATGCCTTTTGAAGGAAACTCAAATCTACAATTTATTACAATTGCAACAACCATCATTAATGCATACAATCAAATATCTAATGCTACAAGAAATCCCATGAAAATCACCATTAACCATGCATTACAACATTAACTCTATCATTTTAAACACTTCCCCCTTGAAAATCTTTGAAAAAATAGTCATTTGCATGGTTTTGCGCTAATTTGAGGGTTATCCGACCTATAGGCCAAAAAGCGCTGAATTCAAGGTCATCTGACCTCGGCGGGGAAATCGGGCAGGTCTGACCAAAGGTTTTACTTCCTTTCATGCTTTTAAGCACTTTGCGCAGGTTTTGGAGGCATCCAACCTCCACTAGTTGTCAAGTTGGTTAGGTGTGCTCTTAGCACAAATCCTATCAACACAGTTTTAATTGCTTTTGCGCGGGAATCAGCTTAGTCTGATCTGTGTGAGTTTTGGTTGCTACCGACCAAGTGAGTGGGAGAGAATTATAGCACAGAGTCAAACAAGATCATTTTTAGCGTAGGACCGATATATTGCTACCAGCAGGATTTTGGGATACTACTAACTTTGCGGGAGATTTTAGGGCATCTGACCAAGTTGGAGACGAGGTCTTTTAGCGCAAATTTAGAGTGAATGGTTTTTTTGCACAAAAGATAGTTTCATGATTTGTGGGGTTTTCAAGACCTTCCGACCAAGTCAGAGAAATGTGTTTTGGGCGTGTAGGTCAGACATCAAAGTTTTTAGTATGAGATGGATCTAAATGTGTGGGGTGGGTTTTGGAGGTCTCTGATCAACTAAATGATGGTTCATTTTGCAGGTCGGTCAGACCTCGTTTTAGCGCTAAAACTGAAAGGTATTCACGAAAAATTTACCTAAGTTTTGGTTTTTCCCCCTTTATGATGATTCATTCATTTCAATAGAGGATCTAAGCAAGGGTTTTAAAATGAAAATCCACAGCCTCGTACAGAAACCCTAGCCAGAAACCCTACTCAATATTTGTTTTCTCAAAAAAACTTAGCGTCTAATTTAAACCCTAACTATTTGCAAATGGAAGCTTGAAGAAGAGAGTTCAAAAACCTTACCTAGTAGATGCAAAGGTGTGTTTAGATTGCACAGACAGATCATGGGTTCAAGCTTGGGGCAGATCAACAACAATGGTGAGAACGAAGCTCCAAAATCCTATTTGAATGCACACAAATGGTTTTAAAACACATGATTAACTCCTTTTAACCCTTGACAAAATCACCATTAATGCGCAGGCGTACGTCTACCAGTTTGTAGGGTTTATGCAATTTTCTCTTAGCTCAGACCTGGCAGGGAAATCGAGGGTGTCAAACTTGGTTGGACAAGACCATTTTCAGCACTGAAACATACAAGTTTAGTTGGCATGGTTAGCGGGCATTTGAGGTTCATCCAACTTGTAGGCATTTTGGCCTTGTCTAACTTAGTCGGTGATCACTTGATTTAGCGCAAGTCAGAGAATGTCAATTGTAGTGTAGAAGTCCATCAAAAGGGAAATCAACATTGAAGTCGGTAACAACAGTGTTTAGCACTAGATTAGTTGGAAGACAATCCAACACAAAGGTCAGACAGATAGGAATTTAGCGCTAAGGTTAGACAAGTGAGAATTTAGCGCAAAGGTCAGTTGAAGGGTAATCTAGCACAAAAGGTCATTCCAAGGCCTTCAAAAGGAAAATAATGATTCAACCTAGCAGATTTTGAAGTGATTTTTTGATACTATCTTTCAATCAAGGTCAAAATGCACTTTGACCATTCAATCACTTAAGAGATGAAAAGATCCAATGACTCTCAAGCCAAATCAAAAGAGGGGGTCCTCATTTTTGAATGGGGCATGTGTGTGAGGCACAATAGGACAGTCAAACCTAGAAGGTCTAGGGTCCCTAAAAAGTTTGGAAAGGTTCCCATGTGTATGAACCTATAAATGGTGTCATTGTCCTATGTGAAGAAATGGAGAGTGAGTGGACAGTCTTGTCTTGTTTGATGTCAAGTGTTGTAGTTTGGTCCACTGAGGCCTAGAAGAGTTGTTTTGCCCTGCCATCCCTTGTATCCTCTTCCTCCTGTGTTGTTGGTTGTGATACTTCATGGTCCTTTGTGAGTGAGCTCTGCATCACACTAGTGTAAAGATTATTCAAAATGCCCTCTTTGAAGGTGCAGAGATTTATAAGTTTTGCCTAAATCAATCTAAATTTGTTGAAGATATTGAGAAAAAAGATTAAGGACTTATATCTTAAATTGTCCCACATCTTCAGTCCTATAGTCCTTTAACTGAGTCTATAACTACTAAAGAATATCAAGTAATGGGTTTGCAAAATGAATTGAGTGATTTGGAAAAGGAAAAGGTTAAAGTTTTAGGTAGGTTGGATGAGCTCCAAGGGCTGATTTCCCCTAAGTTAGAAACTATATATGATCTATTGGTAGAATCCCTAGCTGTTGCTACTACTTGTGATCCCACTAATCTTCAAAAGGCAGAATCACATGCATTTTTATTCAGTGGGTATATATCCATTTTGGGCAGCATAAAGAAGAATTGGGACAATGAAGTGACATGGTTGAAAAATATTTTTGGTGATATCTTTTTGTTGATGAATAAGGCTTAAGGACTGTCTGTTCATATGCAGAGTATGTACATAGAGTTTTGGCATAAATTTTGGTATGCAGATCTTAGTCTTTGCCATTGATGTCAAAGGGGGAGAAAAATAACAAAAAATGAGGAATTCATCTAAGGGGGAGCATTGGAAATCACAAGTGTACATAGTAAGGGGGAGCTATTCTAACACTTATCCATTTTTCACTAAGTGTTTCCATCAATGCCTATTGGTAAACAGATTTGTCACCGTGAAACAACCTTTGAAAATGACTTATTGCCCTTAGAGCAGTGACTAAATTGTCCCAACAATTGGAGAAGTTGTTCTTGAATTATCAGCTTTCCTCTGTGTTTGAGAGGGGCAGCTCCATCATATGATGGGATTTTTGTGGCTTTTGTTTACTTTTATCTTGAAAGTACTAAAAGGAAGAAAAGAAAAATAACAAGAGAATTGGGCATGTAGAAACCCTCATGGTAGACGTATGAAAACTGATAGGAGTTTCACAATCTTATTAAAAAGTACAAGGGGGGTTTCACCACAAAGCTAGAAACCACTTTCCTAAACTCCATGATGAATTTCATGACGTATGTGCAACAATGATGAAGAAAGATGGCAAATCTCAACATACGTGGAGATCATTTCTTTTAACACATTCAAATCAGGATACCGAGACATTATTATGCTTCATCACCTCAATTGCATGCTTTAATGGATAACTTTGATTTACAAAAATACATAGAGAGATCACCAATTTGACATACGAGAAACTAGTAATCATAACTCAAAAACACATCAAGAATTTACAAACTGAAATACATTCTTCATTATCTTTTTGAAATTATACAATTCCAAAAGTAAACTATACAATGTGTAAGACCAAAAATGTTCAAAGAAGTTTCTTCATAAGTTCTCCTATAAAAGATCTCTCTCAAAAGTTCCCTCCTTTACATATGAAATAGCCTTGTATTTATAGGCTTCTCTCCTGTAACTACCCCATAACCAATTTGTAACTACCTAGTAACTACCTTTTTAAAATACAATAATTTAAAAACAAGCTTTATTCTAGTTAGATTTTACCTAACTTTTCCAGAAACAAAGCTCATTTTCTAACCCTCAATTACAACATGTGACATAAGTCACTTTTACAAAAAGGTAACATGAAACTTGTAAATTTTGAGTTGTGAACTTGGCTAATTTCTTTCCATTTCCATCTACTCCATTTTGACAATCAAACATCACCAGATGTTGACAAACCTTATGAATACCTGAATCTTAGACTCCTATGTCCTTATATACAAAACACGGATTGTGGAAATAGTATGTCTTTCACCAACCACATCATCATGATAGTCATAAATTGGATCATGTTGCATTTTCCCACTCCGATTACAATCATAAAATACCATTTCCATCATCTCCCAAGCTAATTTCTCCAACTTCTCATAAATTGTCATTATTTGTAGAAATGATCTATCTCATCCACAAAAATCATGTACCATTTTATGGCCTTCAGTCCAATTACATCCAGGGCTCTTTTCAATTCCTTTATCTTTTATCAATCTAAACTTCATCTCACCTCCTCACTTACTTGTTTGAAGGGTTCAAGAGATTTTCTTGTATATCCATACATCGCATACGCTTCAATCATTCTAGTTTAAGATAAGTCATTTCTTCAATGCATTTTGTTATTTTCATGCTCCCACATTTCATGTACATGTGTACAAGCATACTTGCTACAAAGACATTAGACTAAAATATGCTCTTGGTTATTTATTCATGTATTTCCTTACTACACTCTAAGGCTATCTGGATGGCACAAGCTCATGAAACTGAAATGATCTCCATGACACATCACCACTGAATAAATGATTGTTCATCAATACTTTTGAGAAGACTCAGACATTTGAATTCTATAAAAAAAACCTCTCTTATATCATAGCTCTGATTCTTGTTACATTTCATTCATGTGTGCATCATACCCTCCTAGGTGGCCCTGATGAGCATCTCTAACACTAGTACCAAGTATCTTTCTTTCATAGACTTATAATGGTTTAATCCTCATCCTTACAATAATATGTCATGTTATCTCCATATTTAAGAGAAGTTCACAAAGCTTGTATATTTTGGTTTTACATTTACCAAATACACTTGTTTGCAATTTTTAAAACCATTTCAACAAATCTATTCTATGTGCATGGACTGTAATCTTGCATTCCATCTTACGACAAGTTGAGAGAACACTCACAAAGGTTATGGAGTTTGGATTTACACTTGGCAAAACATATTTGCATGAAGCCTCAAAAACTATTTATTTTGTGAATATCCTGCAATCATTGAATTCCACTAAACCATATTTCTTTGAAGATTTTGAATGTCTCTTCAAGAACATCATACTACACATATCTTGCAATCAATTGATACTATGACAAGATACATATTTGAGGCATTCTTTTAAACAACACTTGCTTTATCTAGGCTTCCACATTTTGCTAGCATGTCTACCAAGGAAGTTACAACTTTAACAAAGGATATTTGTAAAGGTTGAGGGGTTTAGCTTTGCCCTTGCCAATTGCATTTGCTTCAAAGTTTCTAAAGTCCTTTCAACAAAACCATTTTGTACACATCCTGTTATCATTGCATTCCATCGAGGCATTATATCAGACAATTTACACACCTTTTCCTTACTTCCACATCTTACATACAGATTTGCTAGGGCATTTCAAACTAGATATTTGACAAAAATCATTATTTTGTTGTGCTTTGAGGGATGTTCATACCCTGTCACAGATTGCATCATCTGAGAATGCATCTCTTTGAGGCTGACTATTGGATGGTTTACCATGCTTTGCATATGCTACACATTTCTCTGAGGCATTATGACAAACAAGTCACACACATATGTGCTTCCATGTTTGCATAACAATCTGCCAGTGTATTTGCAACTATAATATCTACAAATCACATTTGATTGAGCATTTCAAAAATATTAGGAGTAGAACCATTTCACACATATTATGCAATCATTGCATCCCATGAGATGCCATTTCTTTGAGGCAAATGTCTCATGCGCCCAACTGGGAATGGGAGGATGCTGGCAGAGTCTCAGAATCTAGTTTTAAACCTGCCAGTCATGTTCATTCGAATGTTTATAAAAGCATGTTCATCAAATCGATATTGTGCATCTTCTGCAATCATCATAGCTCATGAAACTATATTTCTTTGAAGTACTTTGTCAAATAGTTCCAATGCCTTCTAGGCATTCACAGTTTACATACATGTCCATTAGAGGAATTTAAAACCTTTTGAACAAACCCATCTTGAACATATCATGCATCATGTTGCCAAATTTCTTGGTCACGCACCATGGCTGTGCTTCATGATCTGTGTAGAAGTGTTCAGAGCATTTCCAACTCTAATATCTGACAAATATCTTCATTTTATTACAATTTTATGGATGCCTATACCCAGTAGGGCTCAAGGGTACTGGTGAAGATTACAGAGTCTGAATTTAGTCGTGTCAGTTGCACTTCTCTAAAAATTCATAAACCCTCTTCAACAAATCCATTTTGTGTGTGTATCATTCAATCATGCATTCCATTAACTGGTTCAAATGAGGATCTTATCACCAAGAAACTTGTAATCTTTACACTCTATGAATCCATCTTCCTCGGCATGCAATTATGTTATTGAAGACAATGTTTAATGTCTCCTGCATGCTTTGACGCCACTAATAACTACCTCTTCTTTATTTAGAGTCCACGTTGATTCTTGATATGGGAATGATCTAGTTTTGTGGAGTTATGACTTTTGAAATAATGATCTCATTATATAATTTTACATGCATGATGTGTACACCTCTACTTGGTCGTTGTGCTCATAAAACTTTAGCTCTTTCAAAGATATCTATTTCTACTTCCTATGATTATAGGCACATTGTACATAGAGTGGAAGACTTGCTTCTCCCAAAACACAAGTGAATTTTTTCTCTATTTAAAACTTGTAAAATCATGCTGCATTTTGGTTAGTGAAAAGTAAAAGTGCATGCGAACTTAGCTGAATTTGAAAGTTAACACAAGATTTGCAAAAAGTGAAAGTTGATGTGAGCTTTGTGACAAGCGAAAGTTGATGCAAACTTTGTGAAAAGTGAAAGTTGACGCAAACTTTTTGAAAAGTGAAAGTTGATGCAAACTTTGTGAAAAATGAAAGTTGACGCAAACTTTGCAAAAAATGAAAGTTGATGTAAACTTTGTGAAAAGTGAAAGTTGGCACAAACTTAACCCAAAGTGAAAATGGATGTCACTTCACCAAAAGTGAAAGTTGATGCTCACTTTAAATTTTTTTTTTTTTTTTAAGTTGGTCGATACCAACTTGCTATTTAAAGCAAACTCCCCACTTAGCCAAATTCACAAGTGATACCTTTTTACTTAGGCAATGTTGCAACTTGCATTAAGAGTTGATCTTCAATCTAACCTAGTGAAACATTTTTCCTTCTACTATAACTCCATTGTGAATGCGTTGACCCAATTAACTATGCAAGCGTGTGAAATAGCAAAAAGTACATAACTTTCGATTGGAATGTCAGATTGTCATGAAATCTTTCCACATTGTCCATAATAATGCCATGAGATCCCTTGTAAAGCCATTTCTCTCCAACCTCTGTAAAACTCCTGTTTTAATTGTTTCTGCAAAATGCCGATGAAAATTTGAAAGTTTAGAATCTTCCAAACCATGAGGTTGTTGGCAAGAGACACTGTGTGGCTTCTTGATTGTTGTCATTGATGGAAATAAAGTCTATTCCACACATCCATAGCACATAGTATGTCTATACTAGAAGTCTGATTGAAGAGTGTTTTGGTTTGGTGAGAAAGAATAGAGCATGCAGCAAGGTCTGACAATAAGGTTTGGATCTCTCAGAGGATGTATCTCAGCAAAGTACGGACTTGGGGAAGTCAAGAAGAATATCATGACTACTACATTCTAGAGATTGAGCCTTCGGTGATGAAAGAGTGAAAATATATGAGCATCTAAGTGTTGGGTTCCTGACAGGCAAAGTAGACTTAGGAAGAACTGACCGGCAGAGCATCAGATCTTAATCCAAATAAGAAATTGATGGTGATCAAGCTTCTTGAGGGATCATTCATGGTTGGCTAACATTATTGATGACTTTTATGTCTATGTCCTTGATACACATCACATAGTAAGCATGGATTCAGCCGATAGATCAGTGTGTTCAGAAAATCTTGAGTATTCCGGATGCCGACTAGAAAGATGTTGAGATCCTTGGTGCGAATATATATGCCAGATGGAATTCAGTATGAAAGTGTGTGTAGTGTGAAATAGTGTGGGAATAAAATCAGAGAATAGTGTGGAAGCAACTACACAAGTCTGGTATGTGACAGAACAACAGCACTAAGCAAAGGAAGAATGAAGTGCAGTAGATCAGTATATTAAGTCTAACTGGAACTGAACCTCCGCACATGTGGATGCCTCTGATTAGTTCAAACACCTAGTTACTTTATATCTTGTAGACAGTGAGTCTCTTGTAGGCAGTGAGCCTCTTGTGAGCAGTGTGCTTGGGCAATGAGCCCTAATTGGCAAGTGTCATTTTGTACTTCTATTCTTTTAATAGAGAATACAATCTTGGGTTAGTCACCCTGTGGTTTTTCCCTTAATAGGGCTTTCCACGTAAAAATCCTTGTGTTATGTGTTGATTTCTTTTCTACTCTCATGTTCATGTATGCTTATATGTGTTGATATTGTACTAATTGATAAAGAAGAAAAGGAAGTTAAATAATTAAGATAACTGATTCACCCCCCCTTAGTTATCCACCTTATTTCCAACAATTGGTATCAGAGCCAAGTTCCTCCAAACAGAGCCTAATAGCTTGAGGAAGATCTGGGAATCTCAATGGATATGTATGGTATGAGGGAACAACTTCAGTCTACCCTATATGATCTTGAGAAATCTCATTCTTAAGTCAATAACTTGAGGGAAAGATGCAAACAAGCTGATGATTTCATAAATGAACTAAAAGAGAAACTGAGTATCTCTGTGAAAAAGAAAAAGGAACTACTTCAACAATTAGCAAGTCAAAGTGAAGCCAATAATACTGATGAAGATATGAATAAGAAGAACAAGTTATGTGAGAAGCTATCAAAAGAGGTCATTATGGTACAACATGAAATGGAATTAGGGGTTATGAAATTCACCCAAGAAATTGAAGAGAACAGAAAAATTGAAGATAATCTAAAACAATCTCTCAAGGAGAAGTTAGAAGACTGCCAGGTAAGTGCACAAAGATGGGGGGCCAAAAAGTGGCCAAATTCTTAAAACTTTTTAAAAAGCCATAACGTGAGCACGTTATAACGTGCTCGCATTATAACGCGAGTGTGTTATTGTTTTCTTTGCATTTTTTTCTTTTTTACAAAAGTTTGCCCAATGTTTAAGGGTTGAGGGTTTAATGGTTGAAGGATTAGGGTTTAAGGCATACTATCAAGGGTAGAGGGTTTAGGGTTGAAGGTTTAAGGGATGAGGGTTGAGGATTTAGGGATGACGGTTAAGGGATTAGGGTTTAAGGTATAGTGTCGAGGGTAGAGGGTTTAGGGTTTAAGGTTTAAGGGTTGAGGGGTGAGGCTTTAGGGATAGGGTTTAGGGTTTAAGTTATAGTGTTGAGGTTTGAGGGTTTAGGGATAGGGTTTAGGATTTAAGTTTTAAGGGTTGAGGATTTAGGGATAGGGTTTAGGGTTTAAGGTTAAATGAGAGACCTAGATGGCTAAGGATGGATGGAGAGGTAGACAAGGAGTGACTAAGAAACTTAGAGAGGGGAGAGGTAGAGGTGAGGGGGAGATAGAAGTGAGAGATAGAGAGGTGAGGGGAGAGATAGAATAAAATGAGAGTGAAGTTGACAACTTGAGGGAAAGATGGGTAAGGAGGAGGGAGACAGGTGGAGAGGAAGGGAAATATCTAGAAAGCCCTGAGAGATATACAAGTGAGAGACCTACAACCTAGGGAGAGAGGGGTGAGAGGGATAGAGGAGAGATGGGAGTGAGGAAGATAGGGGAGGAGAGTGGTGGATAAGGGTTGAGGGTTTAAGGGTCAAGGGTTTAGGGTTTAAGGGTTGAGGGTTTAAGGGTTGAGGTATTAAGGGTCTAAGGTCGAGGGATTAGGGTTTAAGGTATAGTGTCAAGGGTTGAAGCCTAATCCGTCAACCCTCGACACTATACCTTAAACCCCAAGGTTGAGGGATTAGGGTTTTAAGGTATTGTGTCGAGGGTTGAGGGATTAGGGTTCAACCCTCGACACTATACCTTAAACCCTAATCCCTCAACCCTTAGACCCTTAATACCTCAACCCTTAAACCCTCAACCCTTAAACCCTAAACCCTTGACCCTTAAACCCTAAAGCCTTAAACCCTTAAGCCTTATCCACCCCTCTCCTCCCCTATCTGCCTCATCCCCATCTCTCCCCTATCTCTCTCACCCCTCTCTCCCTAGGTTGTAGGTCTCTCACTTTTATATCTCTCAGGCCTCTCTAGATATTTCCCTTCCTCTCCACCTCTCTCCCTCCTCCTTACCCATCTTTCCCTCAAGTTGTCAACTTCACTCTCTCATTTTATTCTATCTCTCCCCTCACCTCTCTATCTCTCACCTCTATCTCCCACTCACCTCTCTACCTCTCCCCTCTCTAGGTTTCTCAATTATTCCTTGTTTGCCTCTTCATCTATCCTTAGTCATCTAGGTGTCTCACTTAACCTAAACACTAAACCCTATCCCTAAAGCCTCAACCCTCAACCCTTAAACCTTATATCCTAAACCCTATTCCTAAACCCTCTACTCTCAACACTATACCTTATACCTAATCCCTTAACCCTCAGCCCTAAAGCCTCAACCTTAACCCTTAAACCTTCAACCATAAACCTTGTCTCTAAACCCTCTACACTCGACACTATGCCTTAAACCCTAATCCCTCAACTCTTAAACCCTTAATCCCTCAAACCTTAAACCCTTAAACCCTATATACCCTTTACACTTAACCTTGGACACTTAACCTTGAACATTATCCCTCAACCTTCAAACCTCTACCCTATACCCTATACCCTACACCCTAATCCCTCAACTCTCAATCCTCAACCCTAATCCATCAACCCTCAACCCTAATTTTGATTTTCTTCCATTGATTCAACATCATTGTTGTTTTCCCCATCAGAAACCAATTCATTTAGCAACTTGTTGCCCATTGGTTGACTTGAACTGCATATTCTGTTAGAAAAAGGGCATCTTTTATTTGTATCAATGTTGGTATTCATAAGCTGAAGAGCATTGATATTTTTCACACAACTTGTTCTTTGAAATATCTTAACCTTAAAATATGACTTGGATATGTACTTGAACATAGCAAAATCTCCAATTTCCAACCCATGATGATTCACAAAATTTTCCCAACCCTGCCTAAATTCTAGTTTATTTATTGTATACCCTCAACCCTAATCCCTCAACCCTAATCACTCATCCCTAAACCCTAAATGCTATCCCTATTCTTAAACCCTCAACTCTCAACATTAAACCCTAATCCATCAACCCTAAACCCTAATTGCTCAACCCTAAACCCTCAACCCTCAACACTATCCCTAAACCCTCAACCCTAAACCCTATCCCTAAACCCTCAACCCTAAACCCTATCCCTAAACCCTAAATCTATGTTTCTTGTTGTCCAACCCACACTTAGGGGGAGGTATATTGTTATGAAATATTCAAATAATCTCCCATTATTTACTGGCTCACATTTTGTCCTGCTATAGATTGATCCATTAATATTTGTGCCTATCTCACCTTCGATCGCACCTTTACAATATCTCACCTCTAGTTCCATTAGCTCATGTTCTATATCTCACTTATCTCTCCCCCTCACCTCTCTACCTCTCCCCTCTCTATGTCTCTCAGTCACTCCTTGTCTACCTCAACCCTATCCCTAAACCCTCGACCCTCAACCCTATCCCTAAACCCTCGACCCTCGAACCTCAACCCTTAACGTCAAAACCTAATCCCTCAACCCTTAACTTTGATCCCTCAACCCTTAACCCTATCCCTAAACCCTAAACGCTAAAGCCTCAACCCTCAACCCTCAACATCAAATCCTAATCCCTCAATCCTTCACTCTAATCCCTCAACCCTTAACCCTAATCCGTCATCCCTCAACTCTAATCCCTCATCCCTAAACCCTAATTGCTATCCCTATTCCTAGACCCTCAATGGGCTTGATACTATACCTTAAACCCTAATCCCTTATCCCTAAGCCCTCCAACCCTATCCCTAATCCTTATACCCTTGACACTCTACTTTAACCCTAATCCCTCGACCCTCAACCCTAAATCCTCATCCCTAAAGCCTCAACCCTCAATCCTTAAACCTTCAACCCTAAACCCTATCCCTAATCCCTCTACCCTCGACACTCTAACCCTAACCTCAACATTAAATGCTAATTAGTCAACCCTAAACCCTAATCCTAAACCCTCAACCCTCAACACTATACCTTAAACCCTAATCCCTCAACCCTCAACCCTAAACCCTATCCCTAAACCCTAATCCCTCAACCCTCAACCCTAATCCATCATCCCTCAACTCTAATCCCTCATCCCTAAACCCTAAATGCTATCCCTATTCCTAAACCCTCAACAGACTCAATACTATACCTTAAACCCTAATCCCTTATCCCTAAACCCTCCAACCCTATCCCTAATCCTTAGACCCTCCACACTCTACTTTAATCCTAATCCCTTAAACCTCAACCCTATCCCTAAACCCTTGACCCTCGAACCTCAACCCTATCCCTAAACCCTTGACCCTCGAACCTCAACCCTCAACCTTCGACGTCAAACCCTAATCCCTCAACCCTTAACTCTGATCCCTCAACTCTCAACCCTAACCCTAAACCTTCAACCCTCAACATCAAATCCTAATCCCTCAACCCTTCACTCTAATCCCTCAACCCTAAACCCTATCCCTAAACCCTCAACACTATACCTTAAACCCTAATCCCTCAACCCTAACCCTAAACCTTGTCCCTAAACCCTAATCTCTCAACCCTCAACCCTAATCCATCATCCATCATCCCTCAACTCTAATCCCTCATCCATAAACCCTAAACGTTATCCCTATTCCTAGACCCTCAACAGGCTAAATAATATACCTTAGACCCTAATCCCTCTACCCTCGACACTCTTATTTAACCCTTATCCCTTGACCATAAACCCTATCCCTCAACCTCAACCCTCAACCCTCAACCCTCAACTCTAAACATTAAACCCTAATTCATCAACCCTAAATCCTAATCCCTCAAACCTAAACCCTATCCCTAAACCATCAACCCTCAACACTATACCTTAAACCCTAATCCCTATCCCTTAACCCTTAAAACTTAAACCCTATCCCTATACCCTCAACACTTGACACTATATCTTAAGCCTTAAACCCTCATCCCTAAAGCCTTAACCCTCAATCCTTAAACCTTCAACCCTTAGCCCTATCGCTAATCCCTCTACCCTCGACACTCTAACCCTAACCTTGACATTAAACACTAATTTGTCAACCCTAAACCCTAATCTGTCAACCCTAAACCCTCAACCCTGAACACTATACCTTAAACCCTAATCCATCAACCCTAAAACCTAATCCATCAACCCTCAACCCTAAACACTATTAATAAACCCTCAACCCTTAACACTATACCTTAAACCCTAATCCCTCATCCCTAAACCCTAAACTCTATCCCTATTCCTAAACCCTCAACCCTCGACACTATACCTTAAACCCTAATCCCTTATTCTTAAACCCTAAACACTATCCCTCAACCCTTAACCTTAAAAATTAAACCCTAAAACCTATCCATAAACCCTCGACGCTCAACACTATATTTTAAACCCCAATCCCTTAACCCTCAGCCCTATAGCCTCAACCCTCAATTGTTAAACCTTCAACCCTAAACCCTATCCCAAATCCCTCTACCCTCAACACTCTACTTTAACCCTAATCCCTTGACCATCAACCCTATCCCTAAACCCTCAACCCTCAACCCTCAACTCTCAACATTAAACCCTAATCCGTCAACCCTAAACCCTAATCCCTCAACCATAAACCCTATCGCTAAACTCTCAACCCTCAACACTATACCTTAAACCCTAATCCCTCAACCCTAAACCCTAAACCCTATCCCTAAACCCAACAAAACTACTTTGCCTTAGGTTGTTAAACCCATCATTTTTGACACTCTTCTCTTAAAGATATTTGAGTTGCAAGAATATGTCAGAAAAATGGCTATGAACTTTTTTAATGTTAGTAATGTTATATGGCATGTTTTTCTGGCCCATCTGGGGTTCATTATGCCAATAGGTGTACACACTATGAGAAAAGCTTTGCTTATGGTACATCCACAGTGAGTAATTAACAGTTGAAATCAAAAGGATGATCATTATGAGAAAAGCTTTGCATTGGGGTACATCTATGTTTCTTGCTGTCCACCCCGCACTTAGCGGAGGTATATTGTTATGAAACAGGCAAATAATCTCCCATTGTTTACTGGCTCTATCCACAAGAACTACTAAACTATACCTTAAACCCTAATCCCTCAACCCTAAACTTTCAACCCTAAACCCTATCCCTAATCCCTCTACCCTCAACACTCTACCTTAACCCTAAACGCTATCCCTAAAGCCTCAACACTAAACCATAATCCCTCAAGGTCCTAAACTCTAATCCCTTATCCCTAAACTCTAAATCCTATCCCTAAATGCTCAACCCTTAACCTTAAACCTTAATCACTCAATCCTTATCCACCCCTCTCCTCCCCTATCTGGCTCACTCCCATCTCTACCCTCCTCTACCCTCAACACTATACATACATACATATAGGCATACATAGATACATACATACATATAGGCATACATACATACATATATACATACATAGAGGCATACATACATACATGATTAATAGCCTTAAACATAAAAAAATTTAAGTTGAACATAACGCACTCGCATTATTTAAAACATGAAAAACAACACAAACTTTTGTGGAAAAGGAAAAATGCAAAGAAAAGAATAATGAGAGCACATTATAACACACTCGCGTTATGTCTTGCTTTGGGAATCCCAAGCCTTGGGCTTGGGATTTGCTTTGGATTTCCAACCCAAAGGCTTGGAGTGCCTTTTGAACAGTAACAGACGTGTTTTTCCATATTCTTCAAGATTTAACATAATTTCGTTCGTGCTAACCCTCATATTTGCATGTGTTTCAAGGTCAAACAAATCAAACACTTGGGTAATGTTAAGCTTTCTCTCAGCTATCTGACGATGTAATTTTTTTCACATTTTAACAATGTTAAGCCTTTCATCTTTAATTTCTTTTGTTTGTGTGTTCATTTTTGGGCAAAAACCACTATTTGGTCTTTTTTTCATTGTAAATTAACTATTCATTGAAATTTCAAAAAAAATACATATTTAGAAACTAGACTCCATTCTACAAATATTAAAAAAAGAAAAAAATGATTTTCGATTAGTTTTCAAAATTTATAGGGGTAGCACAGCCAACATTCTATTTTTTAAGATGTATCCACTTTGAAAATTAGTGAAAAATCAAATATTCATCAAATAATTATCAGAAAAATTGGGCATAAACTATATGCTATTAGCTAATTTCTCACCAAAGCGATTTTAAAAATACCAAAAAAAAGTTGACCTTTTGAGGGAGCCACAAAACATGCTATGTTATGTTTTTTTGACAGAAACAACACCAATTTCTGTGGCTCCCTCTTTTGAACCCTTTAATCTATGCCATTTTCAAAAAAAAATAGTAGTTTAGAAAGTAGACTCGGAGCACTACGAACATTGTTTGGGTTGCATCTCCAAATTTTGAGTGTAACTATGCTCAATTTCTCATCCAAGGCCAGTATTTCCTGATTTCAGAAAAAAAGTGGCCACTTAAGACCCCTTTTTGGCCCCCCATCTTCCTGCACTTACCCTGCCACTAAATGGATAGAATAATCATGCATCTAGAATCTGATCTTGAAGAAGCTAGAGATAATGAAGAACAACTTGAGAATCAGATAGACACTCTTAAAAGGGATCTTCAAACAACAAATGAATAAAAAGAAAAATTCAAGATAAGTTCTGCTCAACTTGAAGTTCTTCTTGAAAGCCAAAAGAGGGTAGATGACAAGCAAGGCTTGGGGTATGAGAAAGGTGAAAGCTCTGGATCCGGTTAGAAGAACTCTAGATCAGGAAATCCTAGGAACATGCCTAGAAGACCTCTGGTAAGACAGCCAAATGCTCAAAGATATCCATCTTTCAATGGATACTGCTACAATTGCAATAACTTCAATCATAAAGCAAATCAGTGCAGAAGAAGAATGAATCAGACTAATTCATCCTTCTCTGGACAGTGTTTTAACTACAAAAGGTATGGTCACAAATCTCATGAATGTAGAAATATGCAAATAAACAATTCATTCAATGGTAGATGCTTTGAATGCAATAGAATGTGACATATGGCTAATCAATGTAGATCAAGAGGATACCAGTCAAATATGCAAAGAAATGTTGTTTGCTACAATTGCAATAGATCCGATCATATTGCCAAATTCTATAGAAGTAAGAATCAGAACAAAAAGGGTCAGGTGCATCATAATCAAAATCAAGACAAAGGAAAAGGAAAAGTGAATGCAGATGAAATTCAAAGGGAAATGAACATGATTTGGGTGAAGAGAAGTATAGAAAATGTTGGGAATGGATCCGCACCAGAATATGGTGTTGATATTCCTTCCAAAAACTAAATAGATGAGCTCTAGCTTAGGGGGAGTCACAAAAGAAAATAATTTCCCCCAACCAATCAATTGGTGCCTAAAATTGGCACATGGAGTGTTGCAGATTGAATAGTTCTCAAAGAGATATCTAAATAACCATTCATAAAAATATAAAAGATCCGCAAGGAGTTTTGAAGAGGTTAATCATCCAAGATTGGTCCGGTTTAACAGTCATCTGGTAAAAGCAGGATTTTCGTAGTTAGATCCGGTATGATTCAAAATTGAAATGTCTTGATCTGCGAATAAATGGAATGATCGGAGAAAGGAAGATAGATTGTCAATTTTCACTAAGAATAATTCTAAGTGCATCTCAGTGATTTGGAAGGATCTCTCTCAGAACAAGGTCAGAACAAGGGAACTAGAATAACTTAAGGTGTACATTTATTGCAATATGAATTTAGGGTTTGTGCATAAATATAAGGGTTCTTTTGTTCATCATTTGCACATTTACATTCGAAAAGAAGAAAGAAAGAGCTCTGCAACAAGATTACTTCAACCCGCTCAAGGATCAACCATAGAATTTGATTCAACCAATGATCTTTTCAGCTCTTATCGTGAACCCTAGAAGCACAAAAAGGTATTTCCGCTCTTGAATATCTCTCTCTGAATCTTTTGAAAGATGGCTACTCCAAATGTTGTTAGGATCACTGATAGGTCGCGCCCTAAGTTCAAGAAACATCCTTACAAATCCCTATAAGTTGATACCCTAGGTGCATTCTCTAGCATTCTGTATGGAGTTCTGTATGTAGAAGATGTTAGGGTATACATTCACACCAACATTGAAGAATTTGGGGAATCTAGGCTGATGGATATCTATCACAAGGAATTAATAGATGAAACATTTGATCTTAAACCCCAATACAAGGCCATCTGGGATAAGCATTTTGGACATTGCATCCATTTCCCCTATTTTGCAGAAGATGAATGGGTCCAGTATGTTCTTAGTAGAATACATAATAACTTCATATGGTTGTTGAAGCCCTTCAAGATACCCAAGGATGCAATCAGGGTAGTAATTGGTTTGTACTCATCCGGTGGGTTGCTTGCTCTCAAATCAGTCAAGAACCAAATTGTAAGTGAGGCTACTGGATCAAAATTTGACAAAAGAGTAATGACAATAGAGGATATCACAGATCCGGATATCAAATTTGCTTTTATGATAATTGGTTATAAAATATATCACTCCAGTAGGGAGAATTCTGTATCTAGAACAACAATATACACTGCTTATCAGATGCTAAGGGAAAATGTTGATTATGATCTTTGTGAGCTTCTCTTAAACCAATTATTAGAGAATTTACAGAAAATAAAGAGGGATAAGAAAAATTCATTTAAGTATGGTGGCTTGATACTATGTGTATTCTTTTACTATATGAATGAGCTACCCAGATCTAGTGGTTGGGTATGGAAAAATGATAGATCAGTAGCCATACATATCAGAGATTATATGTATGGGCTTGGTGATGCCAAGGTACAAAGTACAACACTCTGGGGTTACTTCAAAAACTTCCAAGGCATGATGCAACCCAGAGAGAGAATCTCCCAATATCTAGTTGAAAAATACAAGGATACAATGTACTTCATGGTAGACATTGATCAATGCCTAATGGAGGCAGTGGAACCCAAAATAGTCTAGATTTTGCAATGGGCTATGAAGTGGATGAGAAAATCCTAGAACTGCATGTCCAACATCTACTGAGTCAGCCTAAGGACCCTGAGGTAGAAAGGTTTGGCACCTTTCAAGAATTGAGCATGAAAATTCATGTTGAGTTAAGACAACCAAAGATGAAAAGAAAAGTAGAAGAGAAGTAGAGGAAGTTACCAAAAGATATGGAATTTCAAAAGAGGCAGTTGATGCAAATAGAGAGAAACTAGAAGAGCAGAGAAAGAGAGACAAGATGCAGAAAAGGAAAGTGATCCGGTGCAAGCCCTATCCCAGACTAGATCCTCAAAGAGCTTTGTACCTACCACCTCTAAGAGCTCTAAATCCTCTAAGCTAGAAGAAAAGACATCTAGAAAAGGATAAAAGAGAACAAAAACCAAGGCTACAGGATCCTATATAAGTCAAAAGGATGATGAAGAGACAGAGATCGATGAGGAGGTTAAGAAAATGAAGAAGAAAAAGAAAACATCTGTGGAATTCTCTGTCGGCAAGAACAAAGAAGAAGGAGAAGAATTTGTTGAAAGGCCTACTCTTTCTATTGATGATGTCATCAAAGCAGTCACTGTAGATGGGAATATGTAGCCCATAACTAAATTTAATGATGAGTATAATGACACTAACAAAAGAATATTGGAGGAAGCCATAGTCAAATACTTGAATATCTATAATAAAGCATTCATTGAAATCATATCTCTAGTCCCCAAGAGTTTAGAGAAAGTACTTGAACTTAGAAATGATAATGCCAAGGAAAAGGATATGGAGATTTGGGAACAGATAGATATTCAGCTCTATCCTTCCATCACTCCAAAACAAATGAACATGATCTTTAAGGATTGCAAGGATGAGTTCTGGAGCAAAGCCAGAATGAACAAGCTTATGCTCGGAGAGACTGATCAGGTGGCAAAGAGATTGAAAACATCCTTCGGAATGCATATAAAAGATTCAATCTTCCTGTTATAGAGGACATAAGTGATGAACCTTCTACTATGGATGTCGATGGATCAAGTGCATCAAAGGAAGATTCTACTAAGAAAATTGTAGAAGAGTCAAAGGAGATAGGTGAGGAGCAGACTAAGGACTTAGATTCCTCTATTCTGGAAGAGGAAGTCCATGAAGAAGTAAACATCTCTCTTCCAGATCCCCCAGCAGACTCTAGAACTGAAAGAGAAGCAAGAAAAGAGGAGAAATCAAGTCAAGAAGAGGAGAAAAAGAGAAGAGAAGAAGAACAAACAGAGAAGATCTCTGATGATAGCTCTGAGGCTGCAAAAGAAAAGAAGTTCTAGCAAGAGACACTACAGAAGAAGTGAAGAATTTCTTGACCAAGGAATTAATGGAGATAGATGAACCAGAACTATTTCGTGGACAACTCAATTTTGACTCCCTCTCTCGGTCCAGACAATGAAGGTAGCATCTTTTGCTCAAGCTAAAGTAAAAGAAAAGCTTCTAAAGTCTCACATGGAAGATTGTGAGCTAATAGAGATTGCATTCGGTGTGCTAGAGAAAATCATGCCATCCTTTCAAAAGGATCTTTCAACCTCCTCATTTGATAATATGAAATCTCTTGTTAATTCTGTTAGCACAAATTTTGTTTCTTTGGAGAAATCAGTAGAAGAGAAAGTTTGGAAAGAGTTTTTGGGTAAGAGATTCTCTGAACTACAGGGGCTCATAGCAAATGATAGGAGAAATTTGAATATTGGAATAAAGAGCCTAGAAAATGCTCTTAAAGATGGCAGAGAATTATACAAATTTTGTTTATCTTGGTCCACAGTGACATAAGACATTGCAAAGAAGGTGGAAGAACAAGAGGGTAAACTATCAAGTTTATCTCAGAGTTTTGATCCTCTCACCTCATCCATAATGAATCAAAAGTGCCAGGATATTGCCACTATAAATGAGATAAAGAGGCTTGAGAAGGAGAAGAAGAATAGAATAAGAAGAATGAGTGAACTAAGAGGGATAATTATCCCTAAGTTAGAGGCAATGCATGAGGCCCTAACTGATACTCAAACGACAGCCTGGACCAGTGATCCAGTAGACCTAAAGAGGGCAGAAGATTTTGCATTTTTATTAAGTGGTCATATCTCAATTTTGGACAGGATGAAGTAGAGTTGGGCAATAGAATTTGACCAGTTGAAACCCACTTTTGCGGATATACTTAAGTAGATGTAAGTATATACTTATGTGGTTATGTATAGGTTGATTTTTGCAAATTTTGGTGTGCAGATTTCACCCTTTACCATTGATGTCAAAGGGGGATTGAGGAGTAGTGAAAAATGTGGAATCTAGCTAAGGGGAGCTCTAGTAAAAGTGTACATAAGAGAGGGCATCAACTAAGGGGGAGTTTACTATGACACAGTCATTTTTCCACTAAGTGTTGCCATCAATGCCAAAGGGGAAGATTGTTGGCAAGAGACACTGTGTGGCTTCTTGATTGTTGTCATTGATGGCAACAAAGTCTATTCCACACATCCACAGTATATAGTATGTCTATACCGGAAGTCTGATTGAAGAGTGTTTTGGTCTGGTGAGCAAGAACAGAGCATGCAACATGGTCTGACAATAAGGTTTGGATCTCTCAGAGGATGTATCTCAGCAAATTGCAGAATTGGGGAAGCCAAGAAGAGTACCATGACTAATACTTTCCAGAGATTGAGCCTCTGGTGATGAAAGAGTGAAAAGATATGAGCATATAAGTGTTGGGTTCCTGACAGGCAGTGTAGACTTAGGAAGAACTGAACGGTAGAGCATCAGATCTTAATCCAGATGAAAAATTGATGGTGATCAAGCTTCTTGAAGGATCATTAATGGTTGGCTGACATGATTCATGACTTTTATGTCTATGTCCTTGATACGCATCACATAGTAAGCATGGATTCAGCCGATAGATCAGTGGGTTGGGAAATCTTGAGTATTCCGGATGCCGACTAGAAAGATGTTGAGATCCTTGGTGCAAATATATATGCTAGATAGAATTCAGTATGAAAGTGTGTGTAGTGTGAAATAGTGTGGGAATAAAAGTAGAGAACAATGTGGAAGTAGCTACACAAGTCCAGTATGTGACAGAACAGCAGCACTAAGCAAAGGAAGAATGAAGTGTAGCAGATTAGTATATTAAGCCTAATCGAAACTGAACCTCAGCACATGTATATGCCTCTGATCAGTTCAAACACCTGGTTACTTTCTATCTTGTAGATAGTGAGTCTCTTGTAGGTAGTGAGCCCTAATTGGCAAGTGCCATTTTGTACTTCTATTCTTTTAACAGAGAATACAATCTTGGGTTAGTCACCCCATGATTTTTCCCTTAATAGGGTTTTCCACGTAAAAATCCTTGTTTTACGTGTTGATTTATTTTCTACTCTCATGTTCATGTATGCTTATATGTGTTGATATTGCACTAATCGATAAAGAAGAAAAGAAAGAAAGTTAAATAATTAAGATAACTAATTCACCCCCCTCTTAGTTATCCACCTTGTTTCCAATAGAGGCTTCTCGATCTAGAAATAGGCCATATTAGGCAAAATGATGTTGCAAACACAACCATAAAAATAATTTTGCACCATCTGTCATGGATTTCAAGATTTAATTATTTTCATAAATTAGCCACCCTACGCAACTGCTTCCAAGATTTCAACTGGAATGATGGAGATCCTTCTTCAAATTGGTGAATGAATTGACTGTAAGGGTAAAAATGGGAATAATCAAATGAATAAAAAAACCCAAACATCAATGAAATATGAAGATAAAAGGAGATTCAAAGTAAAGAAGAGAGATACTCACAACCTTGTACCTTGCGACTTCCATTGTTCACCTTTTCTTTCTTGATCTTGTGGTGATGAATATGGTCCTCAGGAAGCTTGCTTCCTTACTTCAATTCCTCAAGATGACAAGGAGAAGTGGCTCTGATACTTGTATTTATATAGTTGTATGAGAGAAGATCAATGGTTGAGAAGAAATAAGATCAATGGAGGAGAATGTTCGAAAACATGTGCGCGAATAGAAGATGGACATGTGTCATTCAAAAAGAAGCTTTGTTGAGTTAACTGCTTTCTTGATGAGGATGAGTTTTTGTTTTTCTTAAATTAGAATATATTTTTCTAATTTAAAAACAAAGTTGCTTTAACTCAGCTTTTGCTTTTGTATGACAAGAGGAATTTATTTTTAGAAGATATTGAAGATTTTTTTGAAGATAAGAAAGCATAATTAAATAAATAAATTTATTTAATTACTTGTAGATAATTTGGAAGAATAAATAAAATATTTAATTATATTTTATTTTTGGAGATTTAATTTAAATAAATTTGCATTTTATTTAAATTTAGAAGAATGTATGTTTTAATTAAATAATTAAAATTATTAATTATTTAGAAGAATAAAGTTGATGTAGATGAAATTAATTAAATAAATGTAATTTATTTAATTAAATGGGAGAGAATGAATCAAATAAATAAATAAATTTATTTATTTATTGATAGAGGAATATGAAGATGAAATAAATATTTAAAATATTTATTTAAGTAGAGTCATGTCATTTTTAGGTGTATACATTTTGCCCCTCTTTTATCCAATGTGTTTTATCATGTTGTTTCAAAGAATAAGAATTTTTGACAATGATACATGCCCTAGTTTGCCCCTGGTACAAGTTTAATGACAGGATGCCCCCTTGGGAGATTAGACGAGAAGATGGTAGAAAGCGTGAGATGGACAATCTCACGAAGAAGAAGGTGAAAAATAGGTTAGGACGGAGAAAAATAGGACATGGTTTAGAGGAACAAACATGGGATGTAATCACAGTTGTCACATAGTCAGCTATGGTTCACTTGCTATATATAGGAGTTGGGTCCACAAGTTCTATTCATATGCACACTTGTCTTTAGTTGATTGATCTTTGAGAGCTTATGAGAGTATGGTAGCTAGAGTAGGCAATAGAGAGATGGATATTTTGCGTGAGGAGCACCGGTTTGAGCTAGTCTGACATTTAGATCTACTAGTTGAGGCAGGACCCCCGGTATGTAGTTCATCAAAACTCGCCAAAAGTCATTTATTAAGGCAATAAATGCTTAGGGAAAAAAAGCTAAGACAGATGCACTGAACTATGCTCTCTGAAATGGCGCATATGTTGCAAAGTTGCGCATATAAGAGATCTAATGGTGCATATGATAGTTTGGTGCATATAGGCTATGAGTTGGTGCATTCATTGTGGAATGGTGCATATGACATAAGAAGTAGTGCATGTACTAGAACGGTGCATACACGTCAAGGATTGTCGTATTCATGGTGAAGAGACACATATGATATGGATCGGCGCATTTGCCACCTGGATCGATGCATTTGCACTAGGAAAATTAGTTGACTTAACAAAATTAACCCAATTGGCACCTTGATTGATGCATAATTGTAAGTGATCTCCAAGATTGTTGAGAATCTAGTCAAGAGCTGATATGCTATTTTGATTAATTTGATGTGTTAAGTCAATGATAGGATAGTTTGATTTCTTGGAGTAGGTTTGCTTGGATATGGATTTCTTTGAATCTATGCTTTGGCTGATTGCAGGAGGATATTCGGGATACCCTGATGTCGCGAGAGCAGTTCCCTTTGTAGTTATTGCAGCAGTATATGTTGATGGAGATTGACTGCGAGGCTTTTGGTGCTATGGGGCTTCATTATATTTGTTTCATGCCTAAGGTTCACACGAACCGTGGGTTGTTGACTACAGCGGTGGAGCAATTCCACAGTGAGGATGGGACATTCCATCTTCTGATCGGGGAGATGGTGATCACCTTAGAGGATGTGTGCAGGATTCTGCACCTCCCTATTTAGGGAGAGTTGGTAGAGTATGAGTCATAGCGTGATGCTAGCTTGGCTGAGTGTAGACGTGTGTTCCATGACCCAGAGTTGGTTGAGTAGGTGATTTCATGGTAGGACATTCATGACTGCTATGACTACTTCCCGGGGATAGTGGTGGGATTGATTGGTGGCGTAGTATGCCCCGATAGGAGGTCACACAGCTTCCTGATTGGCTGGGGGAGGGTGTTGGAGAGCATGATCACCAATGGGACTTGGTATGCATGGGGTGTGTGCATGCTAGTACATTTATACATGGATATGCACCAGGTCATGTATCATAGAGGGGCTAGCTTGTCAGTAGGTGTATCTTTGTTACAGTTTTGGTTATGGGAGCATATAGCTATCACACGGTTGATATGTCTTTTCCATAGGCAGAGGGGTGAGCCCTACAGTTAGGGATATGCAGGTGTGATTTCCCAGCACAAGTTGGGAAAGCTTGAGTATTGGAGACACGCGTTGGATAACATGGATCTAGTTATCTAGTACCCATATCTAGGCTACAAGGAATGGGAGGATGAGGCCGATGAGTTACCCTACTGCTTTTAGACTTGATGGCTTATTGGTAGGACTAGGTACATATTAGAGAGGTAGATGTGAGCAAAGTGCAGAGATAGTTTGGTAGAGTGCAGGGCAGACCACAGGAACAAGCCTGATTTGCGAGGAACCATGCAAAGAGATTCAGGTGGGGTACCATGGCATCATATGAGGAGGCCTTGGTAGACTTTCAGTAGATTCCTCATGTAGCTTGGTCCATGAGGAGGGATATAGTAGATGTGGGTATGACACCTAACTATGAGGAGTGGTTTTCCATTCATCCATTTCTTAGATACTTAGGACCTAGAGAGTTCGCTCCTCATATAGACAAGGAGGATTCAGATGATGAGGGTGGAGCTGGTAGGAGGATAGGGGGATAGAGGAGGGGGAGACGAGGTCAGGGAGATGATGGAGGAGATGGAGGAGAAGGTGGCAGACTGTGATGGAGGAGGAGGTATGGGGAGGGACCTTCGGGTTAGCAGGCATAGTTACTAGCATAGTAGGTGGCACCATAGAGACAGATGTCGCCACCACAATAGGTGGCTCAGAAGTAGGTGTAGGGACAGGTGCCAGCACAACAGGTGGCACAGGGACATGGATAGGTAGGATAGGCTTCATAGCCTAACTTACAACAGCAGGCCATGGTTGCATTACAGAGTCAGGTTAGGTATTTGAGAGCCCATCTGAGAGCAACAAAGTCTCAAAGAGATGCAAACGTAGGATGGATATTAGAGATATCCAGAGAGAGACACAGCCTTGGCTAGCATGTGAATGATGAGAGTAGAGAGAGATGTAGTCGTGGCAGCTATGGGTACAGATGGTACTTCTAGCTTTTTGGTTTCACAGGTGCAACAGGCATAGACATAGTTGGCCCAGGTATAGAGTGAGCTTGCCAGAGCATAGGCTCAGGCTCAGTATTACAGAGGTTTATATCATGGGGTAGTGTTAGTGGATCAGCGTGCGCCCACCTTTAGGAGCCAGTCTGTGGCATCTCAGAGGGCAGGTGGGTCTCGATCTATAGGATCAATGAGGGGCCCCCAGTAATCAGGGGGAGCCAGAGGAGAGGGCAATATAGGGAGCAATGCTCCATAGTAGCAGGGTTAGCCAGACCTAGACACTTGTACCATTTTTTGATTTGATGTACACATTTATGATGGCTGAGATAGCCTGTATATGTACTACTTTGCCCCGAGACATGTATCACCATCTTGTTGTATTTTGTATACATTTTATGATATGACTCTAAGAGATTTGATAGATATTTTGATATATTGTACATTTGGACATGTTTTTATGCTTTATATGATGATGCAGTTATTGATTTTCTACATGCATATGTTCTATGTTTATATGTTATGGATGCAATCTATTTTAGGATGCTTTGTATATGTGATGCACACTATATGGATGTTAGGATGATTTGATACGTAAATGTAGATGTGAAATGTTATGGATACAATTTTGCAGCTCTATGTTTTTGATTTTTGAGATGATTATGTATGCAAAATGATTTAATCCTGTGAATGACTATCTCATGTGATATCATATGTTACCTATGCTATGTTTTTCATATGTCCAAATGTACTCAATCGACATAGAGATGATATAGATAGGCAGAAGAGAAGAAAATGGAGAAATATAGGCTTTCAATTTGATATACTACAAGATTTTCTTATTGCATGGTTGATATGGATTTTGGGATATGGGATGGATATGGATTGTCATCTTGATATTGCAAGTACTTTGCTTTCATCATTGGGTACTTTTTGTTTCCTTTCTCTTTTTGAAATGTTGTAAGAAAAAACAAGCATCTAGGTATAATTAGACTGAGATGACCTGAGTATTCCTTCAATGGATTTTGATATAGCAAGTTGATATAAGGATCTAGTCAAACTTGAATCTAGATGACCTAAGTACTTCTTGCATTTCAACAGACAAGGATCACCCTTTTTCATGTTTAGACCTCCAAAGTCTTCGATGATCTTTTACTGATCATGTCGTTAGACAGAAGTCATCACATTACTATAGTTTGATCCACAAGCAATAGACAAAGAAAAAGATTATGCCCCCATCATAGCATCTCTAGGTTTTGGCATCCTTGAGTAGCATAGGAAGACATAATGACAAAAATCCAAGACTTTGTAAGTTAACCTGTTCACAAAAAATTCTTGCATTAGATGTGTCTTTTTGCCATAATTGATATAGAATTGGTTTGAGTGTTTTGGTATGGTACTCTACCTTGCTTTGGATAGGTTGATGTTATGCATCAAGAATTTTGTTTTGGGAAGCTTGCTTTGTTGTATGCTCTTGTCTAGTGAAAGGTATCACAATCACCTGTTTACCAGGTTTTCACCACTTGCTTTTATATGTACAAAAGATAAAAGTACACATGACACCTGTTTGCTAGGTTTTCATCATGGTACCTATCCCAAGTGCCTGTTTTCCAGCTTTTCACTAGAGGATGGTTTTTTTGTTATTTTATTTTATTTTTTATTTTTTTGTTTGTTTGTTTTTTATTGCTTTTTTGATTTTTTTAAATTTTTTAGGACTCCCTTGCATTGGGGTTTAAGGTGTCGAACTTACGAAGATGCATGCTATTGATAGGATCATCAAATAGTTCACCTTTAGATGTAGCCAGTTGCTATGCCCTTAACCCATAGGCTATAATGATGACATAGGGACCTAACTAGTTGGGTTTGAACTTTCCTTTCTTCTCTCGATCTTGCTGATTTTTGGGATTTTCTCTAAGGACTAGATCACCTACTTGGAATACTTAGGGTTTTACCCTATGATTATAGCTTCTAGACATTCATTGCTGATATGCTTTTAGATGGGTAAAGGCCTGTTGCCTTCTCTCTTTGAGCAGCTCTAACTCTTGAAGTCTAGTCACTCTGTATTCTTCATCAGATATGAGGCCTCTTAATGAAACTCGCAAGGATGGGATCTCAACTTCAATGGGCAAGATAGCTTCAGATCCGTAGACCAAGGAGTATGCTATTACACTTGTGGGTGTGCGGATGCTTGTACGGTAGGCCCACAGCATAGGATTTAATTGGGCATGCCAATCATGGCTAGCATCATTCACAATCTTCTTTAGGATTTTTAGGATAGTTTTATTTGATGCCTCCCCCTAGCCATTGGCTTGGGGGTAGTAGGGGGTAGAAAAGCGGTGTTGGATATGGAATTTGTCACATAGTTCCCTGACATCTTGATTTTTGAAGGGTCATCCAATATTTGTGACAACGGACGAAGGGATACCATAGCAACAAATGATATAGTTCAAGATAAAAGAGGCAATTTTCTTGCCTATGATATTGACTAAGGGTACGGATTCAATCCACTTTGTAAAATACTCAGTGGCAGTGATTATGAATTTATGGCCGCTGGATGAAGGAGGGTGAATCTTGCCCACTAAGTCAAGTCCCCACTGACAGAAAGGCCAAGGAGTTATTAATGGCTACAACTTCTGTGCTGGTGCATGTATCAGGTTTCCATGGATTTGGCACTTCTTGCACTTCTTTACAAAATGATCAGAATCTTGTTCCATAGTTGGCTAGTAGTATCCCATGCATATGAGTTTCTTGGCTAGGGTAGGGCCACTAGAGTGGGTCTCGTATATACCTTCGTGCACTTCATTCAGGGTAGTTTAATATTCCTCACTATCGAGACATCTAAGGAGAGTACCATCAAGACCTCTGCGATATAGGGTATTGGCGACAATGGCATACCGGGATGCCTGACAGATGAAGGTTCATTTTTGGTTATTGGAGAGATTAAGTAGGAGGGTATTCTCTTTAAGATAGGCAAATATTTTTCCATAGAGGGGAGAATCAACTCCAACAATGTGGCAAATGATATGGGATTTGGGGGTGTCATATGCAGGACAAGACACTGGCTCTACCAACAACTTGTAACGTGATTGATTATCTAGAATATTGAGGAGAGATGTAATCGTTGCCATTGCATCTGCAGCTTTGTTCTCAATCCTTGGTATCTATTCAAAAGAGATCTTGACAAAGTATTCTTTGAAGTCATCTACCATTCGTTTGTGAGGGATTAGTTTCTCATCTTTTGTCTGGTAGTCGTCATTTACTTGATTTATGAGAGTTATGAGTCACCATATACCTGAAGTTCTTGGATATTCCATTCAACTGCTAGCTTGATGCCAATGACTAGGGCTTCATACTCTGCCACGTTGTTAGTGCAGGGAAAGAGTAACCTATATGATTGAGGAATGGTGTCGCCACTAGGGGTGATCAACAAGATACCGACTCCTGATCCATGCTGAGTGTATGATCCATTGAAGTACATTTTCCAGGTTGTTGTAGTTATGTGAAAGATAGATTCATCTGGAAATTCAAAGCTCAAAGGGTTGTCATCTATTAGAGGTGCATCTACCAATTGATCTGCAAGTACTTGGCCTTTTATTGCTTTCCTATCTACATATTCGATATCAAACTCGCTGAGAAGCATGACCCATTTGGACAATCTACCTGTAAGGGCTGCTTTGTTGAGTAAGTACTTGAGTTGATTAATCTTTGCTACTAGTTTGACAGAATGTGACAACATATAATGTATCCACTTTTGTGAGGTGAAGACCACAACGAGACATGCCCTTTCAATTGGCATGTATTGAAGTTCATATCCAACAAGTGTTCAACTGATATAGTAGATTGCTTGTTCTTTCCTGTCATAATTTTATTGTGTGAGGAGAGCTCCCAGAGATGTTGGTGTCGCTAAGATGTACAGTAGAAGAGATTTACCCTGAATTGGTGGCATTAATATAGGTGGCTTCATTAGGTATTCTTTTAACTGCTGAAAAGCTTGCTCACATGAATCATTCCATTTGAAAGGGACATTCTTATGTAGAAGGTGAGAAAATGGGTGGCACTTGTCCGTCAATTGAGAAATGAACCTTTTGATAGATTGTAGTTTTTCCTGTAGGGACCTTAGCTGAGTGAGATTCTTAGGAGGCGGCATTTCCATGATGACCTTCACTTTAGCTGGGTCAACATCGATTCCATTGGCCAATACTATATAACCAAGTAGCTTACCTGAGGTAACTTCAAACACACACTTCTTTGGATTGAGGCACACATTAAACTTTTCTAGTCTATTGAAGATTTGGCCAGCACTGCTAGGTGTCCTTCTCTTGTGAGTGATTTTGCTAGAATGTCATCAACATAATCTTCCATTATAGTGTGCATCATGTCGTGGAAGATTGTGGTCATAGCTCTCTGATATGTTGCACCATAATTTTTCAAACCAAATGGCATGACACACCAACAATAAGTGCCCAAGGACATGTGAATGCAGTCTTGTGTTGGTCTTCAGGCACAATTTTTATCTGGTTATATCTAGAAAAACCATCCATTAGTGACAGCATGGTGTGTCCTGCTGTGAGATCTATAATCATGTCAATGTTTGGTAGGGAGAAATCATCTTTCAGACAAGCTTTGTTTAGGTCTCTGAAGTCATTACATATTCAGACTCTGCCATCTGGTTTGGCAATTGGTACTATGTTTGAAACCCACTTAGGATAGTCTATTAGTCTAATGAATCCGACATCTAATAGTTTCTTTAGCTCTTCTTTCACCATGAGGGCCACGTGCCGGTGCATCTTTCTAAGTTTTTTCTTTACTGGTTTAGCTCCTGGAGCTAAAGATAAGTGATGCATTATGAGATTTGGATCTAGCCTTGGCATGTCTACATATGTCCACGTAAAGTTGTGTTGGCAAGAGACTCTATATGGATTCACGATTGTTGTCATTAATGGCAACAAAGTTCATCCCACACATCCACAGGACATGGTATGTCTCTACCAGAAGTTAGAGTGAAGAATGTTGTGGTCCGGTAAATAAGAATAGAGCATCTAGCGAGGTCCAACTGACAGGTCCGGATCTCTCAGAGGAAATATCCTGGTGAAGTGCAGATTTGGGGAAGTCAAGAGGACTACCTTAAGTGATAGATTCCAAGGATTTAGCCTCCGGTGATAGATGAGGTAAAAGATATGAACACTTGAGTATCAGGTTCCCAAGTGACAGTGTGAACAGAGGAAGTACTGACTGGCAAAACATTAGACTTTATTCCGGATGTGTTACTGATGATAGAAAAGGTTCTTAAGGCTTAAGTTATGTTTGGATGACATGATTGATGACTTTTACAAGTATATGCTTGATCCGCATTACTTGATGTGCAAGGATTCAGCCGACAGATCAGAGTTTGTGAAAAGATTGACTATTCTGGATGCCGACTAGAAAGGTGATGAAATCACTTGTGCGAATATATATACAAGATGGATTTAGTTGTGAAGGGTGTTGTGGTTGTTGGTGATGTGCGAATAAAAGAAGAAGATAAGAGCAGAAACAGTAAAGAAGGTCCGGTATGTGAAAGGAAAGCAGCATAAGAGAAGAGGAAAGATGAAGTGCAGCAGATCAGTATACTGAGCCTAAACCAGAACTGAACTCTAGCATATGTAGATGCTTCTAATTTGTTCAAGTATTGTATAACACTCTTTTTGTAGACAGCGAGTCTCTTGTAGGCAGTGTGCCTCTTGTGAGCAGTGTGCTCAGGCAGTGAGCCCTAATTGGCAAGTGACATTTTGTATTTCCATTCTTCTAATAGAGAATACAATCTTGGGTTAATCACCCTGTGGTTTTCTCCCTTAACAGGGTTTCCATGTTAAAAATATTGTGTCATGTGTATTTCCATTTCATAGTTATGTTTGCTTATTTGGATTAATGCTGCATTGATTATGAAGAAAGTTAAGAAAGAAGAAAATAGTAGGATAACTGATTCACCCCCCCTCTCAGTTATCAACAATTGGTATCAGAGCCAAGTTCCTCCTAACAGAGTCTAACAGCTTGAGGAAGATCTAGGAATTCAAATGGATGCATATGGTTTAAGGGAGCAACTGAAGATTGCCCTTGATGATCTTGATTAGTCAAACTCTGAAGTCAATGAATTAAAGGAAAGACTCAAATAGGCTGATGATTTCATGAGAGAACTAAAAGACAAATTAAGTCTCTGTATGAAAAAGAGAAAGGAGCTACTTCAGCAATTGGCAAGACAAGGTGAAGCAAATGATGCAAATAAAGAGCTGAATGAGAAAACCAAGTTATGTGAAAAGTTATCAAAAGAAATCATTATGGTAAGACATGAAATGGAATCAGGAGTTATGAAGTTTACCCAAGAAGTTGAAGATAAAAGAAAAATTGAAGATAATCCAAGACAATCTCTCAAGGAGAAATCAGAAGATTGCCACCAGATGGATAGAATTATCAGACATCTTGAATCTGATCTTGAAGATGCTAAAGATAATGAAGAAAAACTTGAGGATCAAATTGCCTCTCTCAAAAGGGATCTTCAAACATCAAATGAATATAAAGAGAAATTCAAGATAAGTTCTTCCCAACTTGAAGTTCTTCTTGGAAGTCAAAAAAAGGTAGATGACAAGTGTGGTTTGGGATATGAGAAAGGAGAAAGCTCTGGATCCAGTTAGAAGAATTTTGGATCAGAAAATCCAAGGAACAAGCCTAGAAGACCTCCGGTAAGACAGCCTAATGCTCAAAGATATCCATCCTTCAATGGATACTGCCACAACTACAATAACTTTGGTCATAGAGCCAATCAGTACAGAAAGAGAATGAATCAGACTAATTCATCCTTCTCCAGATAGTGTTTCAACTGCAAAAGGTATGGTCACAAATCTCATGAATGCAGAAATATGCAAATGAACAAATCATTCAATGGTAGATGCTTTGCATGCAATAGAATAGGTCATATATCTAATCAATGCAGATCAAGAGGATATCAGTCAAATATGCAAAGAAATGTTGTTTGCCAAATCTACAATAGATCTGGTCATAGTGCAAAATTTTGTAGAAGCAAGAATCAAGACAAAAGAGGTTTGGTATATCATAATTAGAATCAAGATAAGGGTAAACAAAAAGTGAATGCGGATGAAGTTAAAAGTGAGATGAACAAGATTTGGGTAAAGAAAAGTATAGAGAATGTAGAGGATGGATCTGCACCAGACTCTGGTGCTGATATTCCTTCTGGAAATTAAAAGGTGAGCACTAGCTCAGGGGGAGACACAAAGAAAAACCTTGTTCCCCCAACCAGTCAATTGGTGCCAGAACTGGCACAAGAAGAGTTGCAGATTGAAGGGTTCATAAGGGAAACATCCAAACAAACTATGGTGAAGATTTGGAAGATCCACATGATGTTTAAAGATTAGGATTGATCTGGTTCTTCAGGTCATCCGAATAAGGCAAACTGGAATAACTTAGGTCGAACATTTATTACAACCTGACATTAGGGTTTGTGGAGCAATATAAGGGTTTTCTCATTAATCACTTGTTCATTCTGCATTCAAGAAGAAATGAAAAGGAGCTCTGCAACAACTTCTCCCAAAGATCAAGACAATTCTTCATACAGCTCAATCTAGATTTCATCATGTGCCCTAAACAGCATAAAGGGTATTCTTCGTTCTTGATATCCCTCAGTAAGATTCTTTGATGATGGCTCCTCTGAATATAGTAAAGATTTCTGATAGACCTCGCCCCACATTTAAGAAACATCCATACAAGTCCTTGGAGGTAGATCCCCTAGGAGCCTTTTCTAGTGTTCCGCATGGCGTATTGCATACAGAAGACATTAGGGTTTACATACATGTGAGTATAGAAGAATTTGGTGACTCAAAGTTAGTAGATATCTATCACAAACAGTTGATAGATGATTCTTTTGAGATTAAACCTCAGTATAAAGCCATCCAGGATAAGCATTTTGCACAGTGCATTCATTTCCCCTGTTTGAAGAAGATGAATGGGTCCGGTATGTGATGAGTAGAGTGCATGACAACTTCCTATGGTTGAATAAACCATTTAAGATCACCAAAGATGCAATTAGAGCAGTAACCAGTCTGCACTCATCTGGCAGATTACCTATTCTCAAGTCTATCAAGAATCAGATAGTAAGTGATGCAACCAGATCTAAATTTGACAAGAGGGCTATGACAATTGAAGACATCACTGAACTGGATGTCAAATTTGCATCCATGATAATTGGTTACAAGATTTATCACTCCAGTAGGGAAAATTTAGTACCAGGAACTGCAGTTTACATAGCCTATCAAATGCTAAAGGAAAATGCTGACTATGATCTATGTGAACTTCTTCTCAGCCAACTGTTGGAAAATCTGCAAAAGATTAAGAAGGATAAGAACTCCTTCAAGTATGGTGGCTTGATACTGTGCCTATTCTTTTATTACATGAATGAGCTTCCCAGATCCAATGGATGGATATGGCAGAATGACAGACCAGTTGCCATCCAAATCAGAGACTATTTGCATGGGCTTGGGGATGCCAAAGCAAGAAATACAGCCATGTGGGGATATTTCAAGAATTTTCAGAACATGATGCATGCAAGAGAAAGGATTCCCCAGTCTCTTGTTAAGAAATACAAAGACACAATTTGTTTTATGGTAGAGACTGATTAGTGCCTAATGGAGGCAGTAGAACCAAGAATTGTATGCATCATGCCCATGGGGTATGAAGTTGATGAACAAATTATGGAGCTGCATGTTCAACACATGCTAAGTCATCCAAAGGATCTAAAGGCAGAAAGGTTTGGAACATTTGAGGAGCTGAGTGTAAAGATTCATGTGGAACTCAGAGAACCAAAGATCAAGAGGAAGGTGAGAAAAGAAGTAGAACATGTTGCCAAAGGCCTTGGCATCTCAAAGGAGGCACTTGATGCCCACAGGAAAAAGATGGAAAGGGCTGAGGAAGAGAAGAAAGAAAAGGAAAGCAATAAAAGTGCTCTAGTAGAAACCTCCACCCGGTCTAGATCATCAAAGAAATCTACACCTGTCACTACCAAAAGCTCAAGGGCATCTAAGCCAGAAGCAAGATCATCTGGGAAAATAGAGAAAAGAACCAAGACTAAGGCCACAAGGTCTTATGCAAGTCAAAAAGATGAAGAAGAGACTAAATCAAATGAAGAGATAAAGAAACTGAAGAAGAAGAAGAAATCATCTGGTGAACACTCTACCGGTCAAGGAGAAGAAGAGAAGGAAGAGGAATTTGTTGAGAAACCCACTCTATCCTTAGATGTTGTAGTGAAAGTAGTCACTATGGATGGGAACCTGCAACCCTTAATAGAATTCTATGATGCTTATAATGAAGCAGATAAAAAGATTCTAGGGGAAGCCACTGTTCAGTTTTTGAACACTTACAATAAAGATTTTATTAAAATTATCTCTCTAATTCCCAAAAGCTTAGAGAAAAGGCTTGAAATGAGGAAGAACAATGCTCGAGCAAAAGATCTAGAAATCTGCGATCTGATAGCAATTTAGCTATACCCTTCAATCACTCCACAACAAATGAACATGGTATTCAAAGATTGTAAGGATGAGTTTAGGAGCAAAGCTAGGATGAATCGGCTAATGCTTGGTGAAACTAACAAAGTGGCAAAAGAGACTGAAGAGATCCTCCAAAATGCTTTTAAGAAATTCAACATTCCAGTTATAGAGGACTTGGGTACTGACCCCTCGACCACAAGTGTTGCAGAAGAGTTCACTGAGAAAATGGTAGAAGAAGTAATGGACACTGGCACAGAAAAGGATAAGGACTTAGAATCCTCTATTCCAGAAAAGGAAGAGGTGGCTCATGAACAAACAAATATCTCTCCTCCAGTTTCCCCTGCTGACTCTGAATCCAAAGGAGAAGAAAGAGTAAAGGAGAAAGAAGCAGAGGTGAAGGGAAAAGAAGATATCAGTGCAAAGATTGTGGAAGGGGAAAAAGCTCCAAAAGACAATTCTGTGACTGCAGAAGAAAAGAAAAATCTGTCTCTGGCAAGAGACACTGCAGAATCAGTCAAGGACTTTCTGACAAAAGCAACTATGGAGATTGATGAACCAGATCTATTAAAAGGGCCACTAGACTTTGACTCTCTATCTCCAGTGCAAACAATGAAGATAGCTTCATTTGCAAATGCGAAGGCCAAAGAGAAACTAGTGAAATCTCACATGGAAGACTGTGAGCTTATAGAGGTATCATCCAGAGTTTTGGAAAAGATCATGCCATCCTTTCAGAAGGACTCCACAACCTCCTCTTTTGGTAATCTCAAAACTCTATTCAGCAGTGTTAGCACACATTTTGATTCTCTAGAGAAATCAGCTAAAGAAAAGGTCCGGAAGGAGTTTTTGGATAAGAGATTCTCTGAAGTACAAGGTCTGATAACAAATGATAGGAGAGTTATGGATATTGGGATAAAGAGCTTGGAAAATGCTCTTAAAGACGGCAGAAATATATACAAATTTTGTTTATCTTGGCCCACAGTGACCAAAGACATTGAGAGGAAAGTAAAAGAACAAGAGGATAAACTTCTAAGTTTGTCTCAAAGTTTTGATCCTCTCTCATCCTCCATAGTAAATCAAGAGTGTCAGTCTATTGCAATCACAAATGCAATAAAGAATTTTGAGAAGGAAAGGAAGAACATAATTAGCCGGATGGGTGAACTTAGAAGGATTATTATCCCTAAGTTAGAGGCCATGCATGAGGCCATAAGTGAGGCTTAGACTACCACTCGAACAAATGATCCGATAGATCTTAAGAGGGAAAAAGATTTTGCATTCCTGTTGAGTGGTCACATCTCAATTTTGGATAGAATGAAGCAAACTTGGGCTGCAGAATTCATCCAATTGAAGACATCCTTTGCAGACATTCTTCAGTTTATGTGAATATGTTATATGCAGCTAAGTATAGTTAAATTTTTGAAAATTTTAATGTGTGAACCCTACCCTTTGCCATTGATGTCAAAGGGGGAGTGAGAAGCAGTGAAAAATGAGGAATCCAACTAAGGGGAAGCTCCAAAAAATGTATATAAAAATAGAGCATCAGCCAAGGGGGAGCATAGTGTAAACACTTAGTCATTTTTCACTAAGTGTTGCCATCAATGCCAAAGGGGGAGATTGTTGGCAAGAGACACTATAGGGATTCATGATTGTTGTCATTGATGGCAACAAAGTTCATCCCACACATCCGCAGGACATGGTATGTCTCTACCGGAAGTCAGAGTGAAGAATGTTGTGGTCTGGTAAACAAGAACAGAACATGTGCTGAGGTACGACAGACAGGTTCGGATCTCTCAGAGGAAATATCTTGGTGAATTGCAAATTTGGGGAAGTCAAGAGGACTACCTTAAGTGATAGATTCCAAGGATTTAGCCTCCGGTGATAGATGAGGTAAAAGATATGAACACTTGAGTATCGGGTTCCCAAGTGACAGTGTGAACAGAGGAAGAACTAACTGGCAGAACATCAGACTTTATTCTGGATGTGTTACTGATGATAGAAAAGGTTCTTAAGGCTTAAGTTATGTTTGGCCGACATGATTGATGACTTTTACAAGTATATGCTTGATCCGCATTACTTGATGTGCAAGGATTCAGCCGACAGATTAGAGTTTGTGAAAATATTGACTATTCCGAATGCCAACTAGAAAGGTGATGAAATCACCTGTGCGGATACATATACAAGATGGATTTAGTTGTGAAGGGTGTTGTGGTTGTTGGTGATGTGTGAATAAAAGTAGAAGAGAAGAGCAGAAATAGTAAGGAAGGTCTGGTATGTGAAAGGAAAGCAGCATAAGAGAAGAGGAAAGATGAAGTGCAACAGATCAGTATACTGAGCCTAAACTGGAACTAAACTCTAGCATATGTAGATGCTTCCAATCAGTTCAAGTATTGTATAACACTCTTTTTGTAGATAGTGAGTCTCTTGTAGGTAGTGTGCCTCTTGTGAGTAGTGTGCTCGGGTAGTGAGCCCTAATTGGCAAGTGCCATTTTGTATTTCCATTCTTCTAATAGAGAATACAATCTTGGGATAATCACCCCGTGGTTTTCTCCCTTAATAGGGTTTCCATGTCAAAAATATTATGTCATGTGTATTTCCATTTCATAGTTATGTTTGCTTATTTGGATTAATGTTGCATCGATTATTAAGAAAGTTAAGAAAGAAGAAAATAGTAGGATAACTGATTCACCCCCCCTCTCAGTTATCAACAAGTTGATTTTTTTCTCTTGAAGAAGTGGGTGAATGCTAGCTTTTCTTGTTTTGTTAAAGACTGTGCCATGTGGATCATTCTGGGATTATCACCTGTACTGACATTGATCGGCTCTTCCAGTTCTATCAAGATTGAAGATCTCTCCTGATGTGTAAGATTGGGTAGAGGGTCAAGCTTTCCATCCTTCGGTGCCTCAGAGAGGTTTTCACCATTGGATACGTCTACATTTTTACTATTTTCATGATCTAACACTACCATAGAACAGTTTTCACCCTTAGATCTTTCTTTCATTTTGACATTTTTGAGACTGAAAGGCTTGGCACTCTCTCCAAAATTGTCCTTCTCGTTGAGTTCTATGGCATAGCTAGCTCTATGGTCCCCTGCGGGTATATGATCTCTAAGCTCAAGGTAGTCTATGATGGCTTCATCATTCTCAAAGGTGTTGAGCTTAGGGGTAGTGCCTTGTAAGTCCCAATCTATGAGTTTGGGGTGCACCAATGGTAAGGGGTCATTGGGTTGGTCTGGTTTGATGGTATTGATGGTTAAGATAGAGTTGTTAAAATCTGTGATAGTACTCTCTATTAGCAGATCCATCAAGGGGGTATCATTCTTTCCTTATGACTTTCACTATCATTATTACGCGGGTTGGACCCTAGTGGTCTAGCCCTTGGACCTTGTCTCTCATTTGCATTGATTGGGTCATACTCGTGGACAATGTCGATATCTTTTTCGTCACAAGATAGCTCAGAGAGGCTATCTCATTCATACTCATTGGAATCAGTCTCACTTCCCAATTGTAATTGTTGAATTTGCTCAACCAAATTACTAGCAGATGTTTCTAGTTGTTTGGCTTTGTTCTTATTTGCTCTACTGGTTCTTGATGTGCCAGTGTAACCTAGCCCTGTAGTGTCTCAGGCTATCAAGGTATGAGGTTGGATGGGTTTAGTGATACCATCTTTTCTTGAACCAAGTGGACCATGTCCTTCATACCCCATTCTTTGTAGCATTCAGAATCCTTGACCATATTGTTCAGTTTGTATTGTGGTATTATGGTCTTGTGTTGTTGATGAACTGCCTTCATCCTTATATAACCATTGCAGGATGTCCTTTTCATCACTCTCATCTTCGATGCTTTCCCATTTGATGAACAGACCTTTGGTAGTTTTGTCTACTTTGGGTTTGCTCAGAGTAGGTCTTCCATATGATCTGGGAGATAGGGGGAGTTGTGCTAAACAGAGGGATTGGGAGATTGTGTACTCACCCAAGCCCTTATCTTTGAGTCTGAGGTCAGGTTGGGATGCTTTTGAAGAGGAAGCAAGTGAAGCTGGGTTAACACTAGATGAAGATGAAGCAGAGTCATAGTTGTTAGGAATCACCACTTCAGGTTTAGATTGGATGGAGTTGCAATACTGAAATGGATTGGGATCACCTTGGATGGTGATCTCTTGGCCTTCATAGGGGAATTTGATACACTGGTGGTATGTTGATGACACTACTTTCAGAGCATGAATCCATGGTCTCCTAAGAAGAATGTTATATGCTAGCTCCATATCAAGGACTTGGCAAGCCACATCTTTTACTATAGGTCCCACTCTGATTGGTAAAGTAACAATTCCCTTGGAAGTTCTCTCCTCATCATAGGCTTTGATAGTGATTTTCTTTTTTGGATCAATAGCTTTCTCTCCAAACCCCAATACAACAATTATCTTTAAGGTACAAATATTCAAACTAGTTCCTCCATCGATTAGGACCCTTTTTATCTTGTGTTTGTGAATGAAGGCTTCAATATGAAGAGAGGCATTATGAGGTTGGGTGATTGACATATCATCCTTTTCAGTGAATGATAGGGAGTGAGGTGAGGTAATGTGACCTACCATGGTTTGAAACTATTGTTCAGCAAGGTTCGTTGGAACGGAGGCTTCTGATAAAGCTTTGTCAAGTATGGCCCTATGGGATGGAGATAGATGTAGAAGTTCTAGAATGGAGATATGTGCAGGTGTCTTGTGAAGTTGATCCAAGATATTAAACTAATTAGCCGAAGGGGCGAAGGCTCCTCTAAGAGTGACTCGATTACTATGAGTGGTAACATTACAATCTGGATCTTTGTTTATAGTGATCACATTGATGCATGAATCACCTTCCGAGATGTGGTTAACAACATAGTCAAAGGTGATGTTTGTGTAATTGGCATTGTTATTTCCACTATTGTTTCAGTTGGAAGGTCCTCCCTCCTCATAGTTGGGAAGAGGATCTTTGAATGCCTGGTGATCATTATTAGAGGTATGTCCATCAAGTGACACTTTGTTTTGCTTGATCAAATCTTGGATATTGTGTTTAAGCGCAATGCAGTCATTGGTTTTGTGCCCCTTGTTTCGGTGGTAGTCACAGAAATCGTTGTCGTTCCACCAAGGAGGTTTAACTTTTGGTTCATACTCTCATGCTGTTGGAAGTGTTATGATCTTACTTGTGACGAGCTTCCATAGGGTGGTTTCCAATGATTCTCCCAAAGGTGTGAATTTTCTCCTAGGTTGAAAATTTATAAATCGTGATTCAATATTTCTTGGTTTGTTTTGTGGGGGTTGTTTTGAGGAGTCAATAAGTTGAAGATTGGTTGCTTTGGTGCTGCATTCTTGGCATCTACCACCCCATCGTTCACAATTTTTTTGTTCTTCATCTAGAATCTTGGTTTGTGTACATTGGTATTAGTACTAGAAGTGTCCTTATAGAGCTTTATTTGACCTTTTAAGATTAAAGCTTTTTCAATGATTAGACCCATCTCAATGACCTTACTAAAGGAAGTAGGACATTGGATTTGTATCTGATAGCTTAGGTTGGTTTGTAAGTTATGGATGAACATTTCCAACATTTGTTTTTCAGGCATTTGGTGCAGGCACTTACTTGCCAGTTGTCTCCATCTTTGTAGGAAGGCAGTGAAAGATTCCCCACCTTTTTGCTTGGTGTTACAAAGATCCAAGATTGAGGTGTCATGCTCAATATTGTAAGAGAGGTCTATGACAAATTTGTCCACAAGTTCGTTAAATGTTCTAATGTCAAGTGGTAGTCTAGAAAACCACTCCATGGCTTGTCCTCCTAAGCTTCTTAGAAACAGTCACATAAGGTAAGTATCATTGTGTGCGACTTCAAGACAAGTAGTGTTAAATTCCCTAATGTAGTCCCTTGGTTCACCCTTTCCTCGATATTTATCAAACTTTGGGACCTCAAATTTAGAGGGGAAAGGTATCATGATCAAGGTTCTGTTAAAAGGATATGGTGAAATATCCTCTAGGGAGTAATGCTTAGTCGATGCTCCTATTTGCATGTCTGTGAATTGTTGTTATAAAGCTTGGATCTGTTGGGTCATTAAGCTCAAGGAGTCTATAGAATCAATGGTTGCTTTGCTTTTATCTGTATGTACTTCCTCATGTGTGCTTCCTTCAGGGTTTCTCTCTTCCTTAGGTTCTTTTAGACCTTCTACGTCAAAATCTTTAGGGATCTTGACTCCCAGATGTCCTAGGTGTAGAAAGAATTTGGTAGGGTCTTGGGCAAGTACCTTATCCATTATGCGTTGAAATCTTCGGTCTTGTTGCGTTTGGAGGACCTCTTCCATAGAAATTTCCTCATCACTTTCATGAGAGTTTGGAATAGTTTTCTCAGCCATTTCAATATGTTTTTGTTTTTGCAACCTTGTTAAGACCATGCAAGGTGACTAGAGATGGGATGGAGTGAGTTTGAACATTTTGACAAGGGGTGCTAGAATGTGACAAGATTTGAGAAAGGTTCTCCTTAGATCAATTGGTGTCAAACAAGTTGAGTGTACAAAACGATAGTTGAAGTAAGGATGATAGAAATCTGTTTACTTGATGTGGACTAGTCTTGCACAAGCCACTAGTAGAGTTTCGAGAGAAAAGGATAAGTGATCCTTGATAGTGGAGACTCACTAGGTTTGTTTGAGGTTTGATGTGATCAAGAATAGCTTGGTTCTAACCTTGTTTGATTTTGGAAGAATTTTGTGAGATTTCGGATGATGTAGTGTGGAAAAAGAAGCTATGGTGCAGAAAAAGAGGGAGATGGTTGACTTGCATGATTTTAATCAGATCTTGGAAAACTAAGATAGGTTTGAAATAGCTTCTGAAAAGTTTAACAGTTTTTCTCTTGGCAGTATGGAATAGCTCTCTGGTTTGGATGCGCAACAGTAAATGTGCCAGAACAGAGTACAAATGCGCCACAGGTCGAATCAAATACGCAACTCTAGTAATTTTTAAATGCATTGTAATAGGTATCAAATGCACAGTAAGTCTATGCAAATGCGCCGCAAGTTGAGGCAAGTGCACCATTCTGGTTTTCAATTTGATTTTGTAGAGTTTTTGGCATATTTTTCAAAAAAAATCTATTTTTGGTTGAAAACTTGGTCTTTTTGAGAATTTTGATTTTTAATTTATGGAAAAAGACACAGCAAACACATAGAAGTTTTCATGATTTTTTTTTTATCTTTTATTATGTTTTTTGTATTTTTGGACTTTTTGACACAAAAACAAGTATAATCTAGGCTAGATAGGATAGTATTTGTTGAATCCCTTGGCTGTGCTTATTCAAAGTGTGTAGTTCCAGGATTTGGTAGCACTGGCTCCCCTCCATGGCACTCACTTCTCACACATACCAGATCTGGGTTTCCTTAGGCTCGTACCCCCACCGAACCTTAGGATTCTTCCTGCTACCTCTACTAAGAATCACATGAATCAGGGCCGCTTCAAGGGCTCCACCTTTTGTGTCAACAAATAGGGGTTTTTGGTATACTATACAATTGGCTAAGTAGTCAAGGCAACCATTCGAGTGGTTACACATGCGGTGACACTACTCTCCATTATGGAGTCTCCCAGCCTTCAAGGGTTACACCTTGGAGGGTTTTGGGGGATGCTGGCCGTCGGTGTAACACAATAGCACTCATTGCAGGAAGCTTTCACCTCAAGCATAGTTTATTTAAAGTGGATCGGTAGATCTTGGCTTTAGCCTGTTTCCACTCAGGGTTGTTCCCACTTGGATAGGCGGGCATCTAAGGGTATGCCCCTCTAAAGGTTATACAGATGGAATAACAAATCTGGCGTTCTGGTCACCCAGTGAAAGGGAGAGCATAAGCCTATTGTCATTCAACAGACAAATAATACATTGATTAATCCAATCCTAATTAAAAGGAAAAAAACTAAATGTGCTATCTACTTGGGCACTCATGCATTTGTTAACTTTGAAGTGTTTAAAAAGATAGTAATGCTCATTCCATTTGTGAGATAGCAATGTTCTAAACTAGGAAAGATAGCAAGATGCAAAGATAGCAATGGTTTAGTTACTCTCCTCCTAGTTAAAGACTACGTGAGATTTGCGTGCATGCATTTTTTTACTTTTTCCCTTAATTAATCTAAGTGAATTAACCAATGCATCTAAATGATCTATCTAGCCTCTAATCCTGCAAGACAAACGTTAGCCTAAATCTGAGAACTACAAAAAAATCCTAAAAAATCAAAAGCGCCGCTATACAGTCTAAATGTGCAGAAATAGAGGTTATAAGCATCATTTTATAGATGCCCTAAGATAGATGTCAAAAGTGTAGGAAGAATAGATAGAAGTGTCATTTTAACATATGCACCATGAAATAGAATGTAAGTGTCGTGTATTAAGATGTATGTGCCGAGATGATGCAAGCGTCGAAATAGGTAATGTATGCACTAGAAAATGATATGTATGCATTGGATTAGAGGATGTATGTGCCAGACTTTTGCATGTGCCATAATAGGAGGCAAATGTGCTAGATCCGAGGATGTATGCGCTGAATGAACCTGTCAGAAGTCTGCACGAAACTTGTACGGAACCTGTCACTTTTAAACTCAAATGTTTGGTTAGATTAGGGGCAAGGGCCCCATGGTGGGTGCTAGAAATGTAAGGGTAAAAATGGGAATAATCAAATGAATAATAAAAACCCAAACATCAATGAAATATGAAGATAAAAGGAGATTCAAAGTAAAGAAGAGAGATACTCACAACCTTTTACCTTGTGACTTCCATTGTTTGCCTTTTCTTTCTTGATCTTGTGGTGATGAATATGGTCCTTAGGAAGCTTGCTTCCTTGTTTTGATTCCTCAAGATGACAAGGAGAAGTGGCTCTGATACTTGGTGTGTTAAAGATGAGCTTCAACACACTATGAAATGGATGGATGATGAAGTGATGATAATGGGGGTGCCAATGGCGTGCTATACTTCCTGCAACATAAGTTTACTTGAATGATGGATATGTGAAATAGAAGAAGAGGGTTGTATTTATAGAGTTGTGTGAGAGAAGATCAATGGTTGAGAAGAAATAAGAAGACCAACGAAGGAGAATGTTTGAGAGAACGTGTGCGAATAGAAGAAGGACATGTGTCATTCAAAAAGAAGCTTTGTTGAGTTAACTGCTTTCTTGATGAGGATGAGTTTTTGTTTTTCTTAAATTAGAATATATTTTTCTAATTTAGAAACAAAGTTGCTTTAACTCAGCTTTTGCTTTTGTATGACAAGAGGAATTTATTTTAAAAGATATTGAAGATTTTTTAGAAGATAAGAAAGCATAAATAAATAAATAAATTTATTTAATTACTTGTAGATAATTTGGAATAATAAATAAAATATTTAATTATATTTTATTTTTGGAGATTTAATTTAAATAAATTTACATTTTATTTAAATTTAGAAGAATGGATGTTTTAATTAAATAATTAAAATTATTTAATTATTTAGAAGAATAAAGTTGATGTAGATGAAATTAATTAAATAAATGTAATTTTTTTAATTAAATGGGAGAGAATGAATCAAATAATAAATTAATTTATTTATTTATAGATAGAAGAATATGAAGATGAAATAAATATTTAAAATATTTATTTAAGTAGAGTCATGTCATTTTTAGGTGTATACATCGACAATTTAGGATAATCATAGAACTTTTGACTAGGAGTGATTCAATGTAAGGATTTTAACACAAAGTTTAAAATTTGGCAAGTTGAAAATGAGGCCAACAATTGGCTCTAACTGGGGAGAAGGACCTTGTGGATGTAGGATGAACCTGGAATCTCTGGAAATGAATAATGCCTTAAATCCATTGGGCTATAGAGTCAGGAAATAATGTGATGTTTAGGAGAATAAGGAGACTCAAATGAGACCAAAGGGTAAAAGAAACAATAGAGATAAGGTAAACAACAAAAACAACAAAAACTAAAACAAGATAGACACAATAAAAACTCCTAATTAACCTATGTACATGGTAGGTGATTCCTACCTCAAACTTGCTCCAGGATTATCATGTGAAACCATTAATGGGTTGAGAAAAATAGGCACCTATACGAAAAAGAGATGTGCATGGATGAGGTACCTACAAACTTAGTAGCCTCCTTGAAATGATGAGAAAAATAAAATGCATGAAAAGTGAGGACTCCTTGAATAGTACCAAACAACCATTTCTCATCATAAATTTTTGAGTCCTTTTGAATCACATTGGTATTAACTTGTGTACTGTTGATCATATCTTCTGGCATCATGTCGAGCATACCAACCTTATCTATCTAAAAATTCTTTTGATAGCTTGAATCAAAGAAAATTGAATCACAAACCAAACAACCTTTATGTGAACCAATAAGCGAAGAAAACTTGATATTCTACAGCTGATCCTTCTTATGAATAATGTTCTCCTTTATCATCCAATCATGTTCTACAAAGGAGAATTCCTCCTTCTGTACCATTAGTAACTCAAGATATGCTTTATCGAAGGATTGCACATGAGGAAGAGAAAGTGGCGAATATGCATCACACACTTTATCATTCTGAATATCCTTTTCTATAGTTGATGAAGAAGAAATAACATGTAGTTCTCCACTAGTCCTTTGAATACTTACAGTTTTAGAACCTTGACCTCCTTTAACATTACTCTCACTACTCTCTTCAACATGTTTATATGTAGATAAAGGATTGAGGCATATGATAAAATCACTTAAACAAAGATATTCAGGAACAAGTTCATTTCTAACCTCTCATTGTGCAGATTCACATCCAGTATCCTTATGATCTTGTCACACATTTGGAGTGGGAGTACTCAATTCTTCATCTTGAGTAGTACCTTTATTTTCAATAGTTGAGTATTCTTGTTCAACAAAAGATAAAGGAGAAAGGATGACATCTTCTTCACACACAAAATCATCAACAGGAGCATTGAGACACCAATATGTGATGGAAACCTCATGAGACAGATCTTTCGGTACCATTTCATCATCATTCTCCTCTTATTTAGATTGCATTCATGTCAAGAGAACACTTTGCAAGTCGTCTCCATGATCTTTGTTTGCACTTTGGTCTAAAATTTCTTCTACACTCCCTTGAACATTAATCATGTCAGAGAAATCTTTCTTATAAGTTGTTGTTGTGAAACCAAAGAAAGTTGTCGCAAGAGGAGTAACATTCTCTAAAGATGTTGAGAACATGCCATCATCTATAAAGACTTCTTCATTATTGCATGCTTCCATACACTTCTTTTTCATCTTGCTCAAGTGGAGACATCCTATCATGAGAACATGTAATAAATTCTTCTTCTCTAGTACATGAAAGTTCTGATGAGACTCTTTCAGACCTTTGATCAAAAGATGTTTCACTCAATACAGGGTCATTTTTATGAAGAACTTTTTCCTTTTCATTGTTGTCTTCATCATGCAAATGATATATCTCAACACAATTTCTTTTATCTTCTGGTGCATGAATTTCCTCTAATAGGGAATTATGATCATGAGCAAGAAAATGATTCTCTTTCCCATCTTTTTATTCAATCTTTTGCAATGTTTGAAGCAAAGAAGGATGAATCTAGTTAGAAGTGAGTTGCATGCCACCATAGAAACTCTTCAAAAAATCTACTTGCTTAGGGTCTTCAAGAAATTGAATCTTTTTTAGCAGAGGATGCAGAAAAAGGATAATCTTCATCATCATTGTCACTATCTAGTTCAAGAAACTACAAGTTATGCATCTGGGTTCTTCGATACCAAACCATATTTCAGGATTCTTCTTTCAGATAGAGTTGCCAACTTCATTTCTAGGGAGATACTTGTATATTTTTGAGGAGTAAATGGCACCAATGCTTCAGCTCATTTCCCCATTAGTGTTGTCAAAAATCTGTTGGTAAATAGATTTGTCACCGCGAAATAACCTTTGAAAATAACTCATTGCCCTTAGAGCGGTGACTAAATTGTCCCAACAGTTGGAGAAGTTATTATTGAATTATCATCTTTCCTCTGTGTTTTAGAGGGGTAGCTCCCTCATATGATGGGATTTTTGTAGCTTTTCTGTACTTTTATCCTGAAAGTACAAAAAGGAAGAAAAGAAAAATAACAGGAGAATTGGGCATGTAGAAACCCTCGTGGTAGAAGTATGAAAACTGACAGGAGTTTCACAATCTTATTGAAAAGTACGAGGGGGGTTTTACCACAAAGCTAGAAATCACTTTCCTAAATTCCATGATAAATTTCATGACGTATATGCAACAATGATGAAGAAAGATGGAAAATCTCAACATACAAGGAGATCATTTCTTTTAACACATTCAAATCAGGATACCTAGACATGATTGTGTGTCATCACCCCAATTGCATGCTTCAATGGATAACTTTGATTTACACAAATACATAGAGAGATCACCAATTCGACATACAAGAAACTCATAATCATAACTCAAAAACACATCAAGAACATACAAACTAAAATACATTCTTCATTATCTTTTGGAAATTATACAATTCCAAAAGTAAACTATACAATGTGTAAGACCAAAAATGTTCCAAGAAGTTTCTTCATAAGTTCCCCCTATAAAAGTTCTCTCTCTAAATTTCCCCCCTTTACATATGAAATAGCCTTGTATTTATAGGCTTCTCTCCTCTAACTACCCCATAACCAATTTGTAACTACCTAGTAACTAGCTTTTTGTAATACAATAATTTAAAAATAAGCTTTATTCTAGTTAGATTTTACCTAACTTTTCTAGAAACAAAGCTCATTTTCTAACCATCAATTACAACATGTGACATAAGTCACTTTTACAAAAAGTTAACATGAAACTTGTAAATTTTGAGTTGTGAACTTGGCTAAGTTCTTTCCATTTTCATCTGCTCCATTTTGAAAATCAAACCTTACTAGATGTTGACAAACCTTCTGAATACCGGAATCTTAGACTCATGTGTCCTTATATACAAAACACAGATTGTGGAAATAGTATGTCTTTCACCGACCACATCATCATGATAGTTGTAAATTGGATCATGTTGCATTTTCCCACTCTGATTACAATCATAAAATACCATTTCCATCATCTCCCAAGCTAATTTCTCCAACTTCTCATAAATTGTCATTGTTTGTAGATATGATCTATCTCCTCCACAAAAATCATGTACCATTTTATGGCCTTCAGTCCAACTACATCCAGGGCTCTTTTCAATTCCTTTATCTTTTATCAATCTAAACTTCATCTCACCTGCTCACTTACTTGTTTGAAGGGTTCAAGAGATTTTCTTGTATACCCATACATTGCATACGCTTCAATCATTCTAGTCTAAGATAACACATTTCTTCAATGCATTTTGTTATTTCCATGCTCCCACATTTCATGCACATGTGTACAGGCATACTTGCTAAAATGACATTAGACTAAAATTTGCTCTTGGTTATTTATTTATGTATTTCCTTACTGCACTCTAAGGCTATCTAGATGACACAAGCTCATGAAACTGAAATGATCTCCATGACACATCACCACTGAATCTAAATGATCATTCATCAATACATTTGAGAAGACTCATACATTTGAATTCTATAAAAAAACCTCTCTTCATTTGTGCATCATACCCTCCTGGGTGGCCTTGATGAGCATCTCCAACACTAGTGCCAAGTATCTTTTTCTTTCATAGACTTATAATTGTTTAATCCTCGTCCTTACAATAATATGTCATGTTATCTCCATATTTAAGAGAAGTTCACAAAGCTTGTATATTTTGGTTTTACATTTACCAAATACACTTGTTTGAAATTTTTAAAACCATTTCAACAAATCTATTCCATGTGCATGGACTATAATATTGCATTCCATCTTACCACAAGGTTAGAGAACACTCACAAAGGTTATGGAGTTTGGCTTTACACTTGGCAAAATGTATTTGCATGAAGCCTTGAAAACTATTTATTTTGTGAATATCCTGCAATCATTGAATTCCACAAAACCATATTTCTTTAAAGACTTTGAAAGTCTCTTCAAGAACATCATACTATGCATATCTTACAATCATTTGATACTATGAGAAGATACATATTTGAGGCATTCTTTTAAACAACACTTGTTTTATCTAGGCTTCCACATTTTGCTGGCACGTCTACCAAGGCAATTACTACTTTAACAAAGGATATTTGTAAAGGTTGAGGGGTTTAGCTTTGCCCTTGCCAATTGCATTTTCTTTGAAGTTTCTAAAGTATTTTCAACAAAACCATTTTGTGTACATCCCATTGTCATTGCATTCCATCGAGGCATTCTATCAAATAGTTTATGCTCCTTTTCCATATTTTGCATCTTACATACAGGTTTGTTGTGGCATTTCAAACTAGATATTTGACAAAATTTGTTATTTCATTGTGCTTAGAGGAATGTCCATACCCTATTGCAGAATGCATCTCCTTGAGGCTGACTATTGGATGGTTTACTGTGCTTTGCATATGTTGTACATTTCTCTGAGGCATTATGACAAACAAGTCATGCACATGTGTGCTTCCATGTTTTCATAATAGTCTGCTAGTGTATTTGCAACTATAATATCTGCAAATCACATTTCTAGAATATTTGGAGTAGAACCATTTAACACATATTATGCAATCATTGCATCCCATGAGATGCCATTTCTTTAAGGCAAATGGCTCATGCACCCAGCTAGGAATGGGAAGACGTTGGTAAAGTCTTGGAATCTAGTTTTACACCTGCCAGTTATGTTCATTTGAATGTTTATAAAGCATGTTCATCAAATTGATATTGTACATCTTCTACAATCATCGCAGTTCATGAGATTATATTTCTTTGAAGTACTTTGTCAAATAATTCCAATGCCTTCTAGGCATCCATGGTTTGCATACACGTCCATTAGAGGAATTTAAAACCTTTTGAACAAACCCATCTTGAACATATCATGCATTCTTTGTAACCCATGATGCCAAATTTCTTGGTCACGCACCATGGCTATGCTTCATGATCTGTGTAGAAGTCTTCAAAGCATTTCCAACTCTAATATCTGACAAATATCTTCATTTTATTACAATTTTATGGATGCCTATACCCAGCAGGCCGTGAGGGTACTGGTGAAGATTGTGGAGTATGAATTTACTTGTGTCAGTTGCACTTCTCTGAAATTTCATAACCCTCTTCGACCAATCCATTTTGTGTGTGTATCATGCAATCATGCATTCCATTAACTGGTTCAAATGAGGAGCTTATCAGCAAGAAACTTGTAGTCTTTACACTTTGTGAATCCATCTTCCTTGGCATGCAATTGTGTTATTGAAGACAACCTTTAACGTCTCCAACATGCTTTGACACCACTAATAACTACCTATTCTTGCTTTAGAGTCCACATTGATTCTTTATATGGGAATGATCTAGTTTTGAGAAGTTATGACTTTTGAAAATAATGATCTCATTATTTAATTTTACATGCATGACATGTACACCTCTACTTGGCAGTTGTACTCATAAAACTTTAGCTCCTTCAAAGATATCTATTTCTACTTCCCGTGAGTATAGGCACATTGTATGGAGAGTGGAAGACTTGCTTCGCCCAAAAGACAAGTGAAATTTTTCTCTATTTAAAACTTGTAAAATCATGCTACATTTTGGTTAGCCAAAAGTAAAAGTGCACGTGAACTTAGCCGAATTTGAAAGTTAATGCAAGCTTTGCGAAAAGTGAAAGTTGACGTGAGCTTTGTGAAAAGCAAAAGTTGATGCAAACTTTGTGAAAAGCAAAAGTTGATGCAAACTTTGCGAAAAGCGAAAGTTGATGCGAAATTTGTGAAAAGTGAATGTTAGTGCAAACTTAACCCAAAGTGAAAGTGGATGTCACTTTGTCAAAAGTGAAAGTTGACGCTCACTTTTATTTTATTTTATTAATTTTTTTAAGTTGGCCGATAACAACTTGCTTTTTAAAGAAAAATCCCCACTTAACTAAATTGACAAGTGATACCTTTTTTACTTTGGCAAATTTGCAACTTGCATATAGAGTTGATCTACAATCTAACCTAGTGAAACATTTTTCCTTCTTCTATGAACTCCATTGTGAATGTGTTGACCCAGTTAACTGTGCAGGCGCGAGAAATAGTGAAAAGTACATAACTTTCGACTAGAATGTTAGATTGTCATTAAATCTTGCCACATTGTCTGTAATAATGCCATGAGATCCCTTGTAAATCCATTTCACTCCAGCCTCTGTAAAACTCCTGTTTTAATTGTTTCTGCAAAGAGTTGATGAAAATTTGAAAGTTTAAAATCTTCGATGACATGAGGCTTCTCGATCTAGAAACTGGCCATATTAGGCAAAATGATGTTGCAAACACAACCATAAAAATAATTTTGCACCATCTGTCATAGATTTCAAGATTTAATTGTTTTCATAAATCAGACACCCTATGCAACTACTTCCAAGATTTCAACTGGAATGATGGAGATCCTTCTTCAAATTGGTGAATGAATCGACAATTTAGGATAATCATAGAACTTGTGACTAGGAGTGATTCAATGTAAGGATTTTGACACGAAGTTTAAAATTTGGCAAGTTGAAAATGAGGCCAACAATGCCAAAGGGGGAGATTGTTGGCAAGAGACACTTCTAGGCATGTCAATTGTTGTCATTGATGGCAACTAAATCTATCTTACACATCTGCATTACATCTTTTGTTCATACCAGAAGTCAGAGTGTAGATTTGTCTAAGTCTAGATAGACAGGAATAGGGCATTTGATAGGGTTCAACACTTTGGTCTGCATTTCTCCATAGGTAATCATATTGTGCTTTGAATCTGAAGGAATGTTAAGGGATGACATGACTACCTAAATCAAAGTTTTTAGCCTCTAGTGATGAAGGGATTGAAAGTTATAAGCATCTGAGTATCAAGTTTTGGTTAGACAGTTTGGTCCAATAAAGAATAGGCTGACTTAGTGTCTAATCCTTGTGCGGATTAGAAGTTGTTAGTTGAGCAATTTGTGAGATCTAGTGGTGTTGACTGACATGTGTGGTGAATTGATTACCCAGATTTTAGTCCACATTGATATTTGTGCATGGATTCAGCCAACAAAATAGTGATTTTGAAAAAGCTTGTAAGTTTTCTTGAGGCTGACTGCAGTTGATGAAATCTCATGTTGCGGATATATCTAGTCAATGGATTCGAGCATTTTGGGGTGTGTGTGCAAATATGATGTGAAAGGTACAAATTGTGGTAGTAACAAGTGTGAAGCAAGGAGATCTAAGGTTTGAATTATGGAAGAATAATGAAACAAGGTAGTGAGAGATGAAGTGTGTGAAGTTAGTTCATTGAGCTCAATTAGAACTATAATCTTGCATTGTTAGATGCTATTCTTCAATTCAAACATTTCAATGAACTCTTACAATTGATCTTGTAGGCAGTAACCCTCCTTTGAGCAGTGAGCTCTAGGTAGTGTGCCTGAAGGCATGTGCCTCCCCATTTGTAATACTTTTAATAGAGTATAAATTCTTGTGGGTTAACCCCCAACCTGGTTTTTCCCTTAACTAGGTTTCCACATAAAAATCTTGGTGTTCATGTGTGATGATCTTGTTGTTATTTCTCTTATGTTCTTATTTCTTTCCTTTGAATGTATTCAGTAAGTTTATAAAGGAACATAATAATAAGTTATGTAGAACACTGATTCACCCCCCCTCTCAGTGTTCCCTTATTTCAACAACAAGTATGTGCTAATTGATGTTGTCATTGATCTCAACATGTTTGTGTTGTCATTAGTGTCAACTGTATCCTTTGATATTGTTGTTTGTTGATTGATTGAGGTGTCATGTTAAGAACACTATCTGAGTATTTTGCTCCACATTTTCTATATGTTGAAGATTGGAGTATAAGACTTGGATATGTTTTAGAGAAGTGTTTGAAGATGCTAAATCCAAAATTTGGTGGTCTGGATCATTGTACAAAAAATGTTCTATTCACCAATTTGAAGATTGTGTTTGGCAATGTTTGCAGAGTGATAGGGAGATAGTATTTTGCTCCTCATTTCTCTGCAAGTTGGATTTTAGTCTTGCATTTATGGACTTATAAGGTCCTTATCTATCTTCATTCCAAAGGATTTGTTATTTGGTGCCTTAGAAAGTAAGCTATTGATTAACAGAGTTTGACAATGTCTATTGAGAAGCAATCTATGATGTGTCTTCAAGTGATATTTGTTGTCTTTAAGTGTGATCTATTGCAATTGGATTTATTACCTCCCAAGTGATTCTATATTGTTTTTGGATGTCTTAAGAATGTATTGAAGGCATGTGCTTGAATCACAAGATATAATGAAGTTCTTGGAAGCAAGAGACTAAGTGTTCTTGATATGTGCACTATTTCTAGCTAACCTGGTTAGTTACACATGTTGTGGAGGTGATTCCTAATTTTTGGAAGCATGTTGTAGGATGTGAAGATGTACCTGGATCTGATCTAAGCCATGAAGTGTTCCTCTTTCATTCATTTTCTTTGAAATTTTGTTTAGGTCTAGTCCTAATATGATTTATGGACGTATGCCAACCCTGGAGATAGTTCCAATGGTTGTGTTACTAGTTTTCTTTGGTTCATCAAATAGGTAATTTATGGGTCGAATATGTTACCAATTTTTATCCAACTTCATCCAAGAGGAGATTTTGAAAAGTTTGTGTTCTTGTAAAAGATGTCTTGTGCTTTCTGATGTGGAAAATAGAATGTGCTTTTTAACATATCAGTCACAAATATGTAATATTTTAATGGGTTTATCATATGTCTTCCAAAAAAGGTTACAGGATGTTTGTATAAATCCTTGGTTAGATTGACATAGTGTTTTTCTTTTTCAAGTTTCAAATGTTTAAACTACCTTAATGTTGCCAAAAGTCACATTTTTCACAAGATAGAAGTTGTAAAGGTTAAAATTCTTACCTTTTTCATGACAAGGAGTCCTTCCACATGGTCAAGCATATATCAAAAGGTCAAATTGGAAATTTCTTTGTATTACAAAACCTTAATTTCTCCTAAAAGGTCTCATACAAATGTTTGGAAGGAATATGTTTTCAAACCTAGTCGTAGTTTTTGTAGCTAAACTCATGCTTTTAGGTTAAGTCATGATATGGTCTAGTTAGGGTTAGGCTTTTGGAGTTCCATGTTTAGTTTTTCTTCATCAACTAGTTATAGGTTCCTTCCAATAGAAATAGTTCCATTTTTCTCATGAATTAGACATAGAAGGAAAGATCAATGGCTTCTAGATTTTGTAGATATCATTCTTGTTCATCCCAAATGACATCAATAAGGTAGAATTTACATGGGACAACTCTATAGTAGCCTTTTCAAACTAAATGATGTTGTGTAGAGATGCATCTGATATGGAGGATAAAATATTCACAAGATCATGAAGGGATCATGTCTAGAGAACAAAGAATAGTAGGCATCTCAAATAGGACACATTGACAATGAGCAGGTCATTCAAAAGTCCAAAGGTCTGTCAAACTAGGAAGGACAAAGGTCCATGCAAAGGGTGAACAAGAAAACTAAGCTGATAGTGTTGAGTAAAGACTGTATGTATGTTTGATAATAGGCAGAGCTAAATGATACCAGTGATAGAGGTTTAAGGATGGTCACAAGGGTAGGATAGTATACACAAAGATTTGATAGTGCCAATATTCAAAAAAAATCCTAAAGGAATAGTCATCAATACAATAGGTAAACAATCACAAAACAAACAAAGGATAGCAAATAGTCTTTAAAAGAGAAGAGAGAAAATGCAAACCCGAGGAATTACTGATAAAAATTTATATATGTGCTGGTACAGTATAAGAAATATAGAGATAGACATAGATTCCATGGAGTTAAATGAGGTCAAGGCTATTCATGAACATAGAGTGGCTTTTTCAACATTTTAGAGATATGTTAGAGAAAAAAACAACATGCATGTTAAAAAACATTTAAAGAAAGGTCAAGGAAGTCCAAAACTCTAATGGATAGGCAAGAGGACAATATCATGTCATGAGGACCATCAAATAGTGAACACAATCATACAAAGTGCAGTAGGAAGATTGAAGGAGAACATCATGATAACAAGTCATGAAGAATAGTATGATGGAACAACAGTAGCTATCATAAAGGAACAATAGACTATCATAAATAAATGTAGTAGTAGCCATCACAAAAGAGCAGTCATCAAGGAATAAGCATGCAAAGGTCAAAATACAATCATGCAAGGCTTGACAACATGAAAACTCAAAGATAGTGAATGTATGAAGATTGAGCATGATAGATAAAGGCATGATAAGTTATAATAATGGAATGATGAAAGAATCCTTGGTGAAGAGAATGTTGGAAGACTCATACATTTCCTAGAAGTTGGTTATGCTCCATGCAGGATTGTGTACATGCAATAATGTTTTTGATGTTGAAGTGGATACTACTAAGAATCTTTTAGGTCATCAAAAAATGAGTATGGTTAACGCACAAGTTCATGCAAGCCTTCAGCCATACCTATTTTATTATATAGTAGTCTGCAATGAGCATGATGAGGCTTGGAACATTAAGTGTTTTCACTCTCTTGTTGTCTACAAGTTATAAGAACCCAACTGGTTTCACATGCAAAGGATAGAGTTTTATACAAATCAAAATGCCTGCCTTGCATCACACTCTATTGATCAATAAATGAAGTAGGATATCCTTTTGTCATGTACCCAATCTATTTTAAGGCCATAATGGTGTGTTTTTTTTTAGTGCATGTTCTTGTCAACTGGAGTCTGATCATGTTTCTCTCCTTTATGTGAGGTTTTCTTCTAGTGTGTAAGAAAGAACACATCAATTGGTAAGATTTATAGAACATGTTAAAGTTTTCACTTTCATTTTAAAGGCTAATAGAGAGTTTAGAGTTTGTGAAATGTTGTTAAGCTTGCATTATCATTTGAAAACTTGTGAAGAAGACATAAAAAGGGTCTACAATAGATAGCGATGAAGTGTTGACAGGGTGAGAAAAGAAATAAGGCAATATTTTATAGAGAAGATTAGTCACAATGTGCCATTTTAGAGACATTACAACCAAGCGTTAAAAAATAGTCAGCAGAGGTAGACAGTGGTCCATCATCAAAGGGACAACAGTCACAAAGGAAGGACTATAATTATAGTCATTCTAGTTTTAGAGTAGTATCTTATAATAGTTAATGTAAGACTATAATAACAGTAATAACAATCCTAAAAAAGACTAATAGATAGACCTAGATAGTCATTTTGACTGCAATATGTTGCAAGTATGAGAAGTAAGTGTTGTCATTGATGTCAACACCTAAGGTCAACATCTATGGAAGTCATTTGCAAGAGTTTGAGCAAATGTCTAAGAAGAATAGTACAGTGTTTTTTTCGATATATCCTTTAGATTGAATATCTTTGTCTGCAGTTTGGAAGTTATGATAAGGGATGTTTGTAGTTGCTACGTTTCAAGTTTGAGCCTCTGGTATGAATATTTGAGTGAGTTCCATTCACCAGAGTAAAAACTATTTTTATGAGTATTCAAAGATGATAGGGATATTTTGCTCCGTATCTCTTTGCATTTAAGTTTTATACTTTGCGGTTCTAGAATTAAGTTTGGGATTATGTTATGTGCCTTTAGTTGAAATGGTTCGTGATTTAGTGCTCCACAAGTGATCTTTTCTTTATGACAGTGGTTGACAGTAATATTCAAGTGGTCTAGTTTAAAGAATCTTCTAGATAGAATGTTTGGAGATAGTACAAAAGTTCTTGGTGATTGTTGTTGAAATGCATTAGACAATTGAGAAGGGGTGTTGGCCTATGACTTCTGTTAAACCAAAAGGTCAACCTGTCAATTTCTGGTACAAGTGCCAAATTTAATGAATCTATGGGAGGTGGTTAGGCCATGTCACAAATCTGAAGGTTGTGCTAAACATGGCACCAACCTTTTAGGAGATGAAAGAACCAACTTTTCAACAATATCCCCCCAGTGCAAGCCCGAGGTGATTCAAACCTATGACCTTTCGCTCTGATACCAATTGTTTGCCCATGATTGCCATTAAACCAAAAGATCGACCTGTAAATTTTTGATATAAGTGCTAGAGTTAATGAATCCACAAGAGGCAGTTAGTCCATGTCATGAATCCCAAGGCTATGTTGAACATGACACCAACCTTTCTAGAGACGAAAGAACCAACTTTCCAATAGGGGGGATGAATCAGTTGTCACAAAAACTTAGCTTCATATGAATATCAAACCATCAATAACTTAATTACTTATAATCAAATTTAACCGTGAAAACATGAAACCATAAACTTAATCACACTCACACATCCAACATAGTAGACACCAGATTTTTACATTGAAAACCCTAAAAGGGAAAAACCACGGTGGGTGTTTGTTCATAGAAATATATGAGTTATAACAATACCAAAAAATAGAGGCTCACTACCTATAGGGCTCACTGCCCAAATTGCTCATTGTAAAAAATGGTTCACTGCCTAAGGGTGGCCAACTACCAAGGGGTGGCTCACTGCCAAAAGATGGTGAACTGATAGCATCTACTCCATACCTTAGTTTAGTTCCATTGAAGCACAATATAACTTCTCTACTCTACTCTTTTGTACCCTCACACTTATCTTTTCATTTTTGCATAAGGACACATTTTTCGTAACTACCTTAAATTCTTTTAAACAATTCATTAACCTTGGAATGTACACCAAGGTTGGCATTACATTCAGTAAATATTGGAACAATCTCCAAGTCAGCATTACAAACATACATAAAATAGGTCTGAACCTAATACAAATTTAGCTAAGGAAAAGATGTAAATATGTATTCAAATCACACCATTCCTTAGATGGGACTCAAACACAATCCTCCATGCCACAACATGCTTCTACAATCTTCAATTGATGCATCTCTGCAAATAGTGAAATTAGCCAAGTCGGCCAAGACTGGTGAGAGCACTTGGTCTTCTAAGAAAATTCTTCATTCATGATCCAATTTTCTCTTTGTGGACCAATCCAAAGGTAGGAACATGATCAAGAGACATCCAAAAGCACATTGTAATCACCAAGAACAACCACACAATCTCTAACCACTCTCTCAAGAAGATTCTTCAAGTCAAAGCACAAGAACAACACTGTCAACCACTGTCATAAGGAAAGAATAGCTTGCAGAACACCAAATCATGATCCATTGTAGTTGAAGGTGCTTAATATCATTAGAAACTTGATTCTAAAATCATAGACCAAAATACTTCAATGTAGAGGAATGCAAAGCATAACACTTTCTCCCTATCACCAAAAACATACATAAAAACCAATTTTTCCACTGGTGAACATAACTCGCTCAAATATTCATGTCAGAGGCTCAAACTTGGAATATAACATCTTTATATAGACTTCTAAAAAACTTCCAATCCATAGGCAAAGATATTCATTCTATAGGAAATGTAGAGAAAATGTCTAGACTATTCTTTTAAGTACAATACACTGTTTCCATTGCAGCACATTATTACCATTGGAGGTGCTAATTTTCTCAATATCCTCAACATCAGGATCACTTACATAAGTAAATGCAAAGTATATCACTCCATACAAGCAAGAAACAAAGTAAGATCACAGTTGACACCAATGACAACACAGATATGTTGGCATCAATGACAACATTGGTTAGGCACATATTTGCAACAATCTCTCCCTTTGTCATTCATGGCAACATATGATGTGAAAAACTTAATGACCATTAAGACAAGATACTCCCCCTTTCTTTTTACACATCTACACTCTTTCTCCCTCTAAGTTTTTCACATGATTTATCTCCCCCTTTGACATCAATGGCAAAGGGCACATACTTGCATGATGTTGCCCTTATCCACTAAACTTTCTTTGTTATCAACACTTACTTTATCAGAAACATCTAGCTACTCCTCCTAAGAGGTAGCCCTCAAAAAATAAATCTAGACCACTAGATTGATGTATTCTTGTGCATCTTAGTTCAGAGCAGGAGGGGTGATGACCCCTAACTTTTCTCTAAGATACTCAAAGGTATCCTTAGGCAGAGGCTTAGTGAAAATGTCTGCAAGCTGATCCTTTGTGGACACATATTCCATATTTACTTCATTCTCTGTCATTTTCTCTCTCAAAAAGTGACACCTTATTGATATGTGCTTTGTTCTTGAGTGCATCACTAGATTCTTTGAAATGTTTATGGCACTTGTATTGTCACAAAAGATTGCAATTGGATCTTCATACACAATTCTTATATCCTTCAATGTTTGCTTCATCCATAACACTTGAGTACAACAACATGTTGCTACAATATACTCTACTTCTGTAGTTGACAAAGAGATTGAATCTTGTTTCTTTCTCAACCATGAAACCAATCTATTACCCAAGAAGAAAGCACTTCCACTTGTACTCTTTCTATCATCAACATCTCTGGCCCATTCTGCATCTATATAAGCACTGAGAGTGAAATCATTATCCTTTGGATACCATAAGCCATGATCCAAAGTGCCTTCTAAATACCTTAGGATTCTCTTGACTACCATCACATGTGATTCTCTTGGATCAGCTTGAAATCTTGCAACAAGACATACTACATGCATAATATCAGGTTTGGTTTGAGTTAGATAAAGCAATCCTCCAATCATGGATCTATATTTTTTCTGATCAGTCTTAGGTGATTCATCAGTTTTTATCATCTTGCAGCTAGTCACCATGGGAGTACATACTAGTTTAGAGTCCTCCATCCCAAACTTCTTCAACAACTCTTTCACATAGTTAGACTGAGAAATGAAGATTGCCTTAATTGATTGATTGATTTGTAGACCTAGGAAGAAATTCATCTCACCAAACATTGACATCTCAAACTATTTTTACATTTCATCAGCAAATTTCATACACATACCTTCATTGCCTCCAAAGATGATATCATAAACAAAGACTTCATCGATCAAAATTTGATCATCATCAATCTTGAAATTGAGATTACTGTCAACAGTACCTTTACTGAAACCTAATTGTATAAGTACTTATCCAACCTTGCATCCCAGGCCCAAGGGGCTTGCTTAAGTCCATGAAAAAATTTCATCAACCTACACACCATATCACTTTGATTTGATAGTTGGAATCCTTCTATTTGTTCAATGTAGACTTCCTCTTCTAATTCACCATTCAAGAATGCAGACTTCACATCCATCTGATACACTTTGAAATCTTTATGAGCTACAAATACCAAAAACATTCTGATTGCTTCAATCTGAGCTACTGGAGAAAAAGTCTCTTCAAAATCTATTCCTTCAATATATGAGAATATCCTTTGCACACAAGCCTTGCGTTATTCCTTACAACCTCTGCATTCTCATTCAACTTATTCCTAAAAACCCATATGGTTCCAATAACATTTTTATCAGCAGGTCTAGGAACTAATTCCCAATTATCATTCTTTTCTATCTGCATTAGTTCTTCCTCCATGGCTTGTACCTATTTTTCATCATTGTAGGCTTCATTCACAGTTTTTGGTTCAACCTTTAAAAGCAAATAGTAATTCACTTGTTCTTCTATGGCTCTTTTCCTTGTCAGCACACCTTTGTTTTTGTCACCTATAATCTGATCTTCAAAATGATTAATCCTTACATACCTAGGAGTCTTGACAACACTTTTCGGAGTCTCTTCTTCATCTTGACTGTCTTCTTGCTCAAATTTTTCTTCATTCACTATAGTCACAGGTTCATCTAGTTCATAGCAACACATGTCTGATATTCTTTCCTTACCTTCATCCACCTTCACATTTGCACTCTCAACAATCTTTTTGAGCCTTTTGTTGTAGCATCAGTAGGCCTTACTCTTGGTAGAGTATCCAAGGAAGATTCCTTCATCACACCTTGCATTAAACTTTCCTAGATCTTTATCTCACCTAATATAGCATTTGTTTCAAAAGACTTTGAAATATTTTACTGTAGGAATTATTCCATACAACAATTTATAGGGAGTTTTAGTACCATTATCTTTTACTTGAACTCTGTTTTGAATGTAGACAACAGTATGTATAGCTTCTTTCTAAAAGACTTTCAATAGATCTGCTTCCTTCATCATTGTCCTTGGAACCTCTTAAACTATCCTATTTTTTTCCACAACTCCATTTTACTGAGGAGTCCTAGGTGCAAACAGTTGTCTCTTTATCCCATGCTTTTCACAAAAAATATTGAATTCATTTGATGTGAACTCACCTCGTCCATCAGACCTCAAGCATTTGATTTTCAACTCTATTTCATTTTCAACCATTACCTTGAAAGATTTGAACTTTTCTAGGGATTTTGATTTGTCTCTTAGAAAAGTAACCCAATTCATTCTAGAATAACTATCAATAAGCAACATGAAGTATATATCACCTTGTAGACTTCTCACCCTTGTAGAACCACATAGATCTGTATGCACTAGATCCAGCAAATCAGTAAAAAATTGCTCTTTGCTCTTGAAACATATTCTTGTATGCTTCCCTAACTGATATTCCTTACAAATTATATTGGAGGGTTTCATAAGTTTTGGTAAATCTCTCATAGTCTGACCTTGTATGCTCGGAATCATGACTCTGGTTTCCTGGGGGTTGCTAGGTTGAATTTAAACATGCACATAGACCTTTTCCCTCCTTACCACAGGGTGATCTGCCATGTCACTCTTGCTCATGTGGAAGTAGCTAGTTGAGAGGAGGTGAGACATGATGGGGATCTAGCTCATTTGAGAGCTGGACCTCATGAAGGGAGGTCGCCAAGATCTATGGCCTCTATTGTTGTGTGTTTTGTTGTCTATTTGTGGTTCTTGAGATAACCCTATGACCCAAAGGGTCATTAGTTTCTCCTCTTCTGTTTGGGTTCCTTGAATTCCACCTTTATGTGGGAAAATGGTTGATTTTGTTGATGGCTTCTATTGTTTCTATGTCTCTAAGAAATGCTTTGTGTAGTCATAATTGCCTAATTTCTTCAATCAAGAATAGAACAAATAGGTCTTCTTGTGGTGGAATGTGTCTATTATTGTTGTTATGGATGGATCTCCTCGATCTTCTCTCGGATAGCCCTTACCCACTCTCCTCTTACTCCTAAACACATTCGTGAATTAGGATAGAGGAAGTTGTGTAATTGTTAACTCTAACTAGATCTAGGGTTTTGACCTAGGGTTTTGTTGACCTAGGGTTTGTCTCTATTTGACTATGAATACCTTGTGATGGAATCGAGGGTTTTGCAATGTTGTCTATTTTAACAAATCTATATGAATGCAAGCTAAATGATGATATGAAAAGCGTGTTTTTGGTATTTTTAGAGTTTTTTTGGAAAGGAAAATGCTTCTAATCTATGAAATAAATATGCATGCAACCCTATATGAAAAAGTTAAATCTATGTTTTTGTAGGTTTTTGGTATTTTCAATACAATCTAGTCTAATAAAAAGGGAAGATACTTTTTCTAACAAAGTAGATCTAGGAATGTAAAAATGACTGATCTAACCTATCAAGGAAAAAGCACAATGTTACTATTCCCAAGAGCACAGTGTGATTATCTAATTACTATGAAATAGATGAAGATTTGAAGACTCCACTACCCTCAGTAATCCTTGTGTAGGCAACCTCGAATCTTTTTGTGACAGCAGGTGATCCTCTTGATGATAAAAATGACCCAAAGAAGCAAAAAGAAGCTTTTGTGAAGCTTGTATGAGCTCGATGTAAGCTTGGATTGGGCACAATGGCATATAAAAAAGAAGTAGCGTAGTGTTTCTTGGTTGAACAATGAAAATAAAAGGCACTTTCATCCTATAAGAGCATATGAATGCCAAATTGGAGAGTAAACTTGGCAAGACCTATGTGCACAATGAATTTGCTTCCCTTTGTGATTAGGGAAGAGGGGTACTTATAGGTTTGAGGAAGGGATTGATTGGAGAGTTAACTCATTTGATTGATGAGTTAACAAGAATAGATTGGGGAGTTAACAAGGTTGATTACCCAGTGAACTCAGCTAAAAAGGGAGTGATGAAACAATGATAGCTTATCACTGAAGAGGAAAATAGAGTTAGAAGAATGCATGAGATTGATTAGTGAGTTAATTTAAGATCAAATAGAGCTAATTATGCATGTGTAGGTGCATGAAATAGTTAACTCTATATCAAGGATCAAAAATCATACAAACAAAAAGAAAAATGGATGAAAACAGAGCTAAAACGTGAGAGAAACTTTAGTTTTTCCACGGGTCAAAATACGGTAGGGTCACCACCTTCATCTATCATGGTTGCCCAGGGGATTCATGGGTCACCCCAGGAGAAACCTTGGATCAGAGTACAGAATGCAGAAACTAGGGTTGGCAGAAGGCTTAGGGGAGGAAAAGGATGGTTTCTACATCAAGAAATAGGTCAATCATGTGAAAGAATCCAAATCTCTACTTGCATCCTCAGGATCCCTAGTGGGGATTTAGAAATAATAGGGGGAGATTTGGATTGGTTGGTTGAAATCAAAAACAGAAAGCGAGAGATGGATTGGGGGACCTCTAGAAGGCTTCTATGAGATGCACTAGATGAAATACAAAGGGGAGAGTGTTGGTATGTGGTGACTGATCATGCAAGTACTATAGACAAGTTATGTATCCTTGCCAGAGTTTGGGAGTCAGTTGTTAGTTTTTGTTAACCTACAAAAGAAAAATGACATTGCAAAACCCTAATTCTAGAAGCTTCCAAAAAGCTTGTTATAAGTGACTGAGATGTATGTTATGACAATGTATTCATGAGATTGTAATCTATTTTGCACTAGATAATAAAATCATTTGATGGCTAAGTTTCTATGGATGTAACCCATATTGGGTGAACCACGTTAAATTTTCGTGTTGTTCTACATTGTTATATTTGGGTTATTTAATCTGCATATAATTGTTAGTGTTTATTGCATTGATCTACTTGAAACCCTAACAGAGAGGTGAAAACTCACCTACAAGACACTCACAAGGCTTAGGATCAAGGTCAAAAGCCATAAAATGTAAGTCGACAAGTGTTGCAACCAGTGTCAAAAAGTGTCACAAATGGGGAAGGAAGGGAATCGACAAAGTAGAAATGACACAAGACAAGAAGAAAGGACACATCATCAAGAGGCCTACTTCCCAAAGGATTTATTTTCACACTTACATGTATGTGACAAGAATTTGAATCATCATAGGGGTCCAAGTGGAGGTAGTGCATAATTTTTGTGCTTACATATTTGCCCCCTTCGGGGATAGTAGTCTACATGAAAGGTGGATACCATTCCTGAACTAGGCCTTACTTGTCAATTTTTCCACAATTTGTACCTGCAATAACTAGTATCAGTCTGGCATCTAAATATATCAATACAAATAATGAAAACTGAAATAACAAATTTACCATGGATTGTTTGAGTTTGACTAGTTGCTTGGTTTTGTCTGTTTGGACCAATGGGCATGAGAGCACGCAAAACAATGCATGAAACAAAAGCATAAAAGCAAGAAACTAAGCTAAATGCATGAAATGAAACTAAGCTAAGGGCAAACAAAGAGAGCCAAATTGTGAGATCGAAGTGAAACGGCGACAGAATCATTCACGTGAGCAGTCGTTAGAAAGGTATCATTGAGGGGATCGCAGAGATGGTTGGTTCTTCCTCAACTGTGGAGAGTCAGGTGAGTAATCAGTAAAAGGCTCTCCTCTAAACCATAGGTTGTATTTAATGAAAAATCTCTTGAAATCATCTATTTTTGGTGATTTTTCCTATTGCATTGTGTTTGTTACATCATTTAGAGCGAGATCAATCTTTCATTTTTTGAAATCGATCAAGAAACAAGGTTTTAGAACTAATTTTTGCTTGAGGGTGTTGCTCTTAGGGTCACCCCTTTTGGCAAGCAAGGTTTCCTAGGGGGATCCTGCCTAACAACAAGGTCACCCTAGGGGATCCTACTTTGCAATAGGGTCACCCAGGGGGATCCTGATTGGCATCAGGGTCGCTCGGGGGGTGACCCTGTAGGGCTGATTTTCGGCTGCATTTGATGTTGTTTAATGCTTCTTTCACTCTAATCTGACATGATTTGGTTACTTAATCTTCCTATTTATTACATTTTTTGATGGTTTATATGCTTTTTTCCTATTTTTACGAGTTTACGAGATCTAACCTAAACTTCTCTTTTGATTTGTAGGAGATGCACATTCAATGGAATGTTTACTGAGAGCAAGGGTGGCTCTCAGAGATGTTCACTTCTCTTAGTGTAGAGGATCATGCCATACTCAATAGGATAGGCCTTGGCAGAGTTTTTCATGTTCCCGTGATCCATCCTATATCTCACATATGTTGTGATATTATGACTTACTAGGATATAGATAGGAACACATTCAAGTTCCCACAGATTTCTGGAGAGTGGACCATCACTCTTTATGATGTGTATCATATCCTTTGGGTTCCTATGAGGGGTCAGACTCTATTTCTTCTTTCCAGTGAGTCTCATGAGAACAAGGCTACCTGGGCTACTTTTGTGGGGGTTAATCACCTTAGGGACCAAACAGGCATTCTACTTTCTTCTGTACCGCAACTCTGCATCCCACTTCTAAGGAGGTTCCTGATAGGTTTGATTGCTTCAAGGCTATTAGGAGACAAGGCCTCAGCTTGACTAAGATGGTGTTGGGCACCCATCATTCATGATTTTGAGGGCATAGTTTATGCATGTGGACCTGATATCCTTGCTATGGTCTACAGAGATTTTTATCAGATCTCTCGACAAGGGGCTCTAGCTTTCAGTCACTCTTCCTTGATTATGACATGGATCTTTGAGCATATGAGACCCTATCAGAAGCTTATTCCTCTTCTAGAAAAATGACTTCCAAGAGTAACAAGATGGGCACATGTTGGACATTATGATGCTACTCTTCCGACCATTGCCACCCTTATGGATGATGACGTGATTTCTAATCCTTATCATGACATGGAGGGGGTTTGGACTTGAGATACTGAGGTGAGAGCATACTACCATGAGGTCTCAGAGATCATAGATCGTAATGGTCAGGTTGAGGCTCATCAGGTGGACTGAGTCTTGCAGTAGTTTGGTGACGAGGTCCCGGAGGACCTGTCCCCAGTGCCCACTTGTTATAGGACCATTTAGGAGATGGGGGAGATTGGATAGAGGAGCATCATTTGGACACCTGTGACTTTAGGTGTTTTCATCACTAGACCTTCTAGAGGAGGATAGAGGGGAGGGAGAGGGACTCCTTCCTGATCTGTGACTGTGACGGTTGACTCAGAGTCTACTGACGAGGACTATGTTCTTGACAGCGATGGTTCGTCAATGACATTGATGTCTCGCATGAGGTTCCTAACATCCCTAAGGGTCCTCCTACAATTCCTTGACCTCCTCACTCAGATGAGGTGATGCATTAGCTTGACCCTGACTGGCAGCTTGGAGATCAACATGAGTTCTATTTACTTGCTCTTACTTTAGCTTTGGTTTTGTCTTCTCTCTTCTCTCTTTTCTCTTTTCACTTTTCGCTGACTCAGTCTTGTCTTTGATTTGGCATTTTAGGCAATGTCAAGGAATGGAGGGACTTGGTTTGTGAGGTTAATGTTGGATTAACCTTTCCATTCACTAGGATGCCTCGTGATCATCTCTTGGATGATCCCGGTGTGCCCCCTGCTGCAAGATGACACACAAACATTTTTGCTCCTATTTACCATGGGTGTGACATGATCACAGAGTTGAGGGCCTAGGGTAACACACTTCAGGGTGAGAATAAAGTACTACAAGACATGGCTCACCTCAATGTTAGGTGTTCTGACACTAGTATGGTAGGGCCTTCATAATCATATGCCCACAGCTAAGCACATCATTCTCATAGGTCCCATGGAGCGATGAGTGGTACATGTTTGGAAGTTTTTTTTGGGGGAATTGTTTGATTAAGTTTGACCTCTTCAACTCTTTTAACAAATGCAAGTATGACAACAATGAAATTTTTTTTTGTAATTTTGTAGAACACATATGATATGCAATTTACGATATGACAAATGAAAGAACACAAGAAATGTCATAAATGAAACTATAACACTTCAATGAATGTCATGAGATATGACACTTGACTTTATTGCTTTGAGACTCTTTTTCTAATTTTGATATGTATGCCATGTGGAACAAACAGAATGATTGCTCTTAAATACGATTTTCAATCCAAGGGATTGTGAGTTGTCCTGATATAAGAGATCTATTCAAGGCTATGAGATGGGGATTTTAGGAAAAATCAAGTGGGAGTGAAATGAATCATGGAGTGGCTTCTAATTTTTAGGCTTTGCTAAAGACTAAACACTGATCCTTATCTAGATAAGATAATTTGATAAACTTTCAACTTAGATGAGTATTAAGTTTTGTAGTTGTTCGCTAGACTTAGATCATAGATGGCAAGCAAAGTAGACCTGGGGTAAAGGATAAAATGGGAAAGAACAGGGTCCCTCCACAAAAGATGATCCTAGAGACTACTAGACTCTTTGGTTTTACTTAGCTAGTGTGTGCGTGCTTTGTACCTTTCTTTCTTTGTTAGAATGTCACTCTTGAGGCTTCAAGATTAGACTGATCTCCACCCAAGAGTACGGACATTCAACAATCTTCTTTCTCTCACTCTTTTTTTGTATCTCTCTTTTTTTTTTCTATATTTTGCTTTTTTGTCTTTTTGTATTTTCCTCACTTTTTTTTTAAAATTTTTGACTTTTCAAGAAATGAATGCTTTTGGAACCTTTGCCATGCACTGATTTGATCTCTCAATTCTCACTTTTCTATACTCTTATTCTGATCACTCAATTTTTTTTTATTCACTCATATCTTAGATTGCTTCCTTTAGTGTTTTGATCCTCTTGGTATTTTTGAACAAGAAAGATAAGGGGCTGAGCACCACCTAAAGTTTTTGTAATCTAGTTGGACTTCTCTTCTACTAGGGAAGAATTGGGAAGGTCTTCTTGCAAGCTTCCTTTGAACACTATAGGTTTGAATATTGACTTTTCTTAGACCTAAGATCTCAATTTATTAAGACTGGGATCAATGTAAAGCTAAGAGCTAGGTTTTGATTTAGAATCACTGGAAGTGAAGGGGGATAATGGCTAATTATGAAAAATGAGGAATCTCTAGGTCCTAAAAGGATAACATATATCTAGGCAACGTTAGACTCATTACTGAAAGGAAAATAGTATAAGAGCAAGTCATGAACAGTAATGCAAAATGAATAGAATGAGACTGAAATGCAAGAAACAAATTATTTTTGACATTTTTCAATTTTATAATTTTTTTGTATTTTTATGTTTTGTATTTTTTTTGTTTTTAAGACATAATATTTCTTAAGGTGAAAGGCATTGACTGTTTCACCAAATTCCTCTCACTCCATTGTGCACAAGAGATAAGCATCATTTCTGATATCTTCTTTAACCATGTAGGGGCCTATCTAGTTAGGTCTGAATTTTCATCCTTCGCCTGCTCTTTTATCGATTAGATTGTCTACACTGAGCACTAAGTCTCCTACTATAAAAGGCCTTGGGATGAATTTCTTGTTGTATTTCTTTTTAATTCATTCTAGGTAAGAGTCATGTCTTTGAATGGCTCTTAAGCATGTTTTGTCTATCATTTCCAATTTAGCCAACCTAATCGCCCTGTATTCTTCATTGTCCAATAGTCCTTGTAATGACACTCTCAGGCTAGGCAATTCTACTTCTAATGGTAGCACCACTTCTGACCTAAAGGTAAGGGCACAGGGGGTGGTTCCGATTGGAGTTCTAACACTTATTTTGTATGCCCATAGAGTTGGGTATAGTTGTAGATGCCAGTCTCTCTTAGAATCTTTTATGATTTTGACCAATATTGACTTCAAGGTTTTGTTAGTAGCCTCTGCTTGTCCATTTCCTTGAGGATAATAGACCGAAGGAGAACTGTGATTGATATGGAATCTTTCACATAATTCTCTCATTTGTGGGTTCTTAAAGGATGAGGCATAATCTATCACTATTACTTGAGGGATTCCAAACTGGCAAATGATTTGGTTTAGTATGAATCTAGCAATTACGACTCCTGACACTATGGTAAGAGGCATGGCCTCTACCCACTTCGTGAAGTATTCTATTGCTATTATGATGAATAGATGTCTATCTATGGATGGGGCGGATATCTTTCCCACCAGGTCTAATCCCTATGTGGAGAAGGGCCAAGGTTTGACAATTGGCTGCAAGTCTCTCATTGGTGTATGATGAACACGAGTGTAAGCTTGGCACTTTGGGTACCTTTTCACAAATTTAATTGCATCTCCCTATAAACAAGGCCAAAAATATCCTATTCTGTGTATCTTTCTCATTGTTGCATGACCACTGAAGTGTCCACCATAGATTCCACTATAACATTCTTCTAATATTATATGTGCTTCTTCCTTGTCAACGCATCAAAGTAATATTCCATCTAGGGCTCTTCAATAGAGCACATCGTCTATCAAGACATATCTTGTGGTGAGGACACGTAATCATCTTTTTCCTAGAGGTGTCATGTTTTCTAGGTAGGTCTTGTTTGCAAGATAGTTTACAATATCTCGGGACCAATACGAGGCGGCATATTTCTCAAGATCTACCATGAAAATCTCTTTGTTGGGGAAATCTTCATTCATAGGTTCTTCTTGGGGGACTACGTTATCTGCTAGCCAATCTACTATTATTTGTCATTTGACTACCTTCTAGCTGATGTAAGTTAGCTCAAATTCTCTTAACAAGGTTATGAACCGATCGACTCTTCTTGAGAGCATAGGTTGATTCAGAAAGGTGTTCAATTGCTCAGAGCATATCATGACTTTAGTTTCCTAATTCAACATGTAGTGTCATAGCCTTCGAGTTGCAAAAACTATGCTTAGACATTCTTTTTCAACCTAAATGTAATTCTTTTCATATTCCAATAAGGTCTGACTTATGAAATAGATGGCTCTTTCTCTTCCACCCTCATCCTCTTGAGCTAGCATGCATGTTACGGAGATATCGGTGGCTCTAAAGTATAAGATGAAAGGTTTGTCATGCTTTGGTGGCATCAACATGGGTGGGGTTAACAAGAATCTTTTCACTTGTTCAAATGTGTTTTGGCAGTCTACATTCCAAGTAATGCCCACTTGTTTCTTTAGCAATTGGTTGATCAGATGGATTTTGAAAGTCATCTCTGGTATGAATCATTTGATTGTACCTAGCTTTCCTAAGGAGGCTCTTACTATTCTCTCACTTGTTGGAGGGGTTGTGTTTAGGATTGCTTTGACTTTGGTTGGGTCAACGTCAATACCTCTTCTTGAGATGATGAATCCTAACAATTTTCCTGTTATGACCCCAAAGACACATTTTTTAGGGTTTAACCTTACTTTGTATTATCAGAGCCTATTGAAGATTTTATGTAGATCCTCCACATGTTTCCCCCTTTGTTCTAATTTCGCCAGAAGGTCGTCAACATAAGTTTCCACTATCTTGTGTATATAATCATGGAAGATGTGTGTCATTGCCTGTTGGTATGTGGCTCTAGCATTTTTCAACCCAAAGGGCATAACTATATAATAGAAAGTCCCCAGGGGGTAGTAAATTTTGTTTTTCTTTGGTCAACTTCTACGATATTGATCTGGTTATATCCTGAAAATCCATCCATTAGAGAGAGAACTTCATACCCCGCCGTTGAATTGACAATTTGATCGATGGATGGTAATGGGAAGCCATCTTTTGGACAAGCTTGATTGATGTCTCTAAAGTCGAGACATATTCAAAATTTTCCATTCTTTTTTAGGACTGGGACAATGTTTGACACCCAATTAGAATAGTCAACTAGCTTGATGAATCTGGCATTCAACATTTTTTTGAGTTCTTCTTTCACCATTTTGGCTACTTGCAGTTTTATGGGCCTCAGTTTTTGTTTTATGGGTTTGGCATCTGGTTTCCTTACTAGATTGTGCACCATGACCTTTGGATCTAAACTTGGCATATCTGAGTAAGACCATGCGAATATGTCAGAATGTTCAATGAGGAATTCTGTGTATTCCTCTAATTCTTCATCACTTAGCTCTCCTAGTTTTAACATCCTAGGTTTCTCGAGTGTACCTATGTTGATATCAATCATATCTCTTGTTAGGGAGGGATGTCCTTCTTCAAACTTTTGAGGAGTCAGTGGTAAATCTAAGTTTGCCTCAATTTGAAGGATTTCTTTTTCATCCCCAAAATAGTCATCAAGATGAGGGAGGAGTAGGTATCCCTTTTTATGGTGGACTCTTGGAAGCTCTTCATATGTGTGCAAATATTCCAGCATGGCTTCATCATTCTCAGCATAGTCTCAGGTTGGTCGTTCTTCTTGACCTATGGCATAATTTAAGATATTTGGTAATTCTTCACTATCTAGCAATGGCTCTCCACATATCGAAATAATGTATTATGAGTTTTGTAATTGAGCATGTGGTGAGAACAGTGTGGCCGATGTAGCCATTGAGTCTGCTACCTTATTTTCTTCTCTAGGTATGGCTTTGATGGAGGAAAAATCAAAGAATTGAACTAACTTCCTGATGGTTTCTTTGTAATGTCGCAATCGTTCATATTTTGTTTCATAATTATCCACAACTAGGTTGATCACTAATTGAGAATCTCCAAAGGTAGAGATTTTTTTGACCCCCATTCTCATGGCTAGCATGACTCCTAAGGCTAAGGCTTCATACTCAACAATGTTGTTGCTGCAAAAGAAATCTATTCTAAAGGCAAAGGGGAGGATTTTTCCCTTAGGGGATGTTAAGATTATTCTGATTCTTGCCCTCGTCTTAATACTAGCTCTGTCAAAATGTAGGGTCCATAATCTCTCATGATTCTGGGAATGAGATCCTTCTCCAAACTCATAGGTGGAAGTTTGTTTCTCTTCTTTTTTGTCTCCTTCTTCAATGATCTCAATTGTTCTGATTGAAAGATTTTTGATGTCCCATTCGTTGACACAAGGAATGGTTGCCAAGCCAAATAGTGCATGGGATTTAGTGGTATGCTAATTCAAGGGGAATTCTTTAAGATTGTCCATCCTTTGGTAGGATATATTATGAGTGGTCGCACTTGTTTGAACATCTTGAGTTTCCTCATTCTATTTCTCTTTCATCTTCAACTTCTTGTCTTTTTCTTCCTATTCCTTTCTATAAACACTGAAAGGATCAGGGTCTGCTTCAACTATGATTACCCTTCCCAAATGATGAAATTATATTTCTTGGAAAAGGGTTGAGGTAATGGCTCTCATGGTATGAACCCAGGGTCTCCCAAGGATCATGTTATAATTGGTTTCCTGGTTAATGACGTAGAAGTCGATAGAGATAGTTTTTCCCATTAGATTGAGTGGTAAGTTAATTTTTCCCACTAATTGGATGTTATGAATATTGTAGATCCTTAGTGTGGTAGTTTTTTGTTTGATCCCTATTTTGATATATCTGATTCATCATAAAAAGGACATTGGCAAAAGATTAACTGCCAACCCTTCGTCTACCACCACCCTCTTTATAGTGACCTCTTCAACTTGAATCTGTATGTATAGAGGTGAATCCTTTTTCTTACTTCTATCATTTTAAGGTATTTTAGAAATACCAAAGGTAAAAGGGGGTGATTCCCCTTGTGAGGAACATTCAACTTCCAATACTTCTAGAAATGTCTTGCGATGTGAAGGAGATGCTCTCAACAAGTTTATCACTTGTGAGAAGATGTTCTCTTTTTGGTCTGTTTGTTCCTCTTCGTGGATCATGAACACCTCTTGGTCCAATTCTATGTTATTGGTATGGCTCTAGTTAGCTTTTTCTTTCTTGGTTTGAGGTTCTTTCTCCCTACTTTGTGATTGGAGCATTTTGAGGAAATTTTTCTATTGATCGGGTGCAAGTTTGGAAATAGATTTGATGTACCCATACCAAGTTTTCATTTCATGACCTTTCATTCCATGGAACTAGCAATAAGTATTGGGGTCATATGAAGATTGGCTTGATCCTTGATTTCCCTTTTGTCACCACTTGTTGTTACCTAGATTGTTTTTCATGATGTTGACATCTCTTTCTTGAGGTACATTAGTTGCTATCTTTTCTGCTCCTTTGAATGTTTTGAGTTTTCCATAAGCATCATAAGTTTTCCTACCACTATTGATGGTGGCTTGATCAATTCTTAAAGCACTTTCTAATGCTTCTTCATAGGACTTGTATGGTAGTTTCTAAACATCTTCCCTCATGTCTTTGTTAAGAGCATGCAAGAAGAGGTTGCATGGTTCCTGGTGGTCCATGTTTGGAGTGCTGGTCAATGAACAGAGTACTTGTCTCCATTGAGTGATGAAATGTGCTATGGATTTATTTGGATCTTGTTTCATCGTGATGAACTCTCTAATCCTTATTTTCACAAGTTTGTTCATGTCAAATGCCATGTCAAACTCTTCAATTAGTTATCTAAACGAATGGATCAAAGCCTCTGGAAGGTAATAATACCAATCCAAGGTGATGCCTTCGAGCATTTTTGGGAAAATTTTTGTGACAACTCCATCCCAAGGAAGGAATTCTCTTATGGTTATGGTATAAGCTTTTATGTGGGAGTTTGGATCTCTCTCTCCTTTGAATTTTAGGAGATTTGGTAAAGGCTAAGGTAGTTGCACACTCCTTATATTCATGTTTAGAGGCTCTTTCAGATATTTGAGATATGTTCCTAAGAAAGCACTCTAAGACTGTGGGGCTGTTAGTAATAACCCCGTAGGTGGGTTTTGATAACCCATTTTCAGATTTGTTGGATTGTTTTGAATATGAGGATTCTCGTTCAGACAAGTTTCATTACTAGCATGTCACGAATAGTAATTAAGGTAGGGGCTTTTTGAGATGCCCCCTAGTCCTATTCATGATATTTCATTCTTTTCTCTGGAGCATCTTGTTCTACTTCTAGGATCTTAATTCTTTGCACTAGAGTTGTGATTACATCTGCAAGAGTTGCAGCTCTAGGGTTTTCTTCATTTCTAGGATGTTCTCTTCGACTACTTTCATAGTGATAGGCTTCCTCTCATGCGGCTATCTCTTTTTGTTCTTTTTCTAAGGAAATCCTCAATGCTTCTTGAGCATCTTTGGTTTTCTGTAGATGCCTTTCTAACCTTCTAACCTCTTCATCAAGGTGAGTATTCAATGTACTGGTGGAGGGTTGTTCAAGTCGATGCACTTCCAATCTTATCCTCCTAGCCTTATGTGGCACATTTGGTATGGCTGAGTCATTTTCCCAAGCTGGCTTATTGAAGGATAGGGAACACATAGACTCCTTTGGATCTGGTTCATAATTAGAGTCTTCATAATCGTAGCAATTTGTAACAGGTGCATTAGGATGAGGTGGCACATACCTAACAAGAGAAGGTGTTTTAGGTTCGTTTGAGGGAATGTTTCCCTAGCTCAAGTCTAGTTTCATCATATTCAGGGGTGCCATAGACACGAAAAAATAAATGGAATGGATGGTGGCACAAATGATGGAAACTAAAATGGCTATGAAAAGAAACAAAAGAATAACTGAATGTTTTTGTTGAAATGTTTTTCACAATGGGAACACAAAATACAAGATATGAAGATTCTGTAATTTCATGTCAGGTTCACCAAAATATGTACGCTCAGAATCGTGACTTTGGTTGGCTAGGGGCTATCGGGTTGGATTTTGGCATGCACATGGACCCTTTCCCTCCTTGCTACTAGGCAATCCACCATGTCACTCTTGCTCACGTGGAAGTAGCCAGTCAAGAGGAGGCGAGACACGGTGGGGTTCTAGCTCATTTGAGAGCTGGACTTCACGAAGGGGGTCAAAAAGATTCGTGGTCTTTGTTGTTGTGCATTTTGTTGTGTGTTTGTGGTTCTTGAAATAACCCTATGACCCGAAGGGTCACTAGTTTCTCCTCTTTTATTTGGGTTCCTTGAATTCCACCTTTGTGGGCAAATAGTTGTTCTTGTTGATGGCTTCTATTGTTTCTATGTCTCTAAGAAATGCTCTGTGTAGTTGTAATTGCCTAATTTCTTCAATCCACAATAGAACAAATGGGTCTTCTTGTGGTGGAATGTGTGTCTGTTGTTGTTGTTGTGGATGGATCTCCTTGATTTCCTCTTGGCTATCCCTTACCCACTCTCCTCTTAATCCTAAACACATTCATGAATTAGGATACATGAGGTTGTGTATTTGCTAACTCTAACCAGATCTAGGGTTTTGACCTAGGGTTTTGTTGACCTAGGGTTTGTCTCTATTTGACTGTGAATACCTCATGATGGAATCAAGGGTTTTGCAATGTTGTTTATTTTATTAGATCAATATGAATGCAAGCTAAGTGATGATATGCAAAGCATGTTTTTGGTATTTTTAGATTTTTTTTGGAAAGGAAAATGCTTCTAATCTATGAAATAAATATGCATGCAACCCTATATGAAAAAGTTAAATCTATGTTTTTGTGGGTTTTTGGTATTTTCAATGCAATCTAATCTAATAAAATGAGAAGATTCTTTTTCTAACAAAGTAGATCTAGGAATGTAAAAATGACTAATCTAACATGCAAGATCTAACCTGTCAAGGAAAAGTACAATGTTACTATTCTCAAGAGAAAAGTGTGATTATCTAATTACTATGAAAAGTAATGAAAGAATCTGAAATAGATGAATATTTGAAGACTCTACTACCCTCATTAATCCTTATGTAAGCAACCTTGAATCCTTTTGTGACAGTAGGTGATCCTCTTCATGACAAAAATGACCCAAAGAAGTAAAAAGAAGCTTTTGTGAAGCTTGTATGAACTCGATGTGAGCTTGGATTGAGCACAATGGCATAGAAAAAGGAAGCAACATAGCATTGCTTAGTTGAAAAATGAAAATAAAAAGAACTTTCATCCTATAAGAGCATATGAATGCTAGATTGGAGAGCAAACTTGGCAAGACCTGTGTGCACAATGAATTTGCTTCCCTTTGTGCTTGGGGAAGAGAGGTACTTATAGGTTTGAGGAAGGGATTGATTGGAGAGTTAACTCATTTAATTGATGAGTTAACAAGAATAGATTGGGGAGTTAACAAGGTTGATTACCCAGTGAACTCAGTTAAAAAGGGAGTGATGAAGCAATGATAGCTTATCACTAAAGAGGAAAAGGGAGTTAGAAGAATGCATGAGATTGATTACAGAGTTAATTTAAGATCAAATAGAGCTAATTATGCATGTGTGGGTGCATGAAATAGTTAACTCTATATCAAGGATCAAAAATCATGCAAACAGAAAGAAAAATGGATGAAAATAGAGCTAAAACATGAGAGAAACTTTAGTTTTTCCATGGGTCAAAAGACAGTAGGGTCGCCACCTTCATTAGTCAAGGTCACCCAAGAGGATCATGGGTCACCCCAGGGGCAACCCTAGATCAAAGTGTAGAATGCAGAAACTAGGGTTGGTAGAAGACTTAGGGGAGGAATAGGATAGTTTCTACATCAAGAAACTGGTTAATCATGTGGAAGAATCCAAATCTCCACTTGCATCCTCAAGATCCCTAGTGGGGATCTAGAAATAATAGGGGGAGATTCGGATTGGTTGGTTGAAATCAAAAATGGAAAGTGGGAGATGGATCAAGGGACCTCTAGAAGGCTTCTATGAGGTGCACTAGACAAAATACAAAGGGGAGAGGTGAAAAATCACCTACACAACACTCACAAGGCTTAGGATCAAGGTCGAAAGCCAGAGAATGCAAGTCGACAAGTGTCGTAACAAGTGTCAAAAAGTGTCATAAATGGGGAAGGAAGGGAATCGACAAAGCAGAAATAACACAAGACAAGAAGAAATGACACGTCATCAAGAGGCTTGTTTCCCAAAGGAATTATTTTCACACTTACATGTACATGACAAGGATCTAATTCATGATAGGGGTCCTCATGGAGACAATGCATGGTTTTTGTGCTTACAGACCTAAACTTATCTTTACTAGATTATTAAAGTTTATATGACACTTCCTTTTATTCTACAACCAACTCTCATCTACCTAGGCCAATAAATAGTAATAATTAGTTCCTCTTAATTGATAGATGTTACCTCTTGTCTTCTTACCAGTAGCAATCACAGTTCTGGAGCTTTCCATGATCTTGTACCCATCATCTTTGAATCTTAGATCATATCCTTTGTCACACATTTGACCAACACTCAAAAGATTATGCTTCAAACCCTTCACATATAGGACATTATCAATATTATGCTTTCCATCAAATGAAATAAATCCTTTTCTATAAATCTTACCATCTGCATTTTCTCCAAACCTAACCAGTCCTCCATCATACTTTTCCAAACTTATAAACTTACTTTTGTCACCAGTCATGTGATGTGAGCATCCATTATCAATAATCCATTCATCCTTATCTTTCTCAACTTGAACAGCCAAAGCACTTTCTTTCACTAGTTTTTCTTCCTTCACATAGCTAGTAGAATTAGTAGACACAGGATCTTCTTTAAAAGCAATAAATAGGCATTCATTAAAACTAGTACTAGCATCATTAGATTCATCATTAGTCACACCTTTATCATCAAAATCTCTAGCATACTAGCATTTATTCGGAGCTCTAGGCCTGCTCTCAAATTTTTTGCTATTTCTTTCAATTCTTTCAAGACATTTGGAAGCAAAATGACCTACTTTACGACATGATAAACATTTGAAAGGTAATTTACCTTTGAACTTACTAGAACCTCTTTGCAACCTATCAACAAAGTTAGCTTCAATTTCATCAAAGTCATCATCCACCATATATTTCTTAGCTTTGGAGATCTTTTTTGAAGTACTAGATTTAGAAGGGCATCACCAAAATCTCTCATCTCAAAGGCTGTAAGCTTTCCAAGTAATTGATCTCTGTCAATAGTTTTCATAGTCATTATTTCTTCAATTTCAGCTACCTTGTGACTGTAGGAGTTTGGTAGGGCTCTAAGAATTTTCATCACAACTTCATTATAACCAATGGTTCCTCCCATTCCTTTTATTCCATTGATAAGTTCATCAACCCTTTGTAGAAGGATGTAATGTTTTCATCTTCATTCATCTTCAAACTCTCATATTTAGCTTTTAGGCCCTGAAGTTTGGCTTCTTTTAAAGAATCATGTCCTTCATACAAATTCTTCAACTTTCCCAAAACCTCATCTGTAGTTTCTAGATCCATGACTTTTATCAACTTAGTGTTAGTCAAGGCACTTGACAGGGCATCTCTAGCTTTTACATTCAAATCATATTATTTGATTTCATCTTTAGTTGTCAAACCATTTTGAGGCATGGTATATTTTGATTCTACAGCCTTCCATACTTTATAACCAAGACAAAGGAGATGGCTTTTCATTCGTACTTTCCAAAGAGCATAATTTGTCCCATCAAACTATAGAGCTTCCCTTTTATAAGACATCCTAGATCTTCCTCAAGTTGTTAGGCTTTCTTCTGAGGAAACGGCTCTGATACTAATTTTTGAAATGCACCAAACAACTGAAAGGGGGGTGAATCAGTTGTCACAAAAACTTAGCTTCATATGAATATCAAACCATTAATAACTTAATTACCTGTAATCAGATTTAACCATGAAAGCGTGAAACCATAAACTTAATCACAATCACACATCCAACATAGTAGACACTATATTTTTACATGGAAAAAACTAAAAGGGAAAAAGCATGGTGGGTGTTAGCCCATAGAAATATGTGAGTTATAACAATACCAAAAAAACAAAGGCTCATTTCCTATAGGGCTCACTACCCAATTTGCTCACTGCAAAGAATGGCTCACTACCTAAGGGTGGCTCACTGCCAAGGGGTGGCTCACTACCAAAAGGTGGTGAACTAATTTGGTAGCATCTACTTCATGCCTAAGTTTAGTTCCATTAAAGCACAATATAACTCCTCTGCTCTTCTCTTTTGTACCTTTGCACTTATCTTTTCATTTTTACATAAGGACACCTTTTTTGCAACTACATTACATGCTTTTATACTATTCATCAACCTTGGAATGTACATCAAGGTTGGCATTACATTCATCAACCATTGGGAATATTCTCCAAGGTCGACATTAAAAACATACATAAAATAGGTCTAGACCTAATACAAATTTAGCTAAGCCTAAAAGATGTAAAGTGTATGTAGATCATGTCATGCCTTACCTAGGACTCAAGCACAATCCTCCATGCCACAACACACTTCTACAATGTTCAATGCATCTCCGCAAATAGCGAAATTAACCAAGTTGGCCAAGACTGATGAGAGCACTAGGTCTACTAAGAATATTCTTCATTCACAATCCAATTTTCTCTTTGTGGACCAATCCGAAGGTAGGAACACAATCAAGAGACATACAAAAGCATATTGTAATCACCAAGAACAACTACACAATCTCTAACCACTCTGTCAAGAAGATTCTTCAAACCAGAGGATAAGAACAACACTGTCAACCACTGTCATCAGGAAAGAATAGCTTGTGAACTGTCAAATCATGAACCATTGTAGTTGAAGGTGCTTAATATCATTACAAAATTGATTTCAAAATTGCAGACTAGAATACTTCAATGCAAAAGAATATGTAGCATAACACTTTCTCCTTGTGACCACAAAACATATAAGAAAAATAGTTTTCACACTGGTGAACATACCTCACTCAAATCTTCATGCTAAAGGCTCAACCTTGGAATATAACATCTTCAGATAGACTTCTAAATAACTTCCAATCCATAGACAAATATATTCATTCTATAGGAAGTGTGAAGCAAATTTTTGGACTATTCTTCTGAGTATAATACATTGTTTCTACTGTAGCACATTGTTACCACTGGAGGGGCTAATTTTCTCAATATCCTCAACATCAAGATCACTTACATAAATAAATACAAAGCATCTCACTCCATACAAGGAAGAAAAAAAAGTAATAACATAGTTGATACCAATGACAACACAGATATGTTGACATCAATGACAACACCGGTTAGGCATATACTTGCAACAATTATAACATGCTTGTGGATGTCTCTAAATCATGTTCCTACTTTTTGATTGGTGTGCAAAGAGTAATTTAGATCGTAGTTGAAGCATGTTCCTAAAGGTCTTAGTGTTAACAATGGTTTTGGTTGACCTAGTTGTTTTCACTACTTGCAATTATGCTTTGAATTTTGTAAAGTATGTTGTTACGTGGAAGATTGAATTTGAGCCCTAGCTAAGGTGTGGTATGGTTTGCATTCATTCTTTTCCTCTATAAATTTGTTTAGGTCTAAACCTATTCTAATGTATGTATGTATGCCGACCTTGGAGATTGCTCTGATGGTTGATGATTGTAATGCCAACCTTGATGTACATTCCAAGGTTGATGAATTACATAAATGCATGTAATGAACTCGTGAATAAAAAATAGATGATGCAAAGATGCAAAGATGAGTGTGAATTGTAAAAGAAGAGCATAGTAGAGGAGCTTTATTGCAATTCAATGGAACTAAACTCTAGAATGGCATAGATGCTACTATCTCAGTTCACCAAATCTATTAGTGAGCCCCCATTGGCAGTGACCCTCTTCTTTTCATAGTGAGCCCCTTCTTTTACAGTGAGCATTTTAGACAGTGAGCCTTGTAAATTTTGATATATAATTTATATTGTGAACTAACACTCACCGTGGTTTTTCCCTTATTTTGTTTTCCATGTAAAAATCTAGTGTCTTATGTGTTTAATGTGTGAATGTGTTTATGTTTCTGATTATGTGCTTTCATGGTTAAATCTTAATTAAGTGATTAATGTGTTGATGTTTGAAAGAAGTTAAGTTTTTGCTACAACTGATTCACCTCCCCTCCCTTAGTTGTCTTGTGCATTTCAACATAATAACAATGGAAGGAACAATCATGATACTCAGTCATAAAGAGTTAAGGAACAAGCATATTTGATTGAGGTTTTCACTTTAGGCACTATGAAAGGCATAATGAAGAGACCTACAAAAGATTGAGGAAATGGTCCTACAAAAGGAGTGAAGAAGCATAGAGAGCCATGGAGTGTAGAAGGTTTTAGATATCACAGAAGTCTATGTTCTTAGACAAAGATATCGATAGAGAAAAGGTTTTAAGAAGACTAGAGTCCTAGACTTCACTAAAATCAAAGTGATATGAGCATACTCAGAGGGTAGATACACAGAGATAATGAATGGTAGATTAGAAGATAGTCATAGAGAACAATAAGGAGACATTAGCCTTGAGGATAGCAGTCTACTATGCCAACTAGCAGTCAAAAAAGGGTGACAAAGAATAGTCAAAATGCATGGGAATAGTTAGTAGAGCATGTATTTTTTGATGAGCTGATAAGTTTAAGATAAATGATCATAGAAAGGACAGTACATAGAGGTTACCAATAAATGACAAGCAAGGAAAAGTCACTAGGAGATGACTGTCACAATAGTCTAAGGAGAAGTCCTTGTAAATCAGAAGTCTAAGGAGTCGATCATTTCTATAGTATCACTGTACAAACCTTGGTGGACCATGAACTATTCCTAGAGATTATGTATTGATTGATGAAAGAACATATAACCTTCATGGACCCCATGAGGCATAGTTTGGTAATCCATTGAATACTATTAAACTACCATGATCTATAAGGGTTATGTATTTCTTATCAAAGATTAAGAGGTTTTAGCAATGATCTATGACTATAGTAAGGGCCTACCAGAACATATAAACATATACAAAAGCCTATCAATAAAAGGACCTTACCAAGAAGGAGGTGCTAGTTAGCATGATGGAGTAATGTGAACATGGCTTGCATGATCATGAAAGGAGTTTTCAAACAATGAAATGCAAATAAAGACAAAATTTGTTGAAAAGGATAACCTAGTAGGATTATTTCTCAAATTGGTAGAAAGAAAATCTATGTAATACTTGAATGGTACAAATAAACATTATGATAATAGTTTAGTCATAGAAGACCATGTTGGAGCTCCGAAGTCATGAAAATGTAGCACAGGAGCTGAATAGTAAGAGAACTACCATGAAAGTGTAGTTTGAGGTATTAGAGAAATTAAATTTATACCACATGCCCTCAAGGAGTCATGTTTGGTTGCAAACTACATAACACAATAAGAGTGCAAAAGGTGGTTAGGGTAAGAGGACATAGTTGTTCATGCATTTATGAGATACTTGGAAATTTATAACAACACTACAAGTAGTTGGACCATTTGTGATAGCATTATGGACAACTTCGACAACATCCAAGCATCTAGAAGGTTGAGGAGATAATGTTGGAGCCTTTCAAGGAGCATCTACAATTTTGAAGGGTGCACATCCCAACCACTTCCACTTTTCATGCAGTTGGAGCATTCCTAGGAGCTTGAAGAAGACCAAATCAAACTAGGACTCTTCTTGGGTATCAAATGTAAGTTGGCTATTTTTAAGGATTCGTAACTTGGTCAAAATCAATATTTGCATGCTCTCCTATGCTTGGGATTAGATATAGGACCCTTAGGCAAAATTTTTAGGTAGTTCTTGCTAGTCTTCCATCTCTAAAAGACTAAATATTGTAACTCAAATTAGTTCTTTTCCAGCTCTACAAGGGCAGAAACTTGTATTGTAACTCATATTCAAGGTAACATAAAGTATATAATAGTCTATTATTGTATTAAAAAAGCACCTTCTTGATTAATAAAACTCATTTTTGACCTTCTACTTCTCTGATTTATTATGTGCAAATTGAATGATTGATGAATCTTCTTGTGAAATCATTTGAATCCTAGAATGAATGTCTCATTCTAGCACCTTTATGCAGTTGATAACATGTTTTGGGTAGGTTGTAGATTGTGTCATCACATTGAAGCAGTCTTGTTTTGTGAAAACATTGTATTTTCCTTCCAATATTGCAAAATGCATGACCTTTTTCAGAAATATTGACACTCAAACATGGAAAAAGTTGAGTTTTGTCTACAATAGGCTGAGTTGTGAGCAAGATAGTGTGTCTAAACAAGCAATATAGGTCTAAAATTAGCTTAGGTGCATCACCACATAGCTATAGTTTTTCTATTATGTCATTTTCTACCCTTTTCATCTGTAAACAATAGTAGATTAGAGTAGTTTAGGTGAGAAATTGAGGGAATTATCCCTTCATCTGGAGGTTTAGCTTCAAGTTTTGCAAGGTCCCACACCTAGAAGATATTCCCATTATATCATGGGGTCTTGGTGAATCACATTCAACAAGAGGGTGCATTTTCATTAATAACAGTTTGTAGAATGTAATGCCAACCTTGATGTACATTACAAGGTTGATGATTCATATAAATATATATAATGAATTCATGAGTGAGGTGTGACGGTACGAAGGTGCGAAGAAAACTGTGAAGTGTAAAAGAAAAGTAGAGCAGAGAAGATATATTGCACTTCATTGGAACTGAACTAAGGCATGTTGTAGATGCCACTATATCAATTCTTGGTAGCAATCCACCCTTTGGAAGCAATCCTTTCATTTGGGTAGTGAGCCCTTTGGCAATGAGCCTCTTTTATTATTCGATATTGTTACTACATTATATTGTGAGCTAACACTCACTGTCATTTTTCCCTTTTAGGGTTTTCCACATAAAAATCTAATGTTCATCTGTGTATGGTGCTAATACATGTTTATGTTTTGATTATGCTCTTCATGTTTAATCTTCATAACAGAATAATGAGCTAAAGTAAGTGAATGTGAATGTGATTTTGTTTAAAGAAGTTAAGGTTTTTGATACAATTGATTCATCCCCCCCTCAGTTGTCTTGTGCCTTCAACAATTGGTGTTATAGCGAGGTTCCTTGGAAGAAAGCCTAAAATCCTAAGGTAGATCTGAGATGGCACACAAGAAGGATATTCCTCAATTTGATGGATCTAACTATGCCTACTAGAAGGTATGAATGCAAAATTATCTTATTTCTATTGGTTATAATGTTTTGACAATGGTTAAAGATAAATACATAGAACCTAAACATGGCCCTATTGGAAAGAGACATTTTTAGGCATGTTAGGTGTTGTCATTGATAGCAACTGAATGTATCTTACATATATGCAGTACATCTTTTGATCATACCGAAAGTCAAAATGCAAATTTGTCTAAGTCTGGATAGATAGGAACAATGCATTTGATAAGGTTCAGCACTTTGGTTTGCATTTCTCCATAGGTGATGATATTGTACTATAGATATGAGGTAATATTAAGGGATGTTAGGACTACCTAAATCCAAGTTTTTAGCCTCCCATGATGTAGGGATTGAAAGTTACAAGCATCTGAGTATCAAGTTTTGGTTAGATAGTTCAGTCCAGTGAAGAATAGGCTGACTTTGTGTTTGATCCTTGTACGGATTAGAAAATGTTGTTTGTTGAGTAATTTATGAGATCTAGTAGTATTGGCCAATATGTTAGGTGACTTGAATACATAGGTTTTGGTTTGCATTGATGTTTGTGCATGGATTCAGCTGACAGAACAATGATCTTGAAAAGTTTGTAAGTTTTCTTGAGGCCGAATGTAGTTGATGAAATCTCATGTTACAGATATATATAGTTGATGGATTCAAACATTTTGGTGTGTGGATGGGAGAATATGATGTGAGAGGTGTGAAGTGTGGTAGTAACAAGTGTGAAGCAAGAGATTAAGGCATTAGATCATGGCAGAAAGAGATGAAGTGTATAAAATCAGTGTATTGAGCCTAACCAGAACTATAATCCTACATTATTAGATGCTATTCTTTAGTTTAAATAATTCAATGAACTTTTTGTAATCAATTTTGTAGGTTGTGAGGCTTCTTTGAGTAGTGAGCTCAGGGTAGTGTTCCCAAAGGCATGTGCCTTCTCCTTTTGTAATACTTTTAATAGAGTATAAATTTTTGTGGGTTAACCCCCACCGTGGTTTTTCCCTTAACCAGGTTTCCATGTAAAATCCTAGTGTTCATGTGTAATGATCTTATTTTTGTGGTTCTTATTTCTTGTCTTTGAATGTATGTGGTAAATTTATAAAGGAACATAATAATAAGTTTTGCAGAACACTAATTTAGCCCCCTCTCAATGTTCCTTAATATCAACAATTGGTATCAGAGCTTGGTGCCTTGGAAGAAGTTTAACAGCTTGAGGAAGATCTGGGAAGGTATTTCAATGGGTTCATTTAGATATTCTTAAGGCATCAATGAACAACTTCAAGTTGCTTTAGAAGATCTTGATCAGTCCAGAGCATAAATCAATAAACTAAAAGAGAACCTTAAAGATACTAAGGATTTCATTTAGACCTTGAAAGGACAACTAAGAAAATCTATGGAAAAGAGGAAGGAGCTACTTCAATAGTTAGAAAATCAGAATGAAGACAATGACATGGATGAGGCTATAAAGGAGAAGACAAGAGAATGTGAGAAGCTGGAAAAAGAAGCTATTGTCTGAAAACATGAGATGGAATCTAGGGTGATGAGGCTAAGCAAGGAAATTGAAGAAAGGAAGAAGACTAAAGAAAACCTAAATCAATCTCTAAAAGAAAGAATAGAAGAATGCTGTGGAATGGATAGAATAATTGGCCATCTAGAGTGTGATCTACAAGAAACCAAAGATAATGAGGAACAACTTAAAAGACAAATTGTTATTCTCAAACATGACCTACAAGCTATAAATGAATACAAAGAGAAGTTCAAGATAAGATTATCCAAACTTGAGGTGCTCCTTGATAACTGGAAGAGGACAGATGATAAGCATGGTCTGGGATTTGAGAAAGATGAAAGCTCTGAATCCAAGAATTAGAGAAATAGATCTAGAAGACCTCCGATCAAACAACCTAATGCTCAAAAGTATCCATCCTTCAATGGAAAATGTTTCAAGTGCAACAAATTTGGTCATAGAGCTACTCAGTGCAGAAGTAGAATGAATCAAAATGGTCCATTCTTCTTTGGTCAATGCTTCAATTGTAAAAGGTATGGTCATAGATCCAATGAATACAGAAGTATGATAATGAATAACTCTAACAACAAAGGAAATGTCAATTCTTTCAATGGAAAATGTTTTGCATGTAATAGATTTGGACACATGGCTAATCAGTGTAGATCAAGAGGGAATCAAGAAAAAGGGAAAAGAAATGTTGTGTGCTTTAATTGCAACAGATCCGGTCATATTGCAAGATTCTATAGAAAAAGGAATGATGATAGAAAAGGTCTAGTAAATAGAAACTAGAATATGTAGCGATATGATAAAAGGTAATGGAAAAGTAGATGTGAATGAGATCTAGAATGAAATGAATGAGACATGCGTAAAGAAAGATGAAATGAATAATGGTAATGGATCCGCACCAGAATCTGGTGCTAATAATTCCTCTGGGAATTGACATTGGAGCTCCAACTCAGGGGGAGCTGCATTGAAAATTGAATTCCCCCTATAAATAAGTGAGTGTAAATCTGGCATGATGAATGAAGATAAAGAAGCCTATTACAAGTCTATTGAAGAAAATTTTGAAAGAAAATGAGCTAATGTGATTGATTACGAAGCAATTGAAGATTGACTATATTCAGAAACAGTGTAACTGGTAGAATTAGGGTAAAGCATTTATTACAATGGTGAATTAGGTTTTATGGAGCATAAAAATTAATTTACTCAATATTTGAGTCACTTTGCATTTAAGGAGAATAGGGAGAAGAGAACTTGAGCTAAGATTTCAAAGATTTGGAGTGTGAAAAGCGAATTCGATAGCCAACCCTAATTCCATGGAGAAAAAATTATTTTCTTATGAAGCTTTAAACTTGAAATCTTTTGAAATGGCTACATCTCTAGTTGTGAATATCACTGAGCAACCTAGACCAAAGTTTAAGAAGCTTCCGTTCAAGTCCACTAAATTCAATCTAATGGGACAATTTTATGACATGCCATATGGAGTTCTTCACACAGAGGATGTTAGGGATTACATTCACGCACCTCTAGAAGAGCATAACAACTTAAGAATTGTTGAACTATTTCTTAATCACTTAATAGATGATGATTTTGAACTCAAACCGGAGTATAAAACCCTGGAAGATAAGAAATTTTTACAATTTGTTGAGTTTCTGATATTCACAGAAGACGAGTGGGTCTGGTATGTCTTGAACCGTATCCATGATGAATTCATATGGCTAAACCATCTTTTTAAGATCACAAAAGATGAAATAATGGCAGTTACAGGGTTGAATTCAACCAGAACTCTACCTTAGTTGAAGGTCGTGAAGAATCAACTAGTGATAGAGGCAACTGGATCAAAATTTGATAAGAGAGTTATGACTATAAATGATATAGAGGATCATGGGATCATATTCACATCCATGGTGATTGGGTATAAGATATATCATTCAAGAAGAGAAAACTCAATATCTGAAACAACCATTTATACTACATATTAGATGATAAAAGAAGATACAGACTATGATCTCTATGAATTGATACAAAATTACCTTATGGAGAATTTAAGAAAAATTAAGAAGAACAAGAAGTATTCATTCAAATTTGGTACTCTAATTGTATGTCTTTTCTTTTACTTTTTGAGTGAGCTCCTTGGAAAGAAGAATGTATATTAGACTAATAACAAGCTGGTAGAAATTCAAATTAGAAATTATTTGAGCAATTTAGGCAACTATGAGGCACATAATTTTGCCCTTTGGGGATTCTTCAAGAATTTCTAGAATATGATGCAAGCTAGGGAAAGAATACCTAGTGCTATGCTTAAAAAATACAAGGACACCATTTGTTTTATGGTTACTGTTAATGAATGTTGGATGGAAGCAGTAGAGCCTAGAGTTGTGTGGATCATGCCCATGGGGTATAAAGTGGATGGACGTGTATTGGAGATGTATACACAACATTTGTTGAGCCAGCCTAGGGATGGCTGAGGAGAGATTTGGAACATATCAAGAAATTTCACAAAAATTGCATGTTGAATTCAAGGCTTCTACAACCAAGAGAACTACGAGAAAAGAAGTTGAGCAGTTGGCTGAGAAATTTAGCCTTACCAAGGAAGTTGTGAGACAACATAGGGAAAGGAGAGAGAAGGCTGAGAAGGAGAAATAGGACAGGGAATAGGGAAGTGTTCTGATAGAATCCTCCTCCAAATCAAGGACTACTAGGAGTTCTAGTACAACCTCTAGTGCATCACCCTCTCTTGCTGTAGAAAAATTCAAAGAAAAACCTACCGGTAAGGAAGGAAAAAGAACAAAAGTAATGGGCAAGAGGACATATGTTAGTGTGAAGGAGGATAAAGAAGAAACAGATTAAGATGATGAGGTCAAAGAGTTGAAAGTCTCAAGCACTAAAGCTACCAAAGTATCTAAGGAGAAGCCCTCCAGAAGCAACAAGTCAAGAAAAAGACATAAGTTAGAGGCTTATGTTGAGAAGCCTACCCTTTCTGTGGAAGACATTATTAAGTTAGTCACTGTAGATGGAAACTTAAAGCCAATGACTGAGTTTTATGATCATTACAGTGATGTTGATAAGAGAGTTTTGGAGGAAGCAACAGTCAAATACTTGAATATCTACAATAAGAATTTATTTGAAATTACTTCTGAAATTCCAGAAAGCCTTGTAAAAATTCTAGAAATAAGAAAAGAAATTGCAAAAGCTAAGGATATTGAGCTTCAGGAGCATTTGCTAATAAAATTGTGTCCTCAAATTACTCCGGAGCAAATGAACCTGATATTCAGAGAAGTGAAATAGGATTTTAGGAGTAAAGTCAAAATGAATAAGCTCATGCTGGGTGAGATTGATAAGGTAGTTGAAGATACTCAGGAGATTCTTCTGAATGCATTGAAAAGACATAATCTTCCCACTATTGAGGGAGAAATATTAAATAAATAAGATGAAGAGATGATGAAGAAAGATAATGTTGTTCATGTAGAAGTTTCTCTGGACCATACATAAATGAACATGGAATTTGAAGACAACGAAGATCAAGAAAAAGAAATTGATTCCTCCATTCCGAATGTTGAAGAATTTGATAGAAATGATGAAAATGCTACTGCTGAGGATACACAAAATCCTCGGGAAAAGAATGTAGAAGAAATTTCTAATAAAAGGAAAAATGCCTCTAATAATGATGCAGAGAAAGTAGAAGAAGAGAAAAGAAAGAAAATGATAAGTAGAACAATGAGGTTGTCTCCAGAAAGGGAGAAGATGCAGGCCCCAAAAAGCATAAAACTGAAACATATTGGGCAAGAGACACTACAGAAGCAATGAAATAAATTTTGGAGAAAGATAAATAAGTCGTAGAGGATCTAGATTTAATTTAAGGTCCAATTAATTTGGCTACTCTCTCACCAGTATAGATGATAAAGTTGGCCTCTTTTGCACAAGCTAAGGCCATAGAGGAAGTCTTGAAATTACATATAGAAGACAGTGAATTGCTTGGTCTTGTGTCTGGGATTTTGGAGAAAATAATGCCTACATTTCAGAAGGACTCATCAGCATCTCCCTCTGGTCAGTTGAAGAGTCTGATAAACTCTATAAGTGCTCATTTTGAAACTTTTAAGAAGTCAGCAGAAGTTAAAGTCTGAAATGAATTCAAAGAAAAGAGATTTGTTGAAATAAAGAAAATAATTAGTTATGATAGATCAATGATTGATATTGGTGTAAAGAGTATTCAAAATGCCCTCTCTGAAGGTGTAGAGATTTATAAGTTTTGCCTAAATCGGTCTAAAGTTGTTGAAGATATTGAGAAGAGGATTAAGGACATAAAGCTTAAATTATTTAACATCTCTTAGTCCTATAGTCCTTTAACTGAGTCTATAACAACTAAAGAATGTCAAGTAATGAGTTTGTGAAATAAATTGAGTAATTTGGAGATCAAAAAGGTTAAAGTTTTGGACAGATTAGATGAGCTCCAGGGACTAATTTCCCCTAAGTTAGAGACTATGTATGATATATTGGTAGAATCCAAAATGCTGCTGCTACTTGTGATCCTACTAATCTTCAAAAGGTAGAATCACATGCATTTTTGTTCAGTGCACATATATCCATTTTGGGTAGCATAAAGAAGAACTGGGACAGTGAGTTGACTTGGTTGAAAAACATTTTTGGTGATATCTTTTTGCTCATGAACAAGGCTTAAGGACTGTGTGTTCATATATGGGAGTATGTACATAGAGTTTTGGTATATGAATCTTAGCCTTTGCCATTGATGTCAAAGGGGGAGAGGAAAGCAGTGAAAAATGAGGAATTCATCTAAGGGGGAATGTTGCAAATCACAAGTGTACATAGTAAGGGAGAGTTGTTCTAACACTTACTCATTTTTCACTAAGTTTTGTCATCAATGCCAAAGGGGGAGATTGTTGGTAAGAGACACTACTAGGCATGTTAGGTGTTGTCATTGATGGCTACTAAATCTATCTTACACATCTGCATTACATATTTTCATCATACCAGAAGTCAGAATGCAGATTTGTCCAAGTCTGGATAGACACGAATAGGGCATTTGATAGCGTTCACTACTTTGGTCCGCATTTCTCCATAGGTGATCATATTGTGCTACAGATCTGAGGTAATGTTAAGGGGTGTTAGGACTACCTAAATCTAAGTTTTTAGCCTCTTGTGATGTAGGGATTGAAGGTTACAAGCATTTGAGCATTGGGTTTTGGTTAGACAGTTCAGTCCAGTGAAAAACACGCCAACTTTGTACTTGATCCTTGTGCAAATTAGAAAATGTTGTCAGTTGAGTAATTTATGAGATCAAGTGGTATTGACCGATATGTTAGGTGACATGAATATATAGGTTTTGGTCCACATTGACGTTTGTGCATGGATTTAGCTGACAGAACAGTGATCCTGAAAAGTTTATAAGTTTTCTTAAGGTTGACTGTAGTTGATGAAATCTCATGTTAAGGATATATATAGTCAATGGGTTCAAGCATTTTGGTGTGTGGATGGGAGAATATGATGTGAGAGGTGTGAAGTGTGGCAGTAATAAATGTGAAGCAAGAGATTAAGGCATCAGATCATGGCAGAACAATGAGATAGGGTAGAAAGAGATGAAGTGTATAAAATTAGTGTATTGAGCCTAACCGAAATTGTAATCCTGCATTATTAGATGCTATTCTTTAGTTCAAATAATTCACTGAACTCTTTGTAATCAATTTTGTAGGCTATGAGCCTCCTTTGAGTAGTGAGCTCTGGGTAGTGTGCCCGAAGGCATGCACCTTCCCCTTTTGCAATACTTTTAATAGAGTATAAATTTTTGTGGTTTAACCCCCACTGTGGTTTTTCCCTTAACCAGGTTTCCACATAAAAATCCTAGTATTCATGTGATCTTATTGTTGATGTTCTTATTTCTTTTCTTTGAATGTATGTGGTAAATTTATAAAGGAACATAATAATAAGTTATACAGAACACTTATTCACCCCCCCTCTCAGTGTTCCTTAATATCCACATGTCCAAAGACTAATGAAGAGATTAAGGATTATGATGTTGTAAATGTGTGCCTATGATGTGCTTTCATTGATGTCAACATATCTCCTTATCAGAGACAGTGAACATAGTACAAATCAATAAAGTAGATTTCTTCACATTTCCAGTGAATTAAAGATCAGAGTTTGTGGACTAAAGGGTTTGTATAGGATTGTATGAAGTTGCTCCATTTAAGATTTGAGATGTTTGCATGAAGTATTGGTGAAATTATGGCCAGTTCAGTAGAACCAAGTTTTTGTTGTTGTTCAGAGGTAAGAGGGTGACAGGAACTTGGTCTGAATTACTTCGCATTGAAATATTATGGTTTGTAGTTCTACAGGTATGATTGGGATATTGATGTGTATCCTCAACTCAAGTGGTTCATGGTTTGGAGATCCGCAAGCAATCTTTCTAGTGTGATAATCATGTCAGTTGGTGTTCTTAAGTTCTGGTATGAAGATACAAGAGATTATGATGATTTGAGGTGGTACAGTTGTTCTTGTTGATTTCATTGTGCTTGTGGAGGTCTCTGGATCATTTGCCTATATGTTGGTGGTCCGCATTGAAGATCGAGCTAATAGTTAAAGATTTCTCCTTGGGTATTGCTGTTATTTCCAGTCTTAGTCGATTGGATGGTTCATACATGTTCCGGATGATCAAAGAGAAGTTCTATGAAGTGTGGCATGTTGCTCAAGGAAGATTTGAATCCCAATTATGTCTGGCTGACAATGTAGTGATCCGCATGTAGTATTTTGTATTCAGTCAAGTCTTTTTGTAAATGTTTGTAATGCTAACCTTGGAGATTGTTCCAATGGTTGATGAATGTAAGGCTGACTTTGATGTTCATTCCAAAGTTGATGTCATGTATAAATAAGTGTTGTGAAGTCGTGGAAATGTGGGAATGTGAGCGAAGATGCAAGTTTAGTAAGGAAGTGTTTGGGGCTAGAGCAGAGGTGTTGTGAGCTTCAATGGAACTGTACTTTGCCATGAAGAAGATGTTGTTTCTTAGTTCAATTCATGCATTAATTTTGTGAATGTTTCTAGAGGTAGTGAGCCTCTTTTGGGCAGTGAACTCTTGGTAGTGCACCCAAAGGCAAGAGCCTGCCCATTTTCTATTCTTTTAATAGAGAATAAATCTTGTGGGTTAACTCCCACCGTGGTTTTCCCTTAACTGGGTTTCCACATAAAATTCTTGGTGTTATGTGTGTTGATTATGTTTCTACTCATGTGTTAGTGATTCATGCTTTCATGGTTAAATCATTAATCTGATAATAAGTGCTTAAGAAGTTTAATAGTAGCAAAAGTTAAAAGTTTTGAGACAACTAATTCACCCCCCTCTCAGTTGTCTGTCCTTATTTTCAACAATTGGTATCAGAGCCAGGTTCCTCTAAAAGAAGCTTGACTACTTGAGGAGATCCAGGATGTCAACATACAAGAAAGATAGTTTGAGATTTGATGGAGCAATATCAGGAGTTCTGGTGGAGTATTGGAAGAATCAGAGATTGTTTCCATGGTACTCAGATCCTTACCTGATGCATACAAGCATAAAGTTGTTGCTATTTAGTAGATCAGGACTATCACAATAGTTACAAGAGATCATTTGGTTGGCAATATTTTAGCACTTGAAATGAGTGAGTTTGGTGATTCTCTTCCTAAATTAGAATCTGTATTTAAGGCTAGTGTTTTTGGAAAGCCTATATAGATTTGATCTAGGTGAAATCTCTTCAAGAAGATCAACCAGATATGAAAAGGAAAGGAAGGAACTTGAAGAATATGAATATGAGCTTGAACAACTTGAAGCCCTCATTACCGAAAGATTACCAAGAGCATCTGGTAAGTATGAAGGAGAGTTGCCTTTCAAATGTTTTGCTTACAATAAGATTGGTCATTTTGCTTCAAGATGTTTGGAGAGGGTTTCATAACCAAACCCTAACAAACCTAAGGGTCAGAAGAAATGCTACTATGTCCAAGAAGCTGATGATGAAGGAGTCATAGATGATGAGTCTGATATGGGAAGTACCTCTGGAAATGATTGGGTGTTCATTGCTATCCAAAAAGAAGATTTGGTGCCTACTGGATATACTAGTTGTGTAAATGTGGAAAGTGCCTTGGCTACTTAGGTTGAAGAAAAGGATGAGTGGGTGATTGACAGTGGATGTTCTCATCATATGACTGGTGACAAAAGTAAGTTTATAAGTTTTGAAAAATAAGAAGGTGGAATAATGAAGTTTGGAGACAATTTAGCGGTAGAATGTGTGATAGAGAATCCATCTCTCTTGATGGTAAGACCAATACTAATGATGTTATATATGTAGAAGGATTGAAGCATAATCTTATCCGTGTTGGATAGCTAGTTAACAAAGGATATGATCTCTGATTCAAGGATGGAAAATGCAAAATTTTGGAAAGCTCTAGAACTGAGATCGCATCTGGCACATAGACTAGAGGTAATATCTTTCATTTCAATAGTGCTGGTAAAAGTTATTTAATTTCTTAGATTGATTAGAGCTGGTTATGGTATAGGAGAATGTGTCATGTAAACTTTGACAACATTGTCAAGATAAGCTCTACTCAAGTTGTGAGAGATCTTCCAAAGCTTGTAAAACATGGTAATAGTATGTGTAAGGAATGTCAGTTGGGAAAACAAAGCAGAGATACATTTAAAAGTAAAGAATAATTTTCAAGTGGATTATTAGAACTTGTACACACTAATTTGTGTGGTCCTACTAGAGTTAGGAGTTTGCAAGAAGACAGATACTTTATGTTGCTGATTGATGATTACTCCCATATGATGTGTGTCACTTTCTTGAAAGAGAAATAAGAGGCTCTTGACAAATTCAAGGTGTTTAAGGCTAAGGTGGAGAATGAGATTGGTGTGAAGATAAAGTGTCTAAGATTTGACAGAGGTGGAGAGTTTACCTCCGATGAGTTCAATGAATTTGTGAAAAAGCATGGAATAAGAAGACCGTTATTTGCTCCTAGGACTCCTCAGCAGGATGGATTTATGGAAAGGAAGAATCAGACTATTCAAGAGGCTGCTAGAACCATGATGATGGAGACAAATGTTCCATATGCTTATTGGAGAGAAGCTATGAATACTATTGTCTACACTCTTAACCGGGTGCATATCAAAGGTAATACTTGGTAAAACACCTTATGAACTATGGTTTCATAATGCTCCTATTGTCAAATACTTTAGAGTTTTTGGTAGTAAATGCTATATCAAAAGAGATGAAGAATTAGGCAAGTTTGATCCAAGATGTGATGAAGGAATATTTTCGAGTTATTCTAATCAAAGCAAGGCATACCGGTGCTTTAACAAAAGATTGAGAAGAATTATCAAAAGTGCTAATGTCAAGGTAGATGAAAGGAAGGAGAGACCTTCTAGGACTTGTGGATATGATTTAGATGATCAAAATGAAGATCCATATGAAGGAAAGCAAGATCAAACTCAAACTCAGATTTAGAGTGCTCCAGATATACCAGTAACTCAAGAAGTCAATTCAAATGTTGAGGAACAAAATCAAGAATTAGAAGTTTAAGAAAATCTCAAAACACCCAGGTGTGTAAGGTTGAATCATTTTAAAGATTAGATCATAGGAGATATAAATAAAGGTGTTCAAACTAGAAGAAAATTTGTTGAAGAACAAGTGGAGTATTGTTTGATTTCAAAGATTGAACCAAAATCAGTAAATGAAGCTTGTAATGATGAAAGTTGGGTAAAAGCAATGAAAGAAGAATTAATGCAAATGGAAAAGAATCATACTTGGGATTTTATTCCTAGACCTGAGAAAAAAAATGTAATTGGAACTAAATGGGTCTTCCAGAATAAATTGAATGAAGATGGTGAAGTTATGAGAAACAAAGCAATATTGGTGTGCAAAGGATACTCTCAGGTAGAAGGAATTGACTTTGAAGAAAATTTTGCTCTAGTACCAAGTATAGAAGTAGTCAGAACATTTCTTGCCTTTGCTTCTTACAAAAATTTCAACATTTACGAGATGGATGTCAAGTTAACATTTTTGAATGGAGATTTGGAAGAAGTCTACATTGAACAACCAGAAGGATTCCAGTTGTCTAATCAAGGAGATATGGTCTGCAAATTCAGGAAAGCATTGTATGGACTTAAAAAAGCACCAAGATCCTAGTATGCAAGATTAGATAAGTATCTACTAAAGTTAGGTTTTAGAAAAGGCACATCTGACAGTAATCTTTACTTCAAAATTGATCATGAACACATCTTGATTGTTGAGGTAGTTGTTGATGATATCATTTTTGGTGGAAATGAGACCATATGTAAAAAATTTGTTGATCAGATGCAAAGTGAATTTGAGATGTCCATGCTTGGTGAAATGAACTTTTTCTTAGGTCTATAAATCATTCAGTCAGATAAGGGCATATTCATATCTCAGTCCAATATACCGATTAGCACTCTCAACCAATGCGCCATGCATGTTAAGCATAAATATAAGTGGAGGAGTTTCTATTTATTACACTACAAAAATCGTGATGAAGAAGGAAAAGGCTCTTTTGAAGGTTTGAGCCCCCGACCATCCTTTTACTATAGGCATAGCTAACCAATAAGCTATACACATTTTGTTCAATGATTTTCAGTAATATTTCTCTTTTGTTATCATTCAATAGTGTGTGTCCCCTATATAAAGGGAGTAAAGTTGTTGCAGAGAGGGGGGAAGCCAAAAAAAAGAGGAGAATATTGTCACGAAATTATGACTGAGAGGACATGAAAAATGAGAATAAAAGCACAAAGACACTTTGAAATTGTATTCTTTTAAGTGTAAGTGGGTTTTTTTGAAGGCTTTTGAAGCCTAACCCGTGAATGCTGGACTAATGAGAATACAAGAGAGTTTTTAGGCATTGAGAGGAGAGTGTGAGAGGATGTTTTATGTAGGTCTAACGTATTTTTGATGTAAAAAGGTAAATTGAATTTTGACATCATTAATAAAATTGGTCCCACATTGAGAAGCAGACCTGGAGATGTAGCCCAAACACATGGGTGAACTCTGTTAACAAACCTGTTATTGTCTCTTCGTTTTCTCTTATTTATTTAAGTATTTTGATTCCTTCTTTGAGTTATTAATTATGAAAATTAACGTAATTAGTTAATATGTCATCAAGTTGTGTAACTGATTAAGTGAACCTAGTTCTGTAATTTCAACTGAAAATAAACATAACCATGCAATTCTGTTGATGCGATCAATAATTCTGTAATCTGGGTTAAGTGCAATTTAAATTGTAATCCTTTATTACATATCAACTCCTCTCCTCCAACACAAGATCTTTTCTAATAAGGATTGGTGGTCTGAAACTTTATCTTCCCCATCCCTGTTGCTCTTAGCTCTGTGTTTCTTCTTGTTGAGTCTCAAAAGGGTGTTTTTTGATATCTTGATCTGAATTAACTAGAACAGACTAAGATTTGTCATGCTTTTTAGACCAACTTCCTCTTGAAGTACCTATTCAACTATGCCATTATAGAAATCATTTCCAACATTAAAAAATGTCATCCATCATGGATCTCATGGCCTGTTTTGAAAATATACCACTCCTGGCATCAATTCTCCCTCCTCCAAAAAATCTTTGTACCCAACCTCTGACCCATTCCATTCCCTTATCTAGTAGTCTCCATCCAAGAACATCCCATCTACTATTGTATCTTTTTCACTAAAACAATTTGTGTCCATTTCTTTCCCATGGGAGGATGCGATCAACACATGTAGGTCGATTGATCTGTCTAATTCCTTTTCTAACTTAGAGGAGATCCCCTCTAGAGAAGACCCTTCTAAACAATGATACTCAATTGGTGAGTGGGACCTAGGGCTTTCCTCAAGGGAAAATCTTTGATCCAAACCCTTATCCTTTGCCAAAAACTCTCAACTATTTATAGGGCAGCAATGTTCAAACTGTTTTCCCTCTCCTTCCTCAATTCCATTCTCCAAGGGAGTTACCAAATCTAAGAGATTTTCCTAGATTGTCTTCATAGAAGGAATATTTGAAGTCACAAGTGGTTCGTGAAAAGAAACCCTTTTGGAGCATGCCTTGGTGGCAGAGTCTAAACTCCAGTTAATGTGATCATGTCCCCACTATTGGAAAATCTGATTTCATGACCTTCAAAGTAGATTTCTTGTGTCTATTCTCCTTCAGAAGATTGTAAAGTGATATTTTTAGGAAATCACTTCTATATTTCTAGACTGATATAAACTCTAATGCTTTCCTCTACCACTAGAGGCAACAATTCTTCCTTGGTTTGGAAGACACCAATTGAGTCACCAATGAGAATCAAGATTTTCTGCACTCTGTATTCTAAAGGTAAATTTTTAAGATTTATCCAAAAAAAGTGTGAGAAATCTCCACATTTAAAGTTTTAAAATTTTGTTGCCATGCTTGCAAATATAATTCTACTCCTTCATAGAACTAGACTCTTTTTTGAAGAAATGAATTCCTATCTTCCTTATTTAGAAAGATGACAATGAAAAACCTTCCTCAAGTAGAGTGACCTCCTCACTCTCAAGCCAACTCATTTTAATCTAAGAAAGAAAATTAGAGGAGGGATTCTTCTATAATTTACCTATTAAAGTAGTCTCTTTGAGGGTGTGGGAATTTGAATCTCCCTATTTTGGGATGATTTCTTCTTATTATGAGAGGTTCCTTTGATGGGATACTCCTTTTTGCCTTCTGCATCAGGTGTCTTTCTCTATGGCCCTTTAGGGTGAGCCTCCCTGTGGCCACGATTCATCCATGAGTAAAAATATTCCTTCTTGTTGTAATCCTAAAATGCTCTATTTGAAGGGTACTAGTATCTCCCATTCCTTTGTGAGTAAGGCTATCAAAAGAACTTACTTTTATGAAAGAAAGTTCCTAGTTTTGGAAACTTGCTGAAACCATTCTTCCATCTCCATGATTCCCACCTGGTATCTTCTAGTTCTTGGAGAGCTTTGTTTGGAGGGGGCTGGAACCTTCTAGGTCTTTGTGAAAAATGTTGTCGATACTTTTGTTTGTGCTTTTGGAAGCCCAACTGGCTGAGATGAAAAGGCAGCTAAGGGGACTCAAATCTTCAGTGGTAGTGAGGGTCCCCATACCTCCTATTATTGACAAAACTCCATCTAAAGTTTCTAAAAACCTTGGGCCCTTGTGCCATCCATACATCACTGGAGTAGGGTGATACATAAACTATAAAGTGGTGATTACCTCCCCTATCTTTCTCCCTAGGGAACATAGATCTGTGGTTGATGTAGGAGCATCCAGAAGCATTCAAAATAGTTGGGATAGTTAACATTGAAATTGCAGAGTACAGAGAGAGGAGCCTTGGAGAATATTGCATTTTACCACATTTGCATATCAGAGGTTGGGGAGTTGGAATTTGTATCTTGACATTGTCATCTACAACATATCCAAAATTTAGATTATTTGGGTTTGATTCCAGAGAGTTATCGTTGTCAGAAGATTATCTATCTTTACCTATTTTCACATAGCAAAGTCGATAGGGTTCAGTGAAGTCTAATCAACTTGCAGAGCAAATCTGTGACTTGCAGAGTCTAAAGAAACACTATTCAATTAAGTATAGGACCTGATCGACCTTCATGAAGATCTGTGTGAATTTTTATGTACTAGTGGAGAAATACCTTATGTTTAGGTCTGACCTATCTATGTACACACGTTTCATACTAGTTGTTGCAATTAGGCTAACTTGATAATAACTTGAAGGCTTGCGGAGGATATAAATGAGAGATAAAGAGTTTTTTCTAGGCAGTGATAAATGGCACGAAGAAAGGGAGCAAGATCTTAAGTTGTTTTGATCCAATTGAATAGCAGAATAGAGAAGAAAGTGGAGTAGGAAGCAGAATGTGTTATAGAGTAGAGAATTGAGATGTAGAAGGAAGGAATCATGAAAGAGTATTGTTGTATGAAACTATTATAATCCTCGTGCTATGACCTAGCATCTGTAAAGCCCTTGAGGCATGAGTAATTTGATTTGAAGTTATAATATATGAGGAATGAGCTTTGAAGGCTGGTTTTTTCCCTATTAGGGTTTTCCCAAGATATATCTTGGGTCATATATTCATGAATATCTTTTATCTTTCTATTGACTAGCTGTAATCTTCCATTGCATATCTATTTGATCATAGTGTTAATTATTTAAGGCTGCAAGGTTGGACTATCCTTCACTGGACCCTCCTACCTTGACTGCATCAATGGTTGTACCATACTTTCCTCTGAAAGATTTCAAAAATTCTATTCCTCCAACTCACCCTTTGAGATCACTAGTTTTGCTCCTTCTGGCACTGCATATTGGATTCTTCATTGTCATCAGCCTTATGTATTTTTAATATTATGGATATTTGAAAAAATGTATTAAGTTAAAATATTTGGTTGAGTTACATGCATTAGTCAAATTGAGAAATTAAATGTATTAGTCATTTAAAGGAATTTTCCTATATGAATTTTATTTATAATGTCAATAGGATTTATAAGGGTAGATACTTAATTCATAAAATATCTATGTGAAACATCCTCTTTTGAATTAGCTTGTTATTTGTGAAAAGGAAAAAAAAGGTAATTTGGGGGTTTAGGGAATTTTGGAATGAAAAGGGAGAAGGAAAGGATTTAGTTTTCACTTATGCTTTTACTCTATTTTCTCCTCTCTCCTTCTTGTCGTAGTACATACTTGTTTTGGAAGATTGGCTTGTTGTTGGTAAACTATTAGAGAAGAAGGATCTTGGAAATCTTGCGTTTGTGTGTATAGGTTCTAGGAAGATCTCCAACTTTTTTTGTGAATTACTTTGGAAAGACAAAAGTATTCCAGTGTTTGATTTTATTCATTTACTTGTTGGTTCATGCTTTTTGTAAAACTATTGTACATATCCTCTAGTTGTAATCAAAACTAGTATAATACTATTTATATTTTATATTTCCTAGATACACTAGAAGTTGAACAATCATCTAGAAGCTGAATTGAACCATCATTTCATATTAATAAATATGTATATTGTATCACATTTTGTATGAATGGAGTGAAAGATTCGTTGAATACTTTCTTGTTGTCTAATTTCTCGTTTGTTTCATTTTGTCAGTCTTTCCTTTGCATTTAATTCCTAGGTATATATTGGTACTAGAGCAAGTTATTCATCCTCTATTCTCTCAATAAAATACTCCTCTAGTCATTTCAATTTTTCAATAAATATCCAATCCTTTCCTATGTGCTTGTTTGAATTTAATCATAAGAAAGATCAAGGGTTTGAATCAAAGGCAAGGTTGATGGTTCAAAAACACTCTTGCTACTTGCAATATAGTCTACACATCACGTCCAAGCACAAAGGACGTGTTGATATGATTGTTAGTCTTATAATAGTGAATAAAAGTTTACACAACAAACCTTTATCATTTTGAAAGATATGATAAATTCAGGATGAATTTATAATCCCAAGTCTCTATTGGTCAGATATTCATCTTCTAATAGTTACTTAGGGTTTGATTTGATCATGTTGTTTTCTATTTTAGGGGAATTATGCAGTTTGTTTATAGAATTCTTGTTCAAATGTACAAATATTTGCTCTATTCCACTTGATCTGCAAGTATTCTCACTCAATTGTGTTAAATCCTATAATCTTTAGTCATGATATGCAAATATTTATATGAATATATCCTAACCTTGCAGAATAACTTTGCACAATTCTTTTGTAATTTATCAATATTTGAGCCTATTCCTTGTAATTTGTTATAACTTTGATTAGTTCTTCTGAAAGTATCTCAAATTCTCTTAATCTTCACTTTTACACTTAAATTCTCTCAAATATTGTGCCTATAAGCATATATTTTAGTGTTATCCATCATTATTTACTGATATTTGCATGATAGTTTCAATATTGACATGATATTTGCTCAAATATGTTAAGGATATTCAATTACCCACGAGAATCATCATATTTCTTTGTATCTTCTTTTTATTTGTCATTATTTGCAGTTATGAGATGATATTCATGAAAATGAAGTAAAATAGAATGAAATGCATTTGAATTCTAAATTTAACTAAGTTTTGATGCAGGGGCATCACATACATTTTATAAGTTTCACTATTTACTTGACTATTTCAGTTTTTATGACAGGATGCAATGTAACCAAGTTCTAGTCGCCTTAGTGACATGAAGTATGTTGATCAAAAAAGTGGCCTTTCGCACAGAAAGAACAAGTAGTTATGGATAGTGGGAGTTAGACAGTCGTGGACAACTAGGAGTCAATTACACAATGAATGATCAAATAGTGATAACTAATGTTTTAACTCTCTTATGTGATCCATGTTAGACCTTGCTACAAACATGTGATCAACATATAAACATAAAATAATGTAGCTGTCATTATCCAACCTCTTAAAATAAACACAATGGTCAAAATTACACTGGCTATAGCCTTGCTCAGCCATAAAACTATCAAATTTCAAGTACCATTACCGAGGTGCTTGTTTCAAGCCATACACTCTTCTTCAATCTGCACACCAATTTCTCCTTACCTTTGACCTCAAATCCATATGGTTGTTCCATATATATCTCCTCCACCAAATCACTATGGAGAAAGATAGTTTTCACATCTAGTTGTTCTAAATTTAAATCTTCAGCAACCACAATACTTAAAATAGTATGAATAGAAGTCATCTTAACAACTAGAGAAAAATCTCATCAAAATCAATACCTTTTTTCTGTGCAAATCCTTTTACAACTAACCTAGCTTTAAATCTTTTCTTACCTCCATCTTCCTCTTTCATCCTATAAACCCATTTGTTTGGTAAAAGCCTTTTTACCTGCAGGTAATTTACATAATTCCCAAGTCTGATTTTTTAGCAAGGAGTCCATTTCTTCTTTCATTGCAAGCTCCCACTAAACCTTTGTATCCACATGCATGGCTTCATCATGCCCTTCTGGTTCACCAGCATCTGTTAACAAAATAGAATACAAAGAGGGAGAAAACCTTTTAGGAGGTCTACTTAGCCTTGTTGACAGTCTAACATTTACTAGAGTTTGTGGTATTTCTTGTTACTATTGTGGAACATAAGGAACCATTGGAACATCAAAATCTGGAGTATAATCCAGTACCACATAATACTTTTCTTTCTTCTCATGCTACTGCAACTGATCTTTGTACAACACCTTCTCATTGAATACAACATCCTTGCTTCTCACAATTTTTAGATTTTTAACTTCCCAAAGCGTATAACCAAATTCATCAATGCCATATTCAACAAAGATACACTTTTTTATTTTGCATCCAATTTGGTTCTATTTTTAGAATCTACATGTGCAAATGCTTCACATTCAAAGGTTTTGAGAAAAGAATAACTCACCTTCTTACCTGTCCATGCTTCCTCTAGAATACCACAACCCAAAGGAACTGAAGGACCTTTGTTAATTAAATATACAATAGTGTTGACAACCTCTACCCACATGTTTAAAGAAAACCCAACATGCAATCTCATGCTTCTTGCATGCTCCATTATTGTCTTATTCATGCGCTCAGCCACTCCATTCTCCTACGGAGTCCTTAAAACTATTTTTTGCCTATGAATTCCATTAAAGGAACAATAATCCTTAAATTATTTTCTGCAATACTCACCACCATTATCAGATCTGAGACATTTTATTATTTTTCTTGTCTCATTCTCAACCAAGCTTCTCCATTTCTTAAATGTTTCAAATACATCAGATTTCTACCTAAATAAATAAATCCAAACCTTCCTCGTTGCATCATCTATGAATGTAACATAATATTGAGAGCCACCGAGAGAAGATACCTGAGCTAGTCCCCATACATCTGTATGCACAAGCTCCAACTTTTCATCTTTCTTTTGCTTCCCATCCTTGAGAAAACTAGCTCTCTTTTGTTTGCCATACACACAACTTTCACAGAAATCCATATTAATACATTTTACACCTGGTAAAACTTTCTTAGAATGAAGTACCTTCATGCCTTTTTCACCCATATGCCCGAGTCTATTATGCCATAGTGTTGTCTTAGAATTTGCAACAACTGAACATTTCAGTCTCTTCTTGCAAAGCTGCAACAACCGTTCCTGAACCTATTTCTTTTTTCTCTACAACAACTAAAGTAAAAGGAATAATATGACTTGTATAAAGATATAAGGTGTGTACTTTCACATCTTTTTCTACTATTAAGGTACCTCTTGAAACCTTCCAATTTTTATAACTAAAAGTAACTATACAACCTTCATCAGCTAGCTGCCCTGTTGAAATTAAATTCCTACTCAGCCTTGGAATGTGCCTTACCAATTGTAGTAGCAAATGATTCCCATTCTGCAACTTAATCTTGATTCTTCCTTTTTTAACAATCTGACAAGGTTTGTTATCTCCCAAATAAACCAGCCCAAAATCCCCTTGGACATAATCAAGAAAATAACTTCTATGAGGTGTAGCATGAAATGAGGCCCCTGAATCTAAAACCCATGAATCATTAGCATCATCTAGGGAAAGAATCAAAGCATCATCTTCAAATTTATTACTTACCACATTTGCCTCCTTATTGCCTTCTTGTTTGTCTCCTTTATTCTTCCGAGACTAGTAATCTTTCTTCAGATGACCTGGTTTTCTATAGTACCAGTAATCCTTCTGTCCTCTAGATTGGGACCTCTTGTCCTTTGATTTTCTTTGTGACTTCCCATGACCTCCGGAACCTTTTCCTCTCTCCTTTGATTTACCCCTACTTTCTGCATTCAAAACACTACCTGATGTGGACCCTTCTGAGCTTTTTCATTGCATTTCCTTACTAAGGATAACACCAATAACATCATCAAATTTTAGAGTATTTGAACCAAAAACATAGTTACTTACAACCATTAACAAGCTATTCCAATTTTCTGGCAAAGAACATAAAACCAAGAGAGTTCTCACCTCTTCATCAAATTTCACTTTTACAGAAGTTAACTGACTGGTAATCATATTAAACTCATTTAAATGATCTGTCACAAATCCACCTTCAATCATTTTCAAATTAAACAAACGCTTTATGAGAAACACCTTATTTGAGGCTAAAGGCTTTTCATACAATTTAGCCAAAGCTTTCATCAGTTCATCTATTGTCTTCTCTTCTATTATATTGAATGCCACATATGGTGCCAGGCACAACCAAATGGTTCCCAGTGCCTTTCTATCCAGAAGATTCCAATTCTCATCAGTCATTGTTATCAGTTTCTTGGCTATTCCTTCCAATGGCCTCCATAAAACCTTCTGATAGAGATAATCCTCCATCTGCATCTTCCATAACTGATAGTTCTACCCATTGAATTTATCTACCTTCAATTTACCCTCATCCGCCATTGCTCCCACTCAAATGTGAGACTCCCACTCAACCGTGAGACCTTCCTACAGATGATAATCGAACACAACCTGCTTTGATACCACTTGTTAGGAATTGCATGTAGAAGATATAAATTAAATGCAAATAAAGATTAAACAGAGGAATAAAAAATACACAAAAATAATCAGCGAGAGACAATTTTTAATGTGGTTCACTCAAAATTGGGCTACATCCACCAACAAAGAGTCCAACTTTATTATCCAGCAAATCAAACTAATTACAACCAACAATCCTTGCAACTCAATAATCACTGCAAATGCTACAATACAATATCAATATCAATAGAAACCTGAACCCTTAGCCACTTTTATCAAGCCTTATGTCGGTTACAAAATAAGGTTTTTTTTATGTCAGCCAATAGAAAAATAACTCTTGGACCCCACAAGGGCTACTACCCCTTGACCCCATCTTGGGGGTGTTGGCCCCAAACCCCCGTTAAATAATTTGGGGGGAAACTGCGCTAATAAAAGTGGGGAAAAATTAACCTCTGAGCCTGATTAGGCTCTATATAACAACAACTAGTTGTTGGGTTCTTATGATCTATGGTTTCTCCTATGTGGATTTATTTGGCAAATTAGATCTAGAGTTGATTCTAGTGTTTTGAGTCTTGGAAATCTATATGTTATACCTGGTTGTACATTTGTTATACATGTTACTGATGTGGGGTTGAATCCATTTTTTTAGTTATCAAAGGTTGAAGCATTGATTATGTTTTTTCTCCTATGAGATGTTGCATGTGTGCAGATCTTGTGAATAAGATGATGTGGGTTCTACTTGGTAGGCCTCTTCTTGGTCACCTTAATTACATTGGTCTTTTTGTACCAAGACAAAAGGGTAGTTTGGAGTACCTAATTTAGTTATTCATTGGAATTTATAGCAGTAAAGTTATGTTGCATGAGAAACTTTTTTCACTTTTAGTGGAGTTTTGGTAATGATGCTGATCATTATACCATGCATAACTTGGTATCACTTTCAGTGGGAGTTTTTTGTAGTTTCATAATGCATCCTATCTTCTTTGTTTCAAGATATTGGTTCTAAACTATCATTGTTGCAGTGTTGTGAGCCATGCATAATCTTTTTAGAAAATATATGATATTTTGCAATGGTTGTTGGTGTCATAAGAAGCTCTTGGATTATGCTTTTAGTTTGCAGTAAGGGTTCCTTGACACTTTTGGTTCTATTGATAGAGGATGCTAGATCTTCATGTTATTTGAATAGGTGTTGACATCTTGGTTTTCCATAGAGGACTCTTGGAGTTTTTGGTGAGATGTTGAGTTTATAACTTATCCATTTTTTATGTATGATCCTTGGTTTAGAGGATTTATTGTTTTATGTCATGATGCACTCTTGATCATGAGTTAGAGTTTTTTGGCATATTCATGCACTCTTGGGACAAAGATATGTTCATTGGAGCATATGATCTTTTTTTGAGAAGATGTTAGATCATGATGTCATGATATGTTCCTATTTCTATAGTTTGAACTTTGACAATGGTTTGTTTAGTTCTTTTTGGTTTTGAAGTATTAATCATTTGCTTGGAGCTTCATGATTGTGCATATTGCATTTGAAGTTGGCATGGATTGGTTGCTAAAAAGTCATGGATACTAGAGAGAATTGGGTGAGGCTTGATATCTCTTAAACATAGAGATATGTGTTGGAAAGATTTCTCATTATGAGATGTTAACAAAAGGGACAGAGAATCCTACACTTGGAAATGGATGTGAGTCCATTATAGACTGTTGTCTTTATTATAAGGTTTCATTGCTTGGTGTTATATGCAAGGACAATCTTGTATCCCACTCTTGGTCCACTTGGCAGGTAAATGATCTAATAGGTGTTGACCACCTGATTATTAGATGCATTCTTTATATGTATCTTGTCTTCTCTTTTACACTAGTCTTGAAGAGGATTGTTGAGAAGTAGATACATGGGTTTGTGGATTTATGTTATTCTCATTATTATTTGATCTTGAACTATGGAACTAGTTATGAGGATTTGTTTTGGAGAGGTACGGAAATGGTTTGTGGTTTCTGGGCTTATTCCCTTTGTTGTGGGAATGTTTGGCTAGTTTGATCTACTTTCAGTGTGAGGTTAACATCTATTGCTTCCATGTTTTCATCATAATTTGGATGTTATATGTTGACACCCTTTTAGTTTAGGAGTGTTGAAAGAGATCTTACTTTACACAATTTGGCACAGGTTAGTGTGGTATAAAGACATGGTATGATTTTGCAATTTCTCTCTTTCCTAGTATATTGTCTTCTTATTAAAGGTTCTAATGTTTATGGAGTTGAGATTTGTATTGGAGTCAAGTGTTATTGTTGTTAACAATAATTTGGTAGCTGCTTGATCTTTTTCTTCATTAGTTAAAAGAACTTGGGATAGTTATTCAGAGATTGGTAATGGAATATGTTCTATGCATATCATTATATGTTTTGACACTATATGGAAGAGGAGTTATCCATGCCCTCTAAGAGAAGTACTATAGGAGGATTTGTTAATGTTTTGATCTTATTTTTAGATTTGACATTACCCATGCAGTGGGAGTTCTTGGATATGTATGCTCTTTATTATCACTATATCTTCTTGGATATCTTAGTTTGTAGGTTATTGATGTGAAGATGAGTTTGCATGTTACATTTGTTTTGGATCTTTGAGTTTTGTAGTTGTGTGGATTAGGTACCCCTTGGCTATAGTGGGATGACTCAGATGTGGACTATTAATATCCACATATTCGTTCAGTGTTATTGCAGAGTTTATTTGTTGGCCCTGTCTTTGCTCATTTGTATATTGGTATGTTGCTTTGAGATGGGAGGATGGATGATTAACATGTTTATTTTATAGGGACTTGATTGCAGTTTTGGGTTGGTATGTTGATGGCATGGAGTTCTACCTATGATGGTTTGTTTACCCTGGTTTTGAGTTATGATATTTTGGATAAGCTAGCAACTTGGTATGGTTGCTTTTGCATTTGGAATGAGTGTGGTAGACACTCAGAGTCTTAGGTTATAATATCATTTGATACTTGTGTTCATGTTGAGATTGGTGTAGGTTTTAGTTACAGTTGATATGTTTCACCTTGGCTTGTTTCTTATTTATCATGGGTTACATGATGTAAGGAGTTCTTGTTTGAGATGATGGTTATCATGGTTGCTTTTACATGTATCTTGTTGGAGCATAAAATCATGTTGAAGAATCAATGGTACATTGATGTCTAGGGATGTTTTTCCTTGTGATTTAAAGTTTGATTATATCATTTAGAGTAATTGCAATGTATAATACATCAAGTGGGAGAATGTAGGGATAAGTTGTCATTAACTTGCAATCTTAACCAATTCATGCATCTCCAAAGTTCTTGGAATGTGTTTCCCAACACATAAGGACTTTGAGAGATTAATTATTTGTTAATTATATCATTTTAACTTATTGCAATCAATTCCTAATTGATAGGGTCAAACTTGGGTGCCCACTTTGAGGTGGGGGCCATGAAGACTTTGTTGACTTATCTTAAGTCTATTTTGAGAGTTTGATAGCTCTTAGTGAGTAGGAGTTAAACTTGGGCATCCCCTTGTGATGGGGACTTATATTTAGACTTGGAGTTGTGCTTTTTTATGTACACGAGTGGATATTATTGAGACATCTTGTATGGATATAATGTTGGAGTTAACTAGTGTTAGAGATGCGTGAATTTGATATTGCTTAAATGAGGTCAAAAAAGATTGCATGTACTTGCATGTTTTTGTATGTTACTTGCATGTTAATTACATGTACTTGCATGTTGTTGCATGTTACTTGTAGGTACTTATATGTTGTTGCATGTTTTTACATGTTACTTGCATGTACTTGCATGTTGTTGCATGTTGTTGTATATTACTTGCATGTGCTTGCATGTCACTCCTATGGACTTGTATGACCTTGCATTTTGTTGCATGTCAGTTATATGATCTTGCATGTTGTTGCATGTCAATTTTGAGATATTACTTGCATAACACTCCAACTCCAAAAGCTTGCAAAAAGGTACATCTCAGTGTTTCAGATAATGGGTATCAGTTGCATGTTGAATTAGGTGTCTGCATGCAACTTGCATGTACAGAATAAGGAAATTTAGAATAACTTTGGGGACATCAATCTTGCATGTTGTTTGCATGAGATTGGTGTGTGTTGATCACTTTAGTTAACCGAAAAAGATTGGGCAAACTTGGATGCCCAATTTGAGGACTTTCTATTCTTTCTTTTATTTGGAAATGTATTTGATGTTGGCAAAGTTTACTTGGGAAAACTTTCGCACCCACATCCAGGACAAGAAGTTAACAGAAGGCTTGACTTTGTTTGACTTCAATCTTCTCTATTTTGAGTGCTTGTGTTTCGCATGAGGATTTGTTCTCATGCTATAAATTACAATTGATTGTAATTTAAGTGTAGAGCTTCTAGAATCACTGTGTATTGCTTTTTTACCATCAACATTTCGGATCATACTCAATGATCCATCATCAGGAAAAAAGAGGAGAATGAAATGGATAAAATTGTAGAGAGGGTTATATAAAAGGAGAGAGGGTTGAGGGCATGAAGGACAAGGAGTAGAATTAAGGAATTAAAATAAAAAGTTGGAGAAAAGGGGATGGGACAAATAAGAGGTTAGAGGAGAGAAAGGAAAAATAAGAATGAGGAAGGAGAAGACGTAGAAGTATATAGATCATAGAAAGATAATGGGCATAAACCTGAGAATACATAGATAAAGGTGACTATAAAAGAACAACAAGGTAATATATATGATTAGAGTAATAAAAGTGTATATATACTTATACAAGAAATAGTTGTATATAGGAAAATATAATATAAGCAAATAGACTATATGTCTATATCCTTTAATTAAAAAATGTATCTATGAATATTAATATTAAAAATTACAAAGAAAGCATAAAGGAAAACAATATAAACAATACTAGAAAAGGTAAAAAGCAAGAAAATAAAATTTATGACAGTAAAAAAGCAATACACAGTGATTCCAGAAGCTCTACATTCAATCATGGACTGTGGAAATATCATGTCTTTAAAATGTAATTTAAGTTTCAAGCTTTCCAATTAAGAATCTTTTGAACTAAGAAGATTTTTTATTAGTTAAAAACCCCCATACATTTTCTAGAGAGTTGAGTGTAAAAGACTTAGAAGAAAAAAAACAAGAAGGTTTTTTTGAAGTTTTTATAGGTTTGAAGATTGAAGAAGCTTTGGAAGTGCATCAAAGAATCAAAGGATTTTAGTATTGAATGTAATCCTTCACAAGAAATTTAATACAATCATAAACACCTTTGGTGTGGAGTTTTTTCCCTTAGGGGTTTCTCCATGTAAATACTTGTCTTCTTTTTGCAAGCTATTTTCTTCTACTACATTGATTAAATTGGAGAAATACGCTAACATCTAAATTGAAAGTAATTTTTAGATTTACACATACTATTAATTTTATATTTGAAAACATTTTAAAGCTACATAGTTGCAACTTTACCTTGTTCTCTCTCCATTTTTCCAACAAGTTACTTCAATAACTTTTTGTATTAGAATGTCTACTTTACAATTGCTAGCTATCTAGTGGCATGAGTTCACATGTGCAGATTTGATTCTAGTGACATGAACTATCACCTACACCTAGCAATTAAATTTGATGTTGGTTGTTTATGTAGTACCTAATGGTTATTGTTAGCCCTATTCACATGTGGCGGCTAGATAAAAGTTTATTAGCACCAAATGTTAATCATAAAAAATGTTAATAACTAGTATACAAACTAACTACTAACACTAAAAGTAGCAGTAAAATCCAAGCTTAAATATTATTCACCACCATTAACAACTCCCTTAGGCAATAGATTTAATAATAAAAGATAGAAATTCTCATGGTTTATACAAACCCTAATGATAAGTGACTTAAAGGCTAGACCCATAGTGGGAAAAGGAAGGTCCAGAGCTGGTGAGAGGTTAATGATTAACTTTAGTGGTTTTTTATGTTCAACACTAGTGGACAAACAATCTGATAATTGTCTGTGATGGTCCCTATGATGGTCCTACTCACATGCAGGTGTTATAATAGTTAAGTTCAAGAGTATGAACTTATCAAAGACAGTGTGGTGAGAGATTTCAAAATGCACTAGTTTGAGTACTTGTAGATAAAATCATTAACTTTAGGTTAAAACCCTGTATCACAAATAAAATCCATGGACAATAACCTTTAAATAATCTTATCACAAATTAAACCCACTAAATAAAAGTTCACCAAAATAGTTTTTGTTTTGGAAGTGATGGATCTACATCCTACCAAAGAATATCGTATGATAGGTCCATATTATACATATCGTATAGTACGGATCTGTATATAAATTTTGTAAATTTCACCTCCAAAATAGGTCAAATTTAATATGGATCCTAGGGTTTTTAGGCCTTTCAGATGCAATGGTGAATTCAATTTTGGCATATGATGCTTCTTGTGAAAAGCAACCTTTGGATCTACAACAAAAGACTAGCAAAACCTTGTAAAACCAAGATTAATCAAGGTACTTGGGTCCCACTAGGTGTGCTATAATGAAAAGTGAACAAATGATAAGAGTAAATACAAAAGATAATGCAATAAACATACTATTTTCACCTCAAATCACTCTTACTCCTAGAGCGGAAGTAGAGTGTGCCCTTGTTCTACTTGATATGCTCTCTTGATATGATGATATTTACTCAAATGTGGATTGCTTAATAAACCAACATAATATTATTCCCTAGTAAATTTTTATCTCTTCATTAGTTCAAATGAGGTGAATGAGAGTGATATTTATATGAATCTAGGATGGTAAGATAAATAGCTAAGATCATATTAGAAATGGATGTATAGGATTCAATGAGACATAGATCAAGGATGAATGGTTGTGATTAAGTGTAAATGAATGGATGAGATTAAGTGAGAGGACATTATGGGAAGGATAGGACCTATCCTCATGTAGTTAGCTATGAGTGAAATGAAGAGTGTAGAGGGAGTTAAATATTTTTAGATTTTTGTGCAAGGTAGATGGAGAATAATTAATTATAAATAATTATTTAATTAATTATAGGATGGGAGTGATGTATGAAAATTAAATTAATTTAATTAGAGAGAAAATTGGACACAATTAATTAATTAAATTAAATTTATTTAATTAATTGAATGCTGAGAGAAGAAATAGATTTAATTAACTAAATAAATATAATTTATTTAATTAATTGGACATAGAAGGGTTCTAGGATGAAAGTGTCACACGATGGGTGATGTTAGTAATGTTGCAAGCACAAGGTCAGTTTTAGGTGTCTACAACACTATATATATAGGTTTTACTTATTTTACTTGTTGTTTTGGCCATGCTTCACATGTACACCATGCAAAATCATGATTTTATACATGAAAATCTATCTTTAGAAGAGATTAGTTTTTTGCATGTACTTTTTCATGATTATTTAAGTTAGTCGAGCTTGAATGCCAAGGCATGAAAAAAGTTTTGTAATTATGAATTTTCTTTTGAGAATAAAATTGAGAGATCTTTTCTCATGGTTTTTTTTGGTACATTACCATGTTTTCCATGTAAATCTGTGTTGTCTATTTTGTGCTTGTATTCCTAATTCACTATTATTTCAATTTTGCACTACTTATTTTTCCAACAAGCCTAACCCTAATTCTAACTATAACCCTAAACATCACCCCAATCCTAACCCTTATTCTAATCCTAAATCTAGTTTTGATTATAATTCCTATTCTAATTGTTACCCTTTTTCAAATTCTAACCCTCATCCTAACCCTAATTCTAACTGCAATTCCAACCCTAACCCCAATTATAACTGTAATCATAACCATAATGCTAACCCTAACCTTAATTCTAATTGTAACCATAAATATCACCCTAACCCTAACCCTTATTATAAACCTAACCTTAGTTTTGACCCTAATTCTCATTCTAATAATCACCCTTCTTTAAACTATAACCTAAATTCTAATTATAATTCTAACCCTAATCCTAACTCTAATTCTATTTGCAATTCCAACCCTAACCCTAATCAAAACCCTAACCATAACCTTAATTCTAATTGTAACCCTAAATCTCACCCTAACCCTAACCCTTATTATAACCCTAACCCTAATCAAAACCCTAACCATAACCTTAATTCTAATTGTAACCCTAAATCTCACCCTAGCCCTAACCCTTATTATAACCCTAACCCTAGTTTTGACCCTAATTCTCATTCTAATTGTCACCCTTTTCAAATTGCAACCCTAATTCTATTTGTAATTCTAACCCTAAATATGACACTAATCCTAACCTCTATTCTAACCTAAACATAGCTCTAAATTTGACCCTAAGGCTGATCCTAATTGAAACCTTATCCCTAACCTTAATACTAATCTTAACCCTAATTGTAACCCTAACCCTAACTTTAATTCTAATATTAACCTTAATTATAGTTGTAATCCTAATTCTAACCCTAACCCTTACCCTAACCCTAATTATAATCCTAACCCTAACCCTAATCCTAATTTTAAACCTAACCCTGACCCTTACTCTAACCCTAAACATAGCTCTAATTTTAACCCTAACCCTAACTATAATTTAAAACCTAATTCTAACCTTAATACTAACCATAACCCTAATTGAACTCTAACCCTGACTCTAATTTGAACCCTAACCCTAACTATAACTCTAAATATTACCATAATTCTAATAGTAAGCCACCTTAATTCTAACCCTAATTCTAATAGGAATCCTAACCCTAACTCCAACCCTAACCCTAACCCTAATTCTAATCATAACCCTAATTCTACCCTAACTATAACCCTAATTTTAAACCTAACAATAACCCTAATTCTAACCCTTACCTTAATCCTAATTCTAACTATGATTTTAACACTAACCCTAACCTGAATTCTAACCCTAACTCTCTCCCTAACCCTAATCCTAACCCTAACCCTAACCCTAACCCTAACCATAACTATAACTCTAATCCTTACCCTAACACTAATTCTTACAATAATTCTAATAGTAACCCATCTTAATTCTAACCCTAATTCTAATAGGAACCCTAATCCTAACTCTAACACTAACCCTCATTCTAATCATAACCATGATTCTACCCTAACTATAACCCTAATTTTAAATCTAACAATAACCTTAATTATAACCCTATCCCAATTCTAACTATGATTTAACCCTAACTATAACTCTAATGCTTACCCTAATTTAGTAACCTAATTCTAACTCTAACCCTAACCGTAATTCCAACCCTAACCTAATTATAACCTAATCTGATTCTAACATTAACCAAATAATTCTAGTCCTAACCCTAACCTAAATTCTAAACATAACTCTAGTCCTAACCCTAACCCTAACTGTAACACTAATGCTTACCCTAATTCTAATTATAACTCTAACCCTAAGCTCAATTTCAAGCCTAACCCTAATTATAACCCTAACATGATTCTAACATTACACCTACTTCTTACCCTAATTCTAATAGTATTCCACCTTAATTCTTACCTTAATTTTAATAGGAACCCTAATCCTAACTCTAACCCTAACCAAAATTCTAATCATAATTGTGATTCTATCATAACTCTAGCCCTAACCCTAACCCTAATTGTAACTATAATGCTTATCCTAATTTAGTAACCCTAATTCTAACTCTAACCCTAACCTTAATTCTAACCCTAACCCAAATTATAACCATAACTTGATTCTAACATTAACCCTAACCCTAACCATATTGCTAATTATAATCCCAACTCTAATTCTAAACCTAACCCTAATTATCCTAATTTTAAACCTAAACCTAATCCTAACCCTTATTCTAACCCTAAACATAGCTCTAATTTTAATCCTAAACCTAACTCTAACCCTAAGCCTGACTATAATTCAAACCCTAACTCTAACCTTAATATTAACCTTAACCCTAATTGAACTCTAACACTAACTCTAATTTGAACCCTAGCCCTAATTGTAACTCTAATTATTACCCGAATTCTAATAGTAACCCACAATAATTCTAACCCTAATTCTAATAGGAACCCTAATATTAACTCTAGCCCTAACCCTAGACCCTAATTCATTGATTCTAACCCTAACCCTAATTCTAATTACGCCGAGAGGCGTAACTACAATGGCAACACGGGTGAAATGGTGTGAGCGTGTTAAGAAAAACAACTTTAAAAACATTAAAAAATAATAGCTGACAAATGCAACATTAATAATTAAAACATATATAAAACATAAATGTTTGAAAGTCTCCAAAAACAACCAAAAATAAAATCACTAATTACAAAGCCAGAAGAGAAAATAAAAACAAGAAGCGACAAAATCAAGAATCAATGAAAGTCACAGGTATGAATTTTATGATTTGCTGGAATAATGGTGTTAATCGTGTATGCACAATTACAAAGCCAGAAGCAAAGCGACAAAAGCAAGAATCAATGAAAATCACATGTATGAATTTCATGATTTGCTAGAATAATAGTGTTAATTGTGTATGCATAAATCATTTCATATTGCTAGAATACCAAAAAAATTAAATTCATTCATAAAATATTAAAAAAAAATCTGTGTATTTTGTTTTATTTTCTGTAACCTAAGGTTTTATTAACTAATCCTTTTATTTTTAATATAGATTAAGACTTTGTTATTTTAAAAATATATGTAAACAACTAACCCAAAGTTTGTATTTGTTGCATTAATCAAAACATATATACATATAGTGTTGGAAATCTCAAAAGGTAAAACCCTGATTTATAAAATATTATTTTAGGGCACCATATTAAACCCTATATTATTTACTTTGAGATGCTTTAAAAAATATATCTAAGAGAACTAACTTTGAAAAAAGTGGAAAACAAAAAAATATGTTAACATTAATCCAAACATATATACAATAGTAAACTAATCAAACATTATTTACCATAAATTTATGGCACTATAGTTTATTAGGTTTAAAATTCACTTAAAACATATATACACATAGTAACCTAATCAAACATTATTTATTGTAAATTTATGGTACTATAGTTTATTAGGTTTAGAATTCACTCAACTATATAGGTTTAGAATTCATCTCCTCACTTTTAACCAAGATTTTTTTAGAACTAAATTATAAAGTCATAAATTTATAAAATAAAATTAATATTACAAGTAATTTTAAACCCTAAAATTTAACCCCTAAAATAATATTATTTTATATGTAATAAAATGAAACCTAATAAAATATAATGATAAAATATTACTTTAGCACACTCTATTTTTATAAAATATGAGCCACTGAAAAAGAAATAAATTAAATTTTATCATGTAGAAAATAAATTAATATATTTTTTAAATATAGATATGCTAGTCATTACCATAACTATAACCCTAACTTTAAGCCTAATTCTAACCTTAATTAGAATTATGGTTAGGATTAGGATTGGGTCATTTCAAATGCTTACTTATCTTTATTCATTAAATTATATCTTTTCTTTTAAATTTTTGTGCTTTGTTGAGATCTATCCTTTACGCACCCTAGCCAATCCCATTAGGTTTCCATTTTCATATCTAATATACCAATAATTCTAATCCTAACCCTAATTCTAACATTACAAATTATGGTTAGGGTTAGGGTTGGGTCATTTCAAATTCTTTCATTGGTGTAATATTAATTCCCAAATTTTTATTAATAGATAAAACCATTGGTATGGAGTAACTATTTAAAGACATCATTTGACATCATAAGACAAACATATAATATAAAGTATTCCAACGCATGTACATTGCCACCCTAATACTTGTACACATAAGAATAGTATTTATTCATATAATATTCTTATCTATTTCTTTGCAAATACTTTTACCCTTCAAATTTACACAAATCATTCATTTCATGGTTGTTTGATTTGAATTACTGCATGTGCATTCTTTTGGAATTAGTAATGTATTTTATATTGTGTTGTGTGAATTTTAAAAAATTAGTTAATATTAATTTTTTTAACCCTGATATATTTTTAATGGAATTTCTCATTTATTAATCTTTCCTAACTAAAATTATAATAACATGTATCCTCTTAATTACGTCGAAAGGAGAAGCCTAGGCGAAGCCTAGAGGTGTTTACAATGGTAGCACAAGGACATGTGTACATTTTTATTCGCACTATTTAAATTGACGTCTACTAACCTGTCACAAAATAAAGTATTTAAAACAATAAATAAACTACATAAACTATTTATATTGGAGGAGAGAAGATGGGCATGATCACATTTCGTTGGAGGAGAGAATAGTGGCATGTGGGTAGTTAGGAAATCAGTTCTCAATTATTTGTTGCCAACTTCACCCTCAAATAGTTTAAGCGAGAAGCATGCTCAAGTACTTTGGCAAATTCATGTTCATATTTTAACAGTATGTATTTCTAGATCTACCATGATATAAGTTATAAATTGGAAAAGGTGTCTCTTTAGATGAAAACCTAAGAGAGAAAAATAAGAGTAGAACCTAATGTCTTTGTGATGTATGTAGCGGCCATGCGGGAGATGATGCAGCAAGTTCTTTCCTCTATAGCTTTCTCAAGAAAAGAATCATGTTCACGTGCCAAGCTGTGGGGATTTAATGGAGTTTTTCCCTCACAACAGGTCAACTTCAAACAATACAATATTTTCCCAAAATGCAGATTCTAGGTAGTACTTTAATAGTTTTAATCATTTTTGTTGTCTAAAGTTGTGGAAAAACCAAGAGAGGAGGTTTAGGGTTTTGGATAACGACGGAACCCCATTTTAGCTCTGTAAGCACTTTATTTCACTATAAATTACTAGGCAATCTATAAATTTTTGGGTTTATAATTTTTTGGCAATGGCAACAAGTGTTTTGGGTAACTTAGAACCATTTTTTTCTAGTTATAGTTTTGTGGTAGGGGTTTGTGTTGGGATTTTATGTGGCTAGGGTTTTAATTGGGTTTATGTTGTTTTGCAAGCTCTGGTGAAAAAGTAGTTACTATTTGTAAGTGCCTATAGCTATGGCTGATGCAACCTCTTTTGTGCATAATATTAGTCCTCACCCAATGTTGGGTTGTATTCTGGAAATTATTGTTGTTTAGAATCTTATAACAGTGATAGAGGCCTTGATTCTCATGTCTGTACCGGTAAAAAATTTAGTACCTTGGGCTTATTGTATGAAAAAAATGATTTTGAGGATTTGTTAGTATGGCTACTTAGATTTATAGTTTTTTGTGTAAGTGCTTTGTGTAGGTATTTTCTTTGTTCAGAAACTACTAAATAGGCTACTGTGTGTGGAGGGTTTACGCTTCTGTATTAGGAAGCCAGAGGGTGCAGAGGAAAATATTTTAGGGGGTAGGGTTTGATCAAATTGAATTCGAATGGGGTATTGGGTGACAAACTTTTATGGCAAAATTGGAGATACATGTAATGGCACTTTAATGCTCAAATGATGGATGCCAGCAAGGAAATATCAGACCTAATTCATCTAGAATTCCATAGAAAAATACACGACTCTTTTTTCTTAGATCCCACATGAAATTTGAAATGCACCCACACCAAAGTATCATTTCTAAGGTTTGTTTTTTATGTTTCCATATTTCTTCACTCATAAACTACATTTCTCTGGTTTCATCTTAGTTTAAATTTTTTTTACTGCACTTTTATTTGAAGCATATTACACAGGGCCAGGTCAAGGGGCCAAGAAGAAATGTGAGCATTCCAAGGCTATGGTGCATCGGATGAAATATTCAAGTGGCCTAGGTAAGCAAGCAAGAAGGAATAATTTGGTCAAGGATAGTCTAATGTGGAAGCACTTAAGGATGAGTGCAAGATAATGGCATTCGATGAAGGATATGGACATAAGGCATGCCCAAGAAAGGACATAAGAAAGAGGTATTTGAGAAAAAGTTGTATTTTCAAGTCTCTGGTAATAGGAATTCAATCACAAGATGTTATTGGAGCGATTGACCATGTTGCAAATAGGAATGATAGAGCCATCAGGGACAACAAATCCCATCTGGCAAAGAGGTGGTCATAAATGAGTTCCTTGAGGAATTTGACCATGGTTGTGGTATGTTGTAGGGACATTCATTAGGTGCATCTCCTAGAAGACTTCAAGGTTGCAGGGAGATTCTCTTGAGTTGAGTTGAGGACAACATGAGTTTCATTGGACACTGGATGTCAAGTGTTAGGCATTCAAGAGGTTGAAATAAACATACCATTGGAGAGTATAAAATGACACTAAATTGTTTTCTAGTTATGGTATAGTCAGTTAATTATATTGAGCCTAGCTAACTCAATATGAGAATGTAGTTTGTTATAATTGATCAGTCTAACAACCAAGAGGTGTAGAATCAAACATCCAAGATAGATTAACAAATCCTACATATGAGGTCACAGCAAAGTGAACCCAATGTTCAAAAACATTTTTTATTTATTTTTTGAAAAAACTAAATTTCTTCTATACGCTTCCACATTGCATACACATCCATCAGGGCAGTCATAGTTACAGGATCTAATGAATAACTATTTTAAATTAATTTGTGATGGATCTCCATACACTGGTCTAAAACTCCCACTTTGTCACATGTTGGGAGGATGATGAAAAAAATTGCTGAGTTTGGTTTGAGGCTTTTCAATAGAATTTGCTCAGAAGTATACACAACTTTTTCAGCAAGTCTTTTTTGTGCATATCAAGCTATGATTGTAGCCCATGATAACACTTTTCACCAAGGCATTTTGTCAAACAAATCATGTGCTTTATGTATGATAACTGGATCTAGATTGTAAATGCTTTAGTTACTCCTCACATGACTACTACCATATGCTGGATAATACACATTTTAGATCAGTCATGAACAACAGTATAAAAAACTTTTGTTCTTATATCACTATATTGAACAACATTGAGCAGGAAAATATGTAGAAAATTTAACTAACCAGTATCTGATAGCCTTGCATTCTAGGAATTTTATATGAATGAATGGTTGAATTGGTTTCTGTAGAATTTTATATGAATAATTGTTTGTATGAAACAATGGTTGTTTTTGTGGAATTTTATATGATTGATTGTTTGTATGAATCAATGGTTGTATGGGTTTCTATGGAGTTTCATATGAATAATTGTTTGTATGAATCAATGGTTGAATGGGTTTCTTTGGGATTTTATATGATTAGTTGTTTGTATAAATCAATGGTTGTATGGGTTCTATGGAATTTTATATGATCAATTATTTTTATGAATCAATGGTTCAATGGGTTTCTGTGGAGTTTCATATGAATAATTGTTTGTATGAATCAATGGTTGAATAGGTTTCTTTGGAATTTTATATGAATAATTGTGTGTATGAATCAATGGTTGTATGGGTAATTGATGTTATTTTTGGTTGTTAGCTTATAAATAATAGATAATGTTGCCAAAACTAAGCTGTCGATGTTAAATGAAAAGTTGAATAGTCTTGAAAGACAGATGGAGGCCCTTGAAGCCCATATGACCACAGCCATGAGTACTTCTAATCAATTTTAGCACTTGGGGATTGCTCCTCATGAATTGTTAAGAGGGCCCTTTTTGGGATATTCAAATCTCCTAAGGTTTTTGAAGATTGGATGGTTGTGATTATGAATTGGTTATACATGATTGAAAAGAGGAATCAGCCCGATGCCTCAATATTTAGTAATATTATACTATTTTATTATGATTTAAAATTATTAAAGTATACAATAATTATAATTCTAATTTAAAATAAATTAATTAAAAGATGCCTCAAGATGGATACTTCTGGGTGTACTTTAGATATATTTTTTAAATATAGCTATACTAGTAATAATAAAATTATAATTAACCCAAGATAAAACTAAAACCTTAGAAATTAGGTATAAATATTAATATAAAAAGTTAACTTTAAAATATACTTAAATATAAATATTAATAAAAAATAAAAAATCATTTAAATGCATCTAAATTATTAAATATAACTATTAATTTAAATACAAATTATTAAATATAAATATTAATAATTCAAATAATTAAAAAAATAACTTAATTGATTAATTATAAATAATTTCCCCATGTAAAATGGTATTAATTAAAAACTTTTATCCCTATTTTTAAAGAATAAAGTAATAAAATTAAAGTCTCATCTACTTTTCAATTTAATAACTAATTGTTTGATTTCCAAATCTTAATCTATTACTAAATAAAAAATTTAGAATTTAAAAACACCAATAAGATTTTAAAACAATAATAAAGTACCTCATTCCACTATCTTAATACATTACTAAATGTCAATGTAATTTTAAAAGGCACCAATAACAATTTAAAACAATAATAAAATACATAACGCATAACTATATGTTTCTATTATGCACATCCATCTTAAAAAGTACATAAGGCATAACTATATTTTTCTATTATGCACATCCATCTTAAAAAGTACATAAGGCATAACTATATTTTTATATTATACACATCCACATCTAATTTTTATAAGTATGTATTTGATAGATGAACTTTCATTCTATCACACTTAGGATTGCATAATAGAGTTGAGAATTTTTTTAGGACATATGTTCTATTTAATCTAATCCTCTTAATAAGATTTAAATGATAATTAACCCAACATAAAACTAAAACCTTAGAAATTAGGTATAAATATTAATATAAAAATTTCTGTAAAATATACTTAAATATAAATATTAATATAAATATAAATTATTGAATTATTAAATATAAATGTTAATATAAAAGAAAAATTATTTAAATGCATATATTATTATAATAAAGGGGCTATATCTTAGGAGGAAGTTATGTATTTTAAAGAAAGGAATTCCTTTCTACAAATTACTAAAATAAATAAAACAACCCCCCTCACTTACAAATTAAAATAATTTTCATTTTTGCTTCTCTTATTAATTTCATAGATATGGCCTGCTTTATCCATTTCACTTCTCCTCTCATAAGAATTTGTGAATGTTTATATTGCCTATTTCCTTTATAATTCTTAACCAAGTCATCTCATTTTAAATCAGATCTATAGGTTTTTGTGTGTTACATGTGTAGGGAAAAGACTCAATTTATCTAGTCCTTACAGGTGCCTATTTGATAGATGAACTTTCATGATATCTATCACACTTTTAAAAAGAATTAAATTCTAAAAGAAATTAATATAGGATTGCATAATAAGGCTCGAATTTTTTTTAAGGAAATATGTTCATTTAACCTATAAAAACCTTCTAACCAGAAATAATTAAATGACCATTAAAAAAAAGTAAGAATCTAATGGCTTTCCTTCACAAATTTTTCAAATACTATGGGAGTTGGCACAAAAGTTGAAAATAAATTAAATTAAGACTTTCAAGTTTAAAATTAATATAAATGAAATCAATCATTATGGTTTTTAAGATTGCTTCTTAGAAGTTTTATAATAAATTCCCGAGTTGGTTTTAAACTTACTCTCAATAAAATTCTTTGGAGATTTTATGATAAATTCTTTGGTTTTAAACTTACTCTCAATAAAATTCTTTGGAGATTTTATGATAAATTCTTTGGTTATAACTAGTATATTTATATTTAAAAAAATATATCTAAAGTATGCCGACAGATATCTTCTAATTTTTTATTTTTGGTTCTTGGTTTTAATTTTTTAATTTTTGGCATTTATAAATTAGTTAGAGATAGAATATTTGCATTTTAGTTTAAAATAGTAAAAGCATTTTTGAGAGTGGTGTGAGGTTTAGTGGTGTATTTATTGTGGCATTTATTAATTTTTTTGTTTTTGTTTTTTAATTGGAATCTTATAAAATTACATGGAATCTTGGAATCTTTCAGCGCTTCAACTCCACCCCTATGTGATTGTAGAATGCCTCTCAGCATAATAAATTCTCTGGTTGTAAACTACTCTGAATAAAAATTTTAGAATATTTTATAACTAGTATATTTATATTTAAAAAATATATCTACAGTACGCGGAGATATATCCTCTAATTTTTTTTTGTTTTTTTTTCCTTTTTGGTTTTTGATTTTGATTTTTTTATTTTTTATAAATTATTGCAATATTTGCATTTTGGTTTAAAATAGAAAAAGTATATTTGACAGTGGTGTATTTATTGTGGTGTTTCATTATGATCCTCTATCATAAAAAAATTTAAATATATTTCTTATCCCTCACATTTTGGTTTAAAATAGCACAAGCATCTTATAAATTACTCGAATATTTGCATTTTGGTTTAAAATAGAAAAAACATCTTTGGCATTTCATTATAATCCTCTATCTTAATAATCTTCCGTGTAATAAATTCTTGATTGTAAACTACTCTCAGTAATTTTTTAAAGATATTTTATACTAAATACTCTGATTTTAAACTACTCTCAATAAAATTCTTAAGAAGATTTTATACTAAATTCTCTGGTTTTAAACTACTCTTAATGGAAAAAAATATTCATCAATATACCAATTTCTAAAATAAAAATATAAGTTATACTGCTTTCTGACTAAAGATTTTTTGGAAGCGCGCTAAACTGCAGATCAATCTCTAGCCATGACTGAATGCCAGAAGAAGATCATGATTGAACTGAAAAGAAATAGAACCCACCATATTTCCCCTACCTGGCTGTCAATTAAAGGGAAATTATGAACCAAAAACAATCTAACGAATACAATCAATAAGGGTAGATTTTGAAATTGATATTTATTGTAAATTCCCTAGATTGTCCACTCAAAACGATGCACGAGACCAGAGAAATCAACCATAAAGGGATGAATTTAAAAAATATCATACATCATGCTTTGAGCGACTCAAAAACCAGTACATGATCCATCCAGGTACACGCCAAGAGCCCAACTTTTTTACTTGCCCTTTAAATCGTTCATGGACAATTTCACAAATATATAGATCTAAAGATTTCTAGATCAAAATATATACTACAGATTGCCTGGCATTATGAGTCTGTTGAAAGTAGTTTTAAGAAAATTTAATTCACGTATTCCTAGACAGAAATTAAAATTCAGAAAACTATAATTTCATCTCACGATTTTTTAAAAAACAAAAAATGTGTATCCATCACCATTTAATTCATGTATTCCTACAGACAGAAATAAAAATTCAGAAAACCATAATTTCATCTCACCATTTTTTAAAAAGAAAATGAAAGTAGAGCTGTCTGATACACCTAAATGAAACGGCAGCGGGAATAATTAAATTGATTAATTAATGAATCCAGAAAAATGAAACCGCTGCAGAAATAATTAAATTGATTAACTAATCGAGAGAAATGAAACGGCAACAGTAATTTACTCATTTTTTTTTTTCATTTATTTACACCAAAAATTGTGTGCTCTCTCATCCAACCTGCTGTGTCTTAATTAATTTGCATTTGTGGGAGGCTATATAATTATTGTTGAATATTTTAAATTTTAAAATTTATCTAAATTTTACAATTCTCTAAGCTGCCATGTGCTTTAATTATCTCTAATAAAAGGAAGTAAAAATAAATATTTTTGAATAGAACTTGTACTTTCATTATTACGTATAAAACTTTAATTGAAATGGGTCCAAACATAAAAGTATTCTTATACAATTTTCAACTATAAAATTATAAGATATATTTTAATATTTGAAATACAATAATTTTTTTTTAAAAAATTTGAAAGCCACTCAAACTTATATTGATAAATTATATAGTGTTTACATGAAAAGCCTCATAGTACTACCCTGGGCCAAAAAAAAAACACAAAGAACCCCTATCAGACCTGAAACAGCCAAACTCTTACCCACACAAAGACAAAAAGACATCCACAACACTAAAAGTTGGTTGAAGAGCAGAGTTACCGTTAAATTAAGGCCCTCTACTTATTTTCCTGAGATTTGAATAACATAAATGATTTGCCTGAAAATACCACAAAATTAAGGGATGATTTAGACAAATACGTGGCAACAGATAAAAACCATGTAAAAATAAAACGCTAGTAGTATTTCCACGTCTGATGTATGATTTGGCACCACAATCAGATACGCAAACCGGAATTACGCCGGAAATTTATTTCCCGTAGGATTCTGTTTCCATCCACTAGGGATAGGATTCAGAGTCGAGGCTGTACGAGGCTGCAAACATCATATAATCAGAAATAACAGAGATGGAAGAATGACCGGAATTTGTGGTTTAGTGAGGATTCATAGCCCAAGTCTTTAAATTTTATTTTTTTTGTTAAAGCATATTTCCGTAACGTCAATGGCGAACTTCTAAAAATAACCCAAAAACAAAATATTAGCATTCAAACCCTACTGAATGACGAAGCAATTCAGCAAATACTCAAATAATTAAGTGTAAATATCCAAATCATCTCTGTAAATATCCAAACCCTACTGAATAATGATCACGGAATGCATGTCAAATAATATTGATTATTGACACTGAGAAAAATGGATACAATCGACGGCAGCCATAGATTTAAGCCGCAGCTCTACATTGGCCGGATTAAAACAGAAGAAAGAAACCATTTTGCCTTCTGAAATTGAAAATCCAATTCTTGGTAAAATTCAAATGCAAATAATCTTTTGAACAAATTGAAATCCATTTTAAACCCAAAAAAGTCACAGTTTCACAGAGAGATTGAGGGAAAAACTAGGCCGCATCATGGCCGGCCCCAAGAGGACGGGGGAAGCCATGGTCATTTAATCCATTGCCAGGCTTGTCCATTTCAACAGCTTTCTGATCATCATCACCCCATTTCGTGGTTCTGTAATATACGGCGTACAATATCAACTGACATGCTCCCAGGCCAGCTCCCAATCCATTTGGAAGCTGCATGCATACATTAAATCCTCAGCAAAATTAACAAAACCACAATTTAATAACAGATTCAGTAGGAGGAGAAAATATTGAGAATATTAATACTCACCACAAGATTTATGTCGAAGTGTATGCATCCATAAGCAGTCCAGATGAGTCCATTGGCAAACATGGCAAGAGATAGGTAGAAGGGCAAGTATTTCACACTCTTTTCTTGAATAACTTTTTTCTGAATAGAGATTACAGAATTATTTATCAGCGCAGATGACAAATGAAGCTAAATTTCACTAAATAGGGAAAGAATGTAGCTTACCATGATGGACAAGGGAGATGCGTACATAAAAATATTGAATACAATGCAGATCGTCCCTACTACTGTGTATCGCTTCTTGTGAGTATGTGCCAACAGCATTACACAAAGCGCAACAGCAGCAAAAAAAGAGCATATCAGAGCAATCAGCCCCAACATCTTCAACTGTTTCACCAAAAAAACACCAAAAATAAATAGGTAAAATATTTATTATACCACAACAAAACCTAAAGCGGCAGAAATTTTCTCCATTAAAGACTTCAAATCCTCATAATTAATCATCCTCATTGCATGGGGCTCAAACCTGGCCTCCACATTCAATGAAAATAACAATCTGGTGGAAATTCAAACAACAGAAACTCTGCGGAATACTCACCCTGGTCTTTTTATCTTTGCAAAAAATGAGAAAGATGGAGGTGTAAATGATTTCGATGCCCAGGCCTATGCCATTAATGGTAGACACCAGTATGCTGTCTGGTTTAACAATAGGCAGGCCGTAGAAAACCCAGAGCGCACAATTCAGAATGGTCATAACATAAGGAAACCCGGAAAACCCTCGCGTGTTTCTCCATTTGCAGATCTTGTAAAATGTCGGTCTACATCACAAAAAAAAAATGAAAATATTTTATAAACCCTAAGCTGAAAAATAGAATTTCCTGCTACTTGATATTCAAAACCTCTGAAATCTTAACAAGCCCTTGAAATCAGAAAAATAATGCTTACACTGGAGCCAGGAACATAACAAAGGAAATCACATTCCCTGCGGCAAACCCAGAAAAATTAGACGATCACAAACTGTATAACCACAGAGACAATCAAAGAATAAGCACAAAGTTTGCAGGCTTACCTATTATACCAATAACCGTACGAATCGTATCTTCGATTGCCATGTTTTCCCCTAGCAAACGCCAATAAACCAAAAGCAAAAACCAGATAGCAAAAGAAATACAAGAAAACCAGAGGAAAATGGAAAAAGCCTACGACACACCGAATTTCCCTGAGGCGGAATTTGAAAAGGAGTGGAATAAATGTTTCTGGATTGGGGATCATTAAATAGACATGTTTTGAAATAGCAAGATATCTAACGGGCTATTAATGGCGTGGTTGACACATGTAATGGAACAAAAATCGAAACAAGGTAATGGACAAGCTTCCCAATTAGGGGTTTTATCAGTTTTCTGCCCTGTCATATCCAGGCCATGTACAGCTATCTATGCAACTAAATTGTTTCTCCATAATTTCCAGGCTAACATAATGTAAACTCCTAATCTAGATTCTCGAGAATAGCTAATGGAATCGAAGAGTGCATGTTACACATAGTGTTTGTTTCCATCGTTCTTTGTTTCAAGCTCAGGGTTGTTGGGAATGTTACAAACCAGTTTGGATTCAAACAACTACTTTCTTCTCCTCAAATCATGGAAAGCTCCTAGATGTTTTGAGAAAAGAGGTTGATGGAATTTCAAAGAGTCTCATCGGATTGGGAAGCGTTACACATCACGTGCTGTAAAGACGTGTTGTAAAACTAGATTGCATGTGTTTTTATTATTTTTTATGTTTTTGATGTATTTGGCTTCTGTGAGGTTTCCAAGGGGATAACGGATGGGCTTTGCATGTATAAGACTAGTTTCAACTAATTGTTAAATGTTTGTTAATTGTTTGTTGATTTAGAGTTGTTGAAGATTGGAAATTTTGTTATATGGCACTTCTATTTAGAAAATGTTTTATTAGGATTAGGTTATGTTTATGGTTTAGTTTATGGATGATTTTGTTTTTTGTCGAATTGTATTTTAGTCTTGTTTATCTTCACTTATATCTATTTTTACGGTAAAATGTTAGTTATTTGTTGATTTGGAGTTGGAGTTGTTGAAGATGAAAATAAATTAAATTAAGACTTTCAAATTTAAAATTAATATAAATGAAATCAGTCATTTTGGTTTTCAAAATTGTTTCTTAAGAAGTTTCATAATAAATTCTCTATTCTTTGGAGTATTTATAATAAATTCTTTGGTTTTAAACTAGTGCACTCTAAACTGCAGATCAATTTCTAACCATGACTGAATGCCAGAAGAAACTGAACAGAAATAGAACCCATCCATATTTCCCCTATCTGGCTGTCAATTGAAGGGAAACTATGAACAAAAACCAATCTAATCAATACAATCAATAAGGGCTGATTGACAGGAGGCTGCTGATAAACCAAAAAGATGGATGCCGCGTAGGAGAGGGATAGTGGTTCTCAACTGGGGAATTCTGGCACTTATTGCAGTACTTGGATTTGGCTTCGGCAGCTCGGCAAGTTTTTCAAATCTAATCAAACAAGTGAACACTTTTGGAGTCTTTGATAAATGTTACCAGTGTTCGTAGATGCAAGATACTAACAACAGACTCTCCAGCTCTGCAAGCGTACTGTTGATGTGAAGGGCATGATAGACATCACAACAACCAAATTCCATCTCTTTCTATTCAACTTTTAGTCTCCACAGCTGTGGACAGCTGCTGTTCTGTGCGCTGCTCTTTGTCATTCTTTTTGTAATTTCTTCATGGGACCGAATGCAAGATTTCCCAGCAATAATTCCTTACCTAAATCTCCAAAGAAGGTCAGATTCTCGGAGAACATTAGGATCTTGGGAAAGAGTTCAGACAAAGAGAGAGACAACCTTGGAGTTAGGAGAAGAAATTTTTTTGAAGGATGTTCATCTTCCAGAAGACCCCTGAGATCACAGCAAGAAGCATTCTTGGAGTCCAGAAAGATCTATTCCAGTTCAACAGACAGAAGAAGTTCCCAGCAGTACAATGGAGATCCTTCCATTACCTAAGGCACAAGAAGCGCCCCAGTAAATCAAGGTTTGGAGATTGGAGAACGCCCCAACCGTGAATGCCCCTGAAACCAGCTTTGGTCAGGAGGACGGAACAAAGGAAAGTTTGGGCACCTAAGCCTACTTATAAGGAGACAGTTAGGAGGGCTTCCTATCAAGAGGTGTGTGTATCTCTTGAAGACAGTGGCTTTCAATCGAAGACCTCCAAGCTTCGTGATACGGCGCTTATAGGGAAAGTCCTATCTACTCACTTCTCTGAAGATGACCTTAAAGTGTGGTCCTCAAAGGTTTGGCCACAGGCCAAGGATTGTGTAGCGCTAGGAAACGGCTTCTTCCATTTTTCTTTCTTGACAAAGGAGGAAAGGGATAAAGTTCTGGAGAAAAGATTATGGAAGTTTGATCAAACGGCAGTGTTCTGCCACCTGAATGGAAATCCAACTTCCATGTAGGCAAAGAACAAATCCCATTGCTTCCTTTCGGGATTCAGCTGCCCTACTTACCAATGGAATATAGAGACTCAGAGACTCTGGTTCGAATAGGTAACTCCCTGGGTGTTTGCCACGAAGTGGACGTTGGGGTGGATTTCTACACTTCATCTTCTGCCAGGATTCATGTTCTCTTAGAAACCAAAGAGCTTCTCCCACAAAGGGTTCTTTTGAAGACATCAGAAGGTACCTGGACACAAGAGATCTTGTTCGAAGATGGCTTACGACCAGATGACCTGGTGAGACTAAATGATTTCTTGAATATGGGGAAGATGGACGTGGTCTCAAACGTCCTCTCCCCTTCCCATTTATCTGCTCTCAAAATGGCGAAGAGCAAGAACCAGCCCAAGGAAGAAAGGATGAGGTATTGGGCAAGGGCGATGTTTGCATAGATTTTGTGACTCCCTCTGAAGAAGTTGAAGAATGTCTGCCCAAAGAACTTCCAGTAGAGGGCCCCCTTGAGAACAGCTTTGGGGCAGTAACAGATTTGCATGGTAAAGAGGCGGATGGATGTCAAGGTTTGAATGATCTTTCAAATGGGAATACTTTGGAGGATGAGACCTTGAAAGACCTTCTAGATGAAGTGATAACGAAGGTCACGACTAAGATCTGTGATGAAATTGCTGATGAAGTCCTCGCTGAAGAGGATTGTTTAGGCATATAGAGACCTCTGGGTATTTCACAGACCGAGCTATTCTTCAAGACAACAAAAAGTACCCCACCTTCTACTAGAAAGAGCTCAAGATTTAGAAGGTCCAAATCTCAACAGGAGATTGCAGTAGGCTTACAGAAATCTATAGATTCGTCCTTGAGGAAGAGGAGAGCGGATGACTCTCCTCGAGGGAAATGAAGTGCTTAACGTGGAATGTTAGGGGCTTAAACGCCCCTAACAAGAGACGCCTCATCCAATCTCAGATTGGTGAGGAAAAATGTGACATAGTTCTTCTATAAGAGACTAAGCTTGTGCCAGATCAAGGGGAACTTTTTTCAAAGATTGGAGAGGATGGAACTACTTTTTAGTGCCAACTTGTGGTTCTTCTGGTGGACTGGCAGTTCTTTGGAGGTTCCATGTCCCGTTGATGGAGATTATAGCACAGAATCATCATTGGTTATTAGGTAAATTTCCATATTCTCTAAATTCTAAGGATCTCTGGGTCGTTAATGTATATGGTCCTTCTAGTACTGCACTAAAACAACAAACTTGGTCTCAACTTTCTTTTTGGTTAGCATGTCTTAAGAAGGAGATGGTATTTCTTGGTGGGGATTTCAATGTAGTGTTAGATGAAAATGATAAATCAGGGGGAATCTCACATCCTTCTAAATGCCAATCCGACTTCAAATTGTTTGTGGAATCTAACAATCTTCTTGACTGTATCCCCAAGAATGGAAGATTTACCTGGTCGAACAGGAGGAGAGACTTCCATAAGATAGCTGAACGGCTTGATAGATTTTTCATTTCTCTAGTCTGTCTGAATGCGAATCTCAACTTTGAAACGGAGATCCTGCCCTTATCAGGTTCGGGCAACTTTCCCCTTAGACTAAGAATTGGGTCAGATAAGACCCTTGGGCGAAAGAAATTTAGGTTCCAGGCGATGTGGTTCAGGCATCCAAATTTTATTTCCATGGTGAAAGAGAGGTGGAGGGAGGCTCCTTTTGTAAAAGGTTCATGTATGTTCCAACTTGCAACAAAGCTAAAATTTCTCAGAGAGAAGATTTGGGAGTGGAATAGGCTATCCTTTAAGAATATATTCAGTGAAAAAATGAGATTAGAGCAGGAGCTAAGGTCTGTAGAATCTAAAATTATATGTCATAGTATGGATGGGGACTCCTTCCGGCTGGAGAAGGATTTGAGGTTCCAGTTAGAAGAGGTTTTGAAGAGGGAGGAAATCTTCTAGAGGCAGAAGTCGAGGGAGCTTTGGGTTAAAGAAGGTGATAAGAATACCTTAATTTTTTCACTTATCGGCCAAGGTTAGGAAGTCTGCAAACTCTTTAAGTTCGATTGTTAATCATCAAGGAGAGTTGATATCAGATTTGGAAGGTTTGTCAAAGGAAGCGAAGAGGGCTGGAGGACTCCTTTACTCATGCTTTATTTGTAGATGATACCATCCTTTTTGGTCAAGCGACAACTAAGGAAGCTGGTGTAATTAGATAGATTATGGATCGCTATTGTAAAGCTTCGGGACAGTTGTTCAATGAGTCTAAATCTATGATTTACTTCTTTAATGTGGATGTGCCCATACAAGCTCAAATTTTAGGGATCTTCAAATTTAAAGTTGAATCATTACCAGGAAAATACTTAGGTTAGGCATCCCACTGTTTAATGGGAGATACAAGAATAATTTGTGGAATGATGTCCTTTCAAGTTTTCACTTTAAAATCGCCATGTGGAAGGGTAGATGGTTATCATTGGTGGGGAGATTGACCATGATCCAAGTTGTTCTCACTGTTGTTCCTATATATATGTTGTCTATTCTTCAAATCCCTAAAGAGGTCAACCGACAGATCGAGAAAATCTGCAAATAATTTCTCTGGCAAGGGTCTTCTGAGGGGAAGAAAATTCACTTAATGTCTTGGGACAAGGTCTGTACGGATAAAGATAATGGTGCGGCAAGTGTTTTAGATTTTGGAATTCAAAATTAGGCCCTTGGAGCCAAATTGGCTTGGAGCTTCTATAAGAAGCCTGATTCTAGATGGGCTAAATTAATGAGGGTTAAATATCTTGACTCTTCGGATAGAGAAAGGATCTTCACTGTGAAAAACCCTCCACGTGGATCGGCAATTTGGAAGTTCATTATCAGGTGTAGAAAGATCCTTCTTCCCAAGCTTTCATGGCTAGTGCATAATGGTGAGATGGCAAATTTCTAGGAGCACTCTTGGAATGGTGAACCTAGATTGGCCGATCATGAAGGTTTGCTTGAAGCTAGATGTTATCTTCAGCGATACTAGGGTCAAAGAGTCATGGATTATTATTGTTTGCATGGGTGTCTAGGCAATTGGTGCATTAGATGGAGAGATTTTCAAGATTGTGACTTTCCTCCTCAAAAATCTATGTTATCAAGTATTTTGCAGAAGAGAGTTTTGCTTTTTTCTCCTATAGAGGATGAGATTCTTTGGACTACAGCGAAGTCAGGCTTTTACACGGTTAAGGAAGGTTATAAGTACGTAGTGCCAAGAAAGATTTCTAAGTGGCCAGTGAATGTCTGTTGGAATGACGCTCTTCTCCCCAAGGCTGGAGCATTTACTTGGTTGGTGCTCCATGGAAAAATCCTAATAGGGGACAAAATTAAGAGATTAGGTTTGGGCCTGAACTTTAAATGTGTTCTATGTGGAGAAGTTGATGAAAGTGTCGATCACCTCCTTCTTCATTGCCCATTCAGCAGGGAGTGTTGGCTTTGGTTCTTAAGGAAGTTCAATTGGATGTCTCCTTTTTCGGCTTCCCTCTTTGGCATGTTTAGAAATTGGCCTAAGCCCTTTCCAAATTCCACATTCGCCCAGCTATGGGATGTGGGACTATCTATGATCATCTGGTTCTTATGGAGAGAGAGAAACTTTAGAGTTTTTAGAAAGGAAGCTAAATCATGTGTTCAAGTGTGTGGCATGTTGGAGGAGGCTCTTTTAGAAGTTATTCTAGCTAAATTTCAGAGTCTGAAGGAAGGCTCTTTGTTTTGGTCTTCATGGGATGATGGCATTGCTAATTATTGGTCTCTCATAAAGTCAGTAGATCATTAATTAATAGGTGATTTTGGTGTTAAGGCTAAGAAGAGTGAGCAGGTTAGATGGTCTCCTCCAGATCAAGAGTTTATTAAGCTCAACTTCGATGGTGCATGTCGGGGCAATCTAGGTTTATCAGGGTCTGGTTGTGTCTTAAGGAATGCTGATGGACATCTCATTGTAGCCAAAGCGTCCAAAATTTTGTGGGGTTCAAACAACGAGGCAGAAGCTTGGTCGCTAGTCCATGGCCTCCAGTTAGCTCTCAGCCAAGGCATAAAGAACTTATGGATAGAATGCAACTCCCTTGTAATCATCCATGCTTTGAAATCCAAAAAATCGGATAATTGGAAATTGAACTATATCCTTCAACAAGCTTTTGGCCGGTTGCATCTATTTGATTCCTTTCTACTATCTCATTGCTTCTGTGAAGGTAACAAAGTGGCAGATGGGCTTGCCAATCTAGCAATAGACTAGGTTAAAGATATGGACACTTTCTTTCTAGGCAATGAGAATAGCCCACCATCCCTGCTGATGTGGATTAAGTGTGATTTGAAGGGCTGGCCTTCCAAGTAAGCCAAGAAACTTGGTTGGTGTGATGTGTTGATGGTTTTCTTATTCTTGCTAACAAGTGGAAGCACAGTATTCTTGGCTTTGTGAGTTTAGTTGGTTCTTTTGGATGAAGGATGACGCCACACCTTTAATTGCTCGAGGTAATGGTTTTTATGGCTCTATCATATTGGGGAGCGGCTTTGTTTGCCCTTTTTGCTACCAAAGCATCCAATCTTCCCTCTTAATCTTCAAACATTTGGCTTTTTGTTTGTTGATCTTCTCCATTATGATGGTGTCTTTTCAATCACCTCTTACTTGGTGCTTATCTCCTCAAAGGATGATGCATTTATTATCAGTGAAGTGGGTTCAGTTGATCTGGGCATTGCTATGGCTACCTCTGCTCTCAATAGCTTTTCATCATTAATGCTTTACATGTATGAATCTTAAAATATCTCTGCTGGTCATTTCATGGGAATGTTTAGGAAAGTGTGCGCGTTTCCTTGCCATTATTATTGGTGTATCTCTCTCCCGATTGGGCTCCTCACTTGCCCCGAGACTTCTTCGACAAACCGAAGGTCAAGGAGGAGCTGATGGGCGAGGATGGCATCACTTGGAGCCATTGGTGGAGGTGGTGCTTCTGGGTGCAGCTGAGTTGGCACTGGCTCCGAGTGATGCTCCTTGTTAGGTTGGGTTCTATTGTCCTATGTTTTCTGTTGGTTCTCATTTCTGTTTTTGATATGAGCCCTTATGGGTTATCTGGTCGTCTTTAGGGCTATGTTATTTGTTGGCTCTTATTTCTGGTTTTGTTATGAGCCTTCATGGATTAACTAGCCATCTTAGGGTTATGTTTTTTTGTTGGCTCTCTTCGGGTTTTTTATGAGCCTTCTTGGACTATTTGACCATCTGAGGACCCTTTCGATTGTGTTTTTTGGATGTTTTTCTCCTACTCTGTAAAAACTCCTTTATTTTTTCAATACTATAGTATGGGTGGCTTGCCACCTTTTTCTTTAAAAAAAAAAAATCAATAAGGGCTGATTGTGAAATTGATATTTATTGTAAATTCCCAAGATTGTCCACTCGAACGATGATGAGAGCAGAGAAATCAACCATAAAGGGGTGAATTAAAAAAATATCAGTGTGCAATCATACCTCATGCTTTAAGCGACTCAAAAACCAGTAGATGATCCATCCAGGTACACGCCAAGAGCCCAACTTTTATACTTGCCCTTTAAATCGTTCATGGACAATTTCACAAATGAATCTGTTGAAAGTAGTCCTAAGACAATTTAATTCACGTATTCCTATGGACAGAAATAAAATTTCAGAAAGCCATATTTTCATCTCACTATTTTTTTTAAAAAAAATTGTGTACCTATCACACCATTTAATTCATGTATTCCTATGGACAGAAATAAAAATTCAGAAAACCATAATTTCATCTCACGATTTTTTAAAAAGAAAATGAAAGTAGAGCTGTCTGATATGCCGTAAATGAAACGGCAGGAGGAATAATTAAATTGATTAATTAATGAATCCAGAGAAATGAAACCGCTGAAGGAATAATTAAATTGATTAATGAATGGAGAGAAATGAAACGGCTACAGTAATTTATTCATATTTTCTTCTTCATTTTAATTTACTCCGGAAAATTGTTTGCTCTCTCCTCCACCCTGATGTGTCTTAATTAATTTGCATTTGTGAGCATTGGCTATATTTTTGTATATAATTATTTTTTAAATTTATTTTTTTATATATAATTATTAAGTTTTTAATACTTTTAATCTTAAATTTTATCTAAATCTTACAATTCTCTAAGCTGTCATGTGTTTTAATTATCTCTAATAAAAGAAAGTAAAAATAAATTAGAACTTGTACTCTCATTATTACATATAAAACTTTAATTGAAATGGGTCCAAACATAAAGGTATTCTTATACAATTTTCAAAATATTTCAATTGTTAAATTTATCAATTAGTAACATTCTTACTCTCAATGGTTGTTTTTTCAATTCAACACTTTTATAATAAAATACATTATAAAAATTCAACCTTTATAATTTTGAAATTATTTTTATAGAATTATTCTAATATATATTCAATTTATAAAATATGTTTTAATATTTGAAAATTAACTTTAAATGTAAATGTTGAACTATACAATTGAAATTATAATTTTATTTATATAAGATATATTTTAATATTTGAAAGACAACCATAAAATTATTTTTTAGAAGGTAAAAACCACCCATATTTATATTGATCAAAAATATGATGTTTACATGAAAAGCCCCATAGTACTAAGCTGGGCCAAAAAAAAACACAAGGAGCCCCTATCAGTCCTGAAACAGCCAAATTCATATCCACACAAAGGCAAAAAGACATCCACAACAGAAGTTAGTTGACAGGCAGAATCGACCGTTAAATTAAGGCCTTCTTATTTTCCTGAGATTTAAATAACAGAAATGATTTGCCTGAAAATACGACAAAATTAAGGGATGATTTAACCAAATACGTGGCAACAGATAAAAACATGTAAAAATTAAACGGTAGTAGTATTTCCACATCTGATGTATGATTTGGCACCAGAAACCGGAATTTGTGGTTTAGTGAGAATTCATAGCCCAAGTCTTAAATTTTTTTTTTTGGGGGGGGGGGGGGTTAAAATGTATTGGCTTCAATGGCCAACATTTAAAAATAACCCAAAAACAAAATAATGTTATTTATACCTATTTTTTAGGATAAAATGTTAGTTATTTGTTTGTTGATTTAGAGTTGTTAAGAAGGAAATTTTGTTATATGGCACTAGGATTTAGAAAATGTTCTTTTAGGACTAGGCTATACTCATAGTTTAGTTTATGGATGTTTTTCTTTTACATGATTTTGTTAGTTATCAAACTCTATTTTAGTTTTGTTTACCTTTACTTATACCCACTTCTAAGATAAAATGTTTAGTTACTTGTTTGTTGATTTGGAGTTGTTGACTTGATGGAAATTTTGTTAGATGGCACTCATACTTAGAAAATGTTCTATTAGGACTAGGCTATCCCCATAGTTTAGTTTATGGATGTTTTTCTTTCACATGATTTTGTTATTTGTCAAATTGTATTTTAGTCTTGTTTACCTTTACATATACCCAATTTTAGGATAAAATGTTGGTTACTTGTTTGTTGATTTGGAGTTGTTGAAGATGGAAATTTTGTTATATGGCACTCAGACTTAGAAAATGTTCTATTAGGACTAGGCTATGCCCATAGTTTAGTTTATGGATGTTTTTCTTTCACATGATTTTGTTATTTGTCAAATTGCATTTTAGTCTTGTTTACCTTTACATATACCCACTTTTAGGATAAAATGTTAGTTACTTGTTTGTTGATTTGGACTTGTTGAAGATGGAAATTTTGTTATATGGTACTCAGACTTAGAAAATGTTCTATTAGGACTAGGCTATGCCCATAGTTTAGTTTATGGATGTTTTTCTTTCACATGATTTTGGTATTTGTCAAACTGCATTTTAGTCTTGTTTACCTTTACATATACCCAATTTTAGGATAAAATGTTAGTTACCTGTTTGTTGATTTGGACTTGTTGAAGATGGAATTTTTTTTATATGGCACTCAGACTTAGAAAATGTTCTATTAGGACTGGGCTATGCCCATAGTTTAGTTTATGGATATTTTTCTTTCATGCATGATTTTGTTCTTTGTCAAATTTCATTTTAGTCTTGTTTACCTTTACTTACACCCACAATTTAGGATAAAATGTTAGTTACTTGTTTGTTGATTTAGAGTTGTTGAAGAGGGAAATTTTGTCATATGGCCCTTAGATTTAGAAAATGTTCTTTTAGGACTAGGCTATGCCCATAGTTTAGTTTATGGATATTTTTCTTTCATGCATGATTTTGTTCTTTGTCAAATTGTATTTTAGTCTTGTTTATCTTTACTTACATCCACATTTTAGGATAAAATGTTAGTTACTTGTTTGTTGATTTAGAGTTGTTGAAGAAGGAAATTTTGTTATATGGCACTTGGATTTAGAAAATGTTCTTTTAGGTCTAGGCTATGCCCATAGTTTAGTTTATGGATGTTTTTCTTTTACATGATTTTGTTAATTGTCAAATTTTATTTTAGTTTTGTTTATCTTTACTTATACGAGATAAAATGTTAGTTACTTGTTTGCTGATTTGGAGTTGTTCAAGATGTAAATTTTGTTATATGGCACTCATTTAGAAAATGTTCTATTAAGACTAGACTATGCCCATAGTTTAGTTTATGGATGTTTTTCTTTCATGCATGATTTTGTTCTTTGTCAAATTGTATTTTAGTCTGGTTTACCTTTACTTACACCCACATTTTAGGATAAAATGTTAGTTACTTGTTTGTTGATTTGGAGTTGTTGAAGATGAAATTTTTATTATATGCACTCAGATTTAGAAAATGTTCTATTAAGACTAGGCTATGCCCATAGTTTAGTTAATGGATGTTTTTCTTTCACATGATTTTGTTCTTTGTCAAATTGTATTTTAGTCTTGTTTACCTTTACTTATACCCCCTCTTATAATAAAATATTGGTTACTTGTTTGTTGATTTCAAGTTGTTGAAGATGAAATTTTTGTTATATGGCACTCAGATTTAGAAATGTTCTTTTGTGCTCATAGTTTAGTTTATGGATGTTTTTCTTTCACATGATTTTGTTCTTTGTCAAATTGTATTTTAGTCTTGTTTACCTTTATATATACCCACTTTTAGGATAAAATGTTAGTTACTTGTTTGTTGATTTGGAGTTGTTGAAGATGGAAATTTTGTTATATGAAACTTAGAGTTAGGAAATGTTCTATTAGGACTAGGCTATTCACATAGTTTAGTTTATGGATGTTTTCTTTCACATGATTTTGTTCTTTGTCAAATTGTATTTTAGTCTTGTTTGGTGCTAAAAAGTGCTTTTTGAATTTTGTTGTAGGTAGAGGAATATATGAAACTTCCTCATTCACAATGATTGAAGAAATGCGAGACATAATATGAATACTACCTAGTATAGTATATGTGAATACAATGCTCTTGATAATGTCTTATGATGTGTTTCAATAAGACTATTTGATGATGACTAATGTCCTAAGGCTTGTCCTTAAATACAAGATCCTGGGTGCTCAATTCAAAACATTTGGCATGGAAGTTGATAACTAACACTTAGAATATCCAAAATGGTTTCTTATGGAAGTGAGAAAATATATTTGAATTAGTAGGATAAGGTCACTATTAGAAATGAATGGGTATGGAGTAAATACATACCCACTAGTGGACCTTCAACTATCTAAGTCACCTACCCAATTTGAATCAACATAACCATGTATGTCCAATGTCTTTTCCACACTATTAGTACCAAAATAAACCAAATAGCTAATCACTCTCTTTTCATAATTTCAATGCTATCTACCAAGTTTAGACACAAACTTGCTCAAAACTCCCACTACTTGGGAAATACTCAGTCTAATGCAAACTACTACATATATAAAAATTCCTATAACACTGACATATGGCAATTTAGACATATCTTCTAAGTCATATTCATTCTTAGGATATATATCTAATGAAAGCCTAGTACCAATCAGAAGAGGAACTCTAACTAGATTGTAATCCTGCATATTAATTATGTTCAAAATAGTATCAACATTCTTACTCTCCAATAACCAAATCATTTTGTTTACCCAATCTCTTTTGATCTCCATCCCTAGAATATACTTACCTGAAAGTTGGGATTTTATCTCACTAATCATACCCTTAGTGTTATCAAAAAATAACATATCCACATACAAGGCAACAATTAGTATATGATCACCAATACATTGAATGTAAATATAGTGATCCTCTTCACTTCTAACAAAACCTAATTTCAAAACAAAAGAGTCAAACTTTTGATACTACATTCAAAGAGATTTTTTTAAAACCATAAAAAGACCAGTTTAATCTGCATACCTAGTGTTCTTTCCCTTCAACCTCAAAATCTATAGGCTCTTGCATGTAAATTTCTTCTTCCAAGTCTTCATGCAAAAATGTTGTTTTAACATCTATTTTCTCAATTTCAAAGTCATTTCTAGTAGCAATAGATTTAACAAAAAACTAATCAAGTATAATTTAGCAATATGAGAGAATATTTCACCAAAATCAACTCCCTCTCTCTGGGAGTAGCCCTTGGCCACTAGTCTGGCCTTGTACTTCTCCAATCAACCATTTGTTCCAAACTTCTTGAATACCCACTTACATCTGATAGCTTTTCTACCTTTGGGCAAATGCACAAGATCCCATGTGTCGCAAGAGTCTAGTGCCATCATCTCCTCCAACATGGCCTATTGCCAAGACTCTCTATCAATTGAATCTCTAGCCTTCCTGTAAGATCTAGGTTCATTATTAGTACTTAACAAAGAAAATATACAAGAGAAATATGATGGGGTATACCTATCAACTAGATTTTGTTGTCTTGTGAATCTTCTAGGAATAGGAGAAAGGTGCTCTTCTTGTTCTTGAGCTTGCTCAACTTCTTCTTGGTTATCTTCCCCAACATCTTGAATTTTCTTAGTAACCTTACCTGAACCATCTTCTTCTTCATCTTCATCCTCTTCATCCTCAAATTCGTCTCTCTTTTCTTCTAGAGGTACATCTTCCTAATTCTCCATTAAAGGCTTCAAATTCTCATAATTAATCATCCTCATTGCATGGGGCTCAAACTTGGCCTCAACATTTAATGAAAATAACAATATGGTGGAAATTCAAACAACAGAAACCCTATAACATACTCACCCTCATCTTTTTATCTTTGCAAAAGATGATAAAGATGGAGGTGTAAATGATTTCAATGCCTAGGCCTATGCTATTAATGATAGACACAAGAATGTTGTTCAGTTTAACACTAGGCAAGCCATACAAAACCCACAACGTACAATTCATAATCGTCATAACATAAGGATGTTGCAAGCATGTGCCTAATTAGTGTTGTCATTAGGTCAACTATGTCCTATTCTATTACTTTTTAGAAGCTTTGTATGTTGAGGATATTGATAAAATTGGCCCCTTTGAAAGAAACAAGTGAGTTACAGTGAAGTGCAGTATAGACAATGAGTTGTGTGTTGAAGAACACTCCGATAGATTACTCTGCATTTCTCGTTGGTTGTATTTATTGGTCAGCGAATTGGAAGTTATTTAAAGGGATGTATGAAGATGCTAAATCTCAAGTTTGAGCCTCCGTTATGAAGAATTAAGAGAGTTGCATTCACCAGAGTAAAACATGTTTTCTCTGATTATTCTCTAGTGACAGGGAGAAAGTATTTTGCTCCGCATTCCTCCACAATAATTATTTTTCTCTATGGTTCTAAAGGGAAGTCTAGAATGATGATAATTGCCTACAATTGCAGTGGTTCATGTTTTGGCGATCTGTAATCTATCTTTCTTTTATGTCAATTCAAGACAGTGAAGTTCATGTGTTCCAGTGAGAAGATTCCTATGGCTAAAGTGGTTAAGGCTCGTGCAGTTGATCCTGATGATTATAACATGCTTGTGGATGTCTCCTAATCATGTTCTTATCTTAACATTGGTTTGCGTTAAGGAATTGAGATTGTGTTTGCAGATTTTTCCTAGATAATGTAGTGTGTAACCAGTCTTAGCTGACTTGGTTAATTCTAGTAATTATGGAGATTTCTTGAAGATTGTGGAAGCATGTTGTGGCATGGAATATCATGTTTGAGTCCTAGCTAAGGCATGGCATGATCTGTATACATCTTTACTTCATTTCCTTCAAATAATGTTGTAATAGGTCAGGACCTATTTTGTAAATGTTTGTAATGCCGGCCTTGGAGATTGTTCCAATGGTTGATGATTGTAATGCCGACCTTGATGATCATTCCAAGGTTGATGAAGTGTATAAATACTTGTAATTGAGTCATGGAAAAGGTGTCCTTGTGCGAAAATGGGAAGATAAGGAAAAAGGTGAGGAGATAAGGCAGAGCAGAGAATAGGAATTGTTGTACTTCAATGTACTAATCTCATACATGAAGAAGATAGTGATTTTTGGTAGTGACCTGGTAGTGAGCTGCCAGTAGGGTTTAACAACCCTTATTATAATCTGTAACGTTAGAAAATGTCCCCTTGGGGGCTTTTCCCTCAGAAGGTTTAGCTCCTAGGTCTTTAGTATGCATTTAGGGCATCTTAGTTCATATTTTGGCATCTCAATGGAATGAGCCCTAGGTAACATGACAAATGAGACCTAAAAGGACACCTTGAGTTGTACCCTACCCAAAATAGGGGGAGGACTTGGACACCCATGCCCTAGTCCTGCCTTATTTTGGGGCAGCCCTAATTTTTAAGTGTCAGTTTGTGACTATTATTAGGTCCCTTTGCTGACACGGTAAGTTTGAATTTACAAAATCTTGGTGGGAGTGTTTGTAGTTGCATCTATAAGCATGCTTAGGCATTCATTTGAAAATTAGATTTCAATTAGATAGCAATTGTGACAGTCAAGTGTTCTCTGTTGGATCTAGGGCATACAACTGAGAGGGGGGGTGAATCAGTTGTATAAAAACCTGCTTTTACTTTAAACACTTGATTCTTCTTTGTTAGTTAATAGTATATCAATTAATCATCCATGAAAGCATAATGCACAAACACAAGAGCAGATAAACATCAACACATTGAACACCAAGATTTTGACGTGGAAAACCCGGTTAAGGGAAAAACCACTGGGTGATTAACCCAAGGATTATTCTCTGTTAGAAGAATAAGAAAAGAATGGCACTTGCCAATTAGGGCTCACTGCCCGAGCACACTGCTCACAAAGAGGCCCACTGCCTACAAGGAGACACACTGTCTACAAAGTGATAAGAATCACAGTCTTGAACTCGACAATGACATCTCTACCATGTCTGGATCAGTTCCATTTAAGCCAAAAACCCCTACTCTGCCTTTCGCACTTTTCTTCACTACACCACTCTCATCTACACCAATCCATACTCCAAAATGAACTCACAAACCTTTATTTATACAAGACATCAACTTAGGAACAATCATCTAAGTCAGCAATCAACCATAAGAATATCCACAAGATGAATAACACATCTGGTCGGCCACCACAAGAACATTCGCAGGATGAACAACTCATCCGGTCGGCTAGTCGGAACAAGAACTTCATCCGGAAGAATATCTTCAATTCTGGGTTCTACCATCAATGCGGACCAACAACACGACCTCAACATGATCCAAGAATCTTCACAAGCCTGCCTGAATGACTAGGTACATCCGCACTTTCTCTACTTACTAGAATCTCTTCTCTTCCTTATCCGAAACTTCAAGAACATAGTCTATTGCTATTATCACAATGCAAAAGGTACTTCTGGACCTCAAAATCATACACAACTCGAGATGACACATCACAAGGACATCCCAAATACTCCTTCCAATCTACAGATTAGGATTATACAATTCCGGACCTCACCGGACCTTTTTGTGATCTTCTGTCACCTCTGAATACTTGCCAGAACCAGTTCCACACAGACAACCACAACTCCTTCAGATCTTCATGCAGACCTCTGAAGCATCTCAAGACTCATATCTGTAAACCCTTTAATCCGCATCCTTCAGTTCTCATCCTATACAGTACATTTGCCTTCTTCTCATCATTGTTCTTCACTGTTCCTGATTGAGGCTAATTTTCTCAATATCCTCAGCACACTGCTCATCCAATCCTTCTTGTCAATGCAATATGAGTATGTTGACATCAATGGCAACACTGGTTCACCTCATACTTGCAACAATCTCCCTCTTTGTCATTGATGGCAACATATGATGTGAAAAACCATCAAGACAAGAACTTCTCCTTTCTGTCATAGCTCCCCCTATCAACAACATGTCTTCTCCTCATTTACTGCTCCCCCTTTGATCAACAGCCACTTGTTTTTCACATGTCTTCTCTCCCCCTTTGACATCAATGGCAAAGGGCTCATACTTGCAATTCTACACATCAGAATCATACCAGCTACTCCCCCTTAGTAGCAGCTCCCCATCATCAATCTGGATCACAAGATATGACTGTGATATCCACCGGACTGATGCACATCAGTGCATCCTAGTTCATTACCAGAGGGGCCATGACCCCTAACTCCTCCTGGAGATATTCAAAAGAGTCCTTGGGAAGAGGTTTAGTAAAGATATCTGCAATCTGATCCTTGGAAGGAACATACTCCAATCTAACTTCTTCCTTGTTCACTTGTTCTCTCAAAAAGTGAAACTTGATAGATATGTGCTTAGTCTTAGAATGCAATACCGGATTCTTAGAAATATTAATTGCACTTGAATTATCATAGAAGATTGTGATAGGCTCCTCATATTCAACTTTAATGTCTCTTAGCATCTGCTTCATCCATAAGATTTGAGTGCAACTACCTGCTGCTGCAATGTATTCTGCTTCAGTTGTAGACAGAGATATTGCATCTTGTTTCTTGCTTAGCCAAGAAACCAATCTCTTCCCCAAAAAGAATGCTCCACCACTGGTGCTCTTCCAGTCATCCACATCTCTTGCCCAATCTGCATCTGTGTAAGCATGAAGAGAGAAATCTAGATCCCTAGGGTACCATAGACCATACTCAGTTGTTCCTTTCAAGTACCTAAAAATTCTTTTGATTGCCATAACATGAGATTCTTTAGGATTAGCCTGGAATCTTGCTACAAGACTAATAGCCTGCATTATATCTGGTCTAGTCTGAGTGAGATACAACAATCCACCAATCATTGATCTATACTTTGTCTGATCTACCTTTGGGGAGTCATCATCTTTGCTTAACTTACATCCGGTTGCCATGGGAGTGTTCATTGGCTTTGAATCTTCCATACCAAATTTCCTCAACAATTCTTTCACATATTTGGTCTGAGAAATGAAGATCCCTTTCTTTGTTTGAGTAATTTGCAAACCCAAGAAGAAATTCATTTCACCAAGCATAGACATTTCAAACTCACTTTTCATCTAATTTGCAAAAGTTTTGCACATACTATCAATTCCTCCAAAAATGATATCATCCACAAACACTTCAACAATCAAAATGTTTTCATGATCAATTTTGAAATATAAGTTGCTGTCAGCAGTACCTTTGTTGAATCTAATCTCTACAAGATGCTTATCCAACATTTCATACCATGCTCTTGGGGCTTGCTTTAGCCCATACAATGCTTTCTTCAACTTGCAGACCATATCATCATTATCAGACAATTGAAATCCATCTGGTTGTTCAATGTAAACTTCTTCTTCCAGATCACCATTTAGGAAGGCAAACTTGACATCCATCTGATATACCTTGAAGTCTTTAAAGGCAGCAAATGCAAGGAATAATCTGACTGCTTCAATTCTTGCCACCGGAGCAAAGGTTTCTTCAAAATCAATTCCTTCTATTTGAGAGTAGCCTTTGCAGACCAATCTAGCTTTGTTTCTGATTACTTCACCAGCTTCATTCAGTTTGTTCCGAAAGACCCATTTGGTTCCAATCACATTCCTGTCTCTAGGTCTGAGAACAAGGTCCCAAGTATGATTTTTCTCAATTTGCATCAATTCATCTTCCATTGCTTTGGTCCAGTTTTCATCATTGCAGGCCTCATTTATTGTTTTAGGTTCAATCTTTGAAATCAGACAACATTCATCTTGATTTTGAGCAACATTCCTTCTAGTTTGCACACCTTTGTTTCTGTCACCTATGATCTGATCTTCAGAGTGGTTCTGTCTTACATACCTTGGAATTTTGGGAGTATCTTGCCTCAGGTTCATTCAGACCTATCTCTTCTTCCTGATTTACCGGATCAGGCTGATTCTGGCTTACCAGAGAGGATTGAGTTCCTTGAACCTGAACACCATCTTGGTCATCTTCATCAAACTCATAAAATCTTGAGGGCTTCTCAATTCCTTCATCAACTTTCACATTAGTGCTTTCTATCATCTTCCTCAACCTCTTATTGTAGCACCGGTATGCTTTGCTTTGAGTGGAGTAACCCAAGAAAATTCCTTCATCACTTCTAGCATCTAACTTTCCTAGATCTTCATCTCTTTTAATATAACACTTGCTACCAAATACTCTGAAATATTTCATAGTAGGAGTGATGCCAAACCAGAGTTCATAGGGGGTCTTACCAGTGTTGTTTCTGATTTGAACTCGATTGAGAGTGTAGACTGCAGTGCTGATAGCTTCTTTCCAAAACATTTGAGGAACATTTGCTTCCAACATCATTGTCCTAGGAGCTTCCTGGATGGTCCGGTTCTTTCTCTCAACTACTCCATTCTGCTGTGGAGTCCTAGGAGCAGACAACTGTCTTCTTATACCTTGCTTCTCACAAAAGTCAATGAACTCACCAGATGTAAATTCACCACCTCTATCAAACCTTAGACACTTCAGTTTCAATCTGGTTTGATTCTCTACCATAGTTTTGAAGATTTTGAACTTCTCAAGGGCTTCTGATTTCTCCTTTAGGAAGGTAACCCACATCATCTGGGAATGGTCATCAATTAGTAACATGAAATATCTATCACCTTGCAGACTCTTGATTCTTGTCGGACCACAGAGATCAGTATGTACTAATTCCAACAATCCGATAGAGGACTGATCTTTGCTTTTGAAGGAGACTCTGCTCTGTTTACCTAGCTGACATTCTTTGCACAAACTATTTGTAGGTTTCATCGATTTTGGAAGGTCTCTTACAGCCTGAATATTGCTTATCTTGATGATGTTATCAAAATTTACATGACACATTCTTCTATGCCATAACCAACTCTGATCAACTTGAACAAATAGACAACTTTTATTTGAACCAACCAGATGAAAGATATTACCTTTTGTTTGAGTACCGGATGCAATTTCAGTTCCGAAGCTTGTAAAGATTCTGCATTTTCCATTCTTGAATCGGAGATCATAGCCTTTGTCCACTAACTGACCAACACTGAGAAGATTGTGCTTCAATCCTTCAACATATAGTACATTACCTATTTTGCTCTTTCCATCAAAGGAAATAGTTCCCCTACCTCTGATTCTGCCAGCAAAATTGTCACCAAACTTTACCATTCCTCCTTCATACCTTTCCAAATCCAAGAACTTATTCTTGTCACCAGTCATATGGTGAGAACATCCACTGTCAATAACCCAATCATCCTTTTCTTCCACTTGAGCAGCCAAAGCTCTTTCCACAACCTTGTGATTGACAGATTCAGAGGATATTGAATCTTCTTCCTTGATGGCAATAAACACCCATTCATTTCTAGATGTGCTTCCTAGTTCTTATTCATCATCTGTTACTCCTTCATTGTCATCTTCTTCATGAACATAATAGCAGTTCTTTTGAAACCTTTGTCTGTTAGTATTAGACCTTGCAGATCTTTCCAGACATCTTGAAGCAAAATGACCAATCTTATTGCAATTGAAGCACTTAAAGGGTTGTTTTCCTTCATACCTACCGGATCCTCTTGGTAGTCTCTTCTTGTTTGATCATACCATGACATCTTCCTTGAAGAGTTTTCACCCGGATCAAATCTCTGTTTGCTTTTCACATAGGCACTGGCTTTGAAAGTAGATTCAGTCTTGGGAGGATCATCTCCAAACTCGGTCATTTCAAATGCAGCTAGTTTGCCAGCCAATTGTTCTCTTGTGATAGTTGTGTGAGCTCTGAATTCATCAATGGTAGCAACCTTGATTTTGTAGGCAGCAGGAAGGGATCTGAGGATTTTGCAAACAATCTCATTTTCATCCAGAGTTCCACCAGCATTTCTAATTCCACACACCAGCTCATTCACTCGTGGCATAAAAGCAGTGATGTTTTCATCATCTCTCATCTTCAATCTTTCAAATTTCCCTTTCAGACTTTGCAACCTTGCACTCTTGACAAACTCATCTCCTTCATACAGAAGTTCTAGTTTAGTCAGGATCTCATATGCAGTTGGTAGGTCAATAACATTTGAGAGATCTGAGTCATTCAGTGCACTTAGAAGAGCTTCTTTGGTCCGCAGATTGTTTTCAGCATCTGTGATTTCATTCAGAGTTGTCGGACCACCCTGTGGAGGTACATATGGTTTTGAGACCATGGCCAAGTATGCTTTTCCCATACATTCCAAGTGACATTTCATGCGACCTTTCCAGAGAGTGAAGTTGGTTCCATCAAACTTCAGACTATCCTTCTTGTATGACGACATCCTGGATCTCCTCAAGCGGTTAAGCTCCTTTCAGAGGAACTTGGCTCTGATACCAATTGTTGGATCTAGTGCATACAACTGAGAGGGGGGTGAATCAGTTGTATGAAAACCTGCTTTTACTTTAAACACTTGATTCTTCTTTGTTAGTTAACAGTATATCAATTAATCATCCATAAAAGCATAATGCACAAACACAAGAGCAGATAAACATCAACACATTGAACACCAAGATTTTGACGTGGAAAACCCGGTTAAGGGAAAAACCACGGGGTGATTAACCCAAGGATTATTCTCTATTAGAAGAATAAGAAAAGAATGGCACTTGCCAATTAGGGCTCACTGCCCGAGCACACTGCTCACAAAGAGGCCCACTACCTACAAGGAGACACACTGTCTACAAAGTGATAAGAATCACAGTCTTGAACTGGAGAATGACATCTCTACCATGTCTGGATCAGTTCCATTTAAGCCAAAAACCCCTGCTCTGCCTTTCGCACTTTTCTTCGCTACACCACTCTCATCTGCACCAATCCATACTCCAAAATGAACTCACAAACCTTTATTTATACAAGACATCAACTTAGGAACAATCATCTAAGTCAGCAATCAACCATAAGAATATTTGCAAGATGAATAACACATCTGGTCGGCCACCACAAGAACATTCGCAGGATAAACAACTCATCCGGTCGGCTAGTCGGAACAAGAACTTCATCCGGAAGAATATCTTCAATTCCGGGCTCTACCATCAATGCGGACCAACAACACGACCTCAACATGATCCAAGAATCTTCACAAGCCTATCTGAATGACTAGGTACATCCGCACTTTCTCTACTTACTAGAATCTCTTCTCTTCCTTATCTGAAACTTCAAGAACACATCTGTTGCTACTGTCACAATGCAAAAGGTACTTTCAGACCTCAAAATCATACACAACTTGAGATGACACATCACAAGGACATCCCAAATACTCCTTCCAATCCACAGATTAGGATTATACAATTCTGGACCTCACCGAACCTTTCTGTGATCCTATGTCACCTCTAAATACTTGCCAGAACTGGTTCCACACAGACAGCCACAACTCCTTCAGATCTTCATGCGGACCTCTAAAGCATCTCAAGACTCATATCTACAAACCCTTTAATCCGCATCCTCCAGTTCTCATCCTATACAGTACATTTGCCTTCTCATCATTGTTCTTCACTGTTCCTGACTGAGGCTAATTTTCTCAATATCCTCAGTACACTGCTCATCAAATCCTTCTTGTCAATGGAATATGAGTATGTTGACATCAATGACAACACTGGTTCACCTCATACTTGCAACATTCTCAAGGTGATTCAAGGCTTCTATTGTGTTGCAAGAGTAGACTTGTGTGTTTTGTGTGTTGATATTTACATATTTGAGCATCAATTCCCTCATGGCATGAAAAGCATCTTCCTCCCATGAGAGCTTCACTACAAGGTGACATAATATTGTGTTTTTATCATTGTTTCCTTTATTTTTTGCCTCTGCCTCACAAGGGTATGCACTCTTTATCTGACAATGGTGTATAGAGACTTAAGTGTCCTCTGGGGCTTGACTGAGGCAAGCCTCTAAACACCACAACCCCCAAATCAAGTCTTGTGATTGCAGGTTATAGGTGTCACATTTGGGAAAAGTGGAGTTAAAGGAAGGATTGTCAAGCATCAAGGATTCAAGATCTGAAGAAAAGAAGGACACAAGAGTACTTCCAGGACTTGGGCACTCACTCTAGTCTCCTCCACATCCGAGTTTTGAGAAATAGAAGTTACAGGGCTGATCAGTGTCAGAAGGAGGTCCAGATCCCATAAAGAAATTGGTACCTTAGACTTGGGCGCCCGCTCCAGTGTCCCTGACTATTCCGCTTTGGAACCTCAAATATACGTATTCTGTGATTTGGTATTTTACTCCCGTCTGCAAGAGCTTTTTCCATCATTCATCAATTTGTTGTCGTATTTGCATAATTAGGATTTTAATGGTTAATTGGGCATAAGAGAAGAAAAATTAATAATTAAATTCCCTAATCCAAGTTTCCCTATATTTGTAAGTTACCTAGGGTATGATAGTGCTCTTCACTCGACCCTAGATCCTTGAATGTTAAGTGGAAAGGCGGATTTAAACATCTAAACACTAGAACATTAACAAATCTAATTTTCCCCTAAACATTTTGGTGAACCCGTGTTTTTGGACTTAAATTACAACTTTCTGAGTGTTTCTCTTCAAATTTGGATTGATTTCATTCATTCATATAGTCATTCATTTTATTGCATTGAGAAAAATTTAAAAAATTTGAAAAATTAGAAAAATTAAAAAAAATCGCATTGTTTGGCTTACTAAATTGCATCAACTCTTTCTAAATTTTCCTAATTCATGATTTTTGTATCAGATCTGATATAAAATACAGAAAAATTCAAAAATTCAAAATCTTTCTTTGCATTTTCATCATTTAATTGCTAGGGTTTTGTGGAAATTTTGACAATTTTTATATAACCTAGTAACTCTAAAATCTAGGGTTAGTAGGCAAAATCTTTTCTCAGATTTTTCTAATTATTTTAGAGGATCATTTAAATTAACATTTGGCTGTAGTCTTGCATGTTAGTGTAAATTTACATTTAGATTTAAAATATTTGCAATTTTGCATAAAAAATTTTAACAAAAAATAGCAATTTTGATGCATTTTCATTAAATTTGCATGGGCATTTTGCATGTTCAAGTTTGAAAATCATTTTTAGATTTGAGAGTATTTAATTTTTATCATAAATCAGACTTCAAAACATTCACATAGCATTTTGTCCATCTCAAACCTAGGGCTTCAAAAACAATGATTTTCACTAAATTTGGCCTTATCGACTTTATAAACTTGCACCATAGGTGTGTTGTGAAGAGTATTTTTACATTAATTTGCTTTTATTAGGGTAATAATTTTCTGCCCCTCCTAAAAATCTTCACAACGCCCTTTTAACGGGCTCTTGTAGTGAAAATTTGGTGAAAAATTACACATTTTGGCTTTTTTTTTGCCCTAGGATTTGACCTAGTTTGCACTTCAAGCATGTTGTGATCAATTTTATGGATTGAGGTGACTGATATCATCGATATTATTTTTTTACTTCCTAAAATTCATTACAAAACCCCCAGTTCTAGGTCTTGGAGTTGAAAAAACATGAAAAATAGCCTATTTTTGCTATATTTTCACTAGGGTTTGACCTTAAGTGGCACTAAAAGCATGTTGTGTTGGATATTTAAACATTAAGTGGCTGTTATTACTGATATTATTTTCTTTCCATCATCATTTGCCTCACAACACCCTTTTTTATGCTCTCTTGCATTGAGTCTTGGTGAAAAAAGTGCCTCTTTTGACATATTTTCACTATAGTTTAACTTGGCATTAACTTGAAATTGCATCAAGAGTATGTTGAGAAGGATACTTTTGCTATTTTTGATTGATATCAGACATATAAATTGCTTCCCTTGACTGAAATCCTTACAACACCCTTTGTTTCATTCATTTGCATTGAAAAAATACCAAAAGTCAAGCATTTTAGGTCATTTTTGCATATAGTTTTGCACTTGTCTCTTGCATACTTTTTCTGATTTGGCATTGATGTTACAAGACATTTCATATGGCATCTTCATCTCATTGTTCTTTGGTATCTTTACATGCGTATATCAAAAACTTTGAGAGTTTCTACAAATTTCTTAATATGAATCCTCATGTGCTCACTTATTTACAAGCTATGTATCACAAGGATATATTTAAATGCTCCTCATTTGAAATCCTTGACTATGTATTTGATTTTGACTTCAATTCTCTCATGAATACATACCCTTGGGTTATAGGAGATATGAAAAAACACATTGAGAATGATGAGAGTGAAAGTTCTCTTAATGCTTTAGATTTAATAGCTAAAACATATGGTGATAATGATGATGATGATTCCATAGTTGAAAGACCAAGAACATTAGATGAGAAGACCATGGATAGTGCAATCAATGATCTAACACCTAATCTTCCTATCAATATTGTACCTTCCTCTCATCCTAGTGCTCTCCCTGGCCAAGATGTAGCATTAGCGGATGAGAAAAGGTCTCAAATTAAATCCTTTAGGGATGGATGTTGGGTGCAATCAAGAGGGAAACAATGTTAATTCAATTGTCATTAATAAACCTTGTAGAAATATTCCTAAGATGATTGTCCAAGGGGCACCTAGTGCACCCTCTTGTTCAAAGATGGTAATTACTATTCAAGGTCGACCCCCAAATTACATTTATAAATGTGCACAACAAATTTCTCAACCAAGTCAAGGTGTTCAAAATATGTTACAACAACCACACCACAATGTGATTTCTCATACATATAACACTCGTAATAACAAGAAAAGTAAGCAAACACCATATGTGCCTATCTCTCTTCCATGTTCTCAACCTATGCTCCCTCCAACACCTCACCTTACTCATAAAAGTGGTCAAGAGTATGATCTTGTCAAACAACTTTGTGCTACTCTGGCTAAGATCTCTCTTTTGGATTTCATACAAACATTGCCTACATATCATGGAATGCTCCAAGAAGCTTTATAGAAGGTGATTGTCCCACCTATTGCTAAGTCTAATGATGTAGCAGCTGTATTGGATAGTATGCATGTGACAAAAATAGATATTCTATTTCAACCACAGGAATTACCATCAATTGAAGTTGAAAACCAATATGATCATCTTATAATCTCTGTCATAATAAATAAAACATTGGTAAAATAGGTTATGATAAAAAATGGATTGGCTCTTAATGTTTGTAGCATTGACCTACTACACAAAATCAAGGTTGACACATCACAAATCATACCAAATGGTATTAGCATTCATGGCTTTGATAATGTTGGACGATAATCCATGGGCACTATAACTCTACCTATACAAGTAGGATCGATGCTTGTGCCTACCCTGATTCATGTCATGCCATGTTCCTTATCTTACAACATGATTCTTGGTAGACCTTGGATTGATGATTCTTAGTGAATTTGATGATGTTTCTATCACATTTACAAACCTTAACAATATTGCTACTCTATACACCTTTGTTTGTCTTTGAATATGGCCTTGGCAGTACTCGATTCGGAGAGCTTCATGATATAGCCCCACAGTTATCCTCAAACTCCAAATTCATTGTATAACTTGGCTATTTGTGTGGTTAATCATATGCATTGATGTTGTTGTTTATCATGATGTTGTAGACACTAACATGTTCCTTGCAGGGATGTGTTTGTGGGAACATTTGGCAATCATAAAGTACATGTCACCTCCAGGGGGCATGGGCTTTGCGAAAGTCTATGTTCCCTTGTGTGTTTTATTCCTACTTTAGCGTGCTTGATATCGATACCTAATATCAACCACCTTAAGGTGGGGGCATATAAGGTAAGCTATCTATTGTAGATGTTAGCAATGTGCTTGTCCTCAGGTGTAGGCTAGTACAATGAGTACTTCTTGCATCCTAAGTTTGTTTGCAACCAATCAATCTATCTATTGTGTATACCTCATTTTCACTGTAAGGCGTCTCCGTGATGTGGGTGGGGTTGTATACTTTTGAGCTCATACCTCCTTTTCACTGTAAGGCATCTCCGTGACATGGGTGGGGTGGTATGCCATGCTTCCTTTTCACTATAAGGTGTTTCCATGATGTGGGTGGGGTTGCATTTTCAAAAGTCCTCTACAGAGGTGGGGAATGGTTCTATGACTAACTCAACCCTTAAATGTGTCTTCAAAGATTGTTGTGGTGAAGCCCAATCGTCGGTGTGTGCCTGTAATGTGCATGAGATGGTGTTGGACCTAGAAATAGGTACACTCCATAGTTTGTCTGCTGTGTTTTCTTCTTGTCTTCAAGTGTGTGTGTTTGGCATGCTTGCTTTGTTTGGTGTGTTTGTTGCCCCATATGAAGTCTAAAGACTAGCTCGATGAGTGATTCCTACATTTTGGGAGGTTTTGCATGTCTTGCATGTATGTTGCCCCATATATACAGTCTAAAGACTTGCTTGATGAGTGCATCCTGTATTATGGAAGGGTTGTTTACTTTCCAATACTTGCATGTGCATTTCATATATATGAGAAAAAGAAAAGAACAGATTTTATTTTTGTCTTCCATGCATTAATGTGTCTTTTATGCATTGACTGTCTTCTCCATGTTCTGCATAACTATAACTATCTTCTCCATGTTTTGTGTGCCTGTTACTATCTTCTATGTGATTGGTGTGTCTTCTTCATGCTTGGTGTGTTTGTTGTGTTTGTGACCTTACTTTAATGCATGTATTGGCCTCGCGTTTATGCATAAATTAAAGTGGGGGCTGAATGTAATGTTGAAAAATGTCCCCTTGGGGGCTTTTCCCTTAGAAGGTTTAGCTCCCAGGTGTTTAGTATACATTTAGGACATCTTAGTTCATATTTTGGCATCCCGATGGAATGAGCCCTAGGTAGCATGACATATGAGACCTAGGAGGACCCCTTGAGCTGTACCCTACCCAAAATAGGGGGAGGACTTGGGCGCCCGTGCCCTAGTCCTGCCCTATTTTGGGGCAGCCCCAATTTCTGAGTGTCAGTTTGTGACTATTATTAGGTCCCTTTGCCAACACGGTAAGTTTGAATTTACGAAATCATGGTGGGAGTGTTTGTACTTGCATCTATAAGTATGCTTAGGCATTCATTTGAAAACTAGATTTTAATTAGATAGAAATTGTGATGTTCAAGTGTTCTTAAGGTGATTCAAGGATTCTATTGTGTTGCAAGAGTAGACTTGTGTGTTTTGTGTGTTGATATTTGCAAATTTGAGCATCAATTCCCTCATGGCATGAAGAGCATCTTCCCCTCATGAGAGCTTCACTACAAGGTGACATAATATTGTGTTTTTATCATTGTTTCCTTTGGTTTTTGCCTCTGTCTCACAAGGGCACACACTTTTTATCTGACAATGGTGTTCGGAGACTTAAGTGTCCTTCGAGGCTTGAGTGAGGCAAGCCTCTAAACACCACAACCCCCAAACCAAGTCTTGTGATTGCAGGTTACAGGTGTCGCATTTGGGAAAAGTAGAGTTGTAGGAAGGATTGGCAGGCATCAAGGATTCAGGATCTGAAGAAAAATAGGACACAGGAGTACTTCCAAGACTTGGATGCTCGCTCTAGTGTCCTCACATCTAAGTTTTAGGAAATAGAAGTTACAGGGCTAATAGTGTCAAAAGGAGGTCCGGATCCCACAAAGAAACTAGTACCTTGGACTTGGGCACCCGTTCCAGTGTTCCCAACTATTCCGTTTCAGAACCCCAAAAATAGTTATTCTGTGATTTGGTATTTTACTTCTATTTGCAAGACCTTTTTCCATCATTCGTCAATTTGTTGTCGTATTTGCATGATTAGGGTTTTAATGGTTAATTGGGCATAAGAGAAGGAAAATTAATAATTAAATTCTCTAGTCCAAGTTTCCCTACATTTGTAAGTGACCTAGGGTATGATAGTGCTCGCCACTCAACCCTAGATCCTTGAATGTTAAGCGAAAAGGCAGATTTAAACATCTAAACACTAGAACATTAACAAATCCAATTTTCCCCTAAACATAATATTTCTAGGTTTAGGGTTGAAGCAGTGAGCCTGCTAGACCTAGTTGTACTTCATGGCAGTGAGCCAATATGTTCTGGGCCCGTGGAGTGACCAAGCCTGAACATCATTTTTGAAATATTGCAATATATTTTGAGAGCTAATCCTCTCCATGGTTCTTCCCCACCTTGGAGTTTTCCATGTAACAATCTGGTGTCTCTTGTGTATAATGTTGCATCTGTGTTTGAGTTTCTGATTTCATGCATTCATTGTTAAATCGTAATAATTGTGGATACGTGATTAATGTGTAAGTGAAGAAGTGTTTAAGTTTTTGTGACAACTGATTCACCCCCCCTCTCAATTGTCCAGCACATTTCAACAATTGGTATTAGAGCAAAGTTCATCTAAAGAAAGTCTAACAGCTTGAGGAAGATCCAAAAATGTCATATAAAAAGGAAGCGCCACATTTTGATGGGATGACCTATGCTCTTTGGAAGGCACAAATGAAAAGTCATCTTCTTTGTCTTGGTTACAAAGTATTGATAACAACAAAAATAAAATACACCTTGCCTCAAAATAGTTTGATGACTGAAAATGAAATCAAGGAATATGAAGTGGATGTTAAAGCAAAAGATACTAGATGTTAAGTTCATTGAATGACTTAGTACTAACCAAAGTGGTGGATCTTGAAACTACAAATGAGGTATGCGAAAAGATGAAAAATCTGGATGAGGGAGATGATTTTGTGAAAGAGGCAGAGCTACAAAGTCTGAAAGTGAAATATGAAAGTTTGAAGATAAATGAAGATGAAAACATAACATCCTTTATGCAAAGAGTTGATGAACTTGTCACCAGAATAAAAGGTATGGGGGGAACTCTCGGTGATAAGGAAGTTGTAATGAAAATTCTCAGATCACTACCAAAGTCCTATAGTCAAAAGGTATATGTAATTGAAGAATTTATGCAAGTAAAATATATTGACAAAGATTAGTTTCTTGGTAAGCTTACTATCTTTGAAATGAAAGAGTTTGGTGATGCCCTACTAAAAGTAGAGACTACCTTCAAAGCTAGTACTTTTGGGAAAACCTCCAGACCAGAAAAGTACAAGGTAGAATAAGATGATGATTTGATGAAATTGAAGCCAACTTTGTAGATAGACTGCAAAAAGGATTTGGTAAGTTTAAAGGTAAAATACCTTTCAAATGTTTTTCTCTGTAGTAAAATAGGCCACTTTGCTTCCAGATGTCCTGAAAGAATTGAAAGAAATAGGAAAAGATATGAGAACATGCCTAGGATCCAAAAGAAATGTTATTATGTTGAAGATCTTGATGATGATGAAAGAGTATCAGATAATGGTGAACCAAATAATGCTAGTACTTCTAGTAATGAATGCTTGTTTATTGCTATTAAAGAAGAACCTATGTCTACTAATCCTAGAAAGAAAAACTAGTGGAAAGTGCTTTGGCTACTTAGGTTGTTGAAGACAAAGATGAATCGGTTATTGATAGTGGTTTCTCTCACCACATGACTGGTGACAAAGGTAAGTTTGTGAGTTTGGAAAGATATTATGGTGGACTAGTTAGGTTTGGAGATGATACAACTGGAAACATTTGTGGAAAAGGATCTATTTCTTTTGATGGCAAGCATAATACTGAATATGTCTTGTATGTGAAAGGATTAAAGCACAATCTTTTGAGTGTGGGTCAGATGTGTGACAAAGGTTATGACCTAAGCTTCAAGGACAATGGATGCAAGATCAAGGAAAGTTCCAGAACAATCATTACAACTGGTAAGAAGTCCAGAGGTAATATTTATCAATTGAAAGGAACTGATAATTATTGTTTGTTGGCTCAGACAGATGAAAGTTAACTATGGCATAGAAGGTTATGTCACATCAATTTTGACAATATTATGAAGATAAGTACTGCATAGGCTATTAGATATTTGCTCAAGCTTGTGAAGCCTGCTAATCCTATTTGCAAGGAGTATCAATTTGGGAAACAAACAAGAACAAGTTTCAAAAGCAAAGATCAATTAGTTGATGGATTACTGGAACTAGTGCATACAGACTTGTGTGGACTTACTAAAGTAAGAAGTTTGCAAGGAGATAGGTATTTCATGTTGCTTATTAATGATTATTCTAGAATGACTTGGGTTACCTTTTTGAAAGAAAAATTAGAAGCTCTGGATAAGTTCAGGGCATTTAAGGAAATGGTTGAAAATGATATGGATTTGAAGATCAAATGTTTAAGGTCTGATAGTGAAAGGAAGCTAGGTGTATAGAAACTGCTTCCTACACTAATCTAGTGAGGAGAGAAGAGTGCAAATTCTTTTCAATCTTTATAATTACAGTGTTATTAACCCAATAACAGAGATATTGTAGCAAACACATACACAAGAATGTAAGACAGAAGAAGAGAGAGACAAGATATACATGAGGAAAACCCTTACAGGTAAAAAACCCCACACTCCAAAACACAACTCAAATGTATTATCTAAACAATGAGGTTTACAATATAGTTATAGAGCCAATGCTCTTGCAGGAGTCTTCGACACTTGTATTTGGAGATAATCTAGTAGCATAACATTACCTGTCAATCACATAATACATCTCCTCTCAAGAGAACTTGTTTATATAGAAGATACAAGGCAAAAATGAGTCCATCTTGAGATGGGCGTCCAACATGGCCTCATGACCCAAAACCCATGCCTATGGACACTTGTCCAACACTCTAGGATGTTTATGACACTTGTCATATCAGCCCATCCTAAAGAAGTCGCCCATTCCCAAGTTGGGAAATGATAGATACTCTTATGACACTTACGACCGTTATAGAATCCGTCATAGCTATCATATCTTATAGCTGTAAGAGAATCTATCATACACATGCTAAAAATAGCATATTCCATTACAACTTGTCATAACCCTCCTTGTGGCACCCAAAGATGCCTTCTTCCAAGATGCTTCTCAACACATGTCTTCCCCTATCATAGAATCTTCCATTTATGACTCTTGCGCGTCATAGATTTGTCATAGGAACCTGTCATGACCGTTTTAGCCAATATTCCCTTACACACTATCCAAGATGCCGACACATGAAAAAATATTCCTACCACTAAGTGGGACATGTATCTCCTCATGTGAGCACAAATTTACATGTTGTCACCTTCCACATAGGATGACACATCACCATGCCAACTCCCAAAAGATGACAAAACAGGATTTGCATCCTAATTACATAATAGGCAATAGATAAATAAATACAATGAAATAATACAAGGAATTACCAAGGTTGAGACACCTTAATTACCAACATTCTCCCATTTGTCAAACACCTTGCAAGAGCCAATGGAAATAACAAGATTTAACTGCTATAGGCCAAGAGGCCCATAGACTACGAACACCATCTGAACTTCTTTGTGCCCACTGGTTTCGTCAATGCATCCGCAACATTCTTCAAAGTGTCTACCTTCTCCAAATTCACCTTCCCATCCTCTACCATGTCTCACACAAAGTGAAACTGTACATCAATATGCTTTGTTCTGGCATAGAAAGTTAGATTCTTTGCTAGGCAAATCGCACTCTGACTGTCACAACAAATCATAATATGTCCTGCCTCAACACCAATATTTGAACACAATCTCTTAAGCCAAATGGCTTCCTTACAAGCATGAGTTGCTGCCATATACTTAGTTTCTGTCATGGACAAAGCAACCATAGGTTGTCGCTTACTCATCCAACTAATTGCACCATCGAACATAGTGAACACATAGGCACTGGTGGATATCTTGTTGTCAATGTCACCTGTCCAATCAGAATCCACGAATACAAACTGAATGTGGAGGTCATGTAGCATTACCATGATAGCATATGGAATACTCAGAAGTACCCCTCAAATATATGAACACTCACTTAACTTCATCCCAATGTACCCGTCCAGGATTAGCCATTAATAGACTAAGGACTTCCACTACTTGGGCAATGTCTGGTCTTGTGTAGACCATAGAATACATCAAACTACCAACAACACTAGCATAAGGTACTATGCTCATGTTCTCCACCTCACTAGGAGATTTTGGATAATCATTAACAGACAACTTTTTCCCCAATGAAATAGAAACACACAATGGTCTACAATATGCAATGATGAACCTGTCCAACACGGTCTTCACATACTTACTCTGGCTTAACCAAAGTTTTCTGTTAGCTCTGTCTCTTCTGATTTCCATTCCTAGAATGTACCTGGCTGCCCCTAGATTTTTCATCTCAAACTATGCTGACAACTGAGACTTCAAATCAGAAATCATATTCTTACCATTTCCAATTAACAACATATCATCAACATACAATGCAATAATGAGAATGCGATCATTGTCAAATTTATAATACACACAATGATCTGATTTTGATCTCAGAAATCCAACCGACAACACAAAGGCATCAAACTTCAAGTACCACATTCTAGGAGACTGCTTTAAACCATACAAAGACTTTTTCAACTTGCAAACCAAATTTTCTTCACCTTTCTCTATGTAATGCTCTAGTTGTGGCATGCAAATCTTTTCCTCCAAATCACCATGAAGGAAAGTTGTCTTCACATCCATCTACTCCACCTCTAAGTCATAAGTTACTGTAAGAGATAACATGAACCAAATAGATATCATCTTTGCAATGGGAGAGAAAATTTCACCATAATCAATTCCCTCCACTTATGAGTACCCCTTCGTAACCAATCTGGCCTTGTACTTTTCAACACTGCCATCTACACCAAATTTCTTCTTGAACACCCATTTGCATCCAACAAGTTTCCATCCTTTAGGCAAAGGCACCAAGTCCCATGTTTTATTCTTCTCCAAAGAAGCCATCTCATCTTCCATGGCCTCCTTCCAGGAACCTGCATCTTTCATGCCCATAGCCTCTTTCACAGTTCTAGGCTCATCAGTGTTAGCAAGCAAAGCAAAAGCACAACTAGAATCAAGCAATGAATAACCAAACCTATCAGGTTGGTTCTTTATTCGTGTAGACCTCCTCAATGGCTAAGGATGAGGTTCTACTTCTTCTTTTGAGCTTTTAGAGCTTCTAGAGATCTCCTCATCATCAGGTCTCATAGGGTCTGTCAGTTCTGTCTTCTCAGGGGTAGAAGGAAACTGATCCACATCTTCTTTCTTTTCTATCTGTTCTAGCTGTAGAACAATAGAAGAAGGTGTTAACTCTACGGAGATAACACTTCTTCTATACAACACTTTTTCAACCACAAGATCCCAAAGCTTGTATCCTTTCACACTGACACCATAGCCAATGAAAATACACTTAACAACCTTGTTCTCCAATTTATCTTGTTTCTCCCTAGGCACATGTGCATATACCTCAAAACTAAAAACACGAAGATGTCTAACTGAAGCATTCTTACTAGACCACACCTCCATAGGTGTCTTACCAACAAGAGCTGATGTAGGAGACCTGTTTACCAGGTAGCAAGCAGTGGCTATAGGTTCAGCCCAAAAGTTTTGTTCAAGGCTTGCTCCACTAAGCATACTCCTAGCCTTCTCCATCAATGTCATGTTCATCCTCTCTATAACTCCATTTTGCTACGTGGTGTATGGAGTTGTCTTATATATTTCAATCCCTTGCTCTTTACAGAACTTATCAAACTCTACCAAACAAAACTCACCACCATTATCAGTTCTCAAACACTTAATCTTTTTACTAGTTTGATTCTCAACAAAAGCTTTAAACTCTTTGAACCGACTAAAGACTTCAGTCTTGCTTCTGATAAAATAAACCCATGTCCTTCTACTGTAATCATCTATGAAAGATACAAAATATACAGATTTGGAAATTGAAGGAACATTAACAGGACCAAACACATTAAAATGAATAAGATCCAATACACCAGAAGACTTGTGAGAACTAGAGTAAAACTGAACATGGTTTTGCTTTCCATATACATAATGTTCACAAAAGTCATACTCAAGATTACAATCATTTAACCCCTCAATGAAGTTTTTTATTTTTCAGAGTTCTAAGACCCTTCTCACCAATGTGGCCATATCTCAAATACCATAACATAGTCTTTTTAGCAGGAAGCTTAACTTCCAAAGCATGAGCACCCTTGTGTACACATGATGCACTACCATTAGAATTTGCTACAACAGATTTCTTCACTGCTTGTTCAGATGGTGGGGATGAAATGACTGTAGCTCTTTTCTTCAAGTCAGAAGAACTATTGCACTGTGAAGTGCATGCCTCCAGCTAAAATATAGTACCTCTCCAAGTACCCTTCGCAAGCACCATAGATCCTCTAGTCATCTTGCATCCATCCTTTGAAAAGACAACCTACACACTTGCATCATTCAACATACTTATAGAAAGTAGGTTCTATTCCAAGCCTGGGATGTGCATAACCCCAGAGATCCCCTTCACTCATCCATCAGGGAATCAAATTGAGACTCTTCCATGACCAACAATTTTCAGATAAGAATCATCACCTAGGTACGCTCTTCCACCATCAAACTCTTCATACTTCATGAACCAGCATTGATGCAAGGTCATGTGGAATGATGAACTAGAATCTATCAACCACACATCTTCAGATGCATGGGTGTCTAGAGCTATGATGAAAGCATCACCATCATCTTGTGACTTGTTAGAATCTGAATGTGGGGCATTCTTCTTCTTTTTCTTTTCCTCTTTGCATTCCTTTCAGAAATGCCTAGTTTTGCCACAGTTCATACAGAAGGCCTTGGACTTTCCAAGAGATTTGGATCTCCCATGGGATTTGGATCTGCCCTTCTCATCTTTCTTGTCCTTCTATATCCCTTTCTCCTTGGGTCTTCCACGAACCGCAAGAGCCTCTTTAGCTGCCTCAGAAGACTTTCTCCACATCTCTTTAGATAACAACAAAAATACCACTTCATCAAGTTTGTATGTGGATGTGGTGCTCCCAATAGCCACAACAAGATGATCCCATGAGTCTGGCAAAGAACAAAGAAAGGTCATACAATGATCCTCCTCCTCCATCTTCACACTAATGGATGTCAATTGTGCAACTAACATGTTGAAAGCATTCAGCTGATCTGCAACTGATCCTCCATCCTCCATCCTCAAAGAATACAACTTCTCATAAAAAGCTTGTTCACCAGGGATTTAGCCTGATAAACATCACCCAACTTCTTCCAAAGGTCTTTCATGGTCTTCTCCTCATGGACATTCAACAGGATAGAATTAGCTAGACTGAGTCTTATAAGACCCTTAGCCTTCCGATCTTTGAGATCCCAATCAACTTGTGTCATTGAAGTTGGTTTTACACCTAATATTGTTTCCCATAGGTCATGATCAAAAAGCATGTCTTCCATCTTAAGTTTCCATAACTTAAAATTAGTGCCATTAAATTTCTCCACCTCCAATCTTCCAGATGTGCCTGCCATCTCTTTCCTACAACAAGATTATGGAATACTCTGCACAAAGCTCCTACTCAACCTAAGATTAGCTCAAAAAAACCCTACCCAACAACTAGGACCAAAGGTGATCAAGCTCTTATACCAACTGAAAGGAAGCTAGGTGTGTAGAAATCACTTCCTACACTAATCTAATGAGGAGAGAAGAGTGAAAATTATTTTCAATCTTTACAATTATAGTGTTATTAACCCAATAACAGAGATATTGCAACAAACACATACACAAGAATGTAAGACAGAAGAATAGAGAGACAAGATATATGTGGGGAAAACCCTTACGGGTAAAAAACTCCACACTTCAAAACACAGCTCAAATGTATTATCTAAACAATGAGGTTTACAATACAGTTATAGAGCCAATGCTCTTGTAGGAGTCTTCGACACTCGTATCTAGAGATAATCTGGTAGCACCTGTTTATATAGAAGATACAAGGCAAAAATGAGTCCATCTTGAGATGGGCATCCAAAATGGCCTCATGGCCCAAAACCCACGCCTATGGAAACTTTTCCAACACTCTAGAATGTTTATGACACTTGTCATATCACCCCATCCCAAAGAAGTCACCCATTCCCAAGTTGGGCAATGACAGATACTCGTACGACACTTACGACCATCATAAAGTCCGTCATACCTATCATATCTTACAGTTGTAAGAGAATCTGTCATACACAGGCTAAAAATAACATATTCCCTTACAACTTGTCATAACCCTCCTTGGGGCACCCAAAGATGCCTTCGTCCAAGATGCTTCTCGACACATGTCTTCATGTGTCATAGATTTGTCATAGGAGTCTATCATGACCGTTTCTGTCAATATTCCCTTACACACTATCCAAGATGCTGACACATGGAAAAATATTCCTACCACTAAGTGGGATGCCTATCTGCTCATGTGAGGACAAATTTACATGTTGTCACCTTCCACGTAGGATGACACATCACTGTGCCAACTCCCACAAGATGACAAAACAGGATTTGCATCCTAATTACATAATAGGCAATAAATAAATAAATACAATGAAGTAATACAAGGAATTACCAAGGTTGAGACACCTTAATTCCCAACAGATAGAGGAGGAGAGTTCACATCAAATGAATTCAATTTCTTTTGTGAAGAAAATGGGATAAAGAGACAATTATCTGCACCTAGAACTCCACAACAAAATGGAGTTATTGAAAGAAAGAACAAAATAATTCAAGAAGCTACTAGAACGATGATGAAGGAAGCTGATCTTTTGGAAGTATATTGGAGAGAGGCAATTAACACTACTGTATATATCCTAAATAGAGTCCAAGTCAAAGGTAACAGTTCTAAGACTCCTTATGAATTGTGGTATGGTAAAATTCCTACTGTGAAATATCTCAAAGTTTTTGGTAGCAAATGTTATATCAAAAGAGAATAAGATCTAGACAAGTTTGATGCTAGGTACGATGAAGGAATCTTCCTTGGTTACTCAACCAAGAGCAAGGCCTACCCGTGTTATAATAAGAGGCTAAATAATATCATTAAGAGTGCAAATGTCAAAGTTGATGAAAGAAAGGAAAGGTCTCCAAAATCTAGTGGATATGAATGAGATAAACCAGATATTTGAGAAGTGGTATAGCATGAAGATAACTCAGATGAAGAGGATCAAGCTCCGAAAAGTGTTGCCAAGACACCATGGTATGTAAAACTTAATCATTTTGAAGATCAAATCATAGGAGATAAAAGTAAAGGAATCCTAACCAAATGAAGAGCTGCAGAAGAACAAGTAAATTTCTATCTGATTTCCAAGATTGAACCTAAGACTATGAATGAAGCTTGCAATGATGAGAATTGGATAAAGACTATGAAAGAAGAATCGATGCAGATAGAGAAGAATCAGACCTGGGATCTTGTTCCCAGACTAGAAGACAAAAATGTAATTGGTACCAAGTGGGTTTTGAGAAAAAAGATGAATGAGAATGGTGAAGTAGTAAGAAACAAAGAAAGGTTGGTTTACAAAGGATACTCTCAAGTTGAAGGAATAAATTTTGAGGAAACATTTGCACCAGTGGCAAGGATTGAAGCTATAAGAATGTTTCTGGCATTTGTAGCCTACAAACATTTTAAGGTATATCAGATGGATGTAAAGTCTTCATTCTTGAATAAAGAGTTGGAAGAAGAAGTCTATATTGAACAATTGGAAGGATTCCAGTCATCAGATCAGGGTTACATGGTATGCAGATTGAAGAAGGCTTTGTATGGATTAAAACAAGCCCCTAGGGCATGGTATGCACAGTTGGATAGGTATCTGATACATATAGGGTTCAGTAAAGGTACTACAGACATCAATCTCTACTTCAAGATCAATGATGAAAATATCCTAATTGTAGCAGTCTTTGTTGATGACATTATCTTTGGAGGCAATGAAGGTATATGCACAATTTTTTCTAGAGAAATGTAAATTGAATTTGAAATGTCCATATTTGGTGAGATGAATTTCTCTTTGGGTCTACAAATAAATCAATCAAATAAAGGTATTTTCATTTCTCAGTCTAAGTATGTGAAAGAGTTGCTAAAGAAGTTTGGGATAGAAGACTCTAAACTGGTAAATACTCCCATGATAACTCATTGTAAGTTGAGCAAAAATGATGATTCACCTTTGGCAGATCAGAAAAGGTACATATCTATGGATGGAAGATTACTTTATCTGACTCAAACCAGACTTGACATAATGCATGCAGTTTATCTTGTGGCAAGATTTCAAGTAGAGCCCAAGGAATCACAAGTGATGGCAATAAAGAGAATTTTAAGATATTTGAAAGGCACAACAGAATATGGTTTGTGGTATCCTAAAGACAATGATTTCACTCTCAATGCATACACTAATATAGATTGGACCAGAGATGTGGATGATAGGAAAAGTACAAGTGAAGGTGCATTCTTTTTGGGAAAAAGGTTGGTATCTTGGTTGAGCAAGAAACATGATTCAATAGCCCTGTCTACTGCAGAAGCAGAATACATTGCAACAACATGTAGTTGCACTCAAGTATTATCGATGAATTAGACTTTGAAGAACATCAAAATTATGTATGAAGATCCAATTGCAATTTTTTGTGAGAATACAAGTACCATAAACATATCAAAGAATCCAGTAATGCATTCAAGGACAAAGCACTATAAGATATCACTTTCTAAGGGAAAAAGTGATAGAGAATGAAGTCAAGTAGGATATGTATCTACAAAAGACTAGATTGTAGATATTTTCACCAAACCTCTGCCTAAGGATACTTTTGAGTATCTCAGAGAAACATTAGGGGTTATTACTGTTGGATTTAAGGCATACAACTGAGAGGGGGGTGAATCAGTTGTATAAAACTTCTTGTTCTTTCAAACACTTGATTCTTCGTTGTTAGTTAACAGCATATCAATTAATCATCCATGAAAGCATAATACATAAACACAAGAGCAGATAAACATCAACACATTGAACACCAAGATTTTGACGTGGAAAACCCGGTTAAGGGAAAAACCACGGGGTGATTAACCCAAGGATTATTCTCTGTTAGAAGAATAAGAAAAAGAATGGCACTTGCCAATTAGGGCTCACTGCCCGAGCACACTGCTCACAAAGAGGCCCACTGCCTACAAGGAGACACACTATCTACAAAGTGATAAGAATCACAATCTTGAACTGGAGAATGACATCTCTACCATGTCTGGATCAGTTCCATTTAAGCCCAAAAACCTCTGCTCTGCCTTTCGCACTTCTCTTCGCTATGCCACACTCATCCACACAATCCACACTTCGAAATGAACTCACAAACTGTTATTTATACAAGACATCGACTTAGGAACAAACATCTAAGTTGGAAAACAACCATAAGAGTATCCGCAAGATGAATAACACATCCGGTCGGCCACCACAAGAACATTCGCGGGATGAACAACTCATCCGGTCGGCTAAACAGAGCAAGAACTTCATCCGGAAGAATAACTTCAATTCCAGGCTCTACTATCAATGCGGACCAACAACACAACCTCAACATGATCCAAGAACCTTCACAAGCCTACCTGAATGACCAGGTACATCCGCACTTTCTTTACTTACTGGAATCTCTTCTCTTCCTTATCCAAAACTTCAAGAACACTGTCTGTCGCCACTGTCATAATGCAAGAGGTACTTCCGGACCTCCAAATCATACACAACTTGAGATGGCACATCACAAGGACATCCCAAAGACTCCTTCCAATCTGCAGACTAGGATTATATAGTTCCGGACCTCACTGGACCTTTTTGTGATCCTCTATCACCTCTGAATACTTGCCGGAACCGGTTCTACACCGACAGCCACAACTCCTTCAGATCTTCATGCGGACCTCTGAAATCTTAACTGAAGCATCTCAAGACTCATATCTACAAACCCTTTAATCCGCATCCTCCGGTTCTCAACCTATACAATACATTTGCCTTCTTCTCATCACGGTTCTTCACTGTTCCTGACTGAGGCTAATTTTCTCAATATCCTCAGCACACAGCTCATCCAATCCTTCTTGTCAATGCAATATGAGTATGTTGACATCAATGACAACACTAGCTCACCTCATACTTGCAACAATCTCCCCCTTTGTCATTGATGGCAACATATGATGTGAAAAACCATCAAGACAAGAACTTCTCCTTTCTATCACAGCTCCCCCTATCAACAACAACTTTTCACATGTCTTCTCTTCCTTTACTGCTCCCCCTTTGATCATCAACCACTTGTTTTTCACATGTCTTCTCTCCCCCTTTGACATCAATGGCAAAGGGCTCATACTTGCAATTCTCATACATCAGAATCATACCAGCTGCTCCCCCTTAGTTGCAGCTCCCCATCATCAATCCGGATCACAAGATATGACTGTGATATCCACCGGACTGATGCACATCAGTGCATCCTAGTTCATCACTGGAGGGGCCATGACCCCTAACTTCTCCCAAAGATATTCAAAAGAGTCCTTGGGAAGAGGTTTAGTAAAGATATCTGCAATCTGATCCTTTGAGGGAACATACTCCAATCTGACTTCTTCCTTGTTCACTTGTTCTCTCAAAAAGTGAAACTTGATAGATATGTGCTTAGTCTTAGAATGCAATACCGGATTCTTAGAAATATTAATTGCACTTGAATTATCACAGAAAATTGTGATAGGCTCCTCATATTCAACTTTAATGTCTCTTAGCATCTGCTTCATCCATAAGATTTGAGTGCAACTACCTGCTGCTGCAATGTATTCTGCTTCAGTTGTAGACAGAGATATTGCATCTTGTTTCTTGCTTAGCCAAGAAACCAATCTCTTCCCCAAAAAGAATGCTCCACCACTAGTGCTCTTCCGGTCATCCACATCTCCTGCCCAATCTCCATCTGTGTAAGCATGAAGAGAGAAATCCGGATCTCTAGGGTACCATAGACCATACTCAACTGTTCCTTTCAGGTACCTAAAAATTCTTTTGATTGCCATAACATGAGATTCTCTAGGATCAGCCTGGAATCTTGCCACAAGACCAATAGCCTGCATTATATCTGGTCTAGTCTGAGTGAGATACAACAATCCACCAATCATTGATCTATACTTTGTCTAATCTGCCTTTGGGGAGTCATCATCTTTGCTCAACTTACATCTGGTTTCCATGGGAGTGTTCATTGGTTTTGAATCTTCCATACCATATTTCCTTAACAATTCTTTCACATATTTGGTCTGAGAAATGAAGATTCCTTTCTTTGTTTGAGTAATTTGCAGACCCAAGAAGAAATTCATTTCACCAAGCATAGACATTTCAAACTCACTTTTCATCTGATTTGCAAAAGTTTTGCACATACTATCTCTTCCTCCAAAAATGATATCATCCACAAACACTTCAACAATCAAAATGTTTTCATGAACAATTTTGAAATATAAGTTACTGTCAGCAGTACCTTTGTTGAATCCAATCTGCACAAGATGCTTATCCAACCTTTCATACCATGCTCTTGGGGCTTGCTTTAGTCCATACAATGCTTTCTTCAACTTGCAGACCATATCATCATTATCAGACAATTGAAATCCATTTGGTTGTTCAATGTAAACTTCTTCTTCTAGATCACCATTTAGGAAAGCAGACTTGACATCCATCTGATATACCTTGAAGTCTTTGAAGGAAGCAAATGCAAGAAATAATCTGACTGCTTCAATTCTTGCCACCGGAGCAAAGGTCTCTTCAAAGTCAATTCCTTCTATTTGAGAGTAGCCTTTGTAGACCAATCTAGCTTTGTTTCTAATAACTTCACCAGCTTCATTCAGTTTGTTCTGGAAGACCCATTTGGTTCCAATCACATTCCTGTCTCTAGGTCTGGGAACAAGATCCCAAGTATGATTTTTCTCAATTTGCATTAATTCATCTTTCATTGCTTTAGTCCAGTTTTCATCATTGCAGGCTTCATTTACTGTTTTAGGTTCAATCTTTGAAATCAGACAACATTCATCCTGATTTTGAGCAACATTCCTTCTAGTTTGCACACCTTTTCTTCTGTCACCTATGATCTGATCTTCAAAGTGCTTTAGTCTTACATACCTTGGAATTTTGGGAATATCCTGCACTGTTGCTCCTTGATCAGGTTCATTCTGACCTATTTCTTCTTCCTGATTTACTGGATCAAGTTGATTCTGACTTACCGGAGGGGATTGAGTCCCTTGAACCTGAACACCATCTTGATCATCTTCATCAAACTCATAAAATCTTGAAGGCTTCTCAATTCCTTCATCAACTTTCACATTGGTGCTTTCTATCATCTTCCTCAATCTCTTATTGTAACACCGGTATGCTTTGCTTTGAGTGGAGTAGCCCAAGAAAATTCCTTCATCACTTCTAGCATCAAACTTTCCTAGATCTTCATCTCTTTTAATATAACACTTGCTACCAAATACTCTAAAATATTTCACAGTAGGAGTGATGCCAAACTAGAGTTCATAGGGGGTCTTACCGGTGTTGTTTCTGATTTGAACTCGATTGAGAGTGTAGACTACAGTGCTGATAGCTTCTTTCCAAAACATCTGAGGAACATTTTCTTCAAACATCATTGTCCTGGCAGCTTCCTGGATGGTCTGGTTCTTTCTTTCAACTACTCCATTCTGTTGTGGACTCCTAGGAGTAGACAATTGTCTCCTTATACCCTGCTTCTCACAAAAGTCAATGAACTCACCAGATGTAAATTCACCACCTCTATTAGACCTTAGACACTTTAGTTTCAATCCGGTTTGATTCTCTACCATAGCTTTGAAGATTTTGAACTTCTCAAATGCTTCTGATTTTTCTTTTAGAAAGGTAACCCACATCATCCGGGAATGATCATCAATTAACAACATGAAATATCTATCACCTTGTAGACTCTTGATTCTTGTCGGACCACAGAGATCAGTATGTACTAATTCCAACAATCCGGTAGAAGACTGATCTTTGCTTTTGAAAGAGACTCTGCTCTGTTTACCTAGCTGACATTCTTTGCACAAACTATTTGTAGGTTTCACCAATTTTGGAAGGTCTCTTACAGCCTGAATATTGATTATCTTGATGATGTTATCAAAATTCACATGACACATTCTTTTATGCCATAACCAACTCTAATCAACTTGAGCAAACAGACAACTTTTGTTTGAACCAACCAGATGAAAGATATTACCTTTTGTTTGAGCACCGGATGCAATTTCAGTTCCGGAGCTTGTAAAGATTCTGCATTTTCCATTCTTGAACCGGAGATCATAGCCTTTGTCCACTAACTGACCAACACTAAGAAGATTGTGCTTCAATCCTTCAACATATAGTACATTACCTATTTTGCTCTTTCCATCAAAGGAAATAGTTCCCCTACCTCTGATTCTGCCAGCAGAATTGTCACCAAACTTTACCATTCCTCCTTCATACCTTTCCAAATCTAAGAACTTATTCTTGTCACCAGTCATATGGTGAGAACATCCACTATCAATAACCCAATCATCCTTTTCTTCCACTTGAGCAGCCAAAGCTCTTTCCACAACCTTGTGATTGACAGATTCAGAGGATATTGAATCTTCTTCCTTGATGGCAATAAACACCCATTCATTTCTGGATTTGCTTTCTAGTTCTGATTCATCATCTGTTACTCCTTCATTGTCATCTTCTTCATGAACATAATAGCAGTTCTTTTGAAACCTTTGTCTGTTAGTATTAGACCTTGCAGATCTTTCCTGACATCTTGAAGCAAAATGACCAATTTTATTGCAGTTGAAACACTTAAAGGGTAGTTTTCCTTCATACTTACCGGATCCTCTTGGCAGTCTCTTTGCAATGAGGGCTTCAAGTTGAGCTGTTTCTGCTTCTTCTTCTTCCATGTCTCTTCTTGCTTGATCATACCATGACATCTTCCTTGATGAGTTTTCTCCCGGATCAAATCTCTGTTTGCCTTTCACATAGGCACTGGCTTTGAAAGCAGATTCAGTCTTGGGAGGATCATCTCCAAACTCAGTCATTTCAAATGCAGCTAGTTTGCCAGCCAGTTGTTCTCTTGTGACAGTTGTGTGGGCTTTGAATTCATCAATGGCAGCAACCTTGATTTTGTAGGCAGCAGGAAGGGATCTTAGGATTTTGCAGACAATCTCATTTTCATCTAGAGTTCCACCAGCATTTCTAATTCCACATACCAGCTCATTCACTCTTGGCATAAAGGTAGTGATGTTTTCATCATCTCTCATCTTTAATCTTTCAAATTTCCCTTTCAGACTTTGCAACCTTGCACTTTTGACAAACTCATCTCCTTCATACAAAAGTTCCAGTTTAGTCAGGATCTCATATGCAGTTGGTAGGTCAATAACATTTGAGAGATCTGAATCATTCGATGCGCTTAGTAGGGCTTCCTTGGTCTGCAGATTATTTTCAGCATCTGTGATTTCATTCAGAGTTGTCAGACCACCTTGTGGAGGTACATATGGTTTTGAGACCATAGCCAAGTATGCTTTTCCCATACATTCCAAGTGACACTTCATGTGACCTTTCCAGAGAGTGAAGTTGGTTCCATCGAACTTCGGACTATCCTTCTTGTATGACGACATCCTAGATCTCCTCAAGCGGTTAAGCTCCTTTCAGAGGAACTTAGCTCTGATACCAATTGTTGGATTTAAGGCATACAACTGAGAGGGGGGGGTGAATCAGTTGTATAAAACTTCTTGTTCTTTCAAACACTTGATTCTTCATTGTTAGTTAACAGCATATCAATTAATCATCCATGAAAGCATAATACATAAACACAAGAGCAGATAAACATCAACACATTGAACACCAAGATTTTGACGTGGAAAACCCGGTTAAGGGAAAAACCACGAGGTGATTAACCCAAGGATTATTCTCTGTTAGAAGAATAAGAAAAAGAATGGCACTTACCAATTAGGGCTCACTGCCCGAGCACACTACTCACAAAGAGGCCCACTGCCTACAAGGAGACACACTGTCTACAAAGTGATAAGAATCACAATCTTGAACTAGAGAATGGCATCTTTACCATGTCCGGATCAGTTCCATTTAAGCCCAAAAACCTCTACTCTGCCTTTCGCACTTCTCTTCGCTATGCCACACTCATCCACACAATCCACACTTCGAAATGAACTCACAAACCGTTATTTATACAAGACATCGACTTAGGAACAAACATCTAAGTCGGAAAACAACCATAAGAGTATCCACAAGATGAATAACACATCCGGTCGGCCACCACAAGAACATTCGCAGGATGAACAACTCATCCGGTCGGCTAAACAGAGCAAGAACTTCATCCGGAAGAATAACTTCAATTCCGATCTCTACTATCAATGCGGACCAACAACACAACCTCAACATGATCCAAGAACCTTCACAAGCCTGCCTGAATGACCAGGTACATCCGCACTTTCTTTACTTACTGGAATCTCTTCTCTTCCTTATCCGGAACTTCAAGAACACTGTCTGTCGCCACTGTCATAATGCAAGAGGTACTTCCGGACCTCCAAATCATACACAACTTGAGATGGCACATCACAAGGACATCCCAAAGACTCCTTCCAATCCGTAGATTAGGATTATACAGTTCCGGACCTTTTTGTGATCCTCTGTCACCTCTGAATACTTGCCGGAACCGGTTCTACACCGACAGCCACAACTCCTTCAGATCTTCATGCGGACCTCTAAAATCTTAACTGAAGCATCTCAAGACTCATATCTACAAACCCTTTAATCCGCATCCTCCGGTTCTCAACCTATACAATACATTTGCCTTCTTCTCATCACGGTTCTTCACTGTTCCTGACTGAGGCTAATTTTCTCAATATCCTCAGCACACAGCTCATCCAATCCTTCTTGTCAATGCAATATGAGTATGTTGACATCAATGACAACACTGGCTCACCTCATACTTGCAACAATTACCCCTCCTACTCTAAACTAAGATACACAAGAGTGCATCAATCTGGTGGTGCTTCTTCATATCTAGATTGATGCTTTTAGGCTTACTTCGTAGGGGGAGTAGTTAGAAAGTTCAAAAGAGAAATTGAATCAGAGTAGAAGAGTGCAAATATGTGCCCTTTTCCATTGATGTCAAAGGGGGAGAGAAGTCATGTGAAAAACTTAGAAGCAAAGAGGAAAGATGTGTACAGAGATAGGGGAGAATCATGCCTTAATGGTTGTTACATTTTTTCACATCATATGTTGCCATCAATGACAAAGGGAGAGATTGTTGCAAGTATGTGCCTAATCAATGTTGTCATTGATGTCAATATATCTTTGTTGTCATTGGTGTCAACTATGTCCTATTCTATTACTTGTTTAGAATCTTTGTATGTTGAGGATATTGAGAAAATTGGCCCCTCCAGAAGAAACAAGTGAGTTACAGTGAAGTGCAGTATAGATAGTGAGTTGTATGTTGAAGAACAGTCCGGTAGATTACTCTGCATTTCTCGCTAGTTGCATAGATTGGTATGTGGATTGGAAGTTATTTAAATGGATTTTTGAAGATGCTAAATCCTAAGTTTGAGCCTCCAGTGTGAAGAATTAAGAGAGTTGCATTCACCAGATTAAAACCTACTTTCTCTGATTATTCTCTGGTGACAGGGATAAAGTATTTTGCTCCGCATTCCTCTGTAATAAAGTATTTTTCTTTGTGGTTCTAGAGGGAAGTTTGGAATGATGATAAGTTCCTACAATTGTAGTGGTTCATGTTTTGGTGGTCTGCAAGCTATCTTTCTTTTATGTCAGTTGAAGACAATGAAGTTCATGTGTTCCAGTGAGAAGATTCATATGGCTAAAGTGGTTAGGGTTCATGCCATTGCTCCCAATGATTATAATGTTCTTGTGGATGTCTCCTAATCATGTTCCTATCTTGACATTGGTTTGCATTAAGGAATTGAGATCATGTTTGAAGATTGTTCCCAGATATTGTACCGTGTAACCAGTCTTAGCCAACTTGGTTAATTCCAGTAATTGCAAAGATTCCTTGAAGATTGTGGAAGCATACTGTGGCATGGAAGATCATGTTTGAGTCCTAGATAATGCATGGTATGATCTGCATACATCTTTACTTCATTTCCTTCGTATAATGTTGTAATAGGTCAAGACCTATTTTGTAAATGTTTGTAATGCCGACCTTGGAGATTGTTCCAATGGTTGACGATTGTAATGCTGAACATGATGATCATTCCAATGTTGATGAAGTGTATAAAGACTTGTAATTGAGTCATGGAAAATGTGTCCTTGTACGAAAATGGGAAGATAAGGAAAAGGGAAAGGAGATAAGGCAGAGCAAGGAAGAGCATAACAGAGGAACTATTGTACTTCAATGTACTAATCTCATACATGAAGAAGATGGTGATTTTTTGTAGTGAGCCTAGTAGTGAGCTGCCAATAGGGTTTAATAGCCCTCAAGATTTAACATCCCTTATTGTAATCTTTCTAGGTTTAGGGTTGAGGCAGTGAGCCTGCTAGACCTAGTTGTACTTCATGGTAGCCAGCCAATATGTTTTGGGCCCATGGAGTGACCAAGCCTAAACATTTTTTTTCAAAGATTACAATACATTTTGAGAGCTAATCCTCTCCGTGTTTTTCCCCACCTTGGGGTTTTCCATGTAAAAATATGGTGTCTCTTGTGTATAATGTTGCATCTGTGTTTAAGTTTCTGATTTCATGCATTTATTGTTAAATCATAATAATTGTGGATAAGTGATTAATGTGTAAGTGAAGAAGTGCTTAAGGTTTTGTGACAACTGATTCACCCCCCTCTCAGTTGTCCAGTGCATTTCAACAAAGAAAATCTAGAAAACCCTAACATGTTTATCCATTTGCAATCTTATAAAATGTCGGGCTACATCACTAAAAAATAAAAAATATTTTATAAACCCTAACGCTAAAAGCTCTGAAAATAGAATTTCCTACTACATCATGGTCAAAACATCTAAAATAATAACAAACCCTTGAAAGACATTTCAAAAGTCAGAAAAAGAATGCTCACTCTAGAGCCAGGAACATAAACAAGGAAATCACATTCCTTGTGGCAAATCCAAAAAAAATTACATGATCACAAACTGTTATAACCATACAAAAAATCAAAGAATAAGGAAAAAGTTTGCAAGCTTACCTATTATATCAATAACAATACGAATTGTATCTTTGATTGCCATGTTTTCCTGGGAGCAAACGCCAAAAACAAAAACTAGAAAACTAGAGGAAAATGGAACAAACCTACGACACACCGAAATTCCCTGAGGAGGAATTTGGAAAGGGGTGGAATAAGTGTTTTTGGATTCAATATCACTAAATAGACATATTTCAAAATAGAAAGATATCTAACTAGAGATTAATGGCGTGGCTGACACGTGTATGAGCAACTTAATGGCGGACCAACAATCATGCAGGCAAAAATCAAAACAAGGCCATAGATAAGCTTCTGAATTAGGGATTATATTAGTTATCTCCCAAGTCAGTAGTGGCATATCCAAGCAATGTAGAGCTATCCATGCAACTAAATCATTTATCGATAATTGCCAGGTTAACACAATGTCAACTCCTAATCTAGATTGCCCATAATAGATAATGGAATTGAAGAATGTGCATGTTATACATAGTGTTTGTTTCGATTGTTCTTTCTTTCAACCTCAGGGTTGTTGGGAATGTTACAAACTAGTTTGGAATGGAATTGAAGAATGTGCATGTTATACATAGTGTTTGTTTCGATCGTTCTTTCTTTCAAGCTCAGGGTTGTTGGGAATGTTACAAACTAGTTTAGATTCATACAACTCTTGCTTTCTTCTCCTCAAATCATCGAAACCTCCCAGATGTTTTGAGAAAAGAGGTTGATGGAATTTCAAGAGTCTCATCAGATTGGCAAACGTTACACATCTCCTTCACAAGTGCTATAAAGATGCATTGTAAAACTAGATAACATTTGTTTTTATTATTTTAATTTTTTTTACATATTTCACTTCTGGGAGATTTCCAAGGAGATAACAAATAGATTTTGCATGTATCTAAACTAATCATAAGGCTAGTTTCAATTAATTGTTAAATGTTAGTTATTGTTTGTTGATTTAGAGTTTTTGAAGATGGAAATTTTGTTATATGGCATTGGGATTTAGAAAATGTTTTATTAGGCCTAGGTTATGCATATAGTTTAGTTTATGGATGGTTTTCTGTTATATGATTGTCTCCTTTGTCAAATTGTATTTTAGTCTTGTTTACATTTACTTATACCACTTTTAGGATAAAATGTTTGTTAGTTGTTTGTTGATTTGGAGTTGTTGAAGATGGAAATTTTGTTATATGGCATTAGGATTCAAAAAATGTTTTATTAGGACTAGGCTATGTCCATAGTTTAGTTTATGGATGGGTTTATTTTATATGATTTTGTTCTTTTTCAAATTGTATTTTAGTCTTGTTTACCTTTACTTATACCCAGTTTTAAGATAAAATGTTAGTTACTTTTTTGTTGATTTGGAGTTGTTGAAGGTGGAAATTTTGTTATATGACACTCAAATTTAGAAAATGTTCTATGCTATGCTCATAGTTTAGTTTATGGATGTTCTTCTTTTACATAATTTTGTTATTTGTCAAATTGTATTTTAGTTTTATTTACCTTTATTTATACCCACTTTTTATGCTGAGAGGCGTAACTACAGGGGGTGGATTGTATTGGCACGAGTGTGTTAACAAAAACTATTAAAGAGTCCACATCAAAAATAATAAAAATAAATAAAATCACATCCAACATATATTTGAGAAAGAAAAAAAACTATAAAGTAATTGTTAAGTAATAAAATAGAATAGAATAACTCTTAACTAAATAAACTAACTATAAAATAACTCTTAAGTAAATACAAAAAATAACTATAGATATAATATATATTATCAAATAGAATATAATGCACAATAACATATATAACTAAAATGTAGATTCCATATATAAAATAAATTTATAATTTGATAACAAATATATAATATATTTAACATAAATATGTAGTTTTTTTAATATATTAGAAATATATTTATATAATTTTACATTTTATAAAATTTATTATATAGCAATAAATTTAATAGCATTTAATAGTATTTAAGATATAATTATTTTAAAATTATGAAAATAAAAATATATAAAATGAAGAAAATTAAAATATATATAAATAGATAAAATTAAAAATTTAATAAAATAAAAAATATATAAAATTTATAATTAAACTAGCATAGATATCTTAACTACATCTTGAAATTTTTATTGAGAATAGATAAGCACATATCTCTAGCGACTTTTAGATAGATGTAATTAAGATATCTATGCTAGTTGTTAATTATGAATAATAACTTTATACTATAATATAATATGTCTAATAGAATACTAGAATACCTATGTTTAGATAAATCTATTTAAAAGATGGCAAGAGATATCATTCTCGAGGCATATATTCCAACTATAATGAAGATCTAGTTAAAATAAGTGCCTCAAGAATGATAACTCTCAACCTCTTACATAGATGTTTTAAAGATAAGTATGCTAGTAGGATAAAATCTTAGTTACTTTTTTGTTGATTTGGAGTTGTTGAAGATGGAAATTTTGTTATATGGCACTCATATTTAGAAAATGTTCTATTAGGACTAGGCTATGCCCATAGTTTAGTTTATCGATGTTTTTCTTTCACATGATTTTGTTCTTTGTCAAATTATATTTTAGCCTTGTTTACCTTTACATGTACCCACTTTTAGGATAAAATGTTAGTTACTTGTCTATTGATTTTGAGTTGTTGAAGATGGAAATTTTGTTATATGGCACTCAAATTTAGAAATGTTCTATTAGGACTAGGTTATGCCCATAGTTTAGTTTATGGATGTTTTTCTTTCACATGATTTTGTTCTTTCTCAAATTGTATTTTAGTCTTTTTTACTGTTACTTATATGGGTGCTAAAAAGTACTTTTCAAATTTTGTTGTAGTTAGAGGGATTTATAAAACTTCCTCACTCACAATTATTGAAGACATGCGAGACATAATATGAATACTACCTAGTATAGTATATATGAATGCAATGCTCTTGATAATGTCTTATGACATGTTTCAATAAGACTATTTGATGATGACTAATGTCCTAAATCTTATTGTCCTTAAATACAAGATCTTGGGTGCTCAATTAAAAATATTTGGCATGCAGGCTAACAAGTAACACTTAGAATATTCAAAAATGGTTGGCTTATGGAAGTGATAAAATGTATTTGAATTAGTAGGATAAGTTCACTATTAGAATTGAAGGTGAACAACTATAGAATGGAAATCTGATTTAAATTGTCATAACCATTAATCCAATGCAGAACCAAATGGAAATTATATGAAATCTAATTAGCAATACAAAAAATTAAAGGAACAAAAGAACTAAACATATAACACATTGTTTACATGTGGAGAAACCATTTTGGAAAAAATCCACACAAGAAAAGATGCACCAATTTGTATTAACTTCAATAGAGTTTACAATACATCACTAACAACCTCCTCTTCAATCTTCAATCTGTTATGTCATAAATTGTCCTCCTACATGGAATGGCACAATTTCTCATAGTTTAGCTCCTCTCCTTTGGTGTCCTTTCAACCTATTTATTTTTTACCTCCCTAAACCCTCATTGACCTAAGCTAACTGAAGAAATGTTGTATTTTGAAGTAACTGTTGGTTGAACCTAAAAATAAACTTTCAATTTTGGACATCCTAGACCCCCTTGATAGAAACCTGATGGAAAAATCAAGGCCTAGACAAGGGCATTCATGCCCTTTTCTTGCCCCATTTTTCAGGGTTTTGAATATTAGCAGGTGTCGGCTCCCACAGTGAACCTTGGGATTCTGATTTCAATTTTTCATTTTTCATGTGATGTCGACATGTTATTCCAAATAAATTTTAATTTCTAACATTAGGTATTTAAAGACATTTGAAAATCATTTTATCAGACACAATCTATATGCAAGATTTCTATGCCAAAAATCTGTCATTTTTGCTATTGAAGATAATCAAGTTGTTGAAGCTCTTTGAAGATATTGAAGATTGCTATCATGGAGATATTCAATGGAGATTAGGAATAAAGATCTTGAGACAATCTTTCTCTTCCTAGGGTTTGTACAACCTTTTATATGATCAGGAGAAGGGTTGAAGCCTCCAACTTGAGCTTGGGAATCCTTCATGGATATAGTTGCCTCCCCTTCTTATTCTACAAGTCTTCATTGCTCTCATCTGCTTGAGGTGATGTTGTTGTTGTTTCCTTGAGTGAAACAAAGTATTGATCTTTCCTTGATGCTTGAGTCACCTAGTGTTTGATATTTATGAATACACATTTGTTACATGAGCGCACACATCTATAGATTTTTTATCATTGTCTATTGTTGAGGTAGGAATACGAAAAATGGGGCTTGATTGAGGGAAGCTCCTATATAGCCACAACCATTTTCTCCTCCTTTTGTATGTGCAAGTTGCATTCAAAAAGATTCGGCAGAAAGGAGCGATAGAAAGACAGACATTGCAGATACAATCGTCATAGAACTTTTGATTTTAGCATTCAAAAACTTTTGGGTCAAAAGAGTAGGTTCCCTATCCCAATTGAGAATTTTCTTCAGGATCTAGAAACCTTTGGAGGCACCCTAAAACCTAGTACTGAAGATTTCAATTGTCAAAAAATTATGGGGCAAAGAGCAGGTGCGCTTGACCAATAGGTCCTTATTTTATAGGTGCACACTCTTTGTACCTTCTGCTCTATGTTTCTATGATCTATTTACCCATATCTATGTCTAAAATTAGTTTGTTACAGTTTAATTAATAAATTAGGGTTTCATGCTTTGTGAATGCTACAAGCTTGTGAAGGCATAATCAAAACATCTACTCAGTCATAGCTAGCATAAAAAGGGATCTAGAAATATGTAGCTTGATCCTACATAGAGAGAAATCTCAGTTCTACTTCCCTAATGTTTAGCATGTGAAAGAGTGGGACTTGATTTGGTTCTGACAAACTATCATAATTCCAAATTTTTCCACTAAACATTTTGGTGAACCCATTCTTTAAAAGAATTTGCATCATTTTTAACATTAGATCTAAAACATTTTGTTGTCATAAATAACATTTAGATTACAAACCCTCTTTTATGAAAGTATACACATTGAATCTTTGTTGATTTCTTTACCCTTTCATCAAAAGAGTTTGAAATTACAACTTTGTGATTTGCATAGTGATATTTTGCTTTATTTCTACAAAGTTTATGTTATATTACTTTACATTTAAGTCTTGGGTTATTTAGAACATGTTATAATGTCTCATTACTTTTTACAAGACTTTCATGTGTATGATGAGCCGTTTATTTGTGATGACTTCAATATGTTAGATGAAGCCCTTGAGGACTTTATCTCGATTGAATATTTCACTACGACTCCTAAATCATCATTGTTTCAAAGATTAGTACATGTAATTTATGTTCCTAAACTTCAAGAAGAACCTGTGAAGTTGAAAATAGTGGTCAACCTATGTTTGGATGTGGCTCAACCACACTCTAAACCAGTGCTCACTATTAGAGGTCTTTTGCCTTCTTCTCGACCTCTTGATTACATCTATAACTATGCTATATAAATAACACATCGAAGTTCACAACAACCTAGTCATACTATGGTTTCGCATACATATAATACTTAGAATAATAAACAAAGAAAACAGCAATCCACCATTCTGATATCTCTACCAACTTCTCAACCTATGCTTCCTCAAGCACCTGATTTAACACATAAAACTGGTCAAGATTATGATCTTATTGAGTGAATTTGTGCTACTTCTGCTAAGATTTATCTTTGGGAACTTATACAAACTTTGCCCACATACCATGGAATGCTCCAAGAAGCTTTACAAAAGGTAATTGTACCACCTACTATCAATACAAATGATGTAGAAGCTCTCCTAGATTGTATGCACGCAAAAAAACATACATTTTGTTTCAACAACATGAGTTATCTTCTCTTGAAGTCCAAAATTAGTGTGATCCTTCGATTGTCTTCATTACAGTAAACATGAAATTGATCAAGTGAGTTATAATTGATAATGGATGGCTCTTAATGTTTGTGGTATTAATTTGTTACATAAGATTAAGGTTGACACCTCTTTGATTAAGCTGAATAGAATAAGCATTTGTGGCTTTGATAATATTGCAAGAGAGTCTGTAGGCACTATAACTTTACCTGTACAAGTTGGGCCTGTGACTTTATCCACCCTGATTCATGTGATGGTTGGTTCCTTATCATACAACATGATTCTTGGTAGACCTTGGATTCATGCATTGGAGACAGTTCCTTCTACACTTTATCATTCAATTAAGTTTATTTATAAAGATAAACTTCATACTATTGAGGCTAATCCTGAACTGGATAACTGTTTACAAATTGAATTACAAAATCAAGTTGTTCATCATAAGATTTTAAACAACTTGAAAGTTGATCCATCAACTCCTCTTGCCATAGACAATGTTGTACAAGATTCTAAACAATTGATTCCATTCCTTGGTGATGATTGGGGTTTGTTAGATTTTTTATCCCCCTCTATAGGAGAATATAAAATTAACAACTCTAGTCCTGAAACATCAAATGTTGCATCAATTTCATCTAAAAATTCAAGTCCGAAATGTAAAGTCTTTTTGGTAACAAACATAGATAATACTCTTACTTACACTATAGACTATGAGACCTATGAGGCTCCACCTTCTTCTAAGGAGATGGCCTCTCTTTATGGTTGAGGATTTCAGATCCTCTATAAGAATTGTGACTATGTAGGTAATGGTTGAGGTATTAATCAACAAGGGATTCAAGTACCTATAGAATCCACTTTGCAACATTACTCAAGTGGCATTGGATATAATCCTTTCAAGGAATCTAAATCCCATAGATGTCCTAATCTTAATGTGAACATAATATCAAGGCTTAATTTGATATTTCCTGAGATGATTGACACTAATTGTCCTCTAGGAGAGATTCCTTTGGATACCTTTTCAACAGATGAAACAATAATTAAATTTTTGGGAACTTATGACAATGTTCCTCATTATCATCATAAATGTGGATTATGTTATTATTTGAACAACAATGTATATTTTGGGAAGTCCACTTTCTCAGTAAACACTAATCTAAAATATGAGGAAGAATTTGGAGAATTACCACAATCACCCAACCTTATAGAACCTAGAGTACTTTACATAATGGAAAAACTGTTGAAGTTTCTATGGATAAAGATAACACTGAAAAGGTTATCCCTATAGATGACTGTTTAAACACAAAAGAAAAAGAAGAAATAACCAAGCTTTTACATTAATTCTTAGTTTTATTTTCTTGGAATTATTTAGATATGCCTAGTATTGATCCTTAGAATGTAACACATAATATTGTATTAAAACTAGATGCTAAGTTGTTTAAACAAAATATTTGTAAGATGAATCCTAAGGTTGCATTGTTAGTAAAGGTTGAGATAGAAAAACTCTTAGAAGCCAGTTTTATCTGCCCTATTGATTATTCACCTTCGATTTCAAATATCATGGTCATCGCTAAACCTGATGGTCGTATTCAAATGTGTACCAATTTTAGAGATTTAAATCGGGCTTCTTTGAAAGATGATTTCCCATTGCCTAACATTGATATGATTGTTGATTCAATAGCTATCTATGAATTACTTTCCTTCATGGATGGTTTTTCGAGTTTTAATCAAATTTTCATCAACCCCCTAAATCAATACAAGACAACTTTTATAACACCTTAGGGTACATTTTGTTGGGTAGTCATGCCATTTGGAATAAAGAATGCAGGAGAAACTTACCAATGTGTTATGACTCTTATCTTTCATGATTACATGCATAACTTTTGGCAACATAGTCAAGAGACATTGCTGATCGGATAATGTTGTCCTTGATGGCAACAAGGCAAACAGAGCATGATGGGGCTAAGGATGGTTGAGAACTCAACTTGGAATAGCCTGCATACAAGGTTCTGGTCCAGACACAAAAGACTATGGCAGAATGGCTAAGTACTAACAACACAGAGTTATTGGCAAAGACTTAAGTGGTATTCCTCTGCAGTAGATGCTCAAGGTATACAGTTCAAGTATGTTATTTAGGATTGTTTGGAGATACTATTTTCAAGATTACAATTCCTTATAACTTCTAGAAGTTAAGTAGTGATTGGTCTAAGTCTGAGTGAACATAGTTAAGTTAGGAACAATGCATAGTGCCTGAGAAAAAGGGTTTATATTTCTCCACAGTTGCATATTTTATCTTGTAGTTCTAGAGGTATGCTAAGAGGTCAAGAATGAATGTTAGTTATCAATCCTTGAGTCTCCTGTGGTCCACAGTGAGATTTTTTGATGTGACAAATGAATTGGGTCAAACATGTTCTTAAGAGACAAGTCGACAGATAGTTAGATCTTTGTGGAGAAGGTATATTGCTTGAATAATAAATCTAAGTGGTTGTATGCTTGGTGCTGACTTATATGAATATTATTCAATGATTGTTTGGGTTCGCATTGTTGTTTATACACATGATCAAGATGACAAGGTAAAATACATTATATACACTCTTCGTGTCTAGCTTGCTGACTTGATTATGAAATGAATCTTGTTGCAGATATAAATACCTGATGGATTGTGATGTTAAGTGTGTGGATTTGGTGTGTGAATTAGAAGTGTGAATGGTTATGTGTAGAGTGCAGAGAAGAGAAATAAAAATAGATTACATGTAGTTAAGTTGAGAAGTAGGGCAGAATAAATGAAGACCTTTGAATCTGTATATTGAGCCTTTAATGGAACTGTGATCCAACATATGGTAGATGCATTTATAATAGTTCACCTTCTGGAAGTGAGCCAATCCTTCTTATATCTTCTTTTCTCTTGGTAGTGAGCCTTTGTGCAGTGAGCATTTCTTCATAAGGCGGTGGGCCCTAAGGCAGTGGGCCTTCTTGTAATTCGATATTGAGCTATTATAATATATTGTGAGCTAACACTCACCGTGGTTTTTCCCTTTTTGGGTTTTCCATGTAAAAATCATGGTGTCTATGTGTTATGTCTTTATGGTTGATGTTCTTATGCTTGTTCTACTTTCATGTTATTAATTTTGGAAATTGGACTAATAAACAAGTTAACAAGTGGTTTTGTAGAATACTAATTCACCCCCCTCTCAGTATTCCTTACTTTCAACAATAACATCTTAGAGAATTATGTTGATGACATTCTTGTGAAGTCTATTCATCACCAAGATCATGTCACAATCCTCCCTAAAAATTTTGAGCAAATAAAGAAATACAACATACTCTTAAATCCTCATAAGTGCATCTTGGGCATAGATGGTGGAAAACTATTGGGATTTATAGTCTCGCATCATGGTATTGAAGTAGATATGAAGAAGATTGATGCAATTGTTAATATTCCAACACTAAAGAACATATATCATCTTCATAGTTTGCAAGGGATGATACAGGCCTTTTGTTGATTTGCCTCACAACTCACGGATAGGACCCACCCTTTTACTTAACTACTAAAGAAGGATTCAAAATTTCAATGGAATTCTAAATGTCAGAAGGCTTTTGAAGACCTAAAGAGTTATCTATCTAATCCTCCTATTTTACACCTTTCTATTGTTGATAAACCTTTCATTCTTTACACCTCAGCATCTAATAATGCTCTTGCAGATTTATTAGCACAACATGATACTAAAGGGAAAGAGCATGTTGTATATTACATTAGCCAAACTTTTCTCAATTATGAAGTGTGATTTACTATCATCGAGAAGTAGTGCTTAACTCTGATCTTTGCAACACAGAAGCTTAGGCATTATCTTTTAAATACTAAAATACATGTCATGGTGAAATTTGATCCGTTGAAACATCTTTTTGCTAAAATAGATCTTTCAGGTCACCTTGCTAAATGGGTTATGTTATTAATAGAATTGGATCTTAAATTTATTTCTCAAAAAGAAATTAAAGGACAAGCATTAACTGACCATTTAGCTGACACACCTTCACCCTTTTCTATACAAAGTCAGGAGACATTTCCTAATGATCAAATCCTAAATATAGATGTAGATGATAAATGGGAATTGTATTTCTATGGTTCACCATGTCAAACTGGCTTTGGTGCCGGTGTCATACTAGTACCTCCTTCTGGTAAGCTGATTCCTATGTCCTATTGATTAAACTTATCATGCACAAAAAAAATTGTTGAGTATGAAGTTCTCATTGCAGGACTTCATGTTGCTTTGGCTCTCAACATCAAAAACATCACTATATATGGTGATTCACAATTAAATTGTGCGACGGATAACAAGATCATATCAAGCTAAGCAGGGTAAATTATCTCAATATTGTAACTTACCTCTATCCTTATTAAAACAATTTACATCACTCACAATCGACACTATTCCAAGGAAAGACAATTGACACATGAATGCTATGGCAAGCACGACTTCTCTTATATCCCCTATCGATTCACCTAATGAACATACCTTCACCATTCATAACCTTAAAACACCAATGCTAGAAGAGGATGTACTTTTGGATACTAACCTCTATTGTAACATGAATTATGATGAATGGTTCTCTCATATATTCAATTATTTGCATGATGATACCATTCCTAACTCAAAATCTAAAGATGCACAAGTTCACCTACACAAACTCATGATGCATTATATCATTATGTCTAATGTCTTATATAGACGAAGTTATAATGGTGTTATTCTTTGATGTCTTAGTAATTCAGAGATCCCAAGAGCTTTAGAAGAAGCTCACTCTGGTGCTTGTGGAGGGCATTTTGGGGGAAAATCATTGGTACAAAAGTTATTGTGTATGGGATATTATTGGCAACATATGGAACAAGATTCCTTTGCAAATGTCAAGAAATGTCTGTAATGTTAGCAACACAAACATTTAATCCAAGCACCTACCCAGGAACTTCATGCCCAAGTTTCAACTTGGACATTTTTGTTTGGGGCTTGGATCTCATTGGTAAAATCTCTCCACCTTCTTCTCAAGGACATACTTTTATTATCACTGCTATTCATTACTTCACAAAGTGGGTTGAAGTGGTTCCTCTATGATCAATGACTGCTGAAGTAATTTGTCATTTTATACAAGATAACATCATTTCTCGATTTGGTATACCTTCCACCTTAGATTCTGACAATGGAACACCATTCAAGAACAAGGACATGAAGAATTTTCTTCAAAATTATCATATTCAATATCACTTCTCTACGCCTTACTATCCTCAATCAAATGGTCAAGCAGAAGCTTCAAACAAGGTTATTGGACAAATTTTACAAAAAATAGTTAATAAACATCAAAAAGATTGGCATACTCAATTATCCTATGCATTGTGGGCCTATATAACAAGTATCTATACAACTACTAGAGCTACACCGTATAATCTTGTTTATGGCACCGACGCGATAATGCCTCTAGAATTAGAAATTCCTTCATTAAGAGTTTCCTTAGAAGGGACATTATTGATGATGACATGGAATAAGAGAAGAGATTACAAGAACTTGAGATGCTTGATGAATAGCATATAAATGTTCTTGAGCACCTTAAGGCCCATTAGAAGAGCATCCAATGATCATACAATGAGCGTGTCATACATCGTTCATTCGATGTTGGATATCTAGTACTATATGAGAATCAACACAATGTAAATGCACCTCCTGAAGAAAAAGGAAAGTTTAACCCTAATTGGTTTGGACCATACATTGTTAATGAAGCCTTTGGGTCAAAAGCATATAAACTAGCTAATGAACAAGGTATGCCACTTAAAGAACCTATTAATGTTGTGCATCTCAAGAAATTCTATGCTTAAGATTACATGTTAAGTGTTATTACAAAAAACAAACTTATTAGTTAGTTTAGCTTCAATTTCGACAAGATACGATTATTTTATCTTAATTAATTTAACATTACATATTTTTTAGTTATTCATTATTGTATCTTGTTTAAACATGCTTTACTAAGATCACCTTTGTATTAACTGAATATAGCATAGAATGTTGGTTGTGTGAAATTCATTAATCATTGTGGATTTTACTATATGTTCTGCAAAGAATTGTTTAGTATGTATCACATTAGCATTAATTCCATTTCCACATAAGCATTTAACTCCATTTCCACATAAGCATTTAACATTTATCACTAGTTGTATTTTTTATAAATCACAAGTGATAGATTAACAATGTTATAAATATTAATAGAAAACATCATATATATAAACATTAGTTTGAGTATACATCATAGTCGATTGTCCCTTACATCAAAATGGGACGTCGTAGTATACAAGATACATCACATAGTTGAACTTTAGTCATTGGTCCCCTTAAGACCTGGTGGTGTGCATGTGACGGAGGGCTGCCCATGTGTGGCTATGGACTACAAACGACTCCTAGAGACACTTCGCGACCACAACCCCTGAGATCACCTCTAAGTCCCAATACCTTGCTCGGTGACTCCATGAACATCTGGTGGTACTGGTCTCTCTCTTATTACACCCTCTCTCTATCTACTATGGCTCTTTCCCTCTTATCTCTCACCCAATCCAATGCAGTCTGTAAGATCTGAGTCATGATAGGACTTGCATCTAATGAGGGTAGTGTTGCAGCCTACTCTTGCTGTGCCTGGAGCTTATCCTCTATACACTCAGCTCTCTGGACTAAATCATCCCTCTCCTATTTAGAACAATCTAGGGTAGCCTTCATGGCCACTCTATATCTCGCAAATGGCATAAATATCTCTGCATGTGGCCCTACAGATGGTTGTGATGAATATCTCATCTGCACCAGTTGCTCAGCCACACCAGTAGGAACTATCTCCACTATGATGTGACTCAATAAATATATTTAAATTTTATATCCTTAGATTACTTAGCTATCTTTCTACCAAGTTTCAAAATTAAGTTCACTACTTCATTGATTACAATGATGAAACTAAGTTTTTTGATTAACCAAGGAATTCAAGATGCACTAAAAAAGTGTTTGAGACCCATCAAGGATAATTGCTGAAATTATGTAGTCTGAATAAGTTTTATTAATATTAATACTATCGTTGATTGACAGGCCATAAAAGGCATATACATTGACAACTTTGATTCTAAAAATAATATGAAGCCTGGATTGGTCTTAATAGATTTAAAAGTATATTGTAGGCTTGTAAACATCAATGCCACCTTGTATACTTTTCTTGTGGCCCAATTATTGTTTGTTGTAGCACTATTATGTCTCCCCACTGAACATTACTAATTATGTTGGGGTTATTTTTGCATTTGGCTGGCTATATTATAGTTAGTCATGTCTAATTCTATTGAACTTTCTTAAGTGCAACCCATGTGCCAAATTGTTAGTGCAATCCCAAGGATTATTTATTGTACTCCTCAAGCTAGGTAGCAAATGAAATTTGTTGGTATTATCAACAGGTTCTTAGAAATGACAAAATTCCAAAGTTCTACATGGTGTGAAAAATATTGTAGCCAAATGTGACCCCACATGGTTACCCATACCTACAAGGCTAATAATATGCAATTTGCAAAAAGTGTGTTATATGTTGGTAATTACCTTCAGGTCAAGTTTTAGAATTTTATTTTGAGATGTGCCATTTGAAGTTGAGATGTTTGCAGATGCCTTTGGGATGAAATGGAACTTATTTAGAATTTGCGGGCATGATCTTGAATGAGTAGATAATATTTATTCAATAAGCATGGTATGAAGTATTATTCAATGATTTTATGTCAAATGCTAGGCAACAATTCCTTATGTTATGGCTATATTTTCTTCATGTTCTATATTGGGAGTATAAACATCCCAAGTCATTTTGCAGCTCGTTGGCATCGGGTGTGCAAATCATCAATGTTTTGGTTATATCTTTTTTTTAAGTTTTGTGTCAGGAGGATAAACATCCTAATTTTTTTGCTCCCTGTTGTTGTCGGGGGTTGGCTTTGTTGGCTTAGTGTCAAGGATTGAGTGGTATCCATTTTGCCAATTTCACCCTGGACTTAAATATGGATTTATCCCTTAATAATGTTAGGCCTCAACAAGAAATCCTTTTTAAACTCTTTGTGAACCAAGCAATCTCACCATTAAACTATTAACCCCTATAAAAATCATCCACTGGCATATGAAGAGAAATTTAAAACTACATAATAGAAGAGATGCACTAGTCTGTATTAACTTTAATAGATTTTACATTAAACATCACTAACAACCTCCTCTTTATTGTTCAATCCAACATCACTTATTTTTAAGTCTTAACTCTACACTATACTATAGTTGCAATATAATTCCCTAATAAAAATAGTGTTTCCTTCTAACAAAAAAAAACCCTAAAATAACTTCTACCATTAGATCTTTGACCTAATAATGAATGATCTAGATTGACTATGGAATTGCAATATTTTACAAGCCAATTTTCTAAAAATTTATCTTCGGGGGTGTTACCACTGAACCCCCACTAGGGAATTTTCATCACCCCCTTGGACCCCTTAGTGACAGTATGGTGGGGCAAGCCCCCCACACCCCTGTCAGGTGTTGGGATCCAAAATGTGGCTAAAACAAGACTGTTGCTTGTTGAATACATCTTCCCATATGGAAATTTGCAAACAACATTAGGAGTAATTAATTACGTAGGATTTACAAGGTTGATGACCCTTTAATCCTAACATTCTCCCACTTGACATCATACATTGTAAATTCATCCATAGGAAAACATAAAATAATTAAGCAATAGGAACAACACTCGTAGCCTCCCTACACCATGTAAACTTATTTGGCAAACTCCCAATGCTCAAAACTCCCACTACTTGGGCAATATTTGGTCTAATGCAAACTATTGCATATATAAAAATTCATATAACATTGACATATGGCACTTTAGACATATCTTCTAAGTCATCTTCATTCTTAGGACACATATATAATGAAAGCTTAGTACCAATTGGAAAAGGAACTCTAACTAGATTACAATTCTGCATATTAATTCTATTCAAAATAGTATCAACATACTTACTCTCCAATAACCAAATCTTTTTGTTTACCTGATCTCTTTTGATCTCCATCCCAAGAATATACTTGGTTACTCCTATATCCTTCATTTCAAATACACCTAAAAGTTGCACTTTCATCTCACTAATCATACCCTTAGTGTTACCAAAAAATAACATATCAACCACATACAAGGCAATAATTAGTATATGATCATCAATACATTGAATGTAAATATAGTGATCCTCTTCACTTCTCACAAAACCTAATTTCAAAACAAAAGAGTCAAAATTTTGATACTACATTCAAAGAGATTTTTTAAAACCATAAAAGGACCCGTTTAAACTGCATACTAGTGTTCTTTCACTTTTACCTCAAAATGTGTAGGCTTTTGCGTGTAAATTTTTTCTTCCAAGTCTTCATGCAAAAATGTTGTTTAACATCCATTTTCTCAATTTCAAAGTTATTAGTAGTAGCAATAGATTTAACAAAAATCTAATCAAGGAAAATTTAGTAATAGGAGAGAATATTTCACCAAAATCAACTCCCTCTCTCTAGAAGTAGCCCTTGGCCACTAGTTTGGCCTTGTACTTCTCCAATCAACCATTTGTTCCAAACTTCTTTGATTACCCACTTACTGGTGGCAAGAGACACTACTAGGCATGTTAGGTGTTGTCATTGATGGCAACTGAATCTATCTTACACATTCACATTGTATCATTTGATCATACCAGAAGTTAGATTGTAGATTTGTCTAAGTTGGGATAGACAGGAACGGAGCATATGACAGGGTTCAGCATCTTGGTCTGCATTTCTCTACAGGTAATCATACTATGTTGTGAATCTGAGGGAATGTTAAGGGATGTCAGGGCTACTTAAATCTAAAGTTTTAGCCTTTGGTGATGAAGGGATTGAAAGTTACAAGAATATGAGTATCTGGTTCTGGTTAGACAGTTCAATCCGGTGAAGAACATGCCGACTTGGTGTTTGATCCTTGTGCAGATTAAGAGAAGTGGTTGGTTGAGAAATTTATGAGATCCAGTGGTATTGCCCAACATGTGTTGTGACTTGAATACATAGGTTTTGGTATGCATTGATATTTGTGCATGGATTTAGCTGACAAAACAGTGATCTTGAAAAAGTTCCTAAGTTTTCTTAAGGCCGACTGCAGTTGAGGTAATTTCATGTTGTGGATATATATAATTGATGGGCTTGATCATTTTGATAAATGGATGTGTGAATATGAAGTGAGAGGTGCAAAGTGTGGCAGTATCAAGTGCAAAGAAGAGATCTGAACCTTGGATCATTACAGAATAGTGAAACAAGGCAGTAAGAGATGAATTGTGTGAAGTTAGTATATTGAACCTAACTAGAACTGTAATCTTGCATTGTTACGTGTGCTATTCTTCAGTTTAAGTATTTCAGTGAACTCTTGTAATTAATCTTGTAGGTAGTGCACCTCCTTTGAGCAGTGAACTCTAGGCAGTGCGCCGGAAGGCATATGCCTTCCCATTTTGTAATACTTTTAATAGAGTATAAAATCTTGTAGGTTAACCCTCACCATGGTTTTTCCCTTAACCAGGTTTCCACGTAAAAATCTTGGTGTTCATGTGTGATGATCTTGTTGTTGCTATTCTTAAGTTCATTCTTCTTTCATTTGAATGTATGTGGTAAATTTGTAAAGGAACATATTAATAAGTTTTGCAGAACACTGATTCACCCCCCTCTCAATGTTCCTTAATTTCAATAATTGGTATCAAAGCAAGGTTCCTTAGAAGAAGTTTAAAAGCTTGAGGAAGATATGGGAAGGTGTTTTAATGGGTTCATTTAGGTATTTTGATGGTATCAATGAACAACTTCAAGTAGCCTTAGAAAATCTTGATTAGCCAAGAGAAGAAGTCAAAGAACTACAAGAAAACCTTAAAGATGCTGAGGATTTCATTAAGACTTTAAAATGGCAACTGAGTAAATCTAATGAAAAGAGGAAGGACCTACTTTAGTAGTTAGAAAATTAGAATGAAGACAATGGCGTGGATGAGGAACTGAAGGAAAAGACAAACGAATGTGAGAAGCTAGCAAAAGAAGTTGTTGTCCTAAAATATGAGATGGAATCCAGGTAATGAGGCTAACCAAGGAAATTGAGGAAAGGAAGAAGACTAAGGAAAACCCGAATCAATCTCTGAAAGAAAGAACATAAGAGTGCTACAGATTGGATAGAATAATTGGCCATCTAGAGTCTGATCTACAAGAAACCAGAGATAATGAGGAACAACTTGAAAGACAAATTGTCATTCTCAAACATGACCTAGAAGTGGCAAATGAATATAAAGAAAAGTTCAAGATAAGCTCAACTAAACTTGAGGTGCTACTTGACAGTCAGAAGAACGTAGATGATAAGCATGGTCTGGGATTTGAGAAAGGTGAAAGCTTTGGATCCAGTCAAAGAAATCCTAAAGCAAGAAATCAAAGAAGGAATCCTAGAAGGCCTTTGGTAAAACAACCTAATGCTCAAAGGTATCCCTCTTTCAATGGTAATTGTTTCAAATACAATGAGTATGGTCATAGAGCTAATCAATGAAGAAGTAAAGTGAATCAAAATGCATTATCATTCTCTGGTCAATGCTTTAATTGCAAAAAGATAGGTCATAAGGCTGAGGATCCCAGAAGTGGATCAAGGAATCCTCCTAAGAGTAAACAAGTTTTCAATGGAAAATGTTTTACTTGCAACAAGTTTGGGCATATTGTAATGCAATGCTGATCTAAACCTACTCTAACATGTAATTGTCAGAGAAATAAGATTGTGTTTCAACTACAACAAATCTGGACATATTGCTAAATTTTGCAGAAGCAAAAAGGAGAACTCATAGGCAGGTAAAGGAAGAACAAAGTAGAAGATGGACAAAGGCAAGGGAAAAGTATATGTGAATGAGATCTAGAATGAAATGAACAAAATATGGGTGAAGAAAAGTGTAATGAATGACAGTGATGGGTCCGCACCGGGATCCGATGCTGATAATTCCTCTAAGAATTGAAATAAGATCTCTAGCTTAGGGGGAGCTACATTGAAAAAGCTAATTCCCTCTGCCAATAAGTGGGTGCCTGAATCTGGCATGATGAGAGAAGATAGAATGACCTATTACATATCATCTGAAGGAATTTCTGGAAGGAAAAAGGTTGATGTGGAAAATTGCAGAGCAATATATGAGAAATTGTATCAAGAAACAGGGTATCTAGAAGAGTTAGCGCAAAAGTATTTATTACATCAAAAAGTAGGTGTGTGGAGGTTAAAAGGAAAATCAAGTGACTTCAAAATCACTTTGCATCCAAGAAGAAAGAAGAAAGGCGAGCTTTGTGCAAAGGATTTCAAGAGACTAAAGTGTGAAGAAGATTTCCAAGTGAAAACCCTAATCGGTGAAACAAGGTATCCTCTGTAAAGCTTTCTGAATTTGTAATTTATGAATATGGCTACTCTATTGGTTGTTGATATCACCAAAAGGCCCTAACCTAAATTCAAAAAGCATCCATACAAATATATAGAGGTTGATCTATTAGGTGCCTTCTCAAATGTTCCGCATGGAGTGTTGCACGTTGAAGATATTAGGGCTTACATTCATGCTAGCATAGATGTGTTTGGGGATTCAAGGCTACTAGATTTGTTTAAGAATCACCTAAGGGATGAGATTTATGGTCTTAAACCTGAGTATAAGGCACTGCAAGACAAACACTATTTAGATTATAGGGTGTCCATCCTTCGATGAGGATGAGTGGGTCCAGTATGTACTGAGCCAAACACATGATGAATTTATGTGGTTGTGGAAACCTTTTAAGATCACAAAGGATGCCATCAAGGCCATGATAGGATTGAACTCATTCAGTGGACTGTCAATGCTAAAATTAGTAAAGAACCAGACTATAACTGAAACTACTAGTTCAAAGTTTGATAAGAGGGCAATGACAATAGATGATATAATTGATTCGGATGTCAAATTTGCATCTATGGTGATTAGGTATAAGATATACCACTCAAGAAGGGAAAACTCAGTGTCTAGTATAGCTATTTATGTTTCCTATCAGATGTTAAGAGAAAATGTTGACTATGACCTGTGTGAACTTCTGAAAAACTAGCTAATGGAAAATTATACAAGATCAAGAAGGATAAGAAGAACACATTCAAATATGGTACGTTGCTCTTGTGTTTGTTCTTTTATTTCATGAATGAGTTGCCTGGGATGAAAAGCCTATGTTGGACCAGTGACAAACCTATTGCCATCCAAATAAGAGAGCACCTGCACAATATTGGTGACTCCAATGCCCAAAGGACTGCTCTTTAGGGATATTTTAAGAATTTCAAGAATATGATGTAATCAAGGGAAAGAATCCCTAGGTATGTGGTAGAAAAGTACAAAGACACAATTTGTTTCATGGTGGAAACATACCAATGCTTGATGGAAGCAGTTGAACCAAGGATTGTATGGATCATGCCCATGGGGTATGAAGTAGATGAACGAATACTAGATATGTATGCTCAACACCTTCTGAGAAAACCAAAAGACACCTTAGTTGAAAGATTTGGCTCATATGATGATCTCAATTTGAAACTGCATGTTGAGCTTCGGAGACCTAAATCCAAAAGAAAGATCCAAAGGCAAGTTGAAATGTATGCAGAAAGTATTGGAATAACAAAAGAAGCTGTGAGACAAAACAGGGAAAGGATAGAGAAAGTTTAGAAGGAGAAGTAGGATAGAGAACAGGGAAGTGATCCAGTAGAATCCCCCTCTAAATCAAGAACTACAAGGAGTTCTAGTACAACCTCTGGTGCATCACCTTCTCCTATTGTAGAGAAATTAAAAGAAAAATCTACTAGTAAGGAAGGAAAAAGAACAAAAGTAATGGACAAAAGGTCATATGTTAGTGTGGAGAAGGAGGATGAAGAAAAGATTGATTCAGATGATGAGGTTAAAGAGTTGAAGGCATCAGGCACTAAGGATACTAAAGTATCTAAGGAGAAGCCCTCCAGAAGCATAAAATCAAAGAAAGTAGAAGCATCAAGGGTGTCCCAAGACAAGCCCTCTGGAAGTATAAGGGTGAGAAAAAGGCAAAGGACTGAGACACATGTTTAAAACTCTAAATTTTCAATTGAAGACATTGTGAATGCAGTAACTTTTCATGGGAAATTGAAGCCCATAGCAAAATATTATGACAACTTTGATGATGCTAACAAGAAAATCTTGGAGGATGCTACTGTTAGGTACCTGAATATATTAAAAAGAGAACTTGTGGAAATTTTGTTAGATATACCTAAGAGTCTAAGTGACATTCTGGAAATGAGAAAAGAAGTTGCTAAAGCAAAGGATTTGGAGTTAAGGGAACATGTGTTGTCCAGTCTATGTCTGGTCATCTCTAGAAAGGAAGAAGATAAAATCTTCAAAGAAGTTACAAATGAATTCAGAAGCAAACCTAGGATGAATAAGCCAATGATTGGAGACATTGATGAAGTTGCCAAAGAAATAGAACAAATTCTAAAGAAAGTACTCAACAAAAACAAGTTTAGTGTAAAATTGGATTTATTAATCTTTTGTTGTTTAGATGTTAAAATCCACCTCTCCACTAAACATTGAAGGATCTAGGGTCAAATGGCTAGCATTAGCATACCCTAGATCACTTTTAGATGTTGGGAAACTTGGATTAGGGAATTAATTATCAATTTTTCCTTCTCTTATGTCCAATTAACCATTAAAACCCTAATCATGCAAATATGACAACAAATTAATGAATTACAAAAAATCCTCTTGCAGACGGGAGTAAAATACTGAATTACAAAGTACCTATTTTCTGGGCTCCGAGGCAGAAAAGTCAAGGACAAAAGAGCAAGTATCCAAGTCCAATGCCCTGCTTTTTGTCCAGATCTGGAAATTCAGTCTACAACTCTTTCCTGTTATTTCAGAGATTTTCCCATCACGGAAGTTGGAGGACTAATGAGCGGGCACCCAAGTCCAAGGTGCTATTTTTCTTCCTGTTCTGCAATCCTGACACTTTAAGATGCTCCTCTACAACTTCACTTAGTCCAGCTCCTCAACCTATAACCTACAATCATGAAAACTTGGTTTGGGGGTTGTGGTGTTTAGGAGCTTGCCTCAGTTAAGCCCCGGAGGACACTTAAGTCTTCCAAACATCTTTGTCAGATTGTGAGGCAGAGGCCAAATCCAAATGAAATAATGATAGAAAACACAATGATATTTCACCTTGTAGTGAAGCTTTCATGGAGGAAGATGCTCCTCATGCCATGAAGGAATTGATGCTCAAATATGCAAATATCTACACACAAAACACACAAGTCTGCTCTTGCAACACAATAGAAAGCCTTGAATCACCTTGAGAGCACTTGAATATCACAATTGTCATCTAGTTTACAAATGAATGCCTACACATGCTTATATATGCATCTACAAGCACTCTCACCAAGAAATTAAAATTCAAATTTTACCGTGTCAGAAAAATAACCAAATAACGGTCATAAACCAACACCCAGAAATTAAGGCTACCCCAAAATAGGGCAAGACTAGGGTGTAGGCACTCAAGTCCTCCCCCCTATTTTGGGTAGGGTACAACTCAAGGGGTCCTCCTAGGTCCTATTTGCCAAGGAACCTAGGTCTCATTCCATCGGGATGCCAAAATATGAACTAATGTCCTAAATGCACTTAAAAGACCCAAGAGCTAAACCTTATGAGGGAAAAGCCCCCAAGGGAACATTTTCTAACATTACATTTAGCCCCCACTTTAATGTGTGTATAAACGCGAGGCCAATACATGCATTAAAGTAAGGTCACAAACACAACAAACACATCAAACATGGAGAAGACATGCCAATCACATAGAAAATAGTAACAAGCACGCAAAACATGGAGAAGATAGTTACAGTCAGGCAGAACATAGAGCAGACAGTTAATGCATGGAAGACACATTAATGCATGGAAGATCGAAATGATATCTTGTCTTTTCTTTTGCTCATATATATGAAATGCAAATACAAGTACTGGAAAGTAAACAAACCTCCCAAAATGTAAGAAGCACTACTCAATGGCATTGGTCTCTGCATATGGGGCAACACACACACAACACATGCAAAACCTTCCAAAATACATGATGCACTACTCAATGGCGCTAGTCTATGCATATGGGGAAACAAACACACCACACAAAACAAGCACGCCAAAACACACACACTTGAAGACACGGAGAAAACATGGCAGACAAGCGATGTTGTGTTCCCTATTTCTAGGCTCATCACCATCTCAAGCACATTACAAGCACACACTGAGGATTGGGCTTCACCACAACAATCACCGAACACATGCTTAATGGTTGAGTTAGTCACAGAACCGCTCCCTGCCTCCATAGAGGACTTTTGAAAATGACAGGATGATGCAATCTACTTTGAGAAATACACCATCCCTGCCTCTGTAGAGGGCTTAAGAAAAAGGATATGTGCAATATCCTGCCTCTGCAGAGGGCTTACATGATTGATTGATTGATTGCAAACAAACTTAGGATGCAAGATGCACTACTCTAGTACAAGTCTTTGCATCTAAGGTCAAACACATTGCTAACATCTATAACAAACAGCTTACCTTATATATGCCCCCACCTTAAGGTGGTTGATATCAGTTATTGATATCAAGCACGTTAAGGTAGGAAGAAAACACACAAAGGAACACTGACTTTTGCAAAGCCCATGCTCCCCAAAGGTGACATGTACTTTATGATTGCCAAATGTTCCCACAAACACATCCCTGCAAGAAACATGTTAGTGTCTACAACATCATGATAAACAACAACATCAATGCATATGATTAACCATACAAAGAGCCAAGGTTAGACAATGAATTTTGAGCTCGAGGATAATCGTAGGGCTATATCATGAATCTCTCTAAATCGAGTACCACCAAGGCCAGATTTAAAGGCAAACAAAGGTGCGTAGAGTAGCAGTATTGTTAAGGTTTATAAATGCGATAGAAACATCATCAAATTCACTACGTGAAAAGCACGAGTCCTTCCACTAGCCAAGCATCAGATAAGATATACAACCCCATCGTCATATTAGGAACTATAGTCCATTTTTTGATTGCTCTCGAAAGGGACACTAGGTCTGCATCAGTATAAATGTTTGTCGTCATCCGCCCGCTAGATGGAAACACTAGAGGAAGGGAAATAATAAATAAGAGAGGAGAAACAAGTGTCTTAGGGAAAGTCATGTAGGAGGGTGCCCTCAAGTCACCAACCATGATGCTATGTTCGTAAGATGCAACACACAACAATGAAATCAGAGAGAGAGGCAATATGGAAGAATGATGATACAAATAGAAGGTCACAACAGAGGCAGTCTCCTGGTATCCTGAACCTTACGGGAGAATCTGAGGTCATCCCAGGAGGCCTAAACAACACATAACACATCATGGGGGAACCACATCACGAGAGAGATAAAGGGTTAGAGATACTTACCTATAGGGCCCCTATCGAGCTAGCGGGTATCACAAATCTTTATCTTTATCTTAATGGTTAAGGTGTTATCACTTTTTCTCTCTTCCCTATGTTCATGAGTTTTTGGGGGAAAGGTTTCTCTTAATGATGGTTGAAAGGGAATGTTTCCATAGTTTATGTTAGCCATAGGAGCATTCAAAAAGTTATTTAAATGAACATGTGGAGGTATTCTAAAGGTATCCATGTCAGTCCCTATATAGGGTGTTGGAATGGATTGAGTATGAGGGATAGCTTGTTCTTCCATAGTATGTAAGCTTTCATTATTTCCCAAAGTATGTGATAATTCATGATCCGGTTGTTGGTTTAGCATGTAATTGAGAAGTTCTTGGACATTAGGTGGTAAATTATCATTAGAATTAAGCAAATGGTCACAAAGGGAATCTGCATCATCCAAAGCTTCATCTGAATTGGGAAGATCGGGTAGGGATGGAAGAGTGGTGTGGATAAAGGTGTTAATGATATCTTCTCCATGTGCCAATATATCCTCACCAAGTGGGGTTATGTTGGGACAAGTTCTTGGTTTGATAGATCACCCATTGCTATTTCATTTTCATAGGTCTCAGAAAGGATTTGCATTATATCATCATGAAACAAAGGGATAGTGGGGGTAAAATTATCATCACTACTTTCTCCATGGTGGTTTTAAGCTATAAAATTTTTAATATTCTCCATGATTGAGGGAAAAACATCTATAGTCTCACAAAAGTTATCAAAGTAAGCTATTGATCGAAGGATGTCACATATAGTAGTGTTGGTCATGTCAATGCCATAGATGTATGCAATTTGATGCAAAACTTGAGGACAATTGTTAGTGAATTTGCAAAATTTATCATAGTTCACCATGTACTCATATAATTCTTCTAAAGATGTACCATTAGGAGAATCTATTAGTGCCAAATATATGCAAAAACACTTGATTTTTTGATATGTTTTTAATACCAATGAATGGAACAAAGGGTTGTTGAAGGATTTTGATCAAGGGAAGTAGGTTATATGTCTGATATCAGTCCAAAACAACAATAAGTTCACTCTCAACACACCCTTGATGCAAATCTAAGATAATGCCAAGTCAATTATAGCGAAAATATGTCGAAATAGGTACTTTTTTCGCCAAAATTCAATGCAAGAGAGCATAACAAAGGGTGTTGTGAGGAAAATAATAATGGAAATCAAGTAATACCAGAAATAACAGCCTCTTAGTGCTAAAATATCCAACATAACATGCTTTCAATGCCGCTTAAGGTAAAACCCTAGTGAAAATATAGCAAAAATAAGCTATTTTTCATGGTTTTCCAACTCCAAGACCTAGTGAAAGAGGTGTTGTAAGAAATTTTAGGAGGGAAAGAGAATAATATCAATAATATCAGTCACCACAATCCATAAAATTGATCACAACACACTTGGAGTGCAAACTAGGTCAAACCCTAGGGCAAGAATTGTAAAAATGTGTAGTTTTTCACCGAATTTTCACTACAAGAGCCTGTTGAAAGGGTGTTGTGAATCTTTTTATGAGGGGAAGAAAATTATAACCCTTATAAAATAAAATTAATGAAAAAATATCTTTCACAACACACCTATAGTGCAATTTTTGAGAGTCGATAGGGCTAATTTTAGCGAAAATTGTCATTTTTGAAGCCCTAGGTTTTAGATCTTGAGACAAAATGCAATGAGAATTGTTTAAAGTATGATTTTTTATGGTAATTACGTACTCTCATATATGAAAATGATTTTCAAGCTTAATCATACAAAACTCCTATGCAAATTTAATGAAAATGCACCAAAATTGCTAGTTTTTGTTGAAATTTTCAATGCAAAAATGCAAATAATTTAAATTTAAATGCAAATTCACACTAAAATGCAAGAATAAAGCCAAATGAAAATTTTAATGAGCCTCTAAAATTAGTATAAAAATCTGATAAAATATTTTGCCTACAAACCCTAGATGTTGGAATTACTAAGTTATCTCAAAATTGTCAAAATTCCACATAACCCTAGCAATTAAATGTTGAAAATGCAAAGAAAGATTTTGAATTTTTGTATTTTTATGTAGTTTATATCATATCTGATGCAAAAATCATGAATTAGTAAAATTTAGGTAGAATTGACACAATTTAGTAAGCCCAACAATGCAATTGTTTTGTATTTTTCCAATTTTTTAATTTTTTTGAAATTTTCCCAATGCAATAAAGTAAATGCCTATATGAATGAATTCAAAATCACACCAAATTTGTAGACAAACACTCAGCAAGTTGCAATTTAAGTTCAAAAACACAAGTTCACCAAAATGTTTTGTGTAAAATTGGATTTATTAATCTTTTGTTGTTTAGATGTTAAAATCTACCTCTCCACTAAACATTGAAGGATCTAGGGTCAAATGGCTAGCATTATCATACCCTAGATCACTTTCAGATGTTGGGAAACTTGGATTAGGGAATTAATTATCTATTTTTCCTTCTCTTATGTCCAATTAACCATTAAAACCCTAATCATGCAAATACGACAACAAATTAACGAATTATGAAAAATCCTCTTGTAGACGAGAGTAAAATACCGAATTATAGAGTACCTATTTTTGGGGCTCTAAGGTGGAAAAGTTGGGGACAAAAGAGCAGGCGCCCAAGTCCAATACCCTACTTTTTGTCTGGATCTAGAAAATCAGTCTGCAACTCTTTCCTGCTATTTCAGAGATTTTCCCGTCACAGAAGTTGGAGGACTAATGAGCAGGTGCCCAAGTCCAGGGTGCTATTTTTCTTCCTATTCTACAATCTTGACACTTCAAGATGCTCCTCTGCAACTTCACTCAGTCCAGCTCCTCAACCTATAACCTGCAATCATGAAAACTTGGTTTAGGGGTTGCAGTGTTTAGGAGCTTGCCTCGGTCAAGCCCCGGAAGGACACTTAAGTCTTCCAAACACCTTTGTCAAATAGAGAGAGCGTGCCCTTATGAGGAAGAGGTCAAATCCATATGAAATAATGATAGAAAACACAATGATATTTGACCTTGTAGTGAAGCTTTCATGGAGGAAGATGCTCTTCATGCCATGAAGGAATTGATGCTCAAATCTACAAATATCCACACACAAAACACACAAGTCTACTCTTGCAACACAATAGAAAGCCTTGAATCATCTTGAGAGCACTTGAATATCATAATTTCCATATAGTTTACAAATGAATGCCTACACATGCTTATATATCCATCTACAAGCACTCCCGCTAAGAAATTAAAATTCAAACTTTACTGTGTCGGCAAAATAACCAAATAATGGTCATAAACTGACACCCAAAAATTGGGGCTGCCCCAAAATAGGGTAGGACTAGGGCACGGGTGCCCAAGTCTTTCCCCCTTATTTTGGGTAGGGTACAGCTCAAGGGGTCCTCCTATGTCCTATTTGCCAAGGAACCTAGGTCTCATTCCATTGGGATGCCAAACTATGAACTAATGTCCTAAATGCACTTAAAAGACCCAGGAGCTAAACCTTATGAGGGAAAAGCCCCCAAGGGGACATTTTCTGATGTTACACAAGTTTTATGTGGTCATTGAAGAACCTGTTGATGATGATACATCCATCCTGAATGATGAAGAGTTGAAGGAATATGAGCAACAAGCTGAGGTAGATGATTTCTCTATTCTAGAAGAAGAAACATTAAATAAAGGAGATGAAGAGATGATGAAGGAAGTTAATATTGAGTATGCAAAAGATATTCAAATTTCTCCAAACCAATTAGGTAAAGAAAATACAGAGATGAATATGGAGATAAATTCTCCTCCTAAAGGTGATTCTAAGAAGAATAAAGAGCAAAAAGTAGAAGAAGCTCAGAACAAGGAAGATCAAGAAAAAGAAATTGATGATGGAATTGATTCCTCCATTCCAAATGTTGAGGAATTTGATAATGTTGTTGCTGAGGATACACAAAATCCTCTAGAAAAGAATGCAGAAGATATTTCTGATAAAAGGAAGGATGCCTCTGATGATGATGCAGAGAAAATAGAAGCAGAGAAAAAGAATGAAAGTGATAAGCAAGACAATGTGATTGACTCTGGAAAGGGAGAATATGCAGGCCCTGAAAAGCATAAATCTGAAACATCATATTGGGAAAGAGACACTACAGATGCAGTGAAAGAAATTTGGAGAAAGACAAACAAGTTGTAGAAGATCCAGATATAATACAAGGTCCAATAAATTTTGATACTCTTTCTCTAGTACAGAAGATGAAATTGGCCTCTTTTGCACAAGCTAAGGCCAGAGAGAAAATTTTGAAGTTCCATATAGAAGACAGTGAGTTGCTTGGTCTTGCATCTAGTATTTTGGAGAAAATCATGCCTACATTTCAGAAGGATTCATCTGCATCCCCCTCTAGTTAGTTGAAGAGTCTGATAAACTTTGTAAGTACTCACTTTGAGTCTTTTGAAAAGTCAGCAGAAGTCAAAGTTTGGAATGAATTTAATGATAAAAGATTTAGTGAACTGAAAATAATAATTGACAATGATAGAATTGTGTTGGATACTAGCATAAAGAGTATTCAAAATGCCCCCACTAAAGGAGGAGATGTGTACAAATTTTGTTTATCTTGGCCAAAAGTTGTAGAGGGTATTGAGAAGAAAATAAAGGAGTCCGAGCAAAAATTGTCAAATGTATCTCAATCCTTTAATCCTTTAACAGTATCTATAGAAAGTCAAGAATGTCAATTAGTTAACTTGATTGATGAATTAAATAAATTTGTGAAAGAAAAAGAAAACATTGTGATAAGGATGTGTGAACTTCGAGGACTAATTCTCCCTAAGTTAGAAACAATGTTCAATGGATTGATAGAAGCTCAAGTTGCTGCTCTAACAAGTGATCCCACTGATCTGCAGAAAGCAAAGTCATAGGCATTTCTATTCAGTGGTCATATTTTAGTTTTGGATGGCATGAAGAAAAGTGGGGACAATGAATTGGCATTGTTGAAAACAAAATTTGGTGATGTGTTTATGTTTATGTAGACAAGACATAGGGATTGTTTATACATATGTGGAAGTATGGATATAAACGTTTTGTGTGAATTTTTGGATCTAGACCTTGACCTTTTCCAGTGATGTCAAAGGGGGAGTGGAAAATAGTGAAAAATGAGGAATTCATCTAAGGGGGAGCATTGAAAATCACAAGTGTACATAGTAAGACGAAGTTGTTCTAACACTTAGTCATTGTTCACTAAGTGTTGCCATCAATGCCAAAGGGGGAGTTTGTTGGCAAGAGACACTTCTAGGCATGTCAAGTGTTGTCATTGATGGAAACTAAATCTATCTTACACATCTGCATTGTATCATTTGATCATACCGAAAGTTAGATTGTAGATTTGTCTAAGTCTGGATAGACAGGAACAAAGCATATGACAAGGTTTAGCATCTTGGTCTGCATTTCTCTACAGGTAATCATATTGTGCTGCGGATCTAAGGGAATATTAAGGGATGTCAGGGCTACCTAAATCTAAATTTTTAGCCTCTAGTGATGAAGGGATTGAAATTTACAAGCATATGAGTATCGTGTTATGGTTAGACAGTTCAGTCTGGTGAAGAACAGGCCGACTTGGTGTTTGATCCTTGTGCGGATTAAGAGAAGTGGTTCGTTAAGAAATTTATGAGATCTAGTGGTATTGGCCGACATATGTGGTGACTTGAATACATAGGTTTTGGTCCACATTGATATTTGTGCATGGATTCATCCCACAAAATAGTGATCTTGAAAAGTTCCTAAGTTTTCTTCAGACCGACTACAGTTGAGGTAATTTCATGTTGCAGATATATATAATCGATGGGTTCAAGTATTTTGATATATGGATGTGTGAACATGAAGTGAGAGGTGTAAAGTGTGGCAATATCAAGTGGGAAGTAGAGATCTAAGCCTCAGATCATGGCAGAACAGTGAAACAGGGCAGTAAGAGATGAAGTGTGTGAAGTCAATATATTGAGCCTAACTGAAACTGTAATCTTGTATTGTTAGATTCTATTCTTTAGTTCAAGTATTTCAGTGAACTCTTGTAATTAATCTTGTAGGCAGTGAGCCTCCTTTGAGCAGTGAGCTCTGGGTAGTGCACTCGAAGGTATGTGCCTTCCCATTTTGTAATACTTTTAACAAAGTATAAAATCTTGTGGGTTAACCCCCACCATGGTTTTTCCCTTAACCGGGTTTCAATGTAAAAATCCTAGTGTTCATGTGTGATGATCTTGTTGTTGCTGTTCTTAAGTTCATGCTTCTTTCATTTGAATGTATGTGGTAAATTTATAAAGGAACATATTAATAAGTTTTGCAGAACACTTATTCACCCCCCTCTCAGCGTTCCTTAATTTCAACACTTACATCTAATAGCTTTTCTAGTGCCATCATCTCCTCCAACATGGCCTATTGCCAAGGCTCTCTATCAATTGAATCTCTAGCCTTCATGTAAGATCTATGATCATTTTCAGTACTTAACAAAGAAAATATACAATATAAATATGATGGACCTTATACCTATCAACTAGATTTTGTTGTCTTGTGAATCTTCTAGGAATAGGAGAAAGGCGCTCTTCTTGTTCTTGAGCTTGCTCAACTTATTCTTGGTTATCTTCCCCAACCTCTTCAATTTTCTTAGTAACCTCCCCTGAACCCTCTTCTTCTTCATCTTCATCCTCCTCATCCTCAAATCCGTCTCTTTTCTTCTAAAGGTGCATCTTCCTACTTAATCTCAAACTACACTCTCCTTTCCTTGTATTTTTCTCTTGGATGTTTAGAATCTGAAATAGCTATAAGTTCCCTAAGAATGACATCTCTAGAATAGATAATTTTATGGTTTAGTAGATTCCAAAGCTTATAGCCTTTAACATTATCACAATATTCTAATACTTTTCAACTTTTGGGTCCAACTTAGAATCATTTTTCTTTATGCACATGAACATAACTCTCATAACCAAATACCCTTAAATGTGAAACAAAAGGTTTCTTGCATATCCACACTTCATAAGGAGTTGCTTCAAGAGCCTTGCAATGAGATATGTTCAATAAATAACAAGAAGTACTCATATGGACAAGGGAGACGAGCACACAAAAATACTAAATACAATGTAGATCATCCCTAGTATTGTGTATCACCTCTTGTGAGTATGTGCCAATGGCATTACAAAAAGTGTAACAGCCACAAAGAAAGTAGATATCAAAGCAATCAGCCCCAACATCTTCAACTGTCACACCAAAAAAAAATAGGTAAAATATTTATTATACGACAACAAAACCTAAAGCGGTAGAAATTTTCTCCATTAAAGACTTCAAATTCTCATAATTAATCATCCTCATTACATGGGGCTCAAACCCGGCCTCGACATTCAATGAAAATAACAATTTGGTGGAAATTCAAACAACAGAAACCCTAGGGAATACTCACCCTCATCTTTTTATCTTTGCAAAAGATGAGAAAGATGGAGGTGTAAATGATTTCGATACCCAGGCCTATGCTACTAATGGTAGACACAAGTATGCTGTTCAATTTAAAAATAGGCAAGCTGTAGAAAACCCACAATGCACAATTCAAAATCGTCATAACGTAAGGAAACTTGGAAAACCCTAGTGTGTTTCTCCATTTGCAAATCTTGTAAAATGTTGGGCTACATCACCCAAAAAATGAAAATATTTTATAAACCCTAATAGTGAAAGCTCTAAAAATAGAATTTCCTGTTACATCATGGTCAAAACCTCTGAAAACTTAACAAACCCTTAAAATACATTTATAAAATTAGAAAAAGAATGCTTACACTAGAGCTAGGAACATAATAAAGGAAATCACATTCCATGCGGCAAATCCAAAAAAATACATGATCACAAACTATTTAACCTATTATACCAATAACGGTACGAATTGTATCTTCGATTGACATGTTTTCCTAGGAGCAAATGCCAAAAACAAAAACCAGATAGAAAAAGAAAAACAAGAAAACCCAAGGAAAATGGAACAAACCTATGACACACCGAAATTCCCTGAGGCAGAATTCAGAAAGGAGTGGAATAAGTGTTTTTGGATTTGGGATCATTGAATAGACATCTTTTGAAATAGAAATATATCTAACGTGCAATGAATGGCATGGCTGACACGTGTAACAGCAATTTGATGGCGGACCAAAAATCATGTGGGCAAAAATTAAAAAGGGGCAATGGATAAACTTTCAAATTAGGGATTATATTAGTTGTCTGCCAAGTCAGTAGCAAAATATCTAGGCAATGTAGAGCTATCCATGCAACTAAATCATTTCTTGATAATTGCCAGGCTAACACAATGTCAACTCCTAATCTAGATTTCCCAAAATAGCTAATGGAATCGAATAATGTGCATGTTGTACATAGTGTTTGTTTTGATCATTCTTTCTTTCAAGCTCAAGGTTGTTGGGAATGTTACAAACTAGTTTGGATTCAAACATCTCCTACTTTCTTCTCCTCAAATCATCGAAATCTTCCCAAATGTTTTGAGAAAAGAGGTTGATGGAATCTCAAGAGTCTTATCAGATTGGGAAACATTACACATCACCTTCACAAGTGTTGTAAAACTATATTGCACGTGTTTTTATTATTTTAACTTTTTTTATATATTTCACTTCTGTGAGATTTCCAAGGATATAACATATGGGTTTTGCATGTATCTAAACTAATCATAAGGCTAGTTTCAATTAAGTCTTAACTGTTATTTATTTTTTTTGTTGATTTAGTTGTTGAAGATGGAAATTTTGTTATATGGCACTGGGATTTAGAAAATGTTTTATTAGGATTAGGATATGCCCATAGTTTAGTGTATGGATGGTTTTCTTTTATATGATTTTGTTCTTTGTTGAATTGTATTTTAGTCTTTTTTACTTTTACTTATACCCACTTTTATGATAAAATATTAGTTACTTCTTGTTGATTTGGAGTTATTGAAGATGGAAATTTTGTTCTATGACACTCGGATTTAGAAAATGATCTACGCTATGCTCATAGTTTAGTTTATGGATGTTCTTCTTTTACATAATTTTGTTATTTGTCAAATTGTATTTTAGTTTTTTTACCTTTACTTATACCAACTTTTTATGTCGAGAGATGAACTATAGGGGGTGGATTGTAATGGCATGAGTGTGTTAACAAAAACTATTAAAGAGCCCACATAAAAAATAATAAAAATAAATAAAACCACATCCAACATATATTTGAGAATGAAACAAAAACTATAAAGTAATTATTAAGTAATACAATAAAATAGAATAACTCTTAACTAAATAAACTAACTATAAAATAACTCTTAAGTAAATACAGAAAATAACTACAGATATAATATATATTATCAAATATAATATAATGGACAATAACATATATAATTAAAATTTAGATTCCATATATAAAATAAATTTATAATTTGATAACAAATATATATAATAGAAAATATATAATATATTTAACATAAATATGTAGTTTTTCTAATATATTTATATTTATATAATTTTACATTTTATAAATATATCATATAGCAATAAATTTAATAGTATTTAATAGTATTTAAGATATAATTATTTTAAAATTACAAAAATAAAAATATATTAAATGAAGAAAATTAAAAAATATATAAATAGATAAAATTAATAATTTAATGAAATAAAAAATATTAAATTTATAATTAAACTAGTATAGATATCTTAACTACATCTTGAAATTTTTATTGAGAATAGATAGACACATATCTCTTCGCGTATTTTAGATAGACGTATTTAAGATATCTATGCTAGTTGTTAATTATGAATAATAACTTTATACTATAATATAATATGTCTAATATAATACTAGCATGCCTATATTTATATAAATCTATGTAAAAGATGCCAAGAGATATCATTCTCAAATTGTTTATTCCAAATTTAACAAAGATCAAGTTAAAATAGGCGCCTCAAGAATGATAACTCTCAGCCTCTCTTACAAAGATGTTTTAAAGATAAGTATGCTAGTAGGATAAAATGTTAGTTACTTTTTTGTTGATTTGGTGTTGTTGAAGATGGAAATTTTGTTATATGGCACTCATATTTAGAAAATGTTTTATTAGGACTAGGCTATGCCCATAGTTTAGTTTATCAATGTTTTTCTTTCACATGATTCTTTTCTTTGTCAAATTATATTTTAGCCTTGTTTACCTTTACAAGTACCCTCTTTTAGGATGAAATGTTATTTACTTATTTGTTGATTTGGAGTTGTTGAAGATGGAAATTTTGTTATATGGCACGCAGATTTAGAAATGTTCTATTAGGACTAGGTTATGCCCATAGTTTAGCTTATGGATGTTTTTCTTTCACATGATTTTGTTCTTTGTCAAATTGTATTTTAGTCAAGTGTTTACTATTACTTATATGGGTGCTAAAAAGTACTTTTCAAATTTTGTTGTAGGTAGAGGGATTTATGAAACTTCCTCATTCATAATAATTGAAGACATGCAAGACATAATATGAATACTACCTAGTATAGTATATATGAATGCAATGCTCTTGATAATCTCTTATGACATGTTTCAATAAGACTATTTGATGATGACTAATGTCCTAAGGCTTGTCATTAAATACAAGATATTGGGTGCTCAGTTCAAAATATTTAGCCTGCAAGTTGACAAGTAAGACTTAGAATATTTGAAAATGGTTAGCCTATGGAAGTGAGAAAATGTATTTGAATTAGTAGGATAAGGTCACTATTAGAAATGAAGGTGAACAACTATAGAATGGAAATTTGATTTAAACTATCATAACCATTAATCCAATGCAGAACCAAATGGAAATTATAGGAAATTTAATTAGCAATACAAAAAAATAAAGGAATGGGAGAACTAAAGACATAACACATTGTTTACATGGAGAAACCTATTTAAAAAAAAATCCACACAAGAAGAGATGCACCAGTTTGTATTAACTTCAATAGAGTTTACAATACATCACTAATCTTCAATCTTCAATCTGTTATGTCAGAAGTTGTCCTCCTGCATGGAATGACACAATTTCTCATAGTTTAGCTCTTCTCCTTTGGTGTCCTTTCAACCTATTTATTTCTTAGCTCCCTAAACCCTGATTGAACTAGAGCTAACTGAAGAAATCTCATATTTTGAAGTAACTATTGGCTGAACCCGAAAAAAAACTTTTGATTCTGGATATCTTGGACCCCCTTGATATAGACCTAATGGAAAAAATTAGGGCCTAGGAAAGGGTGCCCATGCCCTTGTCTTTCCCTATTTTTCAAGGTTTTGAATTTTAGTGGGGTGTGGGCTCCCACCGTGCACGTCAGGATTCTAATTTCAAATTTTTAGTTTTCACGCAATGGCAAGACTTTATTCCAAATATTTCAATTTCTAAGGTTACGTATTTAAAGACATTTGAAAGTCATTTTATCACACACAATCTATATACAATTTTTCTATGCCAAAACTCTATCGATTTTGCTATTGAAGATAAGCAAATTGTTGAATCTCTTTGAATATATTGAAGATTTCTATCATAAAGATATTTAATGGAGATTAGGAATCAAGATCTTGAGACTATCTTTCTCTTCCTAGGGTTTACACAACCTTTTGTATGATCGAGAGAAGGGTTGAATCCTCCAACTTGAGCTTGGGAATCTTCCATGGATATGACTGCCTCACCTTCTTGTTCTACAAGTCTTCATTGCTCTCATCTCCTTGAGGTGATGTTGTTTTTGTTTCCTTCAGTGAAATAAAGTGTTGATCTTTCCTTGATTCTTGAGTCATTTAGGGTTTGATATTTCTGCATGCACATTTGTTACGTGAGCACACACATCTACATATCTTTATCATTGGCTATTGTTGAGGTAGGAATACCAAAAACAAGGCTTGATTGAGGCAAGCTCCTATATAGCCACAACCATTTTTCTCCTCCTTTTGTATGTGTAGGTTGCATTCAAAAAGATCCAACTGTAGACACTGAAAAATGTCCTCATGTTGCAAAGGTGAGAGGACAATTCAATTTCATCCCTTTTGTCCACTTGACCATATTTCTTCTATAATTAAATAATTAATTTCAATTGATTATTTAATTATTTGTTCATACCCTAATGTCCCCTTCGCTTGATTTATTCAAACAAATAAATCAATCCCATCAAAATCCCCTTTCACATGATTAAATAAATTGGACAAATTTATTTAATTCAAATTCCATTTATCCACCCCACAATTTATCTCAATTTAAAATTATATTTTGTCCTCTAGTGTAGAGGAACCCTAATCGATCGTAACCCTCCATTTTCAACTCTCAAGCCTAGCCCTCCATTCAAATCAAATTCCTTTATAAAACACCTCTTTCAGCTTCATTTTCATCTCTTACACTCCCATTTTCTCTCTTAGTTCATTTTTTCTTCTCAAATTTGCTCTTTCTCTCCAATATTTTGCTAATAAAAAACGTGAGCTTCTCAAGATGTTGCATGAACTTGCAAATCTAAGAACACAATACAAAGATGGAGGAAGACAATAGAAGTTAGTCAATGTTAGCTTAGAATTTTACTAGTTTTCATGTCTATTTTATTACTTTCTAAGCTTGCTTGCATTCTATTGTAGTTAGGGTTTGAATAGTTTGTTGTTTTTTACTATAAACCTAATTTTTTCCCTAGCACAAAATGGTGAACCCGATGTGAAAAGATTAGTTTTTGTCAACTTTTGAAAAGAAAAATTCTTAGGTGACCTCTAGATCGCAAATAGACCTCACCGTTGAGTCCGGGAGGCTGTTTTGGCGAAGAATGACTGTAAATTTGACCTATTTGGCTAACTATGCATTTTTTGATTTTTTTGAAATTTTTTTAGTGCGGCAATCTATACTGTACGAATCTGTACTGTATGGACATGTCATACCATTCTACGCAGGGCATTAATTAGTCTACAATTGCATTGGGTTCTATTCAACATGCATTTGTTTCATATTTTGTTGCAGAATATATTAAGGTTTCGCAGAATATAATGTTTCTATTATGTTGCAGGGTTTATATATTTGTGCTTGCAGGTCCTAAATTAGCATGTATCATCTGCTACAGGTGGTAAATTTTGTTTGTTGCAGGTTTAAAAATCAATAACCCTAAACCCTAATGTTTCCCTGCTCGTCCCTAGTTTGCTTCTATGTTGCTCACCATACCCTGCCGCCACCATCTGCTAGGTCAAAACCCTAACAAGTCCCTACTCGGCCCTCTATGACTGAATCGTTAACCATCCTTTAAATTTCCATTGACATCCTTTAATCCTAGGTCATCGTTCGATAACCTGCATGCGACCCTCAACACTATCATATAAGTTTTTAGACCAACCTTGGCCACTTCAAAAACACACAAAATTTTGATGCTGTAAACTTTGTGGCTTCAACGGTCAAATCATAAAATTTTCTATACAACAAAATAACATCTTATTTCTACGAATCTCTATCTTACGATTCGAAAGCCTTAAACTTCAAAATCTATTGACCGAGAACATAATACTCCAAAATCTAAACCAAAAAATTTCTAAAATTTTAGTTTTCAGGCTTCTCAGAATGCAAAGAACAAAATCTTCCAATCCCAAATGACTAAACAATTTGTGTAATTTCACATTTCCATATGACGGATTCGAGGCTTAAAGCCTCAAAGAAAAAAAAACAACATAAGCTTTGAAAGTTTAGGACCAAATAATTTATGTATTTTCAGCTTAGCGAGAATCGAGAGTTCTGGCTATTTTGTTTTCCTAAATTACCATGTGACTCTCTCAAACTATTCTCATCTTAGCGAGAATCGAGAGCTCTAGTTGCTTCAAAAGAACCATCGCCACTAGGCTTAGTGGTCCTGTTGCCACTGGGCTTGGCTTATTAATCCCTCGGCCACCATTCGCCCTCAAACCTTGATCTACACAAATCTACAATCACCACCTTTGATTGAAGCAACTAACACCTCTAAAACTTGTCGCCTCCTCTGTAATTTGTCGCCACCACACTAGAGATTTCACCCACCATCATTGTTTGTGTTGTCCGCCCCCTGCACCTGTCACCAAATACATTGTTACTCAACTCCCGACTTGCATGTTGTGGGCATCCCCAACCTTGTCGTCATCCCTAAGTAGCCCCTAATCTAGATTGGGATTATTTATAAGTCTTATGACAATCCCTATTTACATTTTGTCCTGATCAGACACACCCACAATCACTCGGCCTTCCTGAAAGGTGATCTCTACCATTATGCTGAGCATAGATTGCATTTTGTGTTGACACGACTCTTGGGTCGATCTAGATGAATCTGCTCAATGTCCTCTTTGAACTTAGACCATCTACACTCCAATTTCATCCCTATTTTGGATGATTCTTGCTCCTATTTGCAGCCCAATCAGGTGTCCTATTGCAGGCATTCCATCAAATTCATCTTATGACTTAGCCTGATTCCTGATCGGCTCTATTTTGAGACCTTTACTTTCCTTTGAGATCTGGCCACTTTCAGCCTCATTTACTTGTGCTTTAGACTTTGTCTCGGCATGTCTTGATCACTGAAGACCCATTTCCAACCTTTTGACTTTTGTGCAATGCACCATGACTTAGATCTCAGTGACTCTATTTCTTAGTAGACTCATTCTCTGGTTCTCTACAGAGATCGCTGCTCACACTACCCGGTTGCCACTATCACCGTATCAACCTCCACCTCCGAACATCCCCATCGAAACCCTTATGCAGATTGGTCATCATTGACTTAACTCCAATCCGCAGCCTCATGTGCTGTAAGCCCTTCGTATCCCAAGGTCAGTGACCAGTCCCCATTCGCCTCTCTACACTTCACTGGGCTCAAAGTTGAAACCCTTCAGAAACCCATGGTCGACCATTCTATAGATTTTGTATAGTTGTCTTGGTTTAAAATTGTGATTGATGATTATAGATGGAGGCTTTAAGATTAGAAGATTTATAGACCATTTCATTGACCGCGTAAGTCTGAGGCACATTTCCAATTGCCAAATCCTTTGCTACCATCTTAGGGCCCAGTCACTGTACCTTAAAGCGGATTTGGGTTGGGACTAACTTTGACAATTGCCTGAAGCCTTTACTAGACACCTCGGTCATATCAAGTGACCGCTGATAGGGAGAAGGGGGCCACCAAACCCTCTTCCTATTTTCTTTTTTAATTGGTGCAGCCCCTGGTCACATGGGTGACCAAGGGGCTATATAACCCTTAGCTACCAGAGTTGACAATAACACTAACCACCTCCCAAGACAACACATGTGACCACAATTATAGTTGACTGCTAGCGGCCAAAGGCAAATTGTTAGGTCCCCCTTTGCCTCTACATGGCCTAATAGGGCATATTTTTTCTTTTGCTCATAACTTGGGCATACGGACTCAAACATTTGCAAACGAAGGCTCATTGGAAAGGGGATTTAGCCAAATCTGCAGTGGTGAGGTCAATTTTAGGTGACAATAGCATTTTATTAGGTAAATTTTCAATCAAAGTCAACATTGTTTTAAAACTTCAAACACTCGTAACTTTGGCATATTTATCAGACTTCGATGAAAATTTTTTCAAACTGCATGGAATTTCATGAACAATCTGATTTTTCTATTTATATTATGAATTTGATCAAAATTTTTAGATTTTTAGCAGATTCCATTTTTTGACCATTTTCACTTGTGGTTCACAAAACGAGGGCATTCACTTCAAATTTCATGTTTTTTTTGCAATATCATGGAGTTTTTCTGCTACTAATGTCTGATTTGCAGCATTTGGTATTCATGGGCTGAAGACTATAAACTAAAACTACTAACACATTTGATGTAGGGATTGAATTTCTTTCATATGCATGTGTGTTCATTATCATAGGCACATTTGGTTTTGGTGCACTAAAATAAACATAACTCATTGTTTTCACACATCTTTTGGGGGCTTAAAATGAACCACTATCTGCTATACTTGGTTATTGTGTTTATGTTGTGAAGTGTGTATGCTCTTCCCTCGCGCTTTATGTGATCTTGGGAGTCAAAAACACTTCACAACATTTGTATAATCACACCACACATTTGATTTCTAAAGGTGAATGAACATTTGTCTAGTATGGCATAAGTCCAAAAATATGTATGATCTCCCTTCACATTGTCATATGAACTTGGGATCAAAAGTATTTTTGTACTTATGTCACTTTTGTTTGAGCCTTAGAGTGGGCCTGCTCTTGAGACACATCTGCAAGGAGAAATCATTTGCGACCCCAAGCTATACTTTCATCTAGTCTGCTATATAAATTAAGGATAAGGCAAAAGCCAAGTTTAACCGGTATGAGTGCTCACCATATAGTGCTAGCTCGAAAGTGTTGGAATTAGGGTTGACAACTGAGAGGGGTGGTGAATCAGTTGTCACAAAACTTTAATACTTGTTGCCGTTAATATTTATTTACCACTTAATAATAGATCAATGATTTAACCATAAAATAAGAATCAATAACAAATTAGCAGAAGCATAATAACACACTTGACACCAAGATTTTTAACGTGGAAACCCAGTTAAGGGAAAAACCATGGTGGGAGTTAACCCACAAAGATTATACTCTATTAAAAGTATTACAAATGGAGAATGCACATGCATTCGGGCTCACTTCCCAGAGCTCACTGCTCAAATGAAGGCTCACTACCTACAGTAGACTCACTGCCTATAGAAAGAAGATTACAATGTGTTTGAACTAATAATTAGCATCTATCAATGCAAAGATTTAGTTCTGGTTAAGCACAGAATACCAATTTGATACACTTTATCTTTATTATGCCCTGTTTCACTCCTCTGTCATAATCCGAGCTTAGATCTTCACCTTCGCACTTATCTCTACCTATATTTGTACTTATTCCATCATTACATCACTACCACACACAAATCACTTGAATCCATCGACTATATATATTCGCATCATGAATTTCAATAATTTTTCAGTCAGCTTCAAGAACACTTAGAACTTTTATTGAAGACTCTGCTCTGTCGGCCAAATCCATGCACAACTTGTAACACAGACCAAAAACTTGTATTCACAAATCATCAATCATATTGGCCACTATCACTGATCATCACAAATCATCCAACCAACAACCTTCATATATCTGGAACCAAGATCAATTACAAAGTTAGCCTATTCTTCTTTTGTCTTCACTGACAAACTAGAACTTGATACTCAAATGCTAATAACTTTTGAATCCTTCATCACTGGAGGCTGAAATTCTAGATTTAGATTGTCCTGACAATCCCTATGACTCCCTTAGATCCACAGTACACTATAATTTACCACTGGAGAGATCCAGACCAAGATACTGGACCCTGTCACATGCGTTGTTTCTGGCTACCTGGACTTAGATAAATTATTATTGACTTCCAGTATGAACAAATTATGTTTTGTGAATGTGTGGAACAGTCTTAGTTTCCATTAATGACAACACCTGTCATGTGTAGCAGTGTCTCTTGTCAACAATCTCCCCCTACTCTATGCACTTGTCCTCTCCACTATTTCCAAAGCTCCCCCTTTGTTGGGTTCCTCATTTTTCACTGTTCTTCACTCCCCCTTTGACATCAATAGAAAAGGATGGAATCTACAAACCAAAATTCACCCAAAAATTCTATATACAATGTTGCATATGCACAACCAATCCTTAAGATATATTTACATATACTTAAGTACATCTCCAAAAATATTCTTTAGCAGGGCCAACTTTGTATCCCAACTCTTCTTCATAGTATTCAAAGTTGAAATGTGGCCATTGAACAAAAATGCTTATGCTTCAGCCTTCCAGAGGTCAATGGGATCACCTGTTTGTGTAGTAGTTTGGGCTTCTGTTACAGCATTGAACATTTCTTCTAACTTAGGGGAAATCAATCCCCAAGCTCATCCATTCTTTCTTCAATGTTCTCCTTTTCTCTTGTCAATTTCTTTATTTCTTCCATCAGGCTAATTGCTTGACACTCCTTACTTGCCACCGATATTGTCAACAGATCAAAAGCTTGGGACATATTTGATCATTTATGTTTGGAGTCCTTTATTTTATCTTCTATATCCTCTATGACTTTAGGAGTAGATAAACAAAACTTATATATATTGCCTCCTTCTAAAAGAGCATTTTGAATAGTCTTTATACTATTATCTAGCACCAATCTATCTACCCCAATCATGCCTTTAAGTGCATCAAATATTTTTCTATTAAATTCATTCTGAACTTTAACTTCTGTAGATTTTTCAAAGGACTCAAAGTGTGTACTTACAGAATTTACAAGGCTCTTCGGATTTTTAGAGGGAGAATCAGATGGATTCTTCTAGAATGTTGACATTATCTTCTCCAATATACCAGATGCAAGGCCTAATAGCTCACTGTCCTCTATGTGAGATTTCAATATCTTTTTTCTTTCCTTGGCTTGTGTGAAAGATGCTATCTTCATCATTTGGACCGGAGAGAGAGTATCCAAGTTGAGTGGTCCTTGAATCAGTTCTAGTTCATCAAAATCTAGCATCTATTTACTCAAAAAACTCTTCACTGCATCTGCATTGTCTCTTGCCACAATTTCTGGACCACCCTCCTTTTCTTGAGTTTTCTCAATATTAGGACTATTTTGTTTGGGTGCATCAACATTTGCACCATCTTCTTCTACTTTATCTTCCTTACCTTTGATTTCTTCTTTCTTTGCTTCACCTTTCTCTGTGTCATCTATAGGGGGATTCTTTCTTTGTCCTCACCATTTGTAATTTGTTCTAGAGGATCTTGTGTAGCAACTATATTCTCAACATTGTCTTATTTTTTGAATTGATCAGGGAGAGCTAGAGTATCTCCTACATCATCAGTTTTATCCACCATCTTTGTATCTTCCTTGTTTATTTGCTTCACTTCTAGAATAGAGGAGTCATCAACCTTGGTTTGTTGCTTATTAGTTTTCATTTCTTCAATATTTGGGATTGATGAATCAATCCCATCATCGGTCTCCTCCTCAACAAATGGAAGATTGTGTCTCTTCAATGCACTTAGAAGTAGTTCCTGTGTTTCTTTAACTATTTTGTCTAATTCTCCAAGCATCATATTGTTCATTCTCTTCTTGCTCCTAAATTCATCCTTCACTTCTTTGAATATCATATTCATTTGAACTTGAGTGATTTGAGGGCATAGTTTTATCAATACATGTTCTCTAAGCTCTATATCCTTGCTTTTTGAACTTTCTTTCCTCAACTCCAAAATGTCTGCAAGACTTTGAGGGATCTTAGTAGTTATTTCAATCAGGGCCTTATTATAGATATTTAGATATCTAACAGTTGCTTCCTCTAACACCCTCTTATCTATATCACTATATTCATCATAAAATTTAATCATGGGTTTCAAATTTCCATCCACGGTGACTGATTTTATTACATCTTCCACAGAAAGTGTGGGCTTCTCAACATATGTATCTATCTTCCACTTTTTGCTTTCCCTTTTGCTTCTAGAGGGCTTCTCCTTAGTCACCTTAGCAACTTTTGTTCTAGAGGCTTTCAACTCCTTTACCTCAGCATCTGAATATGTTTCTTCTTCATCAATTTTGTGCTCTTATAGGTTCTTGTGGCCTTTGTTTTCTTTCTCTTTCCTCCTTCACTGGATGGTGTGGCTTCCGGTGTCTCAGTGGGAATGGACTTGGATTGCTCAGAGACAGTTGCAAAACTTCTTATTTTTCTTGATGAACTAGGTGTGACTTCTAGAGCAGTTGTTGGTTCACTTTTTGCCCTCTCTTCTAAAGCTTGCTCAGTTCTTTTCTTCATCTTTTCAATTCTTTCTATGTTCTTTCTTATAGCTTCTTTTGTGATGCCAATGTTTTCAGCATACATTTCAACTTGCCTCTTGTTGCCCCAAGTTTTGTCTTTTTCCCTTGTGGTTTTCATAGGCATTATTCATTGGTCTCTTCCCTCAGGTCAGTTTCACTGTCATTTTCGCAAGTCGGCAATCCTTTGTATCCTTGAAGCTAGTTGGTGGGTTCACAAGTTTGTGAACCACTTGACTTTCTGACTTACCTTGAATTTCCAATACTCTGAGTCTTTGTTAAGTCTCCGTAAAAGGTCTTTCCCTTGTAGTCAGGGGGTCAGAGATTCTTTGAAGTTTTGAATCTTTGACTCTTAATTCAAAAGTTCATATTCTACTTGACTCGCTGACTTCGCATGGCATACTTTCCTAAGAAGCATTGGTTGTGCTAGCATGTTGTACAAAGGAATGACACTTGTCATTATGCATTCAATTTGAGGTACGTGTGGACATAGTGGCACATTTATCAGAGGGAAAGTCGAGGCATGCATTTATGATTTTTAATGGTAAACTCGTTGCCAATAGTTAATGTCTTTCTTGAAGGAGTTTATGAGAAGTGACTTGAATTAAAGGCCGCGTAAGGTGGTATTATGACCTGAAGAGTGTGTTGCAGAGGAACAAACAGCTATCTCACTACGTGCAAAATTTTAGCTCAATTATACTCTTGTAGGTTAGCAAAGTTGGTAACTTTTCCTTCTCTATAAAGACTTCATATCTTCTTAGAGGAGTTAGACACTTCTATTTCCCATGAATATGCATAAGGAATTCTTTGTGAGTGTTTTGGCTCATTCTCTGCTATCCGCACTTATCTTTGAGTCTCTCGTTTACTAGTTTTTGGAGCATACAAAAATGAAATTTAAGTTCCAAGGAGCCCTTGTAGCCTCTATTATAGAGAATGGTCTGGTTGGAGTGAAGGATATGAATTTGGGCCATGTTGATTTAGATGAGTTTTGGGGAAGAATACAATCTGAGAAAAGAACTCCTTTAGTAGGGAAAATTGCCAGCAGTGGTCTGTATAAAGCTGGCGGCTTTCCACTTGTCGTGCCTTGTCCTGAGTTAATGGTTGCATGTACAAATGGTTATTTTCCAGATTCTTAGGAGATAAAAACTCCTAATGGTACTGTGCTGGCTAAAATCAATTATGAGTTTGTTACTCTGGCTCTGGACTTAGAAGAATATGAAGGTGATGACGATGTTTCTATGTCTTTGGCCTAGAATTTCTAGAATGAAAAGAAAGACTGGTGTCGTACATGTGTCACCAAACATTGGTTGGAAGAAGAAAAGACCGAGAAGTCTTAGCTGCCCACTAATTTGAAAAGAAGCCATTTCAAGGAGGAAATCTTAGATATGATAACCTGTTGAACAGAGTGATTGGCAGTCCTGAGTCAGATGTTTTTGAATTCTGGATGTGCAAGTTTATCCTGTTAATTTGTGGAGATCACCAAATTGATTGGCCAAAAATCATTAGTAGTTGTCTACATGAGCAGTTGATGAATTCTACACGAAGTAGAAACTTCCATATGTGTTCTCAGCTAGTTTACATCTTAGCTTGGAAAGAGGCTGCTTGGCCTAGTTTAAGGACCCAGAGGAGTTCTTCAGAGAGCATGCATGTGTATAAATTTTTCCCTCAGTTGCAAAGGAATGAAGGTATGAAAGATTTTTGTCATGTGAACGATGCATTTTCTATGTTGTTAGCTAAAAGAATTGATGGCTCAATAGAGAAGAGATTTTCTATAGAAGCCTTTTCATTGGTCACAAGATTCGAGAGTGTCTATGTTCATTTTGACTGCTTCTCTTATTTGAGGATTAGGGGTTACAAAGATGCCCCATTAAAATTGCCTTGGTACCCCTTCGACTATTTGGTATTACTAGAAGTTTGCCACCAAATGGCTATGGTTAATGTCAAATATCAGGCAATGACAAAGAAAGGGTATTCATTTCCCATGTCTCTGTCCTTCTATTCTTACAAAAATAATGAAGGTGCTTGGAATCTAGACAAATTGTTGTCTAAGTTTAGTCTTCATAGTTTGTCTCCTCGTGCATTATTTGATAGTAAGAATTTTATAAAAGAACATATGCACGAAGGGGATTCCTACTTACATATTCCTTAGCTTGAAGATTTTTGGGAGGACTGCGTTGATGAAAGAGAAGTTTAGAAAAGGAAGTGGATGAGGTTGACTGTTGATTAGGTCAGTTCTTTCAAGCTAAATATTCAAGTCCCAGATATGATTGATGATTTTTTAGATCTTCAGAGTGAATAATATAGTAAAGTGTCTAGGGAACCCCTACCCCCAATAGAATGGTCAGTGAAAGAAGTTACAAATATTATGTTACTATCATTTCATGTTTTAAGGAGAACTGAAAGGTGGTTGCAAGCAAAGTCTAGACAATGTGTTGGCTCATCAACACCTAAGGGCTCAGTCTCTCAAAATCAAGCCAGGTATCAAACTACCACATCACATAGAAGAGCATCTAGTTCAAACCCAGCTCTATAAAGAATTGGTTCACAACCAAATGACGACGATGAGGGTGCTCTCGAGGAACTTGGCAAGTTTAAGACTGCCTGTGAACAAGATATTCAGGTCACAAAAAGGAATACTAGATTGGCAGCCTTATCATCTAAGGCCGACCATGTGCCCTTATCAAGCAATCAAGAAAGTGATTCTGATTCTTTTATCTTCTCACAATTTGGAGATAATTTATTGCATTCACTACTTAGTCCACCTAATTCCCCACAACAAAAAGAGATACCTGGGTAAAACCCTCATCCTGCACCAATAGTGACAACTACTGATGTTGCCAATGCACCAATCTCATCTCCAAACTAGTTAAAGAAGGTAGTTCAAAAGAAGAAGAGATACACTATTCCACCTGATGATGGCATCGATACTGTTGCTAGTTTGTTGTAGATGGTTCCAAAACCAAAACGTGCAAAAGGGATGTCTAGGATGGTAACTGATGCCACCTTGTGAGTAGGAAATCAATTTTTGGAAATTGCAGACCCACTAGTTGAGAAAAATGAAGATGAAATAACTGAGGCTGATTTTAGAGTAAGCCAAGTGGATCTAGGACCATCAACCACTGAGGGTGATCTGTACCATATGCACTATTCAGTGGGCAACATTTCTAAAAGAGTGAAAGATTTGCAGGATGAAAATTCAAAGTTGTTGGCACATGTAAGTTCTTTGTCCTCCTTCACCAATTAAATTACTGAGATAATTACTCCCTCCACTAGAACTTCCTCCACTATCAAAACTCCCACTCTTGACCCAAATCTGCTTCAACAAATTAGAACTTATTTGTCTCTAAGGCAAGCTATGGAGCAATGGACTGAAAAGATCATATTTTATGGTCTCATATTTACTGAATAAGTAGTGAAATTGTTTGATTCTATTCATGCTAAGAGAGAAGTTTTAATAGTAGAATTTGAGAAGGTCTAAAGCGATCACCACACTTTGAGCTTACTCTCTAAGGAAGTACGAGAAATTGCTAACATGGACCCTAGCATCCTAATGGCTGAAGAAGTCATAGCTGACCCCAAAGAATTAGATACTGATGTGTGGGTTGATGCATTGGAATGGAAGATTTACGTGGTTGTAGTGGCTGAAGAAGAAATAGGAAAAGTAGTAGCAATTTATGACAAAGAAATGATGAGAATCAAGAGGGACTTTGCTACTTTGGATGTAGAAGCCAACGAGTCTGATGATGAAAAGTTGTTGGACGTCAAGATAATCAAGAAGCATTTCAAGAAGGTGGTGATAGGGGATATAGTAAATTACAATACAATTACAGGAGAGTCATTGGGCAAACTTTCTAAGATGACAAATTATATTAGCACTTGCAAAAATGGCATCGAGGAGATACATCGAAAGGTGACTAACTTTGACAGAGCTATCATGAAAAGGAAGTGTCAAAGTAGCATGACTGGATCTCCACCTGGCATGGTATTAATACTAGTTATCAACAAATACATAGCATATAAAGCAAGATTGTGAGCATAGGTACCTCAAGTGGCACAGAGTGTCACTAAGGAAGGTGAGTGGTCGAGGGAAGGTGAAGAAATGGACGAGGTGGATGATGGTGACACGGACTTGCAGATTTTGAATCAATTTAGTGTTTTATATTTGCAATGTTATCTTTTATTTTCTCTAAAACTATTGGCTCTAGAGGGCCCCCTTTATTATTATTACTGTTTAAACATCTTTTAATTGACTATTTCAAGAAGCTGTTATGGTTTTTCTAGAAGGTTATGGTTTGGCTTAGCTATATATTCTGAATGGCTAGTTGAACTAAGGACTCTTCTTTTTGGAAAAAATTTAGTTTTTTTGGGAAGGGTGATAACTAAATTTTGTTTCCGGCTTCTATGATATATGAAATATAGTTAATACAGTGGAGTTTTGGGTGATCATAGACTCTGTACTGTGACTATTTGAATTTATGTTCTTCCTATGTTGAATATTGTTCTGCTAATGTTAATGGTGTTCATATATTATGGTGGTTGGATGTTATTGATTTTTGCTCACTGCTTTGAATAATTTATCTGTCAGTATTTTATCTCAAGGTAGTGATTTCATGTGTATGTATAGCATTTTAAATATTTTGTTGTAATTGGGAGTTTGTGAACTTCTTGTGTTGGTGTTAGAATTATAGGTTCACCTTTATAGCTTTCTAGTTAAAAGCTTTGCATTTGTCTTGCTTTCTAGTTAAAGGCAACCTCAAGTTTATATTCCTTAGAATATCTATAGAAGGTAGTTGCACCTTGTTAAATCAGTAGAGAGCCAGTGTAAAATACCAATATATTAGACTCAACTGTTGATTACATTTGTCACTTGTCCAGGTCTGAGTATATAGAGTTAGGTGACAAATCTGTCAACCAACACCTCTAAACTTTTCTCTTGGCCTCTGGTTGCCTGAGCTCAACATGCAATTTTAGACTTAGCTCCTTATACATTCCTAACCTTTCAATAGAGGTGTCTTTTGATTTGCTCAGGAGATGTTGAGCATACATGTCCAAGATCTTCTCATCAACCTCATTGCCCATAGGCATAATCCATACAGTTCTAGGTTCCACAGCCTTCATTAGGCACACATCAGTGTCTACCATAAAGCAGATTTCATCCTTGTATTTCTCAACTATTGATTTTGGGATTCTTTCCCTAGAATGCATCATATTCTGAAAATTTTTAAAGTAACCCCATATTGCAGTGTTTTGTGCACTTGAGTCTCCAATGCTGAGTAGATGATCTCTTATTTGCCATGCAATTGGTCTATCATTTGTCTAGTGCACACCTTGTACTCTAGGCACTTTATTCATAAAATAGAAGAACAAACATATAACTAGGGAACCATATTTGAAGGTGTTTTTCTTATCCTTTTTTATTATGCTCAAATTTTCAATCAGTTGGCTCTGTAACAACTCACATAGGTCATAGTCTACATTCTCCTTCAACATTTGATATGTTGCATATATGGCAATTATGGAGATAGAATTCTCCCTGTTGGAGTGATAAATCTTGTAGCTAATCACCATGGAAGCAAACTCAACATCCGGTTCTATAATGTCATTGATGGTCATTGCCCTCTTGTCAAACTTTGCACCGGTTCCATCAGTAATAGTTTAGTTTTTAATAGATTTCAACATGGGTAATCCACCGGTTGAATTTAACCCTGATAACATCCTTGGTAATCTTGAATGGTTTTAACAGCCATATGAATTCATCATGCATATGGCTCAAAATATTTTGAACCCATTCACTTTCATCAAATGTCAGAAATTCAATCACTTGTAGGAAATGTTTGCTTCCCAGGGTTTTAAATTCTGGTTTCAGTTCATAGTTATCATCCTTTAGATGGCTCTCAAACAATTCCAACAATCTTAGATTTCCAAATTCATCTACATTACAATGGATGTATGCCCTAATATCTTCAACATGCAATACTCCGTATGGGACACAAAAAAATGCACCTAACAGTTCGACTTCAACAGACTTGTGAGGATGCTTCTTAAATTTTGGACGGGGCCTTTCAGTAGTGTTAACAACTAAAGGTGTAGCCATTTGCAGAGATTGAAATTTCAAGATATTTTAGAGAAAATGGAAGTACCTTGTTCCGCAAGTTAGGGTTTTTCTTGGAAATCCTCTTCACACTTCAACTCTTGAAAATTCTTAGCTCATAATTCATTCACCTCTTTTCTTCTTGCTTTCTTCTAATGTGAAGTGATTCAAATGAAGAATGAACGACATTTTTATGCTCCACAAAACCTAATTTGTCTTTGTAATAAATGCTCTACCCTAACATATTCGGTTACTCTATTTCTTGAGCAGTTTCTCATGAATTACTCCATAAATCAGCAAAACCACCTATTTTCTTCCAGAATTTCCTTCAAATGATCTACATTACTTCAAATTATCTTTTTCTCATTGTGCTAGATTCAGGAACCAACTTACTGGTTGGGGGAATTTGATTTTCAATGTAGCTCCCCCTAAGCCAGAGCTCCTAATTCAATTCTGAGAGGAATTACCAGCACTAGATTCTGGTGCAAACCGATCACCATTACTTGTTGCACCTTTCTTTACCCATATCTTGTTCATTTCATTCTAGATCTCATTTACATCAACTTTTCCTTTACCTTTGTCTTGTCTCTGCTCATCTAGTTTTCTGTTTGCCGGACCTCTTCTTCCATTATTCCTGCTTCTGTAGAATTTTGCAATATGACTGGATTTGTTGAAATTGAAGCACACAATCTTATTTCTCTAACAATCACAAGTTGGAGCAGGTTTAGATCTTTAATGCATTGCAATATGCCCAACCTTATTACATGTAAAACATCTTCCATTGAACACTTGCTTGTTCTTAGGAGGATTCATTGATCCATTTATGCATTCCTCAACCTTATGACCTATCCTCTTGCAATTAAAACATTGACCAGAGAAAGATAATGCATTTTGATTCACTTGACTTCTGCATTGATTAGCTCTATTACCATATCTACTACATTTGAAATAGTTTCCATTGAAAGATGGATACCTTGGAGTATTAGGCTACCTTACCGGAGGTCTTCTAGGTCTATTCCTCCCATTTCTTGATTGAGAAACTCCTTGTCCAAATGTGAAGCTTTCACCTTTCTCATACCCAAGACCATGCTTATCCTCGACCTTCTTCTAACTCTCAAGCAACACTTCAAGTTTAGCTAAACTTATCTTGAACTTCTCCTTATATTCATTTGCAACTTCTAGATCATGTCTGAGAATGACAATTTGCCTTTCAAGTTGCTCCCCATTATATCTACATTCTTATAGATCAGATTTAAGGTGGCCAATTGTTCTGTTCATTCTGTAACATCTTTAGTTCTTTCTCTCAGAGTTTGATTCAATTCTTCTTCAGTCTTCTTCCTTTGCTCAATTTCTTTGGTTACCCTCATCACCCCATATTCCATCTCAATGTTTAGAACAGAAACTTCTTTTGTTAGCTTCTCACATTCCTTTGTCTTTTCTTCCAAAGCTTCATTCATGCCATTTTCCTCAGTAAGATTTTTTAGCTGCAGAAGTAACTCCTTTCTCTTTTCCATAGATTTCTTTAGTTTTTCTTTTAGCATTTCAATGCAATTGTCAGCATCTTGAGGGTTCTCTTTCAGATCAACTATTTCTACTGTGGACTGATCAAGATCTTCTAAAGCCAACTAAAGTTGTTCTTTGAGTGAACCCATTGTCAATCCTTCCTAGATCTTCCTCAAGCTATTAAACTTCTTTCAAGGAACCTTGCTCTAATACTAATTGTTGGAATTAGGGCTAACAACTGAGAGGGTGGGTGAATCAGTTGTCACAAAACTTTAATACTTGTAGTTAATTCTTTCTTTACCACTTAATAATAGATCAATGATTTAACCATAAAATAAGAATCAATAACACATGAGCAGGAGCATAATAACACACTTGACACCAATATTTTTAACGTGGAAACCTTGTTAAGGGAAAACCATGATGGGGGTTAACCTACAAAGATTATACTCTATTAAAAGTATTACAAATGGAGAATGCACATGCATTTGGGCTCACTGCCCAGATCTCACTGCTCAAAGGAAGGCTCACTACCTACAACAGGCTCACTACCTACAGAAAGAAGATTACAATGTGTTTGAACTGATAATTAGCATCTATCAATGCAAAGATTCAGTTTAAGTTAAGTACAGAATACTGACTTGATACACTTCATCTTTATTCTACCATGTTTCACTCTGTCATAATCTAAACTTAGATCTTCACCTTTGCACTTATCTCTACCTATATTTGCACTTATTCCATTGTTGCATCACTACCACACACAAATTACTTGAGTCCATCGACTATATATATCTGCATCATGAATTTCAATAATTTTTTAGTTGGCTTCAAGAACACTTAGAACTTTTATTGAAGACTCTGTTCTGTTGGCCAAATCCATGCACAACTTGTAACGCGGACCAAAAAATTGTATTCACAAATCATCAATTATGTTGGCCACTATCGCTGATCATCACAAATTGCCCAACCAGTAACTTTCATATATCTAGAACCAAGATCAATTACAAAGTCAGTCTGTTCTTCTTTTGTTTGCACTGACAAACTGGAACCCGATACTCAGATGCTAATAACTTTTGAATCCTTCATCACTAGAGGCTAAAATTCTAGATTTAGATTTTCCTAACAATCCTTAAGACTCTCTCAAATCTGTAGCACACTATAATTTACCACCGGAGAGATCCAGACCAAGATACCAAACCCTGTCACATGCCCTGTTTCTGGCTACTCAGACTTAGATAAATTCTTATTCTGACTTCTGATATGAACAAATTATGTTATGTGGATGTGTGGAATAGTTTTAGTTGCCATCAATGACAACACTTGTCATGCAGAGCAGTGTCTCTTGCCAACAAAAAGGAGGCATACTTTTGTGTATATTAAACTCCTAGTAGGGTTAGTTAGAGCCTTAAGTGGCTTGATGGATGCTCTTGAGGTGCCGGTCCCTCGGATATACACTAGAACCTCTTTGTTTAGTGGCCAAAAACCCTCTACTTGTTGATAGAGGAGGTCAGAAGATTGAACTCTAATATCCATCCCACATTTTCACAGCTTATGGCAGAGATAGCAAGGTACCTTAGGATCTACGCATCCTAGGAACTGGAACTTGGTGTGCTTGGGAAGTGAGTACACTATAAGGGGGAGCCCGTGCCCCAAGTTCTTGGAGCTATAAACCATAAGTAGGCACGTCTAGGTAAAACCAAGTGGGAACTCAACAAGTATTGTCCTTTCCTAGCCTAGGATTGTACATGTTTACGAGTGTTTGAAAAATATCACGAGTCATCAAAAATAGCCAACTGATTGCCAAATGTCTTCTATGATTGATGTGTGTGCTTGCTTAATCATCATCCCAAACATTCTTGACCATACATTCATTCCATTTCATCATCATATCCTCATCATGCCAACTCATCCTATCTTAATCACATTCCTACTCATATCTTCCATCATTCAACCTTCACATCCTAATCACCATCCTTAGCCATATCACATCCTAGTCACATCTAAGTCATCCTTATCACTCTTCCCAACCACATCCTCCTTGTCATTCCACATCATATCCTAATCATATCCTATCATACCCCAATCATTCTTAATCACGCTATCCAACCATCCACACCTTGATCATCCTACTTGTCATATCCTAATCACATTCTTACCATTCCTCATAACTACACATCATCATAATCCTATTCTACCCTATCATTCCTAATCATTTCCAAGTAATCCTAATCATATCCTAGTCATCATTCCTAGTCATCTTCACTCATAATCAAAACCCTAATCATCCTAGTCATCACACTAACCAATCCAAGTCACCCAATATTGTCATCCCACATCATTCGACCTCATCTTAATCATCATCCTAATCATCCTTACTAATCAATCCAACTCATTATAACCATCTCATAATCATCATTTCTAACCATTACACCTCATCCTAATCACTACACTTCATCCTCACCATCATCCTAATCATACCTTAATCATATCCTAGTCGTACACTAACCATTTCCAACTCATCCTAATCACCTCTTTCATCCAATTAACATCATCCTAATCATCCCTAATCATTCCATAGCATCATCATCATCCCTTGTCACCTTCTTCCTAATCACATTCTTATAATTCCTTGTCATTGTAAGGGTAAAATGGTGATCAATCAAATGAATTAAACAAGACCCAAACATCAATAGAATAGTGAAACAAGAAAGATTCAATAAACAAAGTAATGAACAAACACAGTGCAAACCTCTCCCGTTTCGAAACTTTTGTTGTTCGCCTATCACAAATCGTCCTTTTGCAGATGAGATGAGCCCTCAGAGAGTGCAATCTTTTTAGCTATTTTGGTAAGTCAATGGTGAATGGCTATGGTGATAAGCAATGAAGATGAGCTCCAATGCAAGTATGTGATCTCAAGCTTGTAGGTGACAAAAGGGTGCCAAAGGCGCGCTGGTGATATTTCTGTAGAGTAACGATGTCAAAAGCCTAGATGATTAGAATGGAGGGATGAAGCTTCATTTATAGACTTGGAAGAATGGGAATCAACGGTTGAGAGGAGATGTGAAGATCGACGGCTGAGAATGGTTGAGGAATGTGCAACCAGTAGAAATGTGACAAGTGTCCCAGCTCCATCATGAAAGGGGGGATGTGACAAAACTGATTGGAGAGTTAACTCCATTGACTGGTCTGTTAACAGACTTGATTGATCAGTTAGAAGAATAAATCGTGGGACTGACTGAATTGATTGAGGATTTGACTCAATTGATAGGTTAGTTAACTTTTTTGATTGATTAGTTAACTAATCTCTAATTTGAGAAGAAATAGGCCATGTGGGTGAGGGAAAATAAGATAATTAAATATTAAATATATTTAATTACATGTGCAACCTGATGAGGTGGACAAGGTGAGGTGGAAAAGATGAGGTGTAAAGGTGATGTGGAATTTTGGAATTTAGAACTTAGGATAGAGGAATTTGGATTAATTAAATAATTTATGATTATTTAATCATATAGGACATTTAGAAGAATTTTAATTAAATAAATAGATTTTATTTAATTATCGAATAGTGAATCGATTAAATAAATTTAGAATATTTATTTAATTAATAGAAGAATGGAATAAATATTTAGAATATTTATTTAGGATGATTCGTGTCATTTTTAGGCATATACATTTTGCCCCTCTTTGATGCAATGTAGTTTATAGCGTTGCCTCAAAGAATTCGATGGTCCGAATGATGATACATGCCCCAGTTTGCCCCTGGTATAGGTTTAATGACGATAGGATGTCCCCTCGGGAGATTGGACGGGAAAAGAGTGAAAAATTTAGAGACGAACAATCTCACGAAGATGAAGGGGTTAGGATAGGTTGGAGGAAAAAGGGACGCGGTCAGGGATGCGGGAAGAAAACAGGAAGAAAACGGGAAAAAAAAGGCATGGGAAGTAGTCACAGTCATCACCTAGCCAGAATTAGGGTTTGGAGGCTATAAATAGGAGCTGGGTCCACAAGAATAGTCATTTGTACACTTGTCTACTCTGGATTGGATTGAGAGAGCTTAGAGCAACTTGGAGCAGCATGGCAGCCAGAGCAGCAGACATTCCACGCGAGGAGCACCAGTTCGAGCGAGTCTGTCGATTCGGGCGGCTAGCAGAGGCAGGACCCCCGGTATGTGTTTCAAAAAATTTCTCCTAGGGTCGATTTAGGATGCAATAAATGCTCGTAGAAAATAGGTAAAATGTATGCGCTGAAACTCAGAACGGCGCATATGCCTCGCGAAGCGGTGCTTTTGTCGTTGCGCAGTGCATATGCTGATTTCGGTGGTGCATACATGAAAGCTGCGCATCTGTGCAATTTAGCTGCGCATTTGCAATTTGGCGGCGCATGTGTGTTTAAGCTGCGCATATGTGGAAAGTAGCGGCGCATTTGCTGGATCGGTGCATATGTCAATTTCAGCGGCGCTTGCATAATATGCTGGCGCATATGCCGAATTTGGCGATGCATCCGTCGGATCTGCGCATACGTGTAATTTGGCGGCGCATTTGTGTGAAGCAGCACATACGCTGATTTTAGCGGTGCATATACCAAAAAATAGCGCATTTACCACCTGTAATGGCGCATTTGCTGTGAATAGCAAAGGACTTAGCCAAATTGACTCGATTAGCATCTTGTTTGACGCAGTAATCGATGAGCTATCTCTGAGATTGTAGAAATCTAGTCAAGAGATGTAGTGTGCTATTTTGATCAATTTGAAATGCTAAGGTTAGTTGATATAGGTCAGTAGGTATGTTGAGTATGGTATATGTCGCTTGAGACTGATGCTTTGCCTTGCTTGCTTGCAGGAGGAGATTTGGGACACACTGCAGTCAAGGGAGACGTTTCTGATGCCCTTATTGTAGAGGTATATGCTGACGGAGACTGACAGAGTGGCGCTTGGTGCCATGGGATTAGATAATGTATGTTTCATGCCTGAGGTGCGGGCGAACCGTGGACTGCTGACAGCTGCCATGGAGAGATTCCACAGTGAGGACGGCACCTTCCACTTCCCGACGGGAGAGATGACGGTGACCTTGGAGGACGTCTACCGGATACTGCACTTGCCTGTGGTAGGCGAGCTAGTGGAGTATGATGCACAGCGAGACGTGGGACTCGCCGAGTGCCAGCGGGTATTTGATGACCCCGAGCTAGCTGGATAAGTTATCCCGTGGCAGGACATATATGACTACTATGACTACTTCCCTGGGATTGTGGCTGGACTGATCGGGGGCGTTGTATGCCCGGACAGGAGATCGCATGGGTTCCCCATTGGATGGGGCAGGATCATGGAGCGGATGCTGACTGAGGGCACCCGATATGCGTGGGGAGTCTGCGTATTGGCCCACTTATACCACGACATGCATCAGGTGGTATACCACCGCAGCATGAGTCTATCGGCTGGGGTGTTGCTGTTACAGTTCTGGTTGTGGGAGCACATAGCGGTGACGAGGCCGATATGTGTCTTCGCGAGGTAGCGAGGAGAGCCATACAGTTATGGCTACGTCAGAGTGATTTCCCAGCTAGGGAAGCTAGAGTACTGGAGACACACCCTGGATGGAGTAGATGTGGTCGTTTGGTGACCATATCTGGACTGTGAGCCCTGGGATGACGAGGGAGATGAGCTGCCATACTGCTTTCAGACCAGGTGGCTGATAGGCCGGACACGGCATATTTTGGAGAGACAGATGGTGAGCAGGGTGCAGCAACAGTTTGGGCAGAGATAGGGTATGCCACAAGGGCAGGCCATGTTCGCACGGACGCACGCAGAGAGGGTCCAATGGGGGCCGATGGCTTCTTATGAGGAGGCTCTGGCAGAGTTTTAGCAGACGCCGTATGTGGCCTGGGACATACGGAGAGAGATAGCAGATGCGGGGGTGACACAGGAGTACGAGGATTGGATTACTGTACATCCTTTCCTGAGATATTCAGGACCCGGCATGCTGGTGCCTCGTATTGATGAGGCGAACTCAGAGGAGGAGGGAGAGGCTGGCCCAGGGCGGAGGGCAGTTAGAGGAGGACGAGGACGGCGGGGTGACAGGGCCGGAGAGAGGCCGAGACAGCGGAGGAGGATAGCTCAGGCTGAGCAGGTAGTGCCAGGGCAGGTAGGAGCACAGCAGCAGATACCGCAGCAGGCACAGATGCCACCACCCTAGCAGGTACCACAGCAGCAGGTGCCCCAGCCACAGGGGCCAGGACAGGCAGAGGCAGCACAGGGGCCAGTATAGGGAGAGGTTCATGAGAGGACCATAGCCAGCCTGAGGGGACAGGTGCGAGAGCTGCAGGCATAGCTGAGGAGGGTAGAGCGGAGGCGAGAGACAGACACAGCGGTGATCGCGGGGTTGACTCGTGAGAGAGACATGGCAGACGCATGGGTACGGATTATCCGTGTAGAGCGGGACACTGCTGTGGCTGCTATGGGAACAGATGCAGCGAGTTCCTTTCTGGTTGGGCAGGTGCAGCAGGCACAGGCACAGGTTGGCCAGTTGCAGACGCAGTTGGCCCAAGCACAGACAGACCTAGCCAGAGCACAGTCCCAGGCATAGTATTACCGAGGGTTATACCATGGTGCCGTGGCATCGAGCCAGAGGGTAGGGAGTTTTAGGAGTCAGTCTGGGGCGACTCATAGACCAGGTCCATCACAGTCAGGGGCCTCCGTGATGGGTCCTCAGCAATCAGGAGCTGGCAGTGGTGGCCCACAGTAGCAGGGATAGACACAGACTGGATTTTTGTAGATTTTGGGACATGTATCACCATCCATTTGGATGTATATTGTATATGACACTTTTATTCCAGAGATGGATGATGATTTTGTACATTTGGACCTCTTTTGCATGATAGTATATATGATGATGCAACTTTGTGTATCTATGGCATGTGCTATGTGATGAAGATGTACTTCTATTATATGATGTGATGTATGTGCATAGTTAGATGGTCGATCTGATGCTATATGAGATGTTTTATGATATGCTGCTATATGATGTCTATGTGATTTAATGTTTTCAAATGAATGCAAAATGTAATATGATTTCTATGTGATGATGCAACTGTGTTATGGGACGTTGATATGATCTAATGTAAATGTGTGCATATGTGCTATGATTTCTATGTGATGATGCAACTGTGTTATGGGACGTCTATATGATCTAATGCAAATGTATGTATATGTGTCATTATTTCTATGTGATTATCTGTGCTTTGAGATGTGAATGTGATGCAAATGTAATTGATGACCTAATGCATTGGATGGTGTATTCTACGAACCTAAGCATGTGCATGACTAGTCTTACGAGTGATATGATATGCTCCCATATGCTTTGTTTTTGTGAAGTCCAAATGTACTTGATCGACACAAGAATGACATGATAGACAGGTAGAAGAATGGTTGTGATAAGATGACTTAGAAACTTTACTTGATATCGTTACTCTGCATAGTTTAGATAATGAGGATTGCATGGATGTGTATGTGGATATAGGATGGATGCTTTGCTGTTTAGAGTGCTTTATTTCATCATTGGGCAATTTGTTTTTGATACATTTTCTGAAATGTTGTAAGTGAATACAAGCATCTAGGTATAATTGAACTGAGATGACCTGAGTATCGCTTACATGGATTGTGATTTAGCAAGTTAATACAAGCATCTAGTCAAAATTGAATCTAGATGACCTGAGTACTTCTTGCATTTCAACAAGCAAGGATTGCCCCCGTTCATGTTAGACCTTTGATGTCCTCGATGATCTTTTGTTGATCATGTCTTTAGACAAGGCTTCACATTGAGGAGTTTAATCCACAAACAACAAACAAAGAAAGTAATCATGCCCCCATCATAGCCTCTCTAGCTTTTGGCATCCTTGAGTAGCATAGGAAGGTATGATAGCAAAAATCAGGACTCAAACTGTTAACCATGTTTCTGATCTACAAAGCATATTTGCGTTGATATGTGTTTATTTCTTGCCTTAGTTTGCATAAAATCATTTAGAAGACCTTGGGTATTTGCTTTGCGTTGGATAGGTTAAGATGCTCATTGTCAAGATTTCTGCTTGAGGCGCGGGTTCTGCTTGCATTTGCTTGCTTGGTGAGAAGATTGCACCATCCTTATTGGGGAGACGGACCCTAAGGGACTGACCTAGTGCCTCGGGGGCCCATTGCTAAATGGCCTTGCCTACGTGACGGTGCAGAGGCAATGTAGTTCATGGACTTGGACCATGGACACCGATGAGAGACACTATACTAGGCTCACATTGAGGAGACGGTATGGGACAAAACCTTGGTTGACAAGGCCACAAGGTGAGTATCAAGCCATGATAGGTAACTGTCAAGTGTTTATTGTGGGGTCGATATGGGTCGAATGGAAAATGAGCGAAGGAAGAATGGACTCAAGGTGATTGGATTCTCAAAGATGGAGAAGGCGGTTTATCACAAGTAACGCCTGTTTACCAGGTTTTCATCACTTGCTTTTATTTGCACGAGAAGCTAGAAAGTAACATGACGCCTGTTTGCCAGGTTTTCATCACGATACCTATCCAAGGCACCTGTTTGCCAGGTTTTCACCAAAGGATGATTTTTTTGTATGCTTTCTATTTTTTTCTGATTTTTCTCTTTTCGACTTTTTTTTTGTATTTTCTCTTTTCAACTTTTTTTTTTTTTGATTTTTTGATTTTATTGTGCCCCCTTGCATTGGGATTCTCCTAGGTAGAGAACCGGCGAAGATGCATGCTGTTGATTGGATCATCAAATAACTCACCCTCTGATGTGGCCAATTGATATGCCCCCGATCCGTAAGCAGCTACAATCACATAGGGCCCAAGCCAGTTAGGCTCGAACTTACCTTTCTTTTCTCTGTCCTGCTGATTGCAAGGGTTCTCTTTTAGAACGAGGTCCCCAACCTTGAAGCATCTTGGTCTAACCTTGTGGTTGTAGCTTCTTGACATCATCTGTTGATAGGCTTTGAGATGGTCAAAAGCTTTTTGACGCCTTTCCTCTAGTAGCTCTAGTTCTTGTAGCCTGGAGACTCGGTATTCTTCATCTGATATGAGACCTTTCAACGACACCCTGAGGGATGGGAGTTCGACCTCAATGGGAAGGATGGCTTCGGAACCATAGACAAGGGCATAGGGTGTAGCACCTATGGGAGTGCGTATACTGGTTCTGCAGGCCCACAGAGCGGGATTGAGTTGGACGTGCCAATCGCGACCAGCTTCATTGATAGTCTTCTTTAGGATTTTCAGAATGGTTTTCTTCGATGCCTCAGCTTGGCCGTTACCTTGGGGGTAGTATGGAGTGGAGAAACAGTGTTGTATTTTGAAACGCTCACAAAGTTCCTGGACATCCTGATTTTTGAAAGGTCTCCCATTATCCGTTATGATGGATGAAGGGATGCCATATCGGCAGATAATGTAATTCAGAATGAACGAGGAAATTTGCTTTCCTGTGACGGTGGTTAGGGGAATGACTTCAATCCACTTTGTGAAGTACTCAGTGGCGGTTATGATGAATTTATGGCTGTTGGAAGAAGGTGGATGAATCTTTCCCACAAGGTCAAGTCCCCACTGGCAAAAGGGCCAGGGCGTCGTTAAAGGTCTCAACTCCTGAGCAGGTGCATGGATCAGGTTCCCATGTATTTGGCACTGTTTGCACTTTATGATGAACTGACAGGAATCCATTTCCATATTGGGCCAGTAATAACCCAAATGCATGAGTTTCTTAGCTAAGGAAGGACCGCTGGAGTGTGTTCCATAGATCCCTTCGTGTATGTCTCGCAAGGCCGTTATGGATTCTTCTTGTTCTAGACAACGGAGTAAAGTACCATCTAGACCACGTCGGTAAAGGGTATTAGCAATGATGGTGTAACGGGAGGCTTGTCGGATGAAAGTTTGTTTTTGGTTGGAAGAGAGGTCAGGTGGAAGAATATTGTCCTTGAGGTAAGTGTAGGTCTTACCATACCAAGGTGAATCAGATCCCACTAGGAGGCAAATGGAGTGGGTTTCGAGGAGATCATAAGCCGGTTGCCTTATGGTTTCTATTAAGAACTCATACCGTGACTCATATTCAGGTATTTCAAGAAGAGAGGCTATGGTAGCCATTGCATCCGCTGCTTTGTTCTCAATCCTGGGTATTTGTTCAAAGGAGATGGTCCCAAAGTGTTCTTTGAGGTCATCGACCATCCGTTTGTATGGGATGAGCTTCTCATCTTTGGTTTGATATTCATCGTTGACCTGATTTATGATAAGCTGAGAATCACCGTAGACACATAGTGCTTGGATTTTCCACTCGGTGGCCATCTTGAGACCAATTACCAAGGCTTCATATTCCACTATATTGTTAGTGCATGGAAATAACAACCTGTAGGACTTTGGAATTGTGTCGCCTTGGGTAGTGATAAACAGGATACCTACCCCCGATCCATGGTTGGTGTAAGACCCGTCGAAGTAGAGTTTCCAAGGAGATGTTGACAGAGTGAATAAAGACTCATCGGGAAACTCAAACTGCATTGGTGAAGTGTCTTGTAATAGTGCCTCGGCCAGTTGGTCAGCTATGATTTGCCCTTTGATGGCTTTTTTGTCCACATATTCTATATCATATTCACTAAGAAGCATAACCCACTTTGCTAGTCGACCTGTGAGAGCTGCTTTGCTGAGAAGATACTTTAGTGGGTCGATTTTGGCAATGAGTTTGACAGGATGTGCCAACATGTAGTGTCAGAGTTTTTGTGAAGCAAAAACTACTGCAAGGCATGATCATTCTACCTGTGAGTATTGTAACTCGTATCCCACTAAGGTTCGACTAATGTAGTATACAGCTCTTTCCTTGTTCTCATAGTCTTGCTGCGCTAGGAGAGCCCCAAGAGCAGTAGGTGTAGCAGATATGTAGAGAATCAAAGGTTTTCCTTGGATCGGAGGCATGAGTATAGGAGGGTTCATTAGGTACTCCTTTAGCTTGTTGAATGCCTCTTCGCACCGCTCATCCCATTTAAATGGAATATTCTTATGTAGGAGGTGGCTGAAAGGTTGGCACTTGTCTGCCAACTATGAGATGAACCTTCGGATGGCCTGCAGCTTGCCCTGTAAGGATCTCAACTGTGTTAGAGTCTTTGGCAGTGGCATGTCCATTATTGCTTTGACCTTGGCCGGGTCTACCTCTATGCCATTTGCTAACACGATGAAGCCTAGCAGCTTGCCCGATGTTACCCCAAACACACATTTCTTTGGGTTCAATTTAACTTGGAATTGGTCCAGCCGTTGGAAGACTTTCTCTAGGATATCTAGGTGTGAGTCCCTCGTGAGAGATTTTGCTAAGATATCATCCACATAATCCTCGATGGTCACATGCATCATGTCGTGGAATATGGTTGTCATGGCCCGCTGATATGTAGCACCTGCATTTTTCAGCCCAAAAGGCATGACATTCCAGCAAAAGGTACCCCATGGACAAGTGAAGGCTATTTTGTGTTGATCCTCTGGTGCTATTTTGATCTGGTTGTACCCTGAGAATCCATCCATGAGTGACAACATTGTATGTCCTGCCGTGAGGTCAACTATGATATTGATGTTAGGCAATGGAAAGTCATTCTTGCAGCATGCTTTGTTTAAGTCTCTAAAATCATTGCATAGTCGAACCCTGCCATCTGGTTTAGACACTGGCACGATGTTTGATATCCATTCAGGGTAATCTATGGCCCTGATGAACCCCACGTCTACTAATTTCTTGAGTTCTTGACCAAAAGGGCTATATGGGGATGCATCTTTCTCAGTTTCTGCTTTACGGGCTTCACCCCTGGATCCAATGGCAGATGATGCAGAATCAGGTTAGGGTCTAGACCTGGCATGTCAGCATATGACCAAGCAAAGCTGCCTCTCTTCTTCTTAAAGAATGGTACAAACCTGGTTTTCTCAGGTGGTGTGAGAGATTTTGTGAAGTGGATGATCTTAGGCTGTTCTTCGGTTCCAATATTCACTGGCTCTGTTGGCTCCACCACAATCTGTGACCGTTCCTGGTACATGTCACTAGGGAGGGTGTTAAGCATTCCATTGTCAGGTGCCACAGTTGGGTTTCACCTTTGGATACGTCCTTTCTTTTTACTGTTTTATGATCTGACACTACCGCACGGCAGTTTTCACTGTCAAATCCATTTTTGATTTTTAATATTTTTGTGACTAGAAGGCTTGGCACCCTCCCCAAAGTAAGCCACAATATTGAGTTCGATAGCGAAACCAGCTTTATGATCTCCTCTTGGTAAGTGATCCCTAAGTTCCATATAGTCAATGTAAGCATCATCATTCTAGAACATATCTAATTGAGGGGTTCCTTGTAGATCCCCGTCGATAAGCTCAGGGTGTAAGAGGGGAAGGGAGTCGGATGAGAGATCTGATTCATTAATGTTGTGAATGGAAATGTTATGGGCACTGGTGGGGATAGTGTTCTGGGTGGTACTCTCCTCCAGGTTGTTTATCGCAATGGAATCGAAACTTTCCTCGATAGTCATAATCTCAGGGAGGGGCAAATCAGACTCCAGTGGTCTGTCCCGTTGCGTCTATCCCTCATGGTAGGGGCTGAGAGTTTGGATGGTGTCAATCTCCTTGTCATTGTAGGAGTGCTCTGTTAGCTCGTCCCACTCATACTCATTCGACTCATCTGAATCTGCGTCACTATCCACTTGGAGTGTTTGAATTGTCTCCACTAGGCAGGCATTTTCTTTGGCTTTACCTTTACCTTTGTACCCTAGGCCAGTTGTGTTTCTAGCCGAAGAGGATGAAGAAGGTTGGATAGGTTCAACGATTCCTTCTTTTCTGAGGCCTATGGGGCCTTGTCCTTCGTATTCCATCCTGTGCAGAATGGTTTCACCTCGTCCATAGAGTTCTGTAGGGAGTCTATGCGGCTCTTGGGGTGTGTTTTCCTCTTCAGCATAAAGCCACTGCAGGAGATCTCGCTCCTCTGTCTCATCAGATAAGGTCCCCCATTTTACAAAGGGATTTGCAGGAGTTGTAGGAGGAGCAGATGGCTTTGGAAAATGCCTAGGTTGATGCTTGGGTTTGCCAAAGGAGCGAGGAGACAAAGGCATGGTGGCAAGGTTGAGGCTGTGCTCAATGGAGTACTCCCCCACGCCATTTTCTTTTATGGTAAGTTTCAATGGTTTGGGCCTCGAGGAGGAAGCTTTGGCAATATGGTCTTGTGGCGCAGTAGGGGAAATGTAGGCTCAGTTATTGGGAATGACGCATTCAGATTTTGCTTGGAATGAATTGCAATGTTGGTAGGGGTCGGGGTCACCTTGTATAGTGACCTACTTGCCATCGTGTGGGAACTTTATGCATTGATGGTAGGTGGAGGGGACAGCCTTCATGGCATGGATCCATGGTCTCCCTAGTAGAATATTGTAAGCAAGCTCCCGATCAAGGACTTGGCACACCACATCTTTGATTACTGGTCCCACTTGAATGGGTAGGACAACCGTGCCCTTTGTGGTTCGTTCCTCCTCGTCATAGGCTTTGATAGTAATTTTCTATCTTGGATCTACTGCCTGTTCGGAGAACCACAGTGCAAGGACTAGCTTCAACGTGCAAATATTTAGACCAGTGCCCCCATCAATGAGAACCCTCTTGATGCGGTGCTTGTGCACGAATGCGACAATGTGTAGAGGAGTGTTGTGGGGTTGAGATATGGAAAGGTCATCTTGCTCTATAAATGAGATGGAAGTGGAGGATGTCAAATTACCCACCATGGTTTGAAACTTTTCTTGGGCTAGGTTAGTGGGGACAATAGTTTCCACTAAGGCTTTCTCAAGAATCTCCTTATGAGAAGGAGATAGACGCAAGAGCTCCAATATAGAAATGTGAGCCGGAGTTTTTTGCAATTGATCGATGACATTATATGGGCAGGAGTTGGATGAAGATGGTGACGACCTTGGAGGAGTGGTGTTGATCGTGACTCTACCACTGCGGGTAATTATACTACAACCAATTCTGTTAGGTCTTGGTTGTTGGTTGGGGGATATGACGTTGACTTGCGAAACATGCTCAGAAATGCAGTTAATGGTGTACTCAAAGGGAACGCTTGCATAGTTAGCATTACTCAACCCACTGTTCTAGTTTGGCCTGTTGCGATTGTTGTCATTATTGTTATGGCCATTGGAGTTGTTGCCGTTGTGACCATCGTTGCTATTGTGGCCATTGTTGCGATTATTGTTATACAGCCGGTTGTGGTTTAGAAGAGGATCCCGGTAGGACACATGAGATTCATTGGAGGTATGCTGTTGTGTCCCTCCCTGATTTTGATCTAGTATATCCTATATGACATTCTTGAGGTAGATGCAATTGTTAGTCGTGTGCCCCCGTCCTCGATGATACTCACAATAATCTGTGTCCTTCCAATAGGGAGGTTTGACGATAGGCTCATAGTCACTTGTTGGCGGTAGAGAAATTTCATTGTTAGCCAACAACTTCCTGAGGGCAGACTCTTGAGATTCCCCCAACGGCGTGAATTTTCTCCTTGGATTTGAATTGAACCAAGGTCTAGGTTCCCGAGGGGGTGGCTTGTTGAGCGCACCGGTATTTGCTTCTCCCTTAAGAGTGAATATAGGTTGTTGCTTAGGGGCTGCCGCCTTGGCATCCACTACTCCGTCGTTGACCACATTCTTGTTCTTGGTCCAAAACTTTGATTTATCTATTGTATAATTGGAAGGAGGTGTGTCCTTGTAGAGCTTGAGAGTTCCTTTAGTGATCATAGCTTTTTCAATGAAGAGGCCCATTTTAATGACTTTGGCGAACGAGGTAGGGCATTGTATCTGAATCTGATAGCTAAGATTAGTGTTTAGGTTGTGGACAAACATTTCCAATAGCTGCTTCTCAGGCATGTCGTAAGAACACTTACTAGCTAGCTGTCTCCATCGTTGTAGGAAGGCGGTGAATGACTCACCACCCTTCTATTTGGTGTTGCATAGATCTAGCATAGATACCTCGTGTTCTATGTTGTAAGAGAAGTGTGTTATAAATTTATTAACAAGTTCATCAAAAGTTTTGATTCCTAGTGGGAGACGTGAGAACCACTCCATAGCTTGACCACCTAAAGATCACGGGAATAGTCTCATTAAGTAGGTCTCATTGTGAGCTACTTCTAAACATGCTGCAGTGAATTCCCTGATATGATCTCTAGGGTCCCCCTTCCCTTTATATTTGTCAAATTTCAGAACTCCGAACTGATAGGGGAATGGTTTCATGATCAAATTTCTGTCAAAGGGATACGGTGCTATGTCTTCCAAAGAGTAGTTCTTAGAACTTGTACCAGTCTTAAGGTTGGATATCTCAAGCTTTAGACTTTTGATTTGTTGTCTCACGTCTGCCATAGGAGTAGTTGAATCTACGAGTTGCTTTCCTCTCTCATTTGTATGAGGAACCGTGTCATTTGTACCTCTCTCATGCACATGTGGGACTGTGTCATTTGTTCCCCTCTCATGATCATTGTCTGCATTTTCCATGATGGAGCTAATGTCAAAGTCTGCGGGGAGTTTGATTCCGAGACTAGCAAGATGATGGAAATACTTATGGGGATCTTCAAGGATCATCTTCTCTATGACGCGTTGGAATTTTCTATCTTGCATGTGCGCCACTAATTCTTCATGAGAAATCTCTTCTTCACCATCATGTGGTGGGAGAATGTGATCAGATGAGTCGGCCATTTCGATTTGTTTGTTGTATTGTGATCGAGTAAGAACCATGCAAGGTGACGCGGGATGGAGGGGGTGAGGACTAGAAATTCTGGCAAGGTGCTGACTGAGACTATTATGAATGGGATACCTAGGATAAGACTTGGACAAAGGATTCTCTCGCTCAATGACTTCAAGTAAGACAATTGACACAAGACTTTAGCCACTAGCAAGGGTAGTTGATACCAGTCTTACTGTGTAGGGCTTAGTCGTTCAACAAGACTACTAGCAAAGGTACTGTGACCTACTAGGCTTACGTGAATTCACCAATGAAACAAGAAAGGACTTATGCCGAATCGATATGTGATAGGTTGACTTTGGGACAAGAGTGATTTAGACAGAAGGTGAGTGCGACAATGGACGAAAGAGAAAGAGTTGGGTGAAACGGATGGAGACTGACTGCAAGGTTGATTCTGATCTCGAAAAGTGAAACTAGGCTGAAATGGGTGCTCTGATCAGGTGAAAATTTCTCCTCAAAAATAGGGCAAGTGCTCACTGTCGCATATGCGCAGTAGAAATGGACAAATGCGCAGCAAGTCACAGTAAATGCGCCGGTCTGGTGAACTATATATGTGCAGGAACAGTGCATGTATGCACAGCACAAAGGCATATGCGCAGTAAGTCGCTACAAAAGCGCAGTAAGTCTCTGTGTATGCGCAGCAGAAATGTGTAAATGCGCAGCTCTGAATTTTTTGTAAAATTTTTAGTTTTTCTTCTGCTTTTGGTATTTTTTGGCTAGAAAAGGTCTTCCTGATTTGATATTATGAATTTAATAGCAAGAAAACACAGCAAGCACAAAGAATATTTTGTAGTTTTTCACTATTTTTGTAATTTTTTCGACTCTATTTTGGACAAAAGCAAGCACAAAATCCTAGGCGAGAAATGGATTATAAGGGATTTGGGCCACTAAAACAAGAGGTATTTAATTCAGGCAACCGTTCAAGTGGTTACACGTGCGGCGGCGCTACTCTCCGTTATGGAGTCTTCCAGCCTCACAGGGTTGCGCCTAAGAGGGTTTTGGGGGAGGTTGGCCGTCGGTGTAACATAACAGCACTTGTTGCAGGAAGTTTTCACCTCAAGCATAATTTATTTTAAGTGTCTTGGTAGGGCTTCGTGTTAGCCTGTTACCACTCAGGGTCATTCCCACTTGGACAAGCGTGCATCCAAGGGTAGGCCCCTCCTAAAGGTTAAACAGATAGAATGACAAGTCTGGCACTCTGATCACCCAGAAGAGGGGAGAGCATAAGCCTATTGTCATTCGCAAGCACAGAATACACTGATTAATCCACCCTAGTTAAAAGTGAAAAACTAAATGGGCTAATCTACTCAAACAGAACTTTGAAGTGATTCAGCAGTATAGCAGTGGTTCAGTTTTAAATCCCAGAAAGCAGTAGTGAGTTCAATTCTTAAACCGCATAGCACGAGTTTGTTAACTTTGAAATTCAGGTCTCACGATATAGCAATGGTTCATTTTAACTTCAGAAAGTAGTAGTGAGTTCAATTCTTAAACCGCGTAGCACGAGTTTGTTAACTTTGAAATTCAGGTCTCACGATATAGCAATGGTTCATTTTAACTTCAAGATCATTGATGAGTTCAATTTTAATCTTTAGATAGCAATAACTTGGAAGGTGTTTACAATGCAAGCAAGAAATAAATCCGATTACTTCCTCCCTAATTAGAACTAGATGAAGATTTGAATGAACATTAATTTTTACTTTCCCTTTGAAAATGAAATGTGAACTAATTAGATGCAACTACATGGAACTAAACCTGCACCTATCCTACAAAAACGCTCCAGCAAACACCTGCGGAAAGGTTAGCATTAGCAACTTCACCTAGAAAAGTACTAAAATTTCAGCCAGTTACAAATGCGCAGCTTCAGTGATCAGATGCGCAGAAATGATCAACAGAAGCGCAACTTTAATGAATGCGCTGCAATATTGCACGTATGCACCGTTAAAAGGAATGGATGCGCAGTATAAATGCATGCGTGGTAACAGTCTTTAGAAGCGCAGCAGGAATGTACAGATGCACAGGAAAAATAAAAGTGTCGTAATAGTGCACAGAAGCGCAGCGAAAATTCACATATGCGCAGGAAAAGCAAAAGCGCTGTAACAGTCTTTATATGCGCAGCAGAAATACATAGATGCGCAGAAATAACAACAGCACCGTAACAGTGTTTATATGCGCCGTGGAAATGAACAGATGCGCTGAAGTAATCTGTGTGTGACTCTGCGTGACCTGTACGGAACCTACCTTCAAAAAAGCTCAGAAACAGTAAAATGTAGGGGCAAACGGCCCCACGGTGGGCACCAAAAATGTAAGGGTAAAATGGTGATCAATCAAATGAATTAAACAAGACCCAAACATCAACAGAATAGTGAAACAAGAAAGATTCAATAAACAAAGCAATGAACAAACACAGTGCAAACCTCTCCCATTTCGAAACTTCTGTTGTTCGCCTATCACAAATCGTCCTTTTGCAGATGAGATGAGCCCTCAGAGAGTGCAATCTTTTTAGCTGTTTTGGGAAGTCGATGGTGAATGGCTATGGTGATAAGCAATGAAGATGAGCTCCAATGCAAGTATGTGATCTCAAGCTTGTAGGTGACAAAAGGGTGCCAAAGGCGCGCTGGTGATATTTCTGTAGAGTAACGATGTCAAAAGCCTGGATGATTAGAATGGAGGGATGAAGCTTCATTTATAGACTTGGAAGAATGGGAATCAACAGTTGAGAGGAGATGTGAAGATCGACGGCTGAGAATGGTTGAGGAATGTGCAACCAGTAGAAATGTGACAAGTGTCCCAGCTCCATCATGAAAGGGGGGATGTGACAAAACTGATTGGAGAGTTAACTCCATTGACTGGTCTGTTAACAGACTTGATTGATCAGTTAGAAGAATAAATCATGGGACTGACTGAATTGATTGAGGATTTGACTCAATTGACAGGTTAGTTAACTTTTTTGATTGATTAGTTAACTAATCTCTGATTTGAGAAGAAATAGGCCATGTGGGTGAGGGAAAATAAGATAATTAAATATTAAATATATTTAATTACATGTGCAACTTGATGAGGTGGACAAGGTGAGGTGGAAAAGATGAGGTGTAAAGGTGATGTGGAATTTTGGAATTTAGAACTTAGGATAGAGGAATTTGGATTAATTAAATAATTTATGATTATTTAATCATGTAGGACATTTAGAAGAATTTTAATTAAATAAATAGATTTTATTTAATTATGGAATAGTGAATCGATTAAATAAATTTGGAATATTTATTTAATTAATAGAAGAATGGAATAAATATTTAGAATATTTATTTAGGATGATTCGTGTCATTTTTAGGCGTATACAGTCATTACACCTCATCCTTATCATATCTTCATCATATCCTAGTCATCATTTCAAATCATTCCACCATATCCTTATCATAGCATATTCAAAAACCTAATCATTTCACATCTCATCCTAATACATCTAAGTCATCATTCCTAATCATTACACATAACCCTAATCACCTCTTTCATATAATCACCATCATCCTAATCCGTCGAAGTCATCAAAACCCTAATCATCAACATTCATAATCCAATTAACTTCTTCCTAATCCATCCAAACCAACCAATCTCCTCACTATACATCATCATCGTCATTCCAATCCAATCAAATTTGTCCTAATCATTCCCAATCACATTACACCCCAACCATAGGGAAAACTTTAAGCATCTACACTCCCTGTCCAATCAATTGCAACCATGTCAACACCTTATAGACTTGCATATTCAATTTCATTCGGTCTTTGACATCTATAGAGAACCCTAAACATTAGTCTTCCTAAGGTTGAAACATAGGGAGAAATTGTCGAAGCTTGATTGTATCACAAGTACAAATTTAGACCAAGAGGCCTTGACATCTTTTCACATCAATCAAAACTTGGGCTTAATACTCCACAGTGATGGGCCACAGAATTAGTCTCTTTTATGTTTCTTTTTATACTCTAAAGACTCCTTTCATAGCATCCTTTAAGACATTTATCCATGTTTGCACTATGATATGTTGACCTTCTTTATGCTTTTAATACATGAACTTATAATATTAATATGGAATGTGATGATCATATCATCTAATGAATGAATTAGATATGGATAAGTATAAAAGTATAACTGAGTTGTTTTTATGGTTAGTCATGGAAAATGCTTGTGGTATATGTTTTGAGAACTAATTCTATGTGCAGAATTGGGCGTGTCACGATGGATTGAGCATTTGTAGCAGGTTGCAAAGAAAGGAGTTAATAGAAGTATGAGTTTCAACGCCAAGAATGTAGAGACAGCTGAAGACAATTATGGAGCATCATGGATAGCAATAAATTAAGAAGTGGATTTGTTTCAAATATGATTATGGACATTGTTCATGCATCAGACTTCTAATTTGATTTGAATTCTTCTTCTTATAGTTAGTTAGAATAAGAATGTGATCTTGACTCCATGACCTAGTATCTAGGCACGGTAGAAGATCAGAGTTAGTTAACTAATAAATAAGGTTCTCTCTCCACTCTTATATAGTAAGGGAGAAGATGAGATATATAAGGTAGCAGAGTTAAGTTGTAGACAGTTTAGTTATCATTTCCTTTTCTATGTGTAAGGACTCAAGCATGTTACATTTATGGAATACAATCTGGATATGACAGAAATGATTTTGTTGTTAAACAATTTGATATGAGTTGATTCTGTGCATGGAATAAGTTAAGTTTTGATATGTGTTGCAAAGATACATAAGATTTGGATTAGATTTGTTTTCAGTTAAGGAAGACAGTCTCTTGAGCTGGCCATTCAACGTATCGATTCTCTCCTTGTTTATTTCATTTTAGTTAATATTGGTTTATTAGTTTTCTGTTAGCTGTAAGTTGAATTCAAGTTAGTGTTATGATTTGATCAAATAGATATAGTTCATAAACATATGCATATTAGTGTGTTTACAAAACCTCTGGAGGTTGGTAGTTAGTCATTTCATTCTTGTCGAGTCGTTAAGTTAATTCTATAGTTTCCATGTTATAATAGTTATCCACAGACCTTGCTATAGGTACCCATAGCAACTAGATTTACAGCTGTTTCCACTATTTGTAATTCTATTAATTCCAGCAAAGTAGATTTGTCTATTTAAAGGTTAAGATAGAATGATTTAGGAACCATATGAGCCCTGAAGGCATATACTTTGAAAGTACCATCATAAGCTTATGCTCCTTGGTCGATAATTCAATGTAGGAATGCATAGTATAGAGTGGACTATTTAGATAGGTTTTCCCCCCAAATTAGTTAAGTCTACAACACATTAATCTTCCTCTACATTTTTGGTGTCATTGTCGAGGATGGTGCTAACTTCTTAGGCTCATCTTTGTTTTTACATGTTTTCATAATCTAAATTTTCTTGATTCCAGCATTAGAGTTAATCAAAACACCTTTCAAGAAATACCAGAAAATACATTGACATTGTGCAGGACTGCAAGATTATAAAGCCAAAAATACATATGCGAAGGCAGAGAGACAATCGAGGTAGATTCCTTCCTTCAATTTCACTAGATAGCGAAGAAGCAGCCGACCTTATCAATTATATAGTGGAAGGTGTCGAAGAATTTCCACTGACATCTTCCTCTGCATCTTCACTAGCTTCTTCTACATCCTCAGGAAGAACATTTAGAACCATGGTAGATGAAGTAGAGGATCCTTTGGGACAAGCTACATTTGAATTCCATATACCAGACCTAGCACTGGCAGCTACTCTGAAAAATATACCACCATCTGCATTGCTTGTTTTCAATGGATTGGTACTAAAGACCCTAACACTTTCTTGTTCGAGTTTAATGTTCTGTGTAGAAGTTATGATTATACCACTAATCCTTATAGACTTAAGATGTTCCCTACTACCCTAAAGGATGCTACTTTAAGATGGTTTGTGGGACTAGGGAAAGATGCCATTCCAGACTAGGATACCATGAAGAAAAAAATCCTGACAAAATACAAGACTATTGCAGAGGACATGATAGGAGGAAAGACAACATATTTAGGATGTCATAGAAGGAGGATGAGCCACTGGAGGACTGTGTGGAGAGATTCCAATTTGCCTTGAAGAAAAACCCTCAGAATAGGTTGTATGAAGAATCATTGAAGCTGGTCTTTTTAAGAGTCAATGATGATTGCATGGATGCCCTTAATCTCATTGGGACAGGAAACATCTCCTAACTACCCTTTGAAGATATTTGTACAGCTTGCAAGAATTATTTAATGACCTTCACAAGAAGACCAAGGGATAGAGCAACCATTGCAGGCAAGGCAACCAATGGAGTTTCATGAGTAGAGATTAGCAATCTGTTGTCCAACATGAAGGAAGACATTATAAGTCATATGGCTACATAGTTGGACACCCTCCACATCAAAAAGAAACAAGAAGAGGTAGATGCAATGCTCACTGAATACTTCCCAAGCTGTAGACAAAGGAAGGCCAACTGTAAATGCAAAAGGGTAGCCAGTATCCAGCAGGAGAAGATTGAAAGGTCAAAACTTCAACCATTTGAAGGTGATGATGGGAAACTATTCTTTATTGCTCAAAGAAGACCCTGGTAGAAAAGGCAAGGTATGCCCCCTAATCCACTCAATTATAATTCATCTTTCCCTTCTACCAATCAAAAAATTTCTGCTTGGAATAACCAGCCTTGGCCTACTAATCCAAATGCTTGGAAAAACCCACTATGGTCTACTCCACCAGCAGGGTGAAACCAACAGCAACAATGGCCTCAGTAGCCTTTCCAAGGCCCTTCCTATAACCCCCAATGGCCTACTCAGCAACCATAATGGCAACCTCAATAGAACAAGGGCCAATCATGGAAACCAAACTCCCAATATCAGCAACCCTTGCTTCCACCTCAGCCACAGTAGCAAGCCATCATGCCTTCACCAACACCTCCAAATCAACCTCCTAGACCTACCCAAATTCCTGCCCAACCTGCACCTAACCCTAACAACAAGCCCGTTCAACAAGCTTATACTCATGAGGTAATGCAGTATCCCACTTATGGAGTTGAGGTAAGTAATGTTCACCTTAGATCAGGGAAACACCTTGCAGGTCCTTCACCCCCCCAAATCACAGAACTGAAGGATGGAGAACCTATGGAGGAAGCCTTAACTGAATCACCTTTGGAACCTGAACCTATTTAGGAACCTCAATCTATATCAAACCCTAAGCGTCCTTTCCCTGAGCAGTTGGTTATCCAAAAATAGCCAGAGCAACCTACTAATGACCTTATAGGACAGTTGCAAGATATAAACATAAAGATACCCTTGATTCAGGCCATCAAAGATATTCCTATCTACACTAAGACAATCAGGGATATCTGTATCAAGAAACCAGGGAGAAAAAGAGTAGATCCAAAAATAGTCCATGTCTTAGGTAACCTTGTAGACATCATGTTGGAAAATATCACTGTTCCTAAGTATACCGATCCAGGAAGTCCAGTGGTCGATGTCAAGATCAATGGAGCCCTAATGAAGAATACCTTAATAGACTTGGGTGCCGCAATCAATGTCATGACTAAGGACACAATGCAAATGTTGCAATTAACCAATCTTAGACCTACTCATACTATCCTGTAATTAGCTGATAGGTCCACAGTAAAACCTAAAGGTATCATTGAAGACTTAGTCATTGCATTAGATTCCTGGGAGTATCCTACTGATTTCATTGTATTACAACCTAAGGTCAATCTTGCTAGTTACCCTCTTATACTAGGCAAACCATGGCTAGCTACAACTGATGCATTTATAGGTTACCGGTCAGGAAACATGATTATATCTAATGGAACCATTACCAAGAAATTGGTGTTGTATCAACCAGCTCAATAGTACCATGAACTGGAGCAACCTATTTGGCCTGCTCTAGAAGAGGAGGACAGTTATTCTTTTCAAACCTTGATGACTATTGAATGTAGCCCTTTGTTGGATATCCAAGATGAAGATGAGTTACTAGCTCACATTATCCAAAATGACTGTGGGAGGCACCCACAACAGCAAGACTACCTATCCTGTCTGCAGGATCCCTTGAGTAGTTTAATACCTAGAAGCTCTACAGAAGAAATCACTTAATTATTTCATGCCTTATTACCCCAACACAATCTACCAGTTTTTCCTAGCCTTGATGTGTCTTCTACTCAACCAATGACTAAACCATTAGAGATATAGCCTGGAAAGATGTTGACTATCAATAATGCCTTGACTAAAGAATAGGAGAAATCCCTTCACAATGTCCTATAGTCCAATTCAACAGCCTTTGCATAGGATTCCAATGATATGAAAGGCATTGACCCAAATCTATGCACGCACAAGATCTATATCGATGTTGATTTCAGACCTATCAGGCAGCAACAAAGACATATGAACCCTGGTCTAAGTGACATAGTCAAGGCTAAGCTTCAAAAACTTCTAGATGTAGGTTTTTGTTGATGATTGTTTTGAGACAATCATAACAATTAGTTAAAATTCACATAAAATGAACCAAAACTGACTTGAAAGATATGAAGGAATCAGTTAAGATTCACTTAATCCCAAGTTTAATATGGTCAGGTCTTGACCTGTTGGACAAATTCAGTTGGTCGATGTGAAGCTGTAATGTTCAAGGGGCCTTACGTAGTTTAGGGTTTCTTTGATGGTTAACTGGACTCAAACTATGCAAAAGATCATAAATATTAGTGTATTGTTCATCCCTTTTGCATAAAAGTATTACTGTATTGCAAAGCTTTAAATGGTTTTTTCTTGAATTATTGTAGCTTTCTCCTCTTAAATATTATGAAAATTGTCTACTTTTAACTCTGTTATGCATGCTTCTTTCAAATATGAAACAAATTTTCTTCAAATTTCTGCATTTTAAGTTTTCTCAGATGGGTTGGGAAAAGTTAGAAAGATCTAATCTAAACATCATTCACTCTACCAAAGGATCTAATTGTTCTGTTATGCACTTTGTAAATTATATAGCAATTTGATCAAATCCATAGACAAAAACCTTAAATGTAAGTTCTAAGCATTTTCACAAACATACACTTAAGATTGCGAGCTCTAAGAGAAAAATGTTTCAAATACAATGAAGAGCAAGAAAACACTCAGAAGATAGATGTAGAATTCCATATTCAATTGTATTAGAAATAGACAGTCATATAAGATTTACAATGTCTGAATGACTCTTAGCTTCATTGATCAAACTACAGAAAACTTACAAGCTTTACAGATACAGTAAGGAAGCTAGATGTTCCACGGATTCCTTATTGTTGACACAGGTGACCTCCTTCTTCTACTTCTAAACTAAAAGGTCCCTCTATTCTAAATGCTAAAACTAGTTACAAATGTTGGCTATCCTCTAAAAATCCCTGTGTAAAGTTTTACAGTGTATAGAGGCACAATATATAGATTTTGGTTGTCCTCAATACAGCTCAAAATCCTAGTTAAGCACTGCTTCAAACTTCTAGTTACAACAATAAATACTGGAGAATGAATCCCCAGAAATATCTCTGGACATGCATAAAATCTGGGTGAAATATGCCCTTCTTGAAACCCTAGCAGCTTAGTATTAACTTCTGTGGTTTGTTGCAATGATGTCCACAACTACATTTTGTCTTCATCAATGAAGACCCTTGACTTCCTCGTACTTCATCCTTATCTTCCTCTACTCCTGAAATCAGATTTCCTCCTCCGTGGTGTCACCGCCATTAAGTTTCAGCTGCTTCCTCAACTACAATCTTGCAAAAATGGATAAGTAATAAGTATCATCATTTAATAAACCTACAGGAAGAAAAATAGCTGCCAAGTCTAGTTGTGACTGTGTGAACGCATCAATCGGGCCCTAAATCTGTGAAAATTACATCCAAAAATGCATGTACAGTGCTTAGAAAGTTGGGTCAACCATCGTTGACTAGAAATATGCATTCGGGCCTCAAAATCGACCTCCAAAATTCTAATCGCTTCGTTTTCCCGCCCATTTCCTTGTTTAAATCTTTGTATGTTCTCTATACAAGCTGGACGTTATACATCCATTTAATCGGATTTAAATCTGCCTTTGATTCCATGGCTTGCATGTCGCAATGTATGCTTGATAATATACAAGTCAGATTCATACAATGATTTTTCTATTATGGACTTTTATTTCGAATCTGGCTTGTATGTATGCAACGTATATCAGTTTGTATATCGCAATATACAAATGCCAAAATATACAAGCATACAACTCTATTTTACGATCTTTCAATTCTGCTCAATGTATAGATGCAGTGTATCTTTTAGATATTCAATTCGGACGTGATACAAGCATTTAACCAAACTTAATCCTTCGTTGAGATCTGCCCTGTATACTCCTTGCAATGTAATAATATGCAAGGCGTGAAATATACAAGGACTTCTCGTTATTTCATATTCACTTCAAGTCCACCCCTTGTATATTTTGTTTGTATATATCCTCTGATATACAAGTCAGATGCGATACAAAGTCTTAATCAAATTCCAACCTCTTTTGGGTTCTGGCTTGTATGCATGCAATGTATGTTCCGCTTGTATGTCAAAACATATAAGCGCTGAATATACAACTTAATTTGTTTTAATAAGTCCATCGGGTCTGCATTGTATATAGAACACTTGTATCCTATGCCTTGTTTATTCCAAAACATACAAGCAACTAACTTTATTTAAACAACTCTTCGGGTCCACAACTTGCATATGGACATTGTATGTTCCAAATGTATGCATAAATATACAAACCTAAAATGTACAATGATTTAACACTATTAAAAAAAAATTTCAAATCCGCGTAGTGTATACTTGCATTGTGTGTTACTCAAACATACAAGCCCGCGGATATACAACGAATTCTCTCTGGTTCATAACTTTTGGATTCTGTGCAATGCATAAAATGTCTTGTATATTTCCTTGTATGTTGCGACCTGCCAAACATACAAAGGTTAGATACAAAGTGGAATCCAAACATCTATTTATTTTGACTTAAGTTATTTTGGGTCCATCTTGTATGTATGAAAGGATATACAACCGACTTTGTATATGAACCCGAATGCAAAAAGAAACTAAGTATAAAATGACTTTGCACATATAAAGGACTTTGTATATGCAAAGCGATATACAAACCTAAATGTACATTTTACCAAAATGATCATAACTTGCAAAATATGGTGAATTTTAAGATGGTTCAAAAAGCAACCCTAGCTCATTTTTCACAAGGAATCCAACCATATCATGCACTGGTACTGAAAATGCATTTTTTCTCTATTTTTAATAAGGTTTGCAATTTTAACCCTCCTTTTCCCTTTACCACCAAACAAAACAAAACACACACACAAGCAAAAGCAATAGCCACAACAGGGGTCCTCATTTTGCTAAGGAGTAAAATGGGGCGTGTTGTGAACATCACAACAAATAGCCACCAAACAAAACAAATAAATTCAAAGTGTTCAAGAAAACTAGATGAAATAAATGTATAATTTCCAACTATCTTTCCTGTAAATTATTATTCAACTTGAGACCTAAGGTATTCAATAAGGATGCATGAATTTTCATTTTCAGTCTAAGTGTGTGCACGTGATTAATTATTCTCATCTTGAAGATTGGTTGAACAAACTAGTGACTAACATTAGCCTACATAGTTGAGGATATTCCCTCATAGCTGACCGGATAGAGCCTTGCTGCCAGTGAGTGTCTATAGCCCCGGCAAGGTTATCATTACAATTCTCCTAAGTAGAGCCCCACTACCAGTGAGCATCTATAGCCTCGGTAGAGTTACTTAGATGGCTTAATCTAGATTTTTAGTATAATCTGCTTTATATTTTTTTTAATTTATTTTATATTTTATTGATTTTGATATTTGGTAGATATTCCACAAGATATGGCAGTTTGTAACTTTATGATGCAAGGAGTGGTCACTTGCTGAAATTAAGCTAAGAATTGTAATGGTAGCAAGGGTGACCTTGAATTTTTCACCTAATATCTACACTGGTAGGTTCAACAAACCTAAGGATTTTAGGTGTGCCATCGTGAGAAACCTCCCTTGAACTCTCAATCACTATTATTGAATACTAAATTTCAGAAGCTAAACAACTCTCTACATTCATGATAGTCACAATAATCTATACATAAATTGCAAATGATTAACCTGAATATTCTAAATTTTATACTATTTTCAATGTTTACTAGCTTGCTCCTTAATACTCTAAAGAAAAACAAAGATCCCTGCTGAGGAGACAAAGACAAACCAACAAATAGACTGTACAAGAAAAAAACAAAACAAACCAAAAGAAGACTATACAAGCAGCAAAAACAAAAACAAAGGAACAAACAGAAAGAAACAAAACAAAACTATACAACTAACCTACAAAAGAAAACAACAAAAAGAAAATAGAAAACAAACCAAAGAAAACTGTACACTACCCACACTATCACACAAAAATGGACTGCCCTTTACCTCAAGCCTAGAAATAGTGTTTCAAATGTTGGCCATTAACTGGTAATGGCACATCTTCCCCTATCAAGGTCTTGAGTCTAAATGTGTTGTCTCCTATTATTTCTGAGACTTGTAATGGGCCTAACCATAGTTTGTCAAATTTTCCATGGCTTCCTTTATTTTCATGTGTTTTGTCCCAATACATCACTAAGTCCGATATCCTAAATGTCTTGACTCTTGCCCTCTTATCAAACCACCTCTTAACTACTGCTTGGTGTTTGGCAAATTTTTCAATGGCTTGACCTCTTTTCTCATCTAATTGTAGCATTTGCACTATCCTGGCTTCCCTTTGGTTATCAAAGCCTAAATACTCATTGGCAAACTTCCAAATTGGTATTCTCAAATTTACTGGAAGTATGGGATCAGTCCCATAAAATAAATGATAAGGTGCACTGCCTAAGGCTATTTTGAACTTGGTCTTATCTACCCACAGTGTGTATTTTAACAAGGTATTCCACTCTCTAGGACTCTTTGCAATTAGCTTTTTTTATTATATCTAATAAAATTTTATTCATAGATTCAGCTAATCCATTACCTTGAGGGTAATAATTTGAAGAAAACTTTAAAACAATCCCGTATTCAAATGCCCATTTAGAAAACTTTAAAGAAGAGAAAGCAGGGCCGTTATCACATACCAATGAATAGGGAGTTCCAAACCTGGTGATGATGTTCTCTTCAAGAAACTTGATAACTACCTCGGTTGTGGAGAACTTGCAGCATGTGGCCTCAGTCCACCTTGTACATTAGTCTGTCATCGTCAGTATGAACTTGTGTCCTGCAGAAGATGGAGGATTAATGACCCCAATGAAATCTAGGCCCCATTGTGCAAACGGTCTTGATTCAATCACAGGTTGTAGTGGATTGGCCTGATTTCTTCCCTTATTTGTTGTAGTCTGATAGGTGTGGCAACTCTTGATGTGACTCTCTATATCTTTGAACATCATGGGCCAATAATAGCCCGCCCTCAATATTTGTGCGATGTAGCTAGATGGGAACCATGACCTGTTCCGTATTTGTCATGCAGTTCTGTTAACACCCTATCTGTCTTAGCTCTGTTTAGACATCTCAAATAAATTCTATCATGGTTCTTCCTAAATAGAAGACCTCCTTGTACCATACATTTTTGTGCTTTAATCTTCAAAGCTCTCCTCTGAGAAGATTTCATCTTGTTTGGGTACTTTCCAACTATTAGAAAAGCGTTTAAATCGCCATACCAGTCTGATGCATCCTGGGAGTTCAGCACATACTGTTGTTTTATCAAATCTGGGTCTGTATTTGCTATTGTTTGCACCAATGCCTGCCCTCTGACCAACTTCATGGAAATAATTTCCATGTCAAACTCTTGCAGCGTGGTGATCCATTTGGCTCTCTTTTCTCCAGGTTCGTTCTGCATCAGCAGCTTCTTTACTGCTGCGTCAGGCACTATGGCTTTGACCTGGATACATAAAATATAATGTCTGAATTTCTTCACAGCCTTTATTAACACAAATGCTTGTCTTTCGGTATCCAGATATCTTAATTCTACAACCTTCAAAGGCACGCTCATAAATGTGATGGGTCTTTCTTCATTGTCTACACCCTTCTGAGTCAGGGCAGCCGCGACTGAATGTGAAGATGCAAAGGAATAGATATAGAATGGCTTTATGTAGTATGGGCTTGCCAGTACAGGGGTATCAGAAATGGTTCACTTAATATCCTCAAATGCAGCCCTAGCCACAGGCGTCCACTCCATCTGCGCATCCTTCTTTAACATGGCATTTAACGGCTACACATTTTCTGCAAAACCTATGATAAACTTCTGAACAAAGTTAATCTTACCAAAAAATGATTTTAACTCTTTCCTACTGTTTGGTATTTGCAAATTTTTTATTGATTCTATTCTATCTGGGTCAATTGATATTCCATCTTCAGAAATGACATGCTCTAGCAATTTACCTTCAATTACTCCAAATGAACACTTTTTAGGATTAAGGGAAATTATGTACCTCTCACATCACTTAAGTATTTTCCTAAGATCTTCGACGTGAGTGGATGCATTCTTGGAATACACAGTCAAATCGTCCATATACACAACAATGCACTTACCTGATAATCCATGGAACACAATGTCCATGGCTCTCTGAAAAGTGGCACCTGCATTAATCAGACCAAAAGGCATTCTCCTATATGCATAATTACCCCATTTACAAGTGAAGGTGGTTTTTAATCTGTCATCTCTATCTATTAAAACCTAGTTATAGCCTGAGAATCCATCTAAGAAAGACATCATCTTTGCCCCATTGGCTGCTTGCAGTACTTCGTCTATAGGAGGCAGAGGATAATTATCCTTTTCGGATGCTTTGTTCAAGTTTCTAAAATCTACGCATAATCTAATGTCTCCATTTTTCTTCCTTATTGGTACTAGGTTAGCTACCCAGATTGAATGTCTGACTAGGAAAATTATTCCAGCAGACAGTAATTTTTTAACTTCCTCAAAGATTAAAGGCTCTAGAATGGCATTCACAGGCCTTTGTTTCTGCCTGAATGGTTTAACCTCTTGTCTCAAAGGTATTACATGAGTTATGATGGACATATCATAGGTTTTCAAGTCTTCATATGTCCATGCTATTACGTGTTTGTAATCTTTCAAAGCATTTAAAATTTCTTTTCTTATTTTCTCAGAACAAGACTTTCCAATCGGCACATTTTGTGGATTTTGCTCTATCCCTAAATTGTGTAAATCACACTTACTCCCTTCTATTTTGGGTAAGTCTTTCTGTCTCACCACTCCATCAAAGTCAAAAATATGTTCTAATTCAATTACTCCTTTGGGTAATAAGTTTCTTTTCAAGTTGATTATATCCTCTTCGTCCCATGTTAGCTCAGGTCTTCCTTGTTCATCAATGATCTGAGCCTCAAATACCTCATTACAGGTTAGAAAATCAATAATTTGCTAGTCCCCTCTAAATACCTGAAAATGTGTGACATTGTCTAGGATACTCTGAACATTAACTAATTCTACAGCAAATCGTCTCAAACCTGATAGTGTCAAGGGTTCTAATGTGCTAGCAGCAACTGCTAGTGCATCTGGCCTGTGGTTCAGCTCTCTAGGGATGTGCTCTATGTTGAAAGCATCAAATGAATCTATTAAACCCCATACTCTATGTCTATAACAAATCATTTTCTTGTAATTGCAAGCATATAGTTTCCTTACTTTTCTGACTATTAGCTTAGAGTCCGAAAATAACTTAATTATTTTCACCTTTTTCTTGATGGCCATGACAAGTCCCAAAATTAAGGCTTCATATTCAGCAGTATTGTTAGTATAGGAAAACTGCAGTCTATATGCTGCTAGGTATGATTTACCCTGAGGATCTATGAGTTCAATACCTACACCCACACCCTATTTTTATTTGGACCCGTCACATTTTAGTGTCCATAAGCCATCTTTACTTTTCTGACCTTTTACCCTGGCATGCTTTGTCTCTTCTACTACTTGTGAGGGGCTGGTATGTTTATTCATGGGTATTCCTGTTTGGTCAACTCGCATATGTGTATCTTTAGCTTGCAAATCAGAAAGACAACTACGCTTGTCCTTTATTTCCTCTCCTAAATTTGAAACCAGAGCATCTATACTATTCTGAAAGTATCTCTGTGGTTGATCCGGATTCACATTTTCCTCTTGCAATTCTACCCTCTTTATGCATTTTTTGTACTCATATTCAACGATGTCTTTGCACATTCCACACTCTACATCTATTTTTATACAATTTACATTGGACTGGCATATTTTGTTTAATGCATTCTTCCACCTCTTGTCTAATGGAATGGCCAAATTTGTCTACTGCACTATTTTCTTCATCTAAAGAATTTCCATCAAACTCAATGAATAATGTTGTCTCCTTGCTGACACGTTTTTCTCTAATGTTTAAGATCATGATCTCTTCAATTTGTACCCCATTATTAGTAATTCTATAAACACTAGGTTCAACAGCAGCATATAATATTTCATTTGTTTGATTATACTCTATTATCATATGTTTCATCCTGGGTTCTGCCTCTATTCTAATCTGGTTTGGGACGCCTCTCCAAAGTAGCCACACATGAAAAATCAGTGGCCATATATCCATTTAGTGTTTTTGACCAATCTCTACTTAATAACATCCCATAATTTGCAGGTATATCAACTACTTGGATGTCAATGAACTTACTTACCCTAGGGTCTGAAGCTAACTGCATCTGAATATGCATTAGTTCTTCTACCACAGTAACTTCAGTCTTATCTAACTCTGTGACAACTTTAACAGACCTGGTGGGAATCAGCAAGAGAGTTTTACATATCCCTAAGGGCATTACGTTGGCTGAGGCACCAGAGTCCACTATGCAATTGTGTATGTTCTTCCCACATAATCTAACAGTTAACAAGAAAGGAGGAGTATCCTTCTTATCAGCATACATTACTACATTTGTATTGGAAGGCTGCTCAACACTCTTACTTTTCTCTTTAAGTGGTGAATCTCTATTAGGATCAGCTATATTAGTTGCAACCTCATCTATCATGGATGCATCCAAAGATTTTATAAAAGCATTTCTGATCCCTGGGCTCTTCAATAATTCATTCAGAGGTATACTGACCTTAATTTTCTTTATTTCTTCTGACAAGTAACTCATTAATCTTGTTGTCTCTACTGTTTTAGTTTTACTTGTTTGGGCCTTTTGTACTGTTGTTCCATTATTTGTATGATGATTAGCTTTAAGTATGGCAGGATTGTTGCTAGCATTCTGATCTAGGGGTGTATTGAAGTTGTTAGGAGGAATGGAAGTGGTGAAAGGTCTTCTGGCCTAGTGTTGTTCCTCAAATTGTAGGTGTGGTTTTTATTTGTTTGTTGAAAAGCCTGCACCTCTTTTGTTTCAGTCAATACTTCATTTTCAGTTTCAAAGGGGAACTGAAAAGTGTTTAACACAAAGGCTGATTTAGGATAAAGGTTTTCACAAAAGTATGGTTCATCCTCCAACAATTTATCTTCCTTCTCTTCTGTAGTTGCAAAGGTAAAGGTTTCTAAAACTAAAGTTGTATCATACCCTGATGGTACTACCTCATTACCCTTGGGAATGAGAAACTCAGAAGTAGGAGGCTGCACATCTATATTAAATATGATGGCTGCTAAATAAAACTGTGGACAGTCAAGCTTAGCATGGGCATTAGTATTGTGAAATCTGCACCAATTTTTTAGTGATGTATTGGCCATTTGGATGCCAGTAGTTTGTTTTGCATCATGATTATCTGTATTCTCAAAAGGAGAAGATAGAATACCGTTGTTTGGTCCAGTGTTCCATATCTTGGGTGGCCTAGGCTGATTCTGATTTCTGTTATTATTACCCTGGGCCCTATTATCTACCACTGGTCCTCTATTTTGTATTATTGCCCTTGGTTATGACTTTGATGCTGATTATACCTTTGGCTCTGATTTGAACATTGGCCTTGGCTATTATTTTGGTTATGGCTCTAATTGTAGTTTTGATTGTAATGTTGATTTTGATTTGAACTATAGTTATGATTTTGGCCTTGCTTATAATTCTGATTTTGATTGTATCCTTGATTACCTCTTCCATAGAGGTTCTCATTTCTTAGTTGTGTCACTTCAGTGGTTAATCTTTTCAAATGTGCAGTGATCTCTTTGATTTCTTCCCTTTCCTCCTATGTTTTTACCACAGTTGTATCTCTAGGAGGTCGGAAGAAAGGTTGACCATTACTTTGACTGTTATTAATAGTGTTACCTGTGTAAGGAGTTATGGCTTGGATTAGGGTAGGACTATACACAGGTGTGTATGTAGGGACCAGATTTAATAATGGAGTGTGATGCATAGGGACTCCATTCCAAGGTTGTGCCTAATTCTGCATCCCAAAATTTCCTCCATTAACAAATGGACTATAAGTTGTATGCCTCATCTCTTGATTTACTGAGGCTGCCTCTTTATAGGCTTTGGATATTGAATCTATGTCAGGTTTTCTTTTGACAAACATGGTAGTTAAAGGATCTAAGGTAGCATAGTACATAGCTAACAAGGTATCATCATCCACAATGTAAGGGGCCATCAACCTAGAGTAGGCCTTTTGAAATCTATCATTGAAATTATCGATTAGCTCGCCCTCTCCTCTTTTTATAGTAGCCAATTAGTGATACAAGATGTAAGGATCAATGGGTCCTCTAAATCTAGATAGAAATGCTTCTTCCATTAGTGACCAAGAAGAAACATAGCCATTGGGTAAGTTTGCATACCAGTTAGAGGCTTGTTCATTAAAGGTGTAGGGAAACAATCTACACACAACATCCTCGTGCTCTAATCTAGCCCTAAAGCATGCCTCCTTGAATATTCTAATATGGTCTTCCAGGTCTTGGTGCAACTGGTATTTGGGACATATTTTTTCTAGATTTTTGGGCATCTCATTATAATCATTAAAGTGTATGGGAGATTGGACATTGAAATACGCCATTGTAGGTACTTGTGCTTGACTTGAACCTGTAGGAATACCTAGATTTCCTGGGGGATTAGGATCTCTAGGAGTACCTGAACCAAGATTTAAAGATCTGAATAGTGATCTGTTAGGACTCGCAAAGTTGTGGATATTGTAAGGTGATCTAGGGGGTGTTAGATGAGCTTCTTGCTTGCAATATTTTGGGATTCCAAATCAAAGGGCTCTTACTTCACCTTATATCAGGTAATTGCACAAATATATCCCCTGAACTGGATCTAGATCAAGTCACTCTATCGTTGTTATTAGCCAGTTTTTCTTGAAACAAAACCTAACTCAAGTTAGGCCCTCCTAGCACCAAAGAAATTGTTGATGATTGTTCTGAGACAGTCATAACAATTAGTTAAAATTCACATAAAATGAACCAAAACTAACTTGAAAGATATGAAGGAATCGGTTAAGATTCATTTAATCTCAAGTTTAATATGGTCAAGTCTTGACCTGTTGGGCAAATTCAGTTGGTCGATGTGAAGCTGTAATGTTCAAGGGGCCTTACATAGTTTAGGATTTCTTTGATGGTTAACTGGACTCAAACTATGCAAAAGATCATAAATATCAGTGTATTGTTAATCCCTTTTGCATAAAAGTGTTACTGTGTTGCAAAGCTTTAAATGGTTTTTTCTTGAATTATTACAGCTTTCTCAACTTAAATATTATGAAAATTGTCTATTTTTAACTCTGTTATGCATGCTTCTTTCAAATATGAGACAAATTTCCTTCAAATTTCTACGTTTTAAGTTAAGTATTTTTAGATGGGTTGGGAAAAGTTAGAAAGATCTAATCTAAAAATCATTCACTTTACCAAAGGATCTAATTGTTCTATTATGCACTTTGTAAATTATACAGCAATTTGATCAAATCCACAGACAAAAACCTTAAATGTAAGTTCTGAGCATTTTCACAAACATACACTTAAGATTGCGAGCTCTAAGAGAAAAATGTTTCAAATACAATGAAAAGCAAGAAAACACTCAGAAGATAGATGCAGAATTCTAGAATCAATTGTATTAGAAACAGATAGTCATATAAGATTTACAATGTTTAAATGACTCTTCGCTTCATTGATCAAACTACAAAAAACTTACAAGCTTTACAGATATAGTAAGGAAACTAGATGTTCCATGCATTCCTTATTGCTGACACAGGTGACCTCCTTCTTCTACTTCTAAACTAAAAGGTCCCTCTATTCTAAATGCTAAAACTAGTTCCAAATGCTGGCTATCCTCTAAATATCCCTGTGTAAAGTTTTACAGTGTATAGAGGCACAATATATAGATTTTGGTTGTCCTCAATATAGCTCAAAACCCTAGTTAAGAACTGGTTCAAACTTCTGGTTACAACAATAAATGCTAGAGAACAAATCCCCAGAAATATCTCTGGACATGCATCAAATCTGGGCGAAATATGCCCTTCTAGAAACCCTAGCAGCTTAGTATTAACTTCTGTGGTCTGCTGCAATGATGTCCACAACTACATTTTGTCTTCATCAATGAAGACCCTTGACTTCCTTGTACTTCATCCTTATCTTCCTCTGCTCCTGAAATTGGATTTCCTCCTCCGTGGTATCACTGCCATTAAGTTTCAGCTCCTTCCTCAACTGCAATCCTGCAAAAATGGATAAGTAATAAGTATCATCATTTAATAAACTTGCAGGAAGAAAAACAACTACCAAGTCTAGTCATGACTGTGTGAATGCATCAATTAGGCCCTAAATCTATGAAAATCATGTCCAAAAATGCATGTACAATGCTTAGAAAAGTCAGGTCAACCATCGTTGACCAGAAATATGCATTTGGGCCTCAAAATCAACCTCCAAAATTCCAATCACTTCGTTTTCCTACCCATTTCCTTGTTTAAATCTTTGTATGTCTGCTATACAAGCTGGATGTTATACATCCATTTAATTGGATTTAAATCTGCCTTTGATTCCGCGGCTTGGATGTCGCAATGTATGCTTGATAATATACAAGTCGGATTCATATAACGATTTTTCTATTATGGACTTTTATTTCTAATCCCGCTTGTATGTATGCAATGTATATCGGTTTGTATATCGAAATATACAAATGCCAAAATATAGAAGCATACAACTCTATTTTATGATCTTTCAATTCCGCTCGATGTATAAATGCAGTGTATCTTTTAGATATTCAATTCGGACATGATACAAGCATTTAACCAAACTTAATCCTTCGTTGAGATCCGCCCTATATACTCCTTGCAATGTAATAATATGCAAGGCGTGAAATATACAAGGACTTCTCATTATTTCATATTCACTTCAAGTCCGCCCCTTGTATATTTTGTTTGTATGTATCCTCTAATATACAAGTCAGATGCGATACAAAGTCTTAATCAGATTCCAACCTCTTTTGGGTTCCGGCTTGTATGTGTGCAATGTATGTTCCGCTTGTATGTCAAAACATACAAACGCCAAATATACAACGACTTAATTTGTTTTAATAAGTCTGTTGGGTCCGCGTTGTATATAGAACACTTGTATCCTATACCTTGTTTATTCTGAAACATACAAGCAACTAACTTTATTTAAACAACTCTTCGGGTCCGCGACTTGCATATGGACATTGTATGTTCCAAATGTATGCATAAATATACAAACCCGAAATGTACAATGATTTAACACTGTTAAAAAAAAATTCAAATCCGCACAGTGTATACTTGCATTGTATGTTACTTAAACATACAAGCCAGCGGATATACAATGAATTCTCTCTGGTTCATAACTTTTGGATTCTGCGCAATGCATAAAATGTCTTGTATATTTCCTTGTATGTTGCGACCTGCCAAACATACAAAGGTTAGATATAAAGCGGAATCCAAACATCTATTTATTTTGACTTAAGTTATTTTAGGTCCATCTTGTATGTATGAAAGGATATACAATTGACTTTGTATATGAACCCGAATGCAAAAAGTGACTAAGTACAAAATGACTTTGCACATACAAAGGACTTTGTATATGCAAAGCGATATACAAACCTGAATGTACATTTTACCAAAATGATCATAACTTACAAAATATGGTGAATTTTAAGATGGTTCAAAAAGCAACCCTAACTCATTTTTCACAAGGAATCCAACCATATCATGCACTAGTACTGAAAATGCATTTTTTTCTCTATTTTTAATAAGGTTTGCAATTTTAACCCTCATTTTCCCTTTACCACCAAGCAAAACAAAACACACACACAAGCAAAAGCAACAACCATAGCAGGGGTCCTCATTTTGCTAAGGAGTAAAATGAGGCATGTTGCGAACATCACAACAGTTTTATTTACCCCATTTCAGACAGTGAATGGGTTTCACCATTGGTGATAGTGCCTAAAAAGGGTGGAAAGTGGAGAGTTTGTGTTGACTATAGAGAGCTCAACACTGCCACCAGAAAAGATCACTTTCCATTGTGCTTTATTGACCAAGTCCTAGATTCTTTGGCAGGGAAGAAATACTTCTCATTTCTTGATGGTTTTAGTGGATATAATCAGATAAAGATTACTCCAAAAGATCAAGATAAAACCACATTTACCTGTCCCTGGGGGACCTATGCCTACTTTGTTTTTCCATTTGGACTATGCAATGCTACAGCTACTTTTCAAAGGGCAGTCCTTAGTATTTTTTCTGATTTTGCTCATGATAGCATGGAGATCTATATGGATGACTTCACCACCTATGGGGAAGCATTTGACGAGGCTTTGTAGAATCTTGAAAAAGTTTTGAAAAGATGCACAGAGCACAATCTATCCTTAAGTAATTAAAAGTGTTTTATGATGATGACCAAAGGCGTGGTGTTGGGACATTTCATTTCATCTACAGGTATCCAAGTTGACCCAAAGAAGATAGAAATAATCTCTACACTACCTATTCCACAAAAATTGAAGGATGTTAGAAGTTTCCTTGGCATGCAGGTTATTATAGAAGGTTTATTCAAGATTTTAGCAAAAATTTTGCTCCCTTGTTTGTACTTCTATCTAAGGATATTGAATTTGCTTGGACACTTGAATGTCAGCATTCTTTTAAAAAATTAAAAGTAGCACTGACACAGGCCCTAGTCTTGAGAGGTCCAAATTAGAAATTACCCTTTCATATTCACACTGATGCCTCAGACTTTGCCATTGGGGCAGTGTTAGGCCAGCAAGAAGGCAACAGGGAATATGTAATTTACTACATCAATAAAAACTTGCAAGGAGCTGAGCTAAACTATATAGTAACCGAGAAAGAAATGTTGGCAGTTGTTTATGCTATCAACAAGTTCAGACACTACATAACCAGCTATAAAGTATTCATTCATACTGATTACACAGCCATTAGATATCTGATGAACAGACCAATAGTGGGTGGCAAGCTGGTCAGATGGTTATTGTTATTTCAAGAATTTGATATCACAATTGTTGACAAGCCCGATAAGGCTAATGCAGTGGCTGACTTTTTATCCAAATTGCCCACTCAATCCTCAGATGGTGTGGTTGATTATTCCTTTCCTGGTGAGCATCTCTATGCTCTCACTATACAAACACCATGGTATGCAGACATAGCAAATTACTTGGTTATAGGGCAGATCCAAGGACATTTTTCACCACGAGAAAGGAGAAAGCTTGTTCACAATTGTTTTCCTTACTCTTGGATTTCTAGTTTTCTCTTCTATACTAGACCAGACAACATCATGAGAAGATACATCAGAGCAGATGAAGTGTTTGATATCATGAAGGCTTGTCATGATGAACCATGTGGGGGACACTTTGCAACAAAAAGGACAGCATTCAAAATTTTGACAACAGGGTATTATTGGCCAACACTTCCCAAGGATGCTATCAAATATACAAGAGGTTGTGATAGGTGTCAAAGAATGAGTAGACCAACTAAAAGTGATGAAATACCATTAAAACCACAAATCTCATTAGCTCCTTTTGACAAGTGGGAACTAGACTTTGTTGGTCCTATTTCTCCAACCTCCAACAATAAGGAGTATATTATGGTATGTACTGATTACCTTACAAAATAGGTTGAGGTCAAAGCATTGTAGTTTGCCCGAGATGGGAATGTAGCTAAATTCTTATATGAGGACATTTTCACCAGATATGGTATGCCAAGGGAAATAGTAACAGATCAAGGTCCTTATTTTACCTCTGATTTAATTACAAAGTTAGTGGAGAAATATCAAATAAGGCATAAAAGGTCTACCCCTTATCATCCTCAAGCCAATGGATAGGTTGAGGTAACCAACAGAGAACTGGAAAACATCCTGACCAAAATAGTACAACTCCATCGACATGACTGGGTTACTAGGTTGCCAGAGGTTGTTTGGGCCTATACAACCACATGGAAAACCACCACAGGGTTTACCCCATATGAATTGGTTTATGGAAAAATAGCAGTCCTCCCAATTGAATTTGAACATAAAACACTAAGGACAGCTATTGAGCTTGGGATGGATTTGACAACAACACAACAAGATAGGCTTCAACATCTTAATGCTCTAGATGAAATAAGGCTAGAGGCACTCCACTACACTGAAGTTATATAGAAACAGAGGGTCAAATGGCATGACAGTCATATCAAGAATAAAGAATTTACAGCTAGTGATTGGGCACTTTTATATGACTCCAGGTATAAAGATTTCAAGGGCAAGCTCCAATCTAGGTGGCTTGGACCCTAGGAAATCCTACAAGTTTTCCCAAATGGAGCAGTTTAGTTGCAAACTATAGATGAGGTCTGATTTTCACTCTTGGTAAATGGCCATAAGCTGAAGTTGTATAAGAAGCCATTACAGAAGGAAGACTTCATTGTTTCCTTAGCTACTACATATGGTGCTTCTGGAACTCTTGAGGAGGATACTATGACACCAGTTGATACAAAGTCTGAGGATGATCCACATGGGGTAATTAGTTATACAGAGGTTGAGTTGGAATACTCAACCCCTGTAGCTGCGACATAATTTCTATTGCTTGCCAAACACATGCACACACAGCACCACATGCACACACCACACCTTTACAATGATGTTTACATTCTTTAGCTGGGACCTGTTACATTCTTCAGCTGGGACCTGTTAATTCTGCACCTGTTCTCATCACTATCATATCTACACTTTGGAATACTACTATAATCACCTGTAGCAACTACAGATATCTTCAACACAATGCACCTACACTCCACTCAATCTGTACACTACACATTGTTTCATCACCATGTCGGTACCTCATGCACCAAATTTCAAGCAAATCAATCAACTCACACATGCTGACGTGCCACCTCGCCATTCATCTGCATGCATCACCTTACAATTCTGGTGAGTTAATTGCATCGTACATAATCTCTTCTTTCAAAGATTGCTCCCACATTTATTTCTGAGGCATTGTTCCAAAGGTAACTTTTCATGATTACCATTAAATTTATTTTTTATGCATTTATCATTATCTATGTTTACTTCATGCATGCGATAATATTTCACAACATTCTAGTTAATAATTGCAACTTCCTACCACTTCCTTTGCCACATGAGTGAGGTCACTTCCCGATTAGTTGGGGGAAAGGGTTGTCATTCTTGATTTTCTTGACTAGTTTTTAAATGAGTCATCATTCCTGTGTACTGTGTAAAAAAAACTAGTAAAAAGCTACCTTTCTGATATCTTTGCTTACCCTAAGCATTAAGATGAATTGCAGAGGAATGAATAGGGGTTAAGCCTACACAAGGTGGAAAAGTGGAATTATACAGAGGATTATAGACATGGGAGGTGACTTAGTAAGGAGAGAGCCATTTGCACACAAAGAAATTCTTGAAGATGTGTCAATTCTACCACTCTTCACCAGAGTAGGATGGCTCGAGTACTTCTTAAAACTGACAGAGTATGACAATGATATGGCCGCAAAATTTGCAATTACATTGCAAAATGATGAAGTAGTAGTGAAAGGGTTAATGGTTGATGCTTCTGAGGTAGCTATAGCCCAAGTGACTAGACTGTCATGCACTAGGTTGGAATACCCAGCCCGAGCTGATGCAGCCACTACCAGAGAAGAATTCTATGAGTGAGGTGAACATTTAGACTCAACAACTCAAGGTACAAAACACCTATCTCTACCATTTTTCTGGGGCAAATGTGCTACCTACATTATCAAATATTTCACTTGTAATGGGAGGTATAATATGTTGTATACTGTGCACTTTAAATTGTTAAACCATCTTCATCATGAGAAATTGGTGAATGTTCCAAACTACCTCTACAACTTCCTAAAGAGAATGGCTTCAGAATACCAAAAGAAGCCAGCAGATCCTTTGGTGTCTCATCATTGTTTAATTACACTACTAGTTAAGAGGAGTTTGCATATACAATACCCACAAATTGATTGGGAGGCCTTTAAGGATTGTGTTGATATTTCCACCTTATTGGAACAACCTCGTGAGGAGGAACAAGAACCCCCATACAATGTTGAACCTGAAGATGAACCTGTTCATGCAGAGCCGCAAGAGGAAAATCTCTCTAAAAATAGACCTGAAGAAACAAGGGAACTTCATTATCTCCTCCTAAGCATGTGACCCTAGAACTTGTAAGAAAGAAGGGAAAGAAGAAGAAGGCAGGAAGGGATATTAGCATAGAAAAGACAAAAAGGAAAAAGAAAAGGAAAAATGTCAATGCAGGTGAAGCAAAGGAGAAACAGAAAGGGAAAGGTAAAAAGAAGATGAAAAGGGATGTTGAACAAAGAACCACTACCTCAAGGAGATCAGGCAGATTGAGGAAAGAGATGGATGAAGAAAAGATTCTTGAGGAGGGACAAGATTCTATGGAAAAGGGAAATGTTCCTATTGATATACTTGAAGATGACATCTCTGCAAACAAGGATGATGAGAATGTTTCTTCAAAGAAGAAAAGGTATGTTTCTTCTTCTAGCTCTGACTCGGATGACCTATTTATTTCCAAGAAAATGAGAAAAGCAACCCCTATTAGCCCTATTAAATAAATTTTTAATGCTTATGATAACAATGATAGTGGTAGTGAAAATTTTGATCAAAGGAATGAATTGTTAGAGGAAAGAGACATCTGGAAAGAACTTCAAGAGGAATTGGACAGAATCAAAACCCTAGAAGAACAGGTAAAAAAGTATGAAGAGAGGGAGATAGAAAAAGAAAGAGAATACAGGAATTAGAGGAAAGGATTCAGACATAGAATCAAGGGTTTAAATTGGACTTGTTAGCACAATTGGCTGTTAGCAAGATCAACTCAGATGAGGAGAAGGAACCCCTTCCATTGTTTCTTGAGGTAAGAACTCCAACATACTATACTATTGTTTCATTGGGTTTTGAGTTGTTGAAAGTCACTAATAGGTCAAAACAAGACACGGAGAATTGGGATAAAGAAAAGAAAAAAATTAATGAAATAATTGAGAACCAAAATCTTGAAATTAAGAAATTAGAACAAAGATGGCAAGCATAATTGATAGGGCAATGGGAATCATTGAATGTAGACCACCTTCAAGGGTTTATACATTGTTTTTAAAGGAGAAATTTCTTAGTTATGAATTCAATAGATTTGTTAATGACCAACCAGCTCTGCAATCTAGATACAATTTCTTCAGTTATTTTCAAGAGGTTAGTCTAGAACAATAAGATCAGCTACGTGAGTTTTGTTTGCACAACTACCTGATGGAGGAAGATATAGAGTAGAATCGCTCCATAAATGTTGGAGATTTATAGCTGAGGGCAGTGATATCATACCTAAATAATGAAAAGTTGAGAGGAGAATTAATGGATAGATATGAAGAATATGAGAAGAAGGTATCACTACCAATCAGAAAAGAAGCACTTAACCCTGAAGATATCCTTACAAACTGGTATAGACTTCTCTCTCATAAGGGCCTAGGAAAAATCATCATGGATTTAAGAATAAGGGATCATAGAAGGAAACAAAGAATGATGGGATCCATGTTACAAGGTTGTGTTAGATATGTGCAAAGCAGATGGATCAGTTTGACACCTACTCTTCAACAGAAAGAACTTCATTCCTTACACAACTTTATGAACATGTCTGAAAGATTACATAGGTACATTCAAATTTTAGAGAATAGAGGTGTGACATGGTTTCCTCTCACCTACCATCCACCTCTACTCTTATATCCAGTTCCATACTGGATAGGAGAAAAGGAAGAGGAATGCAGGACTGCATAAACTATCAAACTACAAAGGCTTTCAGACTACAATGGGTTCTATCTAAAATAGGGTGAGGTGTCAGGGTAGTTATGGACTTGAGACAAATATTTTTACATTATAATTCATTTCCCTAGGTATTTGTTTGAGTATTTTTTCTTGAGGGCAAGCAAAAGGTCAATTGGGGGGAATGATGGGCCACAGAATTAGTCTCTTTTATGTTGATTTTTATGCTCTAAAGACTCCTTTCATAGCATCCTTTAAGACATTTATCCATGTTTGCACAATGATATGTTGACCTTCTTTATGCTTTTAAGATATGAACTTATAATATTAATATGGAATGTGATGATCATATTATCTAATGAATGAATTAGATATGGATAAGTATAAAAGTATAAGTGAGATGTTTTTATGGTTAGTCATGGAAAATGCTTGTGGTATATGTTTTGGGAACTAATTATATGTGTAGAATTGGATGTGTCACGATGGATCGAGCATTTGTAGTAGGTTGCAGACAAAGGAGTTAATAGAAGTATGAGTTTCAATGCCAAGAATGTAGAGACAGCTGAAGACAATTATGGAGCATCATGGATAGCAATAAATTAAGAAGTGGATTTGTTTCAAATATGATTATGGATGTTGTTCATGCATCAGACTTCTAATTTGATTTGAATTCTTCTTCTTATAGTTAGTTAGAATAAGAATGTGATCTTGACTCCACGACCTAGTATCTAGTCACGGTAGATGATCAGAGTTAGTTAACTAATAAATAAGGTTCTCTCTCCACTCTTATATAGTAAGGGGGAAAATGAGATATATAAGGTAGCAGATTTAAGTTGTAGATAGTTCAGTTATCATTTCCTTTTCTATGTGTAAAGACTCAAGCATGTTACATTTATGGAATACAATCTGGCTATGACAAAAAGGATTTCGTTGTTGAACAATTTGATATGAGTTGATTCTGTGCATGGAATAAGTTAAGTTTTGATATGTGTTACAAAGATACGTAGGATCTGGATTAGATTTGTTTTCAGATAAGGAAGACAGTTTCTTGAGCTGGCCACTCAAGGTACTAATTCTCTCTGTGTTTATTTCATTTCAGTTAATGTTGGTTTATTAGTTTTTTGTTAGCCATAATTTGAATTCAAGTTAGTGTTATGATTTGATCAAATAGATATATTTCATAAACATATGCATATTAGTGTGTTTACAAATCCTTCAGAGGTCAGAAGTTAGTCATTTCATTATTGTCGAGTCATTAAGTTAATTCTACCGTTTCCCTGTTATAATAGTTATCCACAGACCTTGTTGTAGCTACCCGTAGCAACTAGATTTATAGTTGTTTCCACTATTTGTAATTCTGTTAATTCCAGAAAACTAGATTTATTTGTTTAAAGGTTAAGATAGAATGATTTAAGAACCATATGAACCCTGAAGGCATATACTTTGCAAGTACCATCATAAGCTTACTCTCCTTGGTTGATAATTCAATGTAGGAATGCATAGTGATAGAGTGGACTGTTCAGATAGGTTTTCCCCCTGAATTAGTTAAGTCTACAACACATTAATCTTCCTCTACACATGGCTAGTTTAAGTCCATCCTTACAATTGAATTCTAAAACTCATGGGTGAACGGTCTAATCAATCATATCTTCCATACCTCAAGACTTCGATAAAACCAATTTCTGCTTTGAAAGGTCATTAGTAGATGAGAGTACCCTCTTGGAGATAGACTTTTTGAAGACTAAACCATTAACATCTATCATGGTCTAGGCCTCATCACCCTCCATTGACATCCACATAGCATCCCACAATTCACAAGTCCGATTTGGTAAAGACATGGTTGCAAAAAGAAGCGAAAGGGAATAGATCCTCCTAGTCATTCCTTATTCTAAACATTCCAAACATTTCTTCCAACACATCATCCAATCGACATCACCCCTAATCATTTCCATGTCATCCTAATCACTACCCTAACCATACCCTAATCATCCTTAACCCGTCTAATCATCCAATCAATCCCACACTCTATCATATTCCTAGTCATGCCATCTCATCATTCATCCTAGTCAAGCACTCGTCAACATGATCCTAATCCAACAAGATGATATCCAACAATATGAAGACATGTGTCATTCCATGCCAATCCTAGAAAACAAGGTTCTAACACCACAAACCTCTTCATAAGATTATCCAAGTCCACATTGGCAGTAAGACAAAGTCCCTTCACACTCCCATGCTATCTTTGACAAGGGAACATAAGTTTACCTCATCCATCCTATAAGTACATTCTATCACCGCTCCACCTCATGCTAATCACAAGTCCACATTATCTACCCTCATTGTCCATCCACTATATTGTCCTTCCACCCCTCCACCTATAAAAGATGTGACCCAAGGACTACAAGCAAGGAATCAAACATTGCTATGTCATCCAACACATATGCTTTGACATATAAAAGAGTCACCAAACATCATGCCAAGTCCTTCAATCCAACCATGTCATTTGCAACCCATCGAACCTACCCACAAGTCATCCTCCACTCAAAGTCAAGAGCATAATCCTAAGCATGAGGAAACATTACCCCCTCATCCACATCAAGATCAAACCCCCTCCATTCCACCCATCCACAACACACTTAATCCTATTCATGATCAAGCTCCCATTTATGATCACGATCCCACTTATGATCAAGAAGGCCATGATGATCCATTTAGCCAACTCTATGCATTCCATGGTCAAGAGCTTAACACCTCATCCATCTATGATCCAACCACTCCCACTTGTCATGATGAGACATGTGCCTCCCAAGAACACATAACCATAGAAGATCAAACAAATAACTTGGATCTACATGAACATAATAAAGATCCTAATGATCCTTCTTCATCCACTATCCACCCCACTTCAAGTCCACCATCATATCCTATCTGTCTTACCACCTTCATGATGTAGATAGGTTGTCATTGATGTCAAAAAGGATACTTGGTGGAGTTGCTTCATGTTGTTCATCATGTTGAGGTGTCTTTAGAGGATTTCAGGTTGTCATGGATGTTGGTATGGTCTTCATGTCAAGATGTTCATTTCAAGAGTTCAAGATATCATTTTAGTTCATTCACCATGTTTCATGCTTCAAGATGTCATGAGTTATTATGGTGTTCATAATCATGATGTTGTAGCAGTAGTATATGGTAGAAATCAAGATGTTTGTTTGTTTCAACAAGAGGCTTCACATGAATGTGTTCTTGCTTCATCCTTTGTCAGGAGATAACTTGTTCATAAGATGACTCTGAACAAGATAATGTTGTCTATTCACATGCCCTGATGTATTTGATGTTTTGATATTATTTGTCTACATTTGATGATTACTATGTCTCAAGGTGTATTGTCGTGTTTGCAAATGTAACATGATTTACATACTGATCTTCCATTCAGAGAGTTTGGAGTTGCTTCATGTTTGTGATAAGATGCAAGGTAGAGAAGACACAAAGATTATGTATCATGAAGGATGATGATAGTAATATATTAGTGATGTGTCTTGTTTTTATATGGTGATGGAGTTATCAAAAGGAGTTGCTCATATGGAACATCACAAGATCATTAAATAGGAGATCTTAAGTTCTATTGGTATGATGTTTGAGTTAAGATATTGAAAAGTTTGCTTGTTGGTATGATGCTTAGTTTGGGTGTTAATGATGCTATGTTGATCTTTCATATGTTGAGGAGGATGATCTATCAAAATCCATAGATTGGATGGTGTTCACATTGACTTCACAGGTTGATCATGTTCATATGTCTCAAAAGTTGGTATGGCTTAAGTCTCATATGGAGTGATCCTCATTATGTTTGTCAACATTTAATATGTCGTCATCAAGATCTCTATCTCTTGATGTTTCACTTCCATTCAATATTGCTTCATGATTGCTTTGCAACAAATTTCAAGTCTCTAAAAGCCCTAAAAATTAGATCTAAACCCTAAATGGCTCTCATAATAATCCTATGTATATGCCTTTATGTTTCTTTGGTGCTCATCATGTTTAAAAGTTCCTTTTGTTATATTTGTTCATTGACCCACTGTTGCAGGTCATGCCACTAAAGATGACCAGTCTAAGGAGTTCTTAGTCATATATTCAACTGGCCCCTTTTGACCCTTCAACTTGTAGCTTCAGTCTTCCTTAATGAGCGATGGATGCTTTGTTGAAATCGATGGTTCTCTTTGAAAGCACAAAGGGCGCGAAAAACTTGATCAATGACCATCGTTTAAACTTAGACCTCGCTCTCATGTGCTTTGTATTTGACGTTCTTGTGACTATCAACATGCCTTTGACTGCAGTTGAGATATTTTTCTAAATCTATTTTTATCTATTAAAGTGGCAATTTTTGTTGGAGTTTTTAAAAGCAATTTTTTTGAAGATTCCATCTATTTTTTTATCTTTCGTGGCAGAGGAGATAAAAGAGGAAGATTTTTTTATAAAATGAGTGAAGTGTTGTTTTTATTTTTATGAGTGAAGTTTATAGGCTTTTTATGCCTTTCTTTTTCTATTCTCATAAGGGATGAGTAGTGGGTCCGAATATGTTTTTTTTTTATGTAGATGGACAGATGAAGATTTATTTTTTACAGAGACTAAATGGTTTGAAGATTATTTGTTGCAGATTGAAGTTTGTAATGAGGAATTTGAAAAGTGTTTTTTGCAGGTGAATTGATTTATTGAATATTGAAGATATTCAATAAAAAATGATGAAATTTTTATGTGAAGGGAAAATAAATCAGTGAAAAAAGAATATGAAAGGTTATGTGAAGAAGAGAGGATTTTTGCAAATTCATTGTGATTTTGATGAGCAAATATATGCAGAGTTGGAGAAGATGATTTTGTAGAGGAAGATAATCTAATTATCATTTTTGCAGATGAAAACGATTAGGTAGAATATGAAAGGTCATCTCTTATTTATTGGCTTTGTAGGCGCATTGATGGATTTTGTGTGGTGTGGATCAATATGCAGTGTTGAAGACAATTTTATGAAGATTATTTTGAAGAGAAAGTACAGATGAATCAAATGATTTGAAGGATGTATGAGATCATGTGAAGAAGATTATTGTGTAGTGATTGTATTTACATATTTGTGTGAGTGGTGAATTACATGGTATGTAAAGGTACAAATCAGATTGACTTGCAATCATATCTTGCACACTTTATTTGATAATGGAGATTGTATTTACCAGTAAGGTAAATTTATGCCAGTGAGGCCTTGTATCAACTAGTGAGGCATAGTGTATGCCAGTTGTGATAGGTAAAAATCAAGTTAATAAGATCAAGCATACAAATGAAAGCCTAATCCTACCACCATTAAAGAATTGAATCCAAGTGAAACCAAAAACATACAATTCAAGAACAAGATCACCTAGATTGTATGATTCCTTATTTGTGATGTGTATTGCTTCTCAACAATGAGCAATGATGAAGATCAAAGTTGCCATGATGGATGGATGCTAAAGTGCTCAATATGCTCAGGATGATAATGTAGACGCTGTATGAAAATGATAGATTGATGAAGTATGAAAGGAGAGGGTGTTTATATAGACCTCAACTAAAATCAATCAACGGTAAAGATTTGGTGGCTATGTGAATGGCTGAAATGAATTGATAATCATAGGTGAATTTGTAGATGACAAGTGGAGGGAAGATAAGGCTCATGTGTGATTGTGTACATAAAAAGTACTACATGTGAAAAATATTAAATAAAAAGTATAGTACCACACATGTTTCAAATAAAAGAGGCACACATGTCGGCTTGTGATGAGATGAAGATAAGTGATAAGAGAAATTAATTAAATAAATAGAATTTATTTAATTAATTGGAAAATGGGATTATGAAGGGAATTTTAATTAAATAAATAAAATTTATTTAATTAAAATAGATAGAAATAGAGATAATTAAATATTATTTAATTATAGATTAGAGGAAATAGATAATGAATAAATTAAATAAATATAAATTTATTTAATTAATAGAAGAAATAGGTGATTTTGATGAATAGAGAAATTGCTCAAGTGTGTTAGACAAATACAGATGATAGATAATGCAATGTTTGATACTAATGATAATTAGGTCAATTTTACGTGTCTACATTTTGCCCCTCTTTGATACAATATTCGTTAGAACGTTGTGTCAAAGAAGATACGATAATTCGCTCAATAAACAAGGTGATGGCCCAGTGTAATTGACAAGTGATGCCCCCTCGAGAGGTAAGCCAGGCTAACCAAGAAGGGCTGGGTTGGCTCATGATAAGATGAAAGGATAAATATCCTATGCTAATGGTATTATGATGACAGCAATGCACATAATGGTAATGTATGATAATGCACAATATCTAGATGAGAATGATAATGATATGTACCTATGTATGCCTAACACACTTGTTGTGCAGGATATATACGAGGGAAATGAAGAAATATGAATGAAGATGGAGGGAAAGATTGAAGTTGGTTGAGGACTATATAGGAATATGATGGAATGGATAGATGGTATGACAGATTTTAAAGTAATTTCTCAAAGGTAAAGAAATGCAATCCTTATGTTTGATATAGCATATGGATGTTATGCACCAGGGTATAAAGGACCAAAGTGTCGAGATATCCAATGCATAACTAGCACACTACAATCTTGTCTAAATGTATGAGGTCAAGATGTTAAACCAACATACACAAGATATGAATAGCATCTAGTGTTCTAGGATGGACTTTGAAGCTACAAGCAAAGATTTGAGCTTATCTCCGCTACACATAATGACACCTTGTTGGTTATATGTATGGAAATAGTCTTAGCATAGAATAGTCTCAATGCATAAGAGACTATTTAGTTTCTCAGATGCAAAAGATATTGATATGCAAGATGCTAATCCCAACACGTAGAAGATACCAATACACATAGGAAGAGAATAAGATCATTCCACAAACATAGCATATGAAAGCAATATGACCATGCCCCATTCCATACTTCATCGCAACATACCAAGATATGATAGATCAAGGCAGTCGTGATTAAGCATGGGAAAGGGACAAAAGATAAATCAAAAGATAAAATAAAAGATTGTCATCATGTTCTCTTGCCAAGTTTAAATGCTCTTGGATGGATTTTAGCTGGCGCCTTGTTGAGAGGAAAGATACATCCTATTAAAAGGCTAAAGATGTTGATAAAATTATGCTATAGAAAATGTTGGCTTAAGGCATGCAAACAAATAGCTTTTGGCTTATCCCTGATTTGTTATAGTGCTTGAGCTTTCTCTAATACACATAGTCTGCTTCTTGCTTGAGCTGGTCAAAGAGAAGAAGATGGAAGATGAAAGAAGAGGAAGATGGGGTGGATCATCTGTGCTTGCGTACTGGATATTTCCTTTGTATTCCAGATTGCCTACATACCTTGTCTCCATGAGATCAAAGCACATTACGATAGTGATGAGACATGATGAATATGTAGTTCTGGGATTATTGATGATGTACATGATGAAAGATAGAAGAAAGTGAGATGAAATATTGGAGGATGATTAGAAGAAAGATGAAAGATGGATGATGAGAGAAGGACTATCATCTATGCTTGAATCAGAGTGCTTCCTTCGCATCTCAGATTGCCTACATACCCTGTCTTTGAACGATAGAGATGTGATGTAGTTCTTGTTTATTGTGTTGATGGTTGATGACAAAGTATCAAGTGTATTTCTTGGATTTTTGTGATGTTTTGATTTTTTGGGGTTTTTTTTGTGTTCTAGTTTTTTTTTTGGGTTTTTTGTTGTGTTTTGGTTTTGGTTTTGGATGTTTGTTGTGTTTTGGTTGTTGAAATGATATGAGCTAGAATTTTAGATATCCACTTCCAAATAGACTCAACAAGTGCCCCCAGTGTGGGATGAAGTTTATTAGGAAGATGTTGCAATGGATGTGTTTATGCGGAGAGTATGCTAAGGTACCAAATGATATCTGAACCCCAACAAAGTCCAAACTACAACAACTAGCATGGCAGAGATAAGGGCAAAAATGCTTTTATTATGGATGGATAAGGAATAATGGGTTGCGATGTTTAGATAGGAAAGATAGTGGGTTATGATATGGATTATGGAGGCAAGATAGTAGATGATGTTGTGGAAAGCTGTGATCAAACAACTAGATAAATGATGGAGGTTGGTCTCTACACATAGCACCTATTTGCCAGGTTTTCACTATGGTACTTATCCAAGGCACTTATTTACCAGGTTTTCACTAGAGGATGAATTATTTATCTTGTACTATTTATTATTACTATTATTATTTGTTATCCAAACCGCCACAAGGTGGTTTTCACTATTGGATGTTTTTTTATTTTAGATGGGATGACAATTACACATGACGCCTATTTGCCAGGTTTTCACCATGGTAATGGATAGGATGACTCAAGTGTCTACTTCCATGAAGATTGATAATCTCATTAGAGAATGATGTCATCGCATTGGCCATGTCAAGTGTGCTCATAGATGTTGGTAAAGGGGATTGCATGAAAGGGAGATAGATTAGGTGGATAGTGGATTATGAAAGGTTTGTGTAAGGATGGATGAAAGGGGATGGAAGGTTTATACAAAAGCATGGACATAGGGAAGGTGATTGGGCAGATATGTAAGATAATAGATGAAGGATAGGGAGATGGAGGTATGTGGAAATGTTGCGGAATGGAAGGGAACCATGACCAATGGTTGCACACACCGTGATAAACATTTAAGGTTTGGATAGAAAGGTGGTGTAGGAAGCAAGGGGGATGTTTGTTTATGAGGTGAATGATGGAATGATTTAGGAACCCACATAGACTTAGTATTTTTATTATTTTTGCTTTGCTTGTGGGCTTTTTGGATAGAACGGAAATTTAGGATGAAAGTGGACGGTTGGGATTCTTGAAAGGAGGATGAGGATGCCTCATTCAGCTTGCCTGCTTGTTTTCTTAGGAACCTAGACCATTTTGGTCTTGGACTCTTCTTGTGGAGTTATGGGCTCAGATGGCTCTTTGGATGGATTTTGACTTGATTTTTCATACTGATGCCCTAAGGCATGAGGATCTTTAGAATTTTTTAGAGGACTTTTAGCTTTAGGGGTAGAGGCATCCAAATTTTTATTTTTGAATCCCATGGGTTTGATGGAGGTGGAGTTGGTGGAATGAGTGGAAGCTTTATGTTTAGACAACATGTGTGTTTTTGGTCATGATTGGGATTGTAAGGGTACTTAGTGATAGGGGGATAATTAAGTCTTGGGAGTAACAGTGGTAAGGAACATGGATGAATATTAGGAGTTGGAAGAAGTGGAGGTAGATCAGATGGTGTAAGGTGTATGGTCACATGCTTTTGTGGTTTGTAAGATAGCAGAGGTAGGGTGGATGATGGAAGTTTAGAAGTTGGAAGTAATGGAGGTAAAGTAGATGGTGAAGGATGTACGGTTACATTCATTTGGGGTTTATGATATGGTTTTTGATGGGAAATGGTGGATTTAGAATGGATGGAGGGATTACCAACATCTTTAACTTGGGGAGGTATGTGACTGACACTGGGACTAGGGGTGTTTTGGGAACTAGACTTAAGTTCATCATTAGATGGAGATGAAGGGGTGGTAGAGATCATGAAGATGGAGTTTTCCCAGAAAAGGTCAGTGATATGAAGGGAGGAATCATCGATGGTATTGGAGTTAGAAGGTCCAGCTTTTGTATCAGAAATGTATGTGGATGAAGATGCTTGTAGTGTGTATTCACCTAGACCTTGTTCAGTATACTTGATGAGATTTGGAGTGGCATTGCTAGATGATGGCTCAAGTAAAGTGGATGGATCAACATAAGATGAATATGGATAGGCTTCAGTGTTAATGGGAATACAATTGGGATTTTGATATTTGGCTTGAAAGGCGTGACAAAACTCAAATGGATTGGGATCGGCATAGATGGTAACTTCAACACCATTATGTGGAAACTTGAGACACTGATGGTATGTGGAAGGAATGGCTTTAAGTGCATGGAGCCATGGGCAGCCAAGGACAATGTTATAGGGAAGGTCAATATCAAGAACTTGACAACAGGTGTCAGTAGTAATAGGACCAACTTGGATAGGTAGATGGATGACTCCTTTAGTATCTCTCTCATCATCATCATATGCTTTGATGGTAATGACCTTGGAAATGTCAATGTTCTTCTCAAAATATCCCAATTGTTTTATTAGTTTTAGAGAGCATATATTGAGACTAGCTCCACCATCCACTGGTATTAGTTTGATATGGCATTGGTTTACAAATACTTCTATGTGGAGGGATTCATTATGTGATGGGTTAATGGATGGTCGAAGATCTTTGTCAGAGAAGGTGAGATGGCAAGGGGCTACAATACTAGCTATCATAAATTGAAATTGTGTGGTATCAATATTGTTAGGCACCGAAGACTCTTGGAGTGCTTTTTCAAGGATAGCTTTATGAGCGGGGGATATACAAAGAAACTCTAGGATGGAGATGTGTGCATGAGTTTTGCCAAGGTGATCAAGGATATTATAACTAAAAGGTGGTCAAGGAGGATTGATTGGTGCTCCTTGAATGTTAACACGGCCTCTTCTAGTACTTACAACACAATCAGGTGCTTTGCCTTAGATAGTGATGCTAGAAATGCAAGCTTGGTCAATGTGGCCAATCATGGATGACTCATAGTTGTAATGGATAGCATTCCCAGTATGGGGGTTACTTGTCTTATCATGAAGTGGAAGTGGATTATTGAAAGCATCTAGATCATAGTTCAAAGTTGGTTGATGTGCCAGTTGTGATGTTGGTGGTGTGATTTTAGCTAGACCTTGGTCAATGCAATCTTGAATGACATGTTTTAATTGCATGCAACCATTGGTTTTATGTCCTTTGACTCTATGGTATTCACAATATTCTTTCTCTTTGTACCAAGGAGCTTTGAAAATAGGTACTGCATTAGGTGGAGCTTCAGGTAATGTGATATCTCCCACTTGGAGAAGTTTATGAAAGATTACCTCCATGGGTTCCCCTAAAGGAGTAAATTGTCATCGATGTGTTGGATTTGCTCTTGGTCAATTTCGTTGGAAAGGTTGGTTAGTTGTAGATGCATCTTGAATTTCAATGGGAGCTTTCACTATTTGTATGTTCTTTGCATCCACAATACCATCATTAACAACATTTTTGTTTTTGTTCCAAAAGTGGGTTTTGTCATTTGAAGATTAAGGATTGTCTTTGTTGTCTCTAAAAATCTTGATGGTGCCCTTAGCAATTAAAGCTCACTCAATGGTGGTTCCTTTGGAGATGAGTTCATCAAAGTTGCTAGCACTTTGCAATTGCAATTGGAATGAGAGATTAAGATGAAGATTTTGTACAAAGATGTCAAGCTATTATTTCTTAGGTATTTGCCATGATAATTTGCTAGCCATGTTACACCATCGTTCGGTAAATGAGGAGAAAGTTTTACCATTGCGTTGTTTGTTATTAACAAGATCATTCATATTCACTTCATGTCCAATGTTGAAAGAGAAATGGGATCAAAATTTATGCGCTAATTCCTCAAAAGTCTTGATTCCCAGAGATAAATGAGAGAACCATTCAAGAGCTTGTCTCGCTAAGCTTCAGGGGAATGGTCTCAAGAGATATGTGTCATCTTGAGAAACATCAAGACATGCAACTTACAATGCTCTAAGATGGTCATCCAGATTACCTTTCCATTTATATTTGTCAAATTGTGGCAGAAAAGGTGTCATGTGAAGTGACTTGTCAAATGGATAAGGGCATATGTCTCCCAAGGAAAATGTCTTCTTGTTTTGTCCTACTACCTTGTTAACCATTTGTTCAACATCCACTTGAGATAGTTGATGTTGTTTCAAAGGGGGTTGTTGGTTTGGAGGTGGAGTGTAATATGGTGTATAATGTGGCTTCTGTGAAATGTATGAGGGTATGACCATTTGTTGAGGTTGTGTGCTCACATCATATGTCAAAGGATTGGTATGTGACACATATGTATTTGAGGATTGTTGTCCTTGAGACACAAGTGGTGGTTACATATATTGCAATGGGTTGACTCCAAGGTTTTGCATCACATGGGAAGTAGAGGATGGATTGACATTGGTCAATTGTTTTGGATTGAAGGTTGGATTTGTATTATGGTAAGTAATGGAAGGATTGGTGGATGAAGATGGATGGACATTTGGGTTTATGTTTTGGACAACATGAGTGCTTTCAAATGGATTGGTATATGTCATATGTTGGGTGACAATGGGTAAGCTTTGGGTTGCATAAGATGGATGGATGTTTTGCAAAGGATTATGTGGAGGTGTAGTAAGTGATGTAAGTTGATCAACATAAGAGACAACGGTGCTTGGATGGGCTTGTGATACAATAAATAGGTTGCTTATGTCAATGAGACTAACATTGGAATTATATTGTGTGTTGGATGTGTTCATAGAAATCATGGAGACCATATTAGAAGTGGTAGGAACATTAGTTTGGGGTGTGGTTTCCACATGTGATGCAATAGGAGTAGAAACTTGTAATGGCTTGTGATATTGGGATAGCTTGTGAAACTTGTAGAGTTTGTGGTATAGGGATAGCTTGTGAAACTTGTGGAGTTTGTACTTGTGAAACATGGGCAGCTTGTGATACTTGAGGAATGGATATGGTCATGGTAGAAGCAAGGGTATGTTGTGAAACATGGAAAGGTGGAAAGCTCAAATTTTGTGAAAGGTAAGGAAGTACCTTAGTTGGAGTTATCAAAGGTTCTAAAGTGTACTCCATACTATTTAGGGGAAAATTGGATTTATTAATGTTTTGGTGTTTAGATGTTTAAATCCACCTCTCCACTAAACATTGAGGGATCTAGGGTCCAATGGCGAGCACTATCATACCCTAGGTCACTTACAAATGTAGGGAAACTTGGATTAGGGAATTCAATTATTAATTTTCCTTCTCTTATGTCCAATTAACCATTAAAAACCTAATTATGCAAATACAAAAACAAATTGATGAATAACGGAAAAAATATCTTGCAGACAGGAGTAAAATATCAAATCACAGAATACCTATTTTTGGGGTTCTGAGGCAGAACAGTCAGGGACACTGGAGCGGCCACCCAAGTCCAAGGTACCAGTTTCTTCGCAGAATCCAGACCTCCTTCTGACACTGATCTTTCCTGTAACTTCTATTTCCTGAAACTCAGATGTGGAGGACACTAGAGCGAGTGCCCAAGTCTTAGAAGTGCTCCTATGTCCTGCTTTTCTTCAGATCATGAATCCTTGATGCCTGCCAATCCTTCCTACAACTCCACTTTTCCCAAGTGCGACACCAATAACTTGCAATCACAAGACTTGGTTTGGGGGTTGTGGTGTTAAGAGGCTTACCTTAATCAAACCCCGGAGGACACTTAAGTCTCCAAACACCATTTTTAGATAAAGAGTGCGTGCCCTTGTGAGGTAGAGGCAAAAACCAAAGGAATCAATGATGAAAACACAATATTATGTCACCTTGTAGTGAAGCTCTCATGGGAGGAAGATGCTCTTCATGCCATGAGGGAATTGATGCTCAAATCTGCAAATATCAACACACAAAACATACAAGTCTACTCTTGCAACACAATGACAGCCTTGAATCACATTAAGAACACAATAGCTCGCTAGTAATCATCTAGTTTACAAATGAATGCCTAAGCATGCTTATATATGCAACTAAAAAAACTCCCACCAAGGTTTTCAAAATTCAAACTTACTGTGTTGGCAAAGGGACCTAATAATGGTCACAAACTGACACTTAGAAATTAGGGCTACCCTAGAATAGGGTAGGACTAGGGTGCATGTACCCAAGTCCTCCCCCCTATTTTGGGTAGGGTACAGCTCAAGGGGTCCACCTAGGTCCAATTTGCCATGGAACCTAGGTCTCATTCCATCGGGGTGTCAAAATATGAACTAAGATGTCCTAAATGCATACTAAAGACCCGAGAGCTAAACCTTATGAGGGAAAATCCCCCAAGGGGACATTTTTTGACGTTACATTTAGCCCCCACTTTAATGTATGTATAAACGCAAGGCTAATACATGCATTAAAGTCAGGTCACAAACACAACAAACACACCAAGCACAGAGAAGACACGCCAATCACATAGAAGACAGTAACAGGCATGCAAACATGGAGAAGATAGTTATAGTCACGCAAAACACAAAGAAGACAATCAATGCATAGAAGACACATTAATGCATGGAAGATAGAAATGATATCTTTTCTTTTCTTTTTCTCACATATATATGAAATGCAGATGCAAGTACTAGAAAGTAAACAATCCTCCCATAATACAAGATGCACTCATCAAGCAAGTCTTTAGACTATATATATGGGGCAACACACATACAAGACATGCAAAACCTCCCAAAATGTAGGATGCACTCATCGAGCAAGTCTTTAGACTGCATATGGGGCAACAAACATGCCACACAAAACAAGCACGCCAAAACACACACACTTGAAGACATGGAGAAAACACGGCAGACAAGCGATGGAGTGTACCTATTTGTAGGTCCAACACCATCTTAGGCACATTATAGGCACACACCGATTATTGGGTTTCACCACAACAATTGCCGAAGACACGCTTAAGGGTTGAGTTAGTCACAGAACCACTCCCCGCCTCCGCAGAGGACTTTTGAAAATGATAAGATGATGCAATCTTCTCTGAGAAATACACCATCCCTGCCTCCGCAGAGGGCTTAAGATAAAAAGGATATATGTGATATCCCACCTCCGCAAAGGGCTTACATGATTGATTGATTGATTGCAAACAAACATAGGATGGAGGATGCACTCATTGAGCAAGTCTTTTGACTGCACCTGAGGACAAGCACATAGCTAACATCTACAATAGATAGCTTACCTTATATATGCCCCCACCTTAAGGTGGTTGATATCAGTTATCGATATCAAGCACGTTAAGGTAGGAAGAAAAATACACAAGGGAACATTGACTTTCACAAAGCCAATCCCCCTCGAAGGTGACATGTACTTTACGATCACCAAATGTTCCCACAAACACATCCCTGCAAGAAACATGTTAGTGTCTACTTAATCATGATAAATAACAACATCAATGCATATGATTAACCACACAAAGAGCCAAGGTTATACAACAAATTCAGAGTTCGAGGATAACCGTACGGCTATACCATGAAGCTCTCTAAATCGAGTACCGCCAAGGCTAGATTCAAAGGCAAGTAAAGGTCCATAGAGTAGTAGTATTGTTAAGGTTTGTAAATGTGATAGAAACATCATCAAATTCACTACGCAAAAAAAATGAGTGCTTCAACTAGCCAAGCGTCAGATAAGATATACAACCCTATTGTCATATTAGGAACTAAGTCCATTTTTTTATTGCTCTTGAAAGGGACACTAGGTCTGCATCACTATAAATGTTTTTCATCATCTGCCCACTAGATGGAAACACTAGAGGAAGGGAAACAATAAATAAGAGAGGAGAAACAAGTGTCTTAGGGATAGTCATGTAGGAGGGTGCCCCCAAGTCAGAACCACAACACTATGTCTGCAAGACACAACACACAACAATGAAATCAAAGAGAGGCAATTTAGAAAAATGATGATACAAATAGAAGAAGGTCAAAAAAAGGCACCCTCCTAGTATCTCAAACCTTACGGGAAAATTTAAGGTCATCCTAAGAGGCCTAAACAACACATAACACATCAAGGGGGAAGCACATCATGAGAGAGATAAAGGGTTAGAGATACGTACCTGTAGGGCCCCTGGTGGGCTAGAGGTTGTCTATAAGTAAATCATCATCATCATCTTCCCACTCCCTAATGATGGAGGATAGTGGGACATATGGTACCATATCCAAATTCATATCTTGTTCATCATGTTGTTCATCATTAGGATCATTATTGTTTGGTTGTTGGGATCAATGTTTTCTTGTTGAGAAGCAAGGTTTATAGCATATTCTTGCCTTCTTTTTATTCTTTCTCTTGCTTTTTTGTTTCTCTTTCTTCGACCACTTATCTCTTGTAAGATAGGGCCTTGCTCTTTCATAGGTTTTTGCAAATTAGAAGATGAAGTACTGGGATCAAACCTCATTTGTCGCGGTGGAACATTTTGTTGTTGACAATGACCTCCTAATCCTTGTAAGGATTTTGGGGGAGGAACCTCAGCATAGGGACCTTGTCCCTTCATTCTAAAGTTCTCTTCACATGTGGGTTGTTTCTCTTTTGTTATTTCTTGTATAGGAGGACTGGATATTTCAGTTTTATCCCAAAAGTAATTCAACTTGTAATGTGTTTTCTGAACCAAAGGATTATACTTGTTGCGAGGGACGGTGATTATACGGCCATCTAGAGGGAATTTTAGATAATGGTGTATTATTGAAGGGATAGCTTTCATTTATTTTAGCCAAGGATGTCCCAATTTAATGCAAAAGAGGTCACAAATAGGGACAACATCAAACCATTGTTTGACATGTTTTCCGGATAGTGTTACCAACAATGATATTTTACCCAAACGCTTGATAAAGGTTCCCTTATGTGTCTTGATCATCATGCTCGAGAGGTCATAAGAACCTTGCATTAGTTTATGTGAAAAGAACAACTCCTCAATGGAAACATTATTCATGCAATTAGGATCAATAAGAGTTCCATCCACAAGATTTCCCATTATTTTCATAGTGATGTAAAGAGGTCCATCAGAATCACCGATTGTTCTATCATGAGGTGTAAAAACAATTTCAGGTTCAGGTGCTTTTCTTTTCATGTAAGCTCTAGGAGGGAACCTATTATTGTTATTGTGATTAGAGGCCATGTTTATATTCTAGAATCAATGCCAAATCAGATTTTGAAATCTTTTCAAAATTGGTGCAAAAGACGAGCAAAAATAGCCTAAAATGCTTGATTTTCGATACGTTTTCAATGCCAATGAATGAAAAAAGGGTGTTGTAAGTATTTCAGTCAAAGGAAGCAAGTTATATGTCTAATATTAGTCCAAAACTGCAATAATCTCACTCTCAACACACTCTTGATGCAAATCTAAGATAATGCCAAGTTAAACTATAGTGAAAATATGTCAAAATAGGCACTTTTTCACCAAAACTCACTGCAAGAGAGCATAACAAAGGGTGTTGTGAGGAAAATTATGATGGAAAGAAAACAATATCAGTAATAACATCCACTTAGTGCCAAAATATATAACACAACACACTTTTAGTGCAACTTAAGGTAAAACCCTAGTGAAAATATAGCAAAAATAGGCTATTTTTCACAGTTTTTCAACTCCAAGACCTAGCAAAAGAGGTGTTGTAAGGAATTTTAGGAGGGAAAGAAAATTATATCAATAATATTAGTCACCTTAATCCATAAAAATAATCACAACACACTTGGAGTGCAAACTAGGTCAAACCCTAGGGTAAAAATAACCAAAATCTGTAGATCTCACCGAATTTTCACTACAAGAGCCCATTAAAAGGGTGTTGTGAAGTTTTTTATGAGGGGAAGAAAATGATTACCCTAATAACAGAAAAATAATGTCAAAATACATTTCACAACACACCTATGGTGCAAGTTTATAAAGTCGATAAGGCCAAATTTTTGTTGTTTTTGAAGCCCTAGGTTTGAGGTGTTGGGACAAAATGCTATGCGAATGTTTTGAAGTCTGATTTATGATGGAACTTAAATATTCTCAGATATAAAAAATGATTTTCAATCTTGAACACGCAAAATGCTCATGCAAATTTAATGAAAATGCATCAAAATTGCTAGTTTTGTTAAAATTTTCTATGCAAAATTGTAAATATTTTAAATCTAAATGCAAATTCACACTAAAATGAAAGACTACAAACAAATGTTAATTTGAATGAGCCTCTAAAATCAGTAGAAAAATCTGATAAAATATTTTGCCTACTAACCCTAGATTTTGGAATTACTAGGTTATATAAAAATTGTCAAAATTTATGCAAAACCCTAGCAATTAAATGATGAAAATGCAAAGAAAGATTTTAGATTTTTGTATTTTTCTATAGTTTATATCAGATCTAATACAAAAATCATAAATTGGGAAAATTTAGGAAGAACTGATGCAATTTAGTAAGCCCAACAATGCAATTTTTTTGTATTTTTCCAATTTTTCATTTTTTTTGAATTTTTCGCAATGCAATAAAATAAATGACTATATGAATGAATGAATGAAATTCAAATTTGAAGAAAAACACTCATAAAGTTGCAATTTAAGTCCAAAAACACGGGTTCACCAAAATGTTTAGGGGAAAATTGGATTTGTTAATGTTTTAGTGTTTAGATGTTTAAATCTGCCTCTCCACTAAACATTGAGGGATCTAGGGTCTAGTGGCAAGCACTATCATACCCTAGGTCACTTAAAAATGTAGGGAAACTTGGATTAGGGAATTTAATTATTAATTTTCCTTCTCTTATGTCCAATTAACCATTACAACCCTAATTATGCAAATACGACAACAAATTGACGAATAACAGAAAAAGCTCTTGCAGACAGGAGTAAAATATCAAATCACAAAATACCTATTTTTGGGGTTCCAAAGCAGAATAGTCAAGGACACTGGAGTGGTCACCCAAGTCCAAGGTACTAGTTTCTTCATGGAATCTGTACCTCCTTTCGACACTAATCATCCCTGTAACTTCTGTTTCCTGAAACGCGAATGCAGAGGACACTAGAGTGAGCGCCCAAGTCCTGGAAGTGATCATGTGTCCTACTTTTCTTTAGATCCTGAATCCTTGATGCATGCCAATCCTTCCTACAACTCCACTTTTCCCAAATGTGAAACCTGTAACTTGCAATCACAAGACTTGGTTTGGGGGTTGTGGTGTTTAGAGGCTTGCCTTAGTTAAGCCCTGGAGGACACTTAAGTCTTCGAACACTGTTGTCAGATAAAGAGTGTGTGCCCTTGTGAGGTAGAGGCAAAAACCAAAGGAATCAATGATGAAAACATAATATTATGTCACCTTGTAGTCAATCTCTCATGGGAGGAAGATGTTGTTCATGCCATGAGGGAATTGATGCTCAAATCTGTAAATATCAACACATAAAACATACAAGTCTGCTCTTACAACACAATGACAACCTTGAATCACCTTGAGAACACAATAGCTTGTTAGTAATCATCTAGTTTACAAATGAATGCCTAAGCATGCCTATATATGCAACTACAAACACTCCCGCCAAGGTTTTCAAAATTTAAACTTACCATGTCAGTAAATGGACCTAATAACGGTCATAAACTGACACCCAGAAATTAGGGCTGCCCCAAAATAAGGCAGGCACCCTAATCCTCCCTCCTATTTTGGGAAGGGTACAGCTCAAGGGGTCCACCTAGGTCCAATTTGCCATGGAACCTAGGTCTCATTCCATCGGGGTGTCAAAATATGAACTAAAATGTCCTAAATGTATACTAAAGACTCGGGAGCTAAACCTTATGAGGGAAAAGCCCCCAAGGGGACATTTTCTAACATTACACCTATGTGGTGGGCTTGATGGTGTAGCAATAGGCAATGAGGGAGATGGGTTGGAAGGTGGATGAGATTGCATGGACATGTCTTGAAATGGTGCGACTATAGTGGATGGTCCCTTTGCAACAACAACGGGAGTATTTGAATCTTGTTTGTGAATGGAAGATATGTCAAAGTCGCTTGGTAACTTGGCTCCTATATGGGATAATTGCAAGAAATGACAATCAGGATCAGATAAAATAAGCTTCTCAACTTGGTCCCATACGTGTGTGTCTCTAAATTCAGATAAGTCCTCTTGGGATGACTCTTCATAGGTCGCTGTAAACAGTTGAGGTTGCGCTTGTTGTGAGGATGATGGTTCAATAGTGTATCCTTTAGGTACAAACATGTAAGAGGGTATACTAGTTGTGAAATGAGTTGCATCTTTGAAGGGAGTTGATCGAGATTGTTGCATTTTGGCTTCCATTTCAGCTCGCAATTTTTCTTCCATTTCAACTCTATATTGGCTCCTAGTTTGAGGCATGATGGTTGATGTTGAAGATTGGACTAGTTTTGTCAAGGTTGAGACCCAAAAGTTGATGATTTGTTGTTTGGTTGTTGATAGTTTGTTTTGCTAGTTTGTTGGTTGCTTGGTTTACTAATGGGTTGTTGGGTTGTTGTTGTTGTTGGATTGCTTTGTTGATTGTTTGATTGGATAACTTCCCTAGAGGATAGCTCACAAACTCAAGGGAAAAGTTGGTTGACAATGTTGTTTGCTGGTATTGCTAGGGCTGGATAAAAGCCAAAGGAATGATGTTTATTATTGATGGGTTGATTGTTTTGATGGTTGGTTGCTGGTTGGGGGTCGCAACATAATGAAAGCTCAAAAATTCCAATGGTTTGGTATTCTCAAGATAGGAGATGATGTTCAAGTGACTATAGATCATCAGTGGAATGTCTGAAAGCTGATGGCAGAGCTAAGCAATCTGAGAATGCAACTAATTTGGTTGGGTTGATACGGATTGCTGATATTTGACCATAAGTGACAGGTAATAGCTCAAAAGCGACTCAGAAAATGCTAAAAGTGACTACTAATAGCTCAAAAGTGATCTAGTTTTGTTTCAGATGAGAGATTGTAATATAAACTAGAGGCGAGTAGGTATACCAAAGGTGATCAGTTATAGTTCAAAGGCAAGCTACTACTGTGTAAAAGCAATGCAATGTTTGCCAAAAGCAAGCAGCTGTTGGTTAAAAGCGATCTAGATTTTGCAAAAGGTGAGCAATTGTTGTTTAAAATTGATCTGGATTTCTGAAAGTGAGTAGTTATTGTTCAGAGGCAATCTGCGTCTGATAGAGGATGTGTTTGAATGATGTTTTTGACAAGAAAATAGTGATTTCAGTCACTCACAGTCACAACATTCACAAACTTGTACAACATAGGCTAGGAAAAGACTATATTTGTTGAGTCACCTTGCTGTGCATATTCAAAGCAGATAGCTTCAAGATCTTGGTAGCACCAATTCCCCTCCACGGCACTCACTTCTCATGCATACCAAGTTCTAAGTTTCCCAAGGCTCATCCTTCCACCAAACCTTAGGATTGTCCCTGCTAGCTCTACTAAGAACCATGAGAATCAGGGCAGCTTCAAAGGTCCCACCTTTTGTGTCAACAAATAGAGGGATTTTAGCTACTACCCAAGGTTTCTAGTAAGGGCATCCATTCAGGTGGCTACACATGCAGCGATTCACTCCATTAATGGAGGCTTCCCAGCCCAAAGAGGTTATGCTCTAAGGGGTTTTGGGGGAAACATTCATCGGTGTAACACAATGGCACCCGTTGTTTGTAGCTTTTGACACAAACACTTTTCTTACATAGCTACTTGGAAGGACTTGGCTTTACCCCATTACCACTTGGGTCATACCCCTTCTCACACCGGGAAGGCAGGCCCCCTAAAGATAATAACAAGTTCTCATGCACCCAAGATCCATTTGATAGGCAAGGGGAGAGGATACTTTTGCTATTAAATTTGGGTTACACACATGCACAGCAAGCAATCAAAAAAGATAAAACAAGCACGGAGCAAACAATGATTCTTTTTAAGCACCAAGCCCAAATGTTCCTAGATTAGTGATAAAAATGAAATGTCTTAAACCAATCAAAGCTGCAACAAATATGTTAGTAGTTTCACAACCTCCTTTTCTTGGACAATTGATAAGATGCTGCACAAATAGATAATTAGTAACCAAGAAAACCCAACTGTGAATGACAGAACTGAAAGCAACACAAAGTTACCAGAGGTAATCAACTGTTGCTCAAAAGTGATCTATATTCTACCAAAAGTGAACTGTTATGGCTCAGAAGCAATGCAGAAAACCTAGATGCGAATTGTTACTGCTCAAAAGTGACCTCAATTTGCCAGATGCGCAAAAATTCCTTGTTTCTATAAAACTAGGGTTAGAGTTATGAAAAAAATGGTTAATAAAAAGTACAAACCCTAAAATGACAAATCCAGTGGATAAAATATGATCAGACAAACACCCTGCAACACAAGATTGATCAATTGGAAACCCTAGAATGATAAATTGATGAGATTTTGCAAAATCAAAAGGTGTTAGCTTAATTAAAATGAAAACCCTGATCAAATTGATTAACAATCAATGAACTGATGATTAGGATCCTAGAAACAGAGTTAAACCCCTTGATTGATCAAATGAAAATCCAACAAAACCCCTGCAAAAAGTTAGATGTTAACAAAAACCCCAAATTGCAAGAAGCGACCCAGACAGCCAAAAGTGATCAATTTCTAATTAAAAGCAATATGAATTTGACTAGAAGAGACCACTGTTGATTTAAAAGTGATCTAAAAAATGCTGAAAGCGATGGCTTGTAGCTTAAAAGCAATGCAAAAATTCTAAAGGTGACTGGTTTTCACTTAAAAGCAATTACGATTTGTTGTAAGTGCTCCAAAAATCTGAACTTCACAAAAACAACTTCAAACAGCAAAATTAATCAAGGACATGGGTCCCATTGGGTGTGCCAAAATGTGATAGGTAAAAATTAGGTTAATAAGATCAAGCATGCAAATGAAAACCTAATCCTACCACCATCAAAGAATCAAATCCAAGTGAAACCGAAAACATGCAATTCAAGAACAAGTTCACCTAGATTGTATGATTCCTTGTTTGTGATGTGGATTGCTTCTCAACAATGAACAATTATGAAGATCAAAGCTGCCATGATGGATGGATGATAATGATAATATACTAGATGGATACTAAAGTGCTCAATATGCTTAGGATGATAATGTAAATGCTCTATGAAAATGATGGATTGATGAAGTATGAAAGGAGAGGTGTTTATATAGACCTCAACTAAAATCAATCAAAGGTAGAGATTTGGTGGCTATGTGAATGGCTGAGATGAATTGATAATCATAGGTGAAAGTGTAGATAACAAGTGGAGGGAAGATAAGGCTCATGTGTGATTGTGTACATAAAAAGTACTACATGTGAAAAATATTAAATAAAAGATGTAGTACCACACATGTTTTAAATAAAAGAGGCACACATGTCAGCTTGTGATGAGATGAAGATAAGTGATAAGAGAAATTAATTAAATAAATAAAATTTATTTAATTAATTGGAAAGTGGGATTATGAAGGGAATTTTAATTAAATAAATAAATTTATTTAATTAAAATAGATCTAGAAATAGAGATAATTAAACAATTAAAGATTATTTAATTATATATTAGAGGAAATAGATAATGAATTAATTAAATAAATATAAATTTATTTAATTAATAGAAGAAATAGGTGATTTTGATGAATAGAGAAATTGCTCAAGTGTGTTAAACAAATACAGATGATGGATAATGCAATATTTGAAACTAATGATAATTAGGTCAATTTTGGGTGTCTACATGAGTGAGGTATTTTTTTGTAAAGCTAGTGAAACTTTCTTGATCAATGAGATCTTTTTGTAACTAGTGAGGTTTTAAATAGCTAGTGAGGAATTTTTTGAGTGGTTTTTCTACCCTAGGAGGATTTTCCACTCGTAAAAAACTTGTGTCATGATTCATATTGATTTTCTCTATGTGTGTGTGTATTAATGTTTTTCTCATGAGGTTTTGTTCACACCTTTCATTATCGGTCTTGTGCATATGTGTCTAACAAATCATTGATGTCTTCCTCTCTCTTTGTCTTGTAAGTTAGAAGCTACAAAAAGGTTTGAAAATTTATACAACACTGATTCACCCCCCCTCTCAGTGTTGTCTTGGACTCCAACACTTCATCCATGAATGTGCTTCCTTCAGAAAGCAACAACCTTTGTCCACTTCACCTTCTCCATTAAATAATGAACTCGTGTCTAGTATCCATAGTCCCATTGTCAATCCCCTGCTCCAAAACAAGGTATTATGGAGCCAAAACATGTCAAAGTCCCCCCACACTCATATGGCCTTGGATACACACCTCAAGGTCAACAATCTAACGATGTTGGTAATTCTTCCATGCCTCCTAAATCCACCACTTTTCATCGCAAACCCTATCATACTCCCAAAACATTATTGGCAATGAGCTTCCCCCTTGTTAGTGAGGTGTTCAATGCTGACCTCAGAATTCGTGACATGGCAGTGAGCCTCCCGTGGATCTGGGTTAAGTATGGCATTTGTAGAAAGCATTGATAGCTCAAGATTTTGGCACAATGGCAAACAATTCCAACAATTGGTATCAGAGCCATGGGTCATGGGTTCGAATCCCTCAGGTTGCATTGAGGGGGGATTGTTGGTAGTGAGCTTCCCCCTTGTTAGTGAGGCGTTCAACGTTGACCTCAGGATTTGTGACATGGCAGTGAGCCTCCCATGGATCTAGGTTAAGTCTAGAGTTTGTAGCGAGCATTGATAGCTCGATCTTTTGGCGCAACGACAAACAATTCCAACAAAGTTGCCATTAACTTGCAATCCTAACCAATTCATGTGTCTCCAAAGTTCTTGGAATGTGTTCCCCAACACATAATAACTTTGAGAGATTAATTATTTATTAATTATATCACTTTGACTTTTGCAATCAATTCTTAATTGATAGGGTCAAACTTGGGCATCTATTTTTAGAGTGGGGGCCATGAAGACTTTGTTGACTTCTTCTAAGTCTATTTTGAGAGTTTGATAACTCCTAGTAAGTGGGAGTTAAACTTGGGCGTCCCCTTTTCATGAGGACTTATATTTAGACTTAGAATTGTGATTTTTTATGTACATGAGTGGATAATATTGAGATACCTTGCATGGATATAATGTTGGAGTTAACTAAAGTGTTAAAGATGCATGAATTGAATTTGCTTGCATAAGTTCATAAAAGCTTGCATGGACTTGCATATTTTTACATGTCACTTACATGTACTTGCATGTTGTTGCATGTTACTTGCATGTACTTGCATGTTACTTGCATATTGTTGCATGTTGCTTACATGTGCTTGCATTTTGTTGCATGTTGCTTGCATGTACTTGCATGTTGTTGCATGTTGTTGCATGTTACTTACATGTGCTTGCATGTTGTTGTGCATTGTTACATGTTGCTCCTATGGACATGCATGTGCTTGCATGTTGTTGCATGTCACTTACATGTACTTGCATGTTGTTGCATGTCACTCCTATGGACTTGCATGTGCTTGCAAGTTGTTGCATGTCACTTGCATGTGCTTGTATGTCACTCCTATGGACTTGTATGATCTTGCATGTTGTTGCATGTCAGTAATATGATCTTGCATGTTTTTGCATGTCAGTTTGAGAGATTACTTGCAGAACACTCCTCTAGAAACTTGCAGGATGATACATCTTAGTGTTTCAGATAATAGGTATCGGTTGCATATTGAATTAGGTGTTTGCATTTCACTTGCATGTACAAAATAAGGTAATTAAGAATAACTTTGGGACATCAATCTTGCATGTTGTTTGCATGAGATTGGTGTGTGTTGATCACTTTAATTAGCAGAAAGAGATTGGACAAACTTAGACACCTAATTTGAGGACTTTCTGTTGTTGCTTTTATTTGGAAATGTATTTGATGTTGGCTAAATTTACTTGAGCAAACTTGGGTGACCACATCTAGGACAAGCAGTTAATAGAAGCTTTGACTTTGTTTGACTATAGTCTTCTCTATTTGGAGTGCTTGATTTTTGCATGAGGATTTATTCCTGTAGACACCCAAAATTGTCCCAAATTTGTCCATGTCTTGCAACACCTAGTCAAATACATTGCTTAGACATCATGTATCATTTTATCCTGATCCCACTTATCCCATTATCCAATTAATTAAATAAGTTTTATTTATTTAATTAATTTCCCATCATAATCCCATCCCATCCTAATCACCTAGCCAATTAATTAAATAAATCCTATTTATTTAATTAATTTCCCAACTAATTCCCAATCCTTACCTTTCATCACATTCCAACACTTGTCCACCTCTCACTTGAATTATGTGTGGTAGAACATTTTTCATTTAATATCATTTTTGTGTACACAATCACACATAAACTTATTAAATAAATATTTTTGTGTACATGGTCACACATAACCTTTATCTTCCTTACACTTGTCACATGACTACAACTTCCTTAAAGAGTGGGAATAACTAATTAATCCTAGCCGTCCACATCAATCAATTAGGCTTTCAATCTCAACCATCCATTCAAACCAAGCCTTGCCTATAAATCAACCCTCTCACAAGGCATTTGAGAAATCCACCTTTCTTGCATCCTCATGCTGCCAAAATTTCTCTACAATCTTTCATCTTCCCATCCATCATCTATCAATCTTCATCTTATTGTTATGCTGCTGAATTGAGCAATCAACATATCAAATCAATCGATCAATTCCATCTTGCATGCATCCATCATTCCATCTATTTGAGGTATTGAAGATTTGGATTAGGTAAATGCATTGTATTGTTTTATCATTTCATTCATCCAAATCTTTCATTACACATTTTGGTGAACCCGACGTAAACATGCTCAATTGGATCCAATCATAAGTTTTTGTAGGGTCTTATTGCAAAAAAATTGTATTTTTTTAACCCTAGTTTGTCAAATTTTGCAAGTTTTGAGAGTGGATTGTTTCAAGTGACCTCCTAGGGAAAAAATGACTGCACCATTGTGATCAGGAGCTCATTTCCATGTTTTTTTACTGTAACTTTGCCTATATTGTGCAATTGTGAAATTTGTTGAAAAGTTTTGAAAAAAAAAATTAGGGTCATAGGTCTGTATAGTATGGATCCGTACCATATGGATCCCATGACCCCTGTGTATTATCGATCTTTGGTTTTATTTTGTAGGTTTAATGTTTTGGTATTGCATGATTAATGCTTTGGTATAAAAGGTTTCATGTATTTGGTATTGAAGGATTATTTGCCTTCTATTAGATTTTGACTATCGAAACCCTAGCACCTTCCTCTCAATTTGTTATCACTTCCCTGCACACTAGTCGATACCTCCATACAACCCCCATTGACTATGTGATTAAACCCTAAGTGGCCTTCTATGATCCAAAATCTCTTAGTCACCGTTTGTTATCCGTTGTCGCTACCTTTTTCAACAGTCGACACCATTTGAAAGATTGTCACCATTTTAGATCCCTCATATTCCTGCAGTGTTAAACACCCTTATCATTGACTTATCACCTAACCTCCACTTTAAACTTCTAGTCTCCACCTCCCATTTGGCATCTCTCATGTCTGAAGATACCTCCGCTTAGCTTCTTATCCCACCGCCGCTGATTGTCGACCCTTGAACCATCATTGAATACCCCAATCATCCTTTGAAACTTCACTGATCCCCTCTGATTCTATCGATCACCTCTATATTTATAGATCTAATATCTTTTGTCGATCACAGTACTTAACTCAACGCCTGCATAAAACCCTAGTCAACACCTCTAAAGTTGATATTCCACTAGTTGTCATCTCTTAAACTACAGTCATAACCATCATAGCCTTGGTCGAGGTCATTTGTTAAACCATCGAGTGTTAAAGTCACTTGTCACAATGAGGAAAAAAAATCTAAACTCCCTACCGCTTATCCTAAACTGCCTACAATTTTGGCCATCACCACTTCATGAAACCCATCGCCATTGCCTTAATGTTTGACTACAGGCTATTGCTATTAGTGTAGCCCCTTAACTATTATCAGCATAGGTCCCTTAATAACAGTTAAGGCTTCCTCTTTGACCATGTTTCCTTTGCTGATTGGGTGGGGTGGGGGTTAGCCTTTAGGCCCCCATTCTTTTTATTTATTTTCTTTTTTTTTTCATCTTGATAAGCCCTTGGTCATATCAATGACCAAGGGCTCTACTCCTTGTAAACTATGGATGGTGACCTCCAACACTGGACCTCAACATGTGACCAAAAAAAATTCAAACTGCTAACATTTTTTGCAAACAGTCAGGTTATCTATTGTTTCCTACATGCCAAAGGAGGCATTTTTTTTTCTTTTTATCATAACTTTCACATACAGTATTGAAATCAAGCAAATGAGGACTCATCAGAAAGCTAAGAGGATGAAATTCACAACAAAGCAGGTTTTATTAGGTGAATGTATCATTTTCAATCCTTTTTTATCAATCAAAGTTTAGCTTCATTTTAAACTTCAAACAAGCATAACTTGAGCATTTTTATCAGATTTCGACGAAATGTTTTTTAAAAGTGCATGAAATCTCTTGAATTTTCTTTTTATGCAATCCATTTTTCTGTATTAGATCATTTTCATCAAAATTTATCATATTTCATCATTTTTTGTATAATGGCTTTTGTGCAAGTTTACTTGGTCATTTTTTGATTTTGTGACTTGTAGGTGAATCAAAAGAGATGGAGCAGTGCTTGGATCAGTCACAACAACAACTTGGATAGAGAAAAACAATCAGGTGCACACATTCCATCTTTCATCTCTTAACCATTGTTTGATCACACATTTGGATTTTGGGTTTAAAACTAATAACTTGCTTTGCAATCACATCAAAAAATTGGTTTAAAATGAACAAGTGTCTTCCTACACATTTGGCTTTGGGATCTAAAAAGAACAAGTGCTTGAATTTTCCTCCACACATTTCATTTTCTAAGGGTCAATTAACAATTGCGAGTGTGAATCAAGTGTGTTCCAATGCCTCATTTGGTTTTCTTTTGTCATACCCTTCTTAGGAGGCCTACTTGGAGACACACCACTCCAAGGGATGACCTCAACCGAGGCTGAATCGAAAGACACCCTCCTTTGAGAGTTGGAATCCTGTCACTCTTAGCTAAGCCCCAAATAACTTTATACCTTTGGGGAGTGAAGGTGAAGGGTGGGTTACCCCTTTCTCTTGGATGTGTGGCAAGATTTTGCTTTCATTGCACCTAGTCAACCTTGTACAATCTAGCCTAAGACCTAATTGGCCATACCCACTTGACTAGACATTAGGCTTGTTGATGTTTTTTCAAGTGCTTGCTTAATAATCATCACATTTCATTTTCAAAGTCAAAAATTGCTTATATGTCTTGCATGAGTGATTTATGTGTATATATGCATAATCATTTGTTTGAACATTGCCAAATCAAGCTATAAACACCCAACACATAAATGAGTCATCCTACACATCATACCCAAATCAATTTCATCCTAAACTTATTCAAATCAATTTCATCCTATCCAACATACACCTTAAGCCACATCATCCAATCTTGTTATTCCACATCATATCATCATCATACCCAAATCAATTTCATCCTAAACATATCCTAGTCACATCCATACACACACCTAATCATCATCATCTTCCAATCATATCCAAACAACATCAATCCTAATCATACCCTAATCACTTTCATCCTAATCATTCCTCATCACCTTCATCCTAATCATCAAATCATCATCCAAAACAATCCACATCATCATCTAAATCATAATCAAGCACTTGCCCAAAACGGTCTTAAGACCTAACATTTGTGTGACACCATGCTAACATTATAAGACCTAGCATCTAAATTCTAAAACCTCCTCCAAAAACTTTACCAAGAACCACAACCCCTAAACCAAGGAATCATTCAAGAACTACAAGACTTCATCCAAGAAATTCAACCTCAAGCAAGCCAATCACCTCAAATGCGACACCTCATAGCACAAGCCCAATACCTCATAGCCACTTGTCAAAACCAACAAACACATAATCCTCTATCCATTCCACATCAACAAATTCCACCTCATCCCTATGTGACATCACCTTCCATTTCATATCAATCCAATCCATCCACATGTCAAATTAATTCCACATTGACTTATCCATATCAACCCACTTCATCTCCTTATCAAGTCCATACCATATCACCTTATATCTTTCCATAACAATCCCATCTCAACCTATCCAACTTCATACCAATATTATCCTACCATATGTCAAAATAATGCCACATCATCATAGCCCACTTCTTCTAACATCAACCAACTTCCACAACAATTTATATCACAAAACCTTTCACCTACATATCCTACCAAGCCACCTCACCACCAAACCCATCCATAAAGAAACCAAGTGTCCTCACAAGACCATCAAGAACCGTTGATAGACCTCAGTCCACCTTTGCAACAAGAAGCACATCCAAGTCCAAGTGGTCCCTTGTACATAAACCAAATGAGTCCAAGTTATCCTATGCAAGATTTAACTACCTTTGACAAGGGAGATACCAATCTAGAGTGGCCTCCACTATCCAATCACATGCCTATACATGAGCCTACTAGTCCTATCCTAACACATTCATGTGATCCCAATCCTAGTCCATTAGTCCATCAACATTCATCACCTTCATCCACATGTTCCACCAACCCTTCACTAAAGAATTCCATGGAGATACTTTTAGAAAGATTGGTCCAAGCAAATTTGATTGAGCTACCACCGATAACACCCCTTGGAAAAATGTTCTTTAAACCCCATTGGTATAAAGATGATGAATATTGTACATACCATAGGTGTAAGGGCCATGCCATATACACTTGTATAAAATTTAAAAGATTGGTCAAGAACCTAGAAAATGGTGGTAAGATTGTGTTAGATAAAACCAATCTATCTAATTCCATTATTCTTCCATCCAATCCAATTATCCCTCAACATAATCATGATCCTAAGCTTACAACATCATCTACCCTTATTATCCATCCATTATATTGTCCCTATACCCATACACTTGTAAAGGATGTGACCCATTGGCTACTAGCACGGAATAGAACACACCCATGTCAAAACCCATTAAAGAGCCCTCTATTAACATGCCTAGCACTTCAAGCCCATCATGTGATCTACAAGTTATCAAGCCTATTCATTAAAATTCTATCATAAACCCAAGCCAAGAGTCATCATGCCTTCATGTTGTTGACCAAGACCCTATCCAAGAGTCTCTCACTTCCACTTCCATTCAAGAAAATCAAGAGGTATATCAAGAGCACAATCCTAAGTATGTGGAAACATTAAGCCCTAGTACTAATCAAGATCAAATCACTTTCATCTACCCTATCCATAACATATATGTTTTCTATGATCAAGACATTATCCATGATGAAGAACCTATCTATGAGCCTCTTGATCCTAGTCATACCCCCACAACCATCCATGAGCAAGACACCCAAGACCTACATGCTCCATCTAATGAAAGTCTTATTGACCTACTTGAGAATTCACCCCATTTCATGGCCTTCCTCCAAAGCAAAGAGACCTCTTTAACTATCCATGATGCACAAACATCCGCTTATCATGATGAGACACTTTCCTCCCAAGTAAGAATAGAAGATCAAACAAATACCTTAGATCTTAGTAAGCATAATGAACATAATCAAGATCCTAATGATCCTTCCACATCCACTATCAACTCCATTTCAAGTCCACCTTTACAATCCACTTCCAATCCACCATCATATCCCATTGGTCTTACCACCTTCATCCATGAATGTTCTTCCCTAGGGGAACAACAACCTTTATCCTCCACCTCACCTTCTCCATCCAATAATAAGCTCAAGTCTAGTTCCCAAAGCACACCAAGTCCTATAATCCATCGCATACTCCAAAACATGAACTACCAAGGTAAAGGCTTAGGCCTTCATGAACAAGGAATTTTGGATCCCATCCATATCAAAATCCCTCCACGCTCATATGGCATTGGATATACACCCCAAGGTAAACAATCTAAAGATGTTGGTAATTCCTCCATGTATCCTAAGTCCACCACTTTCCATCACAAACCACATCATATACCCAAAACATATGTAGCTATTCCACCTCCACCATCCTACAAATGTCAAAAGCATGTGACCATACACCTTCCACCATCAACTTTACCTCCACTCCTTCCAACTCCTACTATTCCTCCATCCACTATGCCTCCACTTCTACCAACGCCTAATTATCCACTTATCCATAAGTCCCCTAAAAATCTTAATCATGACCAACAAATGCACATATTGTCTAAGCATGAAGCTTCCACTCATTCCACCCATCCCATGGGATTCAATAATAAAAATTTGGATGCCTCAACATGTAAAGTCAAAAATCCTAAAGGTCCTCATGCCTTAGGGCACAATTGCAAAAATTCAAAGCAAGGTACATTCAAAAATCCATCCAAGCCAATACCTCCAAAAAAAAAGTCCAAAACCAAAATGGTTTGGGTACCTAAGAAAAAAGAAGAATTCAAAGCAAAAGAGGCGTCCACTTCCACATTACAAAAATCCCAACCATCCCCTTCCATCCAAAATTGCCATTCCATACAAAAGTTTCAACTTCCTAAATCCCATAAGCAAAGCAAAAATCATAAAAATACTAAGTCCATGTGGGTCCTTAAATCACTCAATCACCCATCTCTTAAGAAAACATCCCCATTTCTTCCTACACCATCTTCCCATCAAAAGCTTCAATGTTTATCATAGTGTGTGCAACCATTGGTCATGATTCCCTTTCATTCCAGAACAATTCCACATACCTCCATCTCCCCATCTTTCATCCACTATCCTACATATCTCCCCCTTTATCCTATCCCTATGGTCCATGCTTTTGCATAAGTATTTCATCCATCCTTTTACATAAGCCCTACATAATCCACATCATAATCCACTATCCCTCAACCTTCCATAATCCACATCATAATCCATTATCCCCCAACCTTCCATAATCCACTAGCCTACCATACCATAATCCACATCATAATCCACTATCCCCCATCCATGCATAAACCTTTCATAATCCACTATCTACCTAATCCATCTTCCCTTCATGCAATCCTTTACCAATATCAATGAGGATAATGACATTTGACATGGTCCATGCGATGACATCCTTCTCTAATGGGACACTATCACTTTTCATGGCACTAGACACTTGAGTCCCTCCTATCCATTACCATGGTGAAAACTTGCTTGCAAGCCTCATGTGTAATTGTCACGCTATCCCATCAAAACAAAAAAAAAGCAAATGAAGAAAAAAAGTCAAAATAGTAAAGAGAAATCCCTTCATCCAATGGTGAAAACCACCCTTGGTGGTGCCTTGGATAAGTACCATGATGAAAACCTGGCAAACAAACGTCAAGTGTAGGTTGATCTTCTACGTCACTTACACTTGGGGGCACATTGTCTCATCCATCTTATCATTTCCAACCTATCATTTTCCATCTTATCATGTCTTGCCATATCCTATCCTACCATCCTTAGCCAATACACCTGCATATCCATCCTCCCTTATTCCTTTTGATCTTGAAGAAGATATAGGGGCAAAATGTTAAAATGTGCTTTGGATATCTCTTGATATATCTCTGTCCTTTCCAAACAAATCTATCATTATCCACCCATCATAAGCCTTGTCATGTAAAATCCATCATGTTATCCTTTTGTCATGAGCCTTGTTCATGTAAAATCCTTATTATACTACCTATAATGGGGTATGCTATTCCTATGCGACATAGGCTTTGAGATCACATCCTAGCTCCATTATGAGGCATACATCCATCCATATATCATGAGCTTTCACCCATCCTTTATCTATCCATACATCATGAGTCTTCCATCCCACTTACTATCACCCATCCTTTAATCCATCACATCCATCTACCATGAGTCTTTCATCCCATCCATCTATCATGAGCCTTCCATCCTATCACCCATCTTTTTGTCCATCCATCCTACCTTCATCCTTGCATCTAGACTTGTTTTTTTCCCTTGACATTGGTATCTAGCACAAAGGCTACCCAAATTGTAAATCCAATGTCATCCCAAAACATCTAAAAAATACAAAAAAAATCAAACATCCCAAAAAAATACAAAAAAATCAAAACATTCAAAAACCCAAAAAAAAACATCTCAAAAAATTCAAAAAAAATCAAATATATCCCAAAAATACAAAAAAAATAAAAAAATGCAAGGACAAATCCAAGAAATAAGATCAATAATTATTAAACAATCCATCACATCAAATCAATCTAATCAAATCATCAAAATCAAAATCAATTCAAATCATCCTTCAAATTCAATCAAATCATCAAATCAAGTCAATCCATCAATCAAAATCACATCAATCTAATCCATATCATCCCATCAATAACATCATATATCATCAATCAGATCAATCCATAATCTGATCAATAAATCCACCTTCTTCATCATCTCATCAATAAAACAAAATCATAACTACATCTCATCTCTATCGTTAAGTGCCTTGATCCCGTGGATACAGGGTATGCGGGCAATTTGGGACATGAAGGAACTACTCAGATTCAAGCATAGGTGATAGACCATTTCCATCTTCCATCATTATTCTAGTCTTCACCAATCATCATCTTTATCCATCTCTCATTTTTCTTCTATCATCTATCTACTCCATCATCAATAAATAACTTCCTCCAACCAAACCATGTTCATTCACATCCAACTAATTTTTCAAATATATTCAATTCAATCATCACTTCACATCATCATCAATCCTTCAAATCAATTCATCAATTCTTCAATCATCAAGACAATCAAATCATCATCATCAATCCTTCAAATAAATTCATCTATCTCCCACATCAATCCAATCAAATCAATTCATTCAAAGCAATTCTTCTCCAATCACTTCTTCCAATCATCACAATCATCAAGTCATTCCAAGAAATAGATCCAAATGCAAGTCATCCTCAATCCAAATCAATCAAGTCAATCAATCTTGTCAAATTATCTGATCGTAATCAATGGTCTTGATCCTAATCTTGTCGTAGACCAAATCAATCAATCATCATCAATCAATCAATTAATCAATCATCCTTGTGTTGATCTAGGGATATATCATTCCCCACCATTACAACACTATTATCATCATTATCATCATCAATCAATCAATCGATCATTGGTCTATAGCTTGACAGGGGCAATACCTTGTTTGTTTTTAAATCATTTGTGCATGCTTGCTTGCTTGCTTGTGTGTGTTATCATTTTACAATCAAATTGGTATCATTCTAGCTAATATTCATATCTTGTGTATGTTGGAATAGATTTTTGCATTATCCTTTGCATCTAAGGTCATATCATACTTTTTGTGCATTAGGACTTCAATGCTCTAAGTTTTCTTACTCATACGTTAGACAAGGTTGTATTATGTTGGGTGCATAAGACACATCGTCACTCTGGTCCTCATACCTTGGTGCATAACGTCTAGTGCTACATCAAATATCATGGTTGCTCACTTTCATTGCAGCATAACGCATCCTTCCCTTTCTTCTATCTAGTTCCTTATCTTCCTTGACCAATCCCTTTCATTTCGAGAGTCTACCCATGTTTGTCCAACCCGCCTATCCTCTCAAGAGGGCACCCTCATCCTATCTTTCTATCATCATCCTATCTTTCCACCCCATTCATTTTTCTCTATCCATACCTTAACTTCTTTGAAATGATGTTACTCAACACAAATCTTATCATCTTGAACATCATCTCAAAGAGGGGAAAAATGTAGAGACCCAAAATTGTCCCAAATTTGTCCATGTCTTGCAAGACCTAGACAAATACATTACTTAGACATCATGTAGAATTTTGTCCTAATCCCACTCTTAATCCCACTTATCCCATTATCTAATTAATTAAATAAGTTTTATTTATTTAATTAATTTCCCATCATAATCCCATCCCATCCTAATCACCTAGCCAATTTATTAAATAAATCCTATTTATTTAATTAATTTCCCAACTAATTCCCAATCCTCACCTTTCATCACATTCCAACATTTGTTCACCTCTCACTTGAATTGTGTGTGGTAGTACATTTTTTATTTAATATCATTTTTGTGTACACAATCACACATTAACTTATTAAATAAATGTTTTTGTGTACACGGTCACACATGAGCTTTATCCTCCTTACACTTGTCACATGACTACAACTTCCTTGAAGAGTGGGAATAACTAATTAATCCTAGCTATCCATGTCAATCAATTAGCCTTTCAATCTCAACCATCCATTCAAACCAAGCCTTGCCTATAAATCAACCCTCTCACAAGCCATTTGAGAAATCCACCTTTCTTGTATCCTCATGCTGCCAAAATTTCTCTACAATCTTTCATCTTCCCATCCATCATCTATCAATCTTCATCTTATTGTTATGCTGCTGAATTGAGCAATCAACATATCAAATCAATTGATCAATTCAATCTTGCATGCATCCATCATTCCATCTATTCGAGGTATTGAAGATTTGGATTAGGTAAATGCATTGTATTATTTTATCATTTCAATCATCCAAATTTTTCATTACACAGTTCCTATGTTATCAATTACAATTTATTGTAATTTGCGTTTCAAGCTTTTGAATTAAGAAGCTTTTGTATTAATTAAAAAGCCCCATAGATTTTCTAGAGAGTTCAATTGTGAAAAAGACTTAGAAGAAAAAAGAAAGAAGTTTTTTGTAAAGACTTAGAAGAAAAAAGCAACAAGCTTTTTTGAAGTGCATCAAGGACTTAGAGGAATTTTATTATTGAATGTAATCTTTTCCAAAGAGATTTAATACAAGCAGGAAACACCTTCGAGTGTGGAGTTTTTTCCCTTAAGGGTTTCTCCACATAAATACTTGTCTTCTTCTTTCAAGCTATTCTCTTCTCTTCTACATTGGATTTAAAGTTAAAAATCACTTGTTCATTAATTGTTATGGATTAATCTTATTTTTAGTTTTGCATACACTTAATTTTAAAGTTTATAGCAGCAGTTCTACCTTAATTCTCAACAGAATAGGGGGGCAAAAAGGTAAAATTTTGAAAGTGCTCTATTTTTCCTAAAATTTTGCCCAAAGGTGTGTTATGATCCCCTTAGATCCCCTCGAGAAGGATTTCACTCCAGCAGTTAAGAATTTTAAAATTTTAAACTTTTCGTAAAACCACTGACATAAACTTCTAGCATTAAATTCTCCAAAATGGTTCAAAATTTAACCATGAAATCATTTGTCCATTTGGAAAAATGCATCCAAGAATATACTTGTAAGAGGATTTGTCACCAAACCTCATGGATCTCCTAAAAATAATTTTTTGAAAACCATCTACTAGGTTGAATAACTGCAATCACATAACATTCTCATTTTGGCAAATATGTGCCAGCTTGAAGTTCCCTGATGTAATGAGATGTAAAATTGACCATAACAAATCCCAAAACTTAAAATTAAACTAACAAATATTTTTGGTTGATGTTGATTACACGTGCACTTGGATGCTCCTACATCAGACACATTGGGTAAGAAGTTTGTGAGCATGGGCTCAAAAAATAGAGTTGGATAGTAGGTTGTAAACAACTTTAAGCAAACTCCATCTCTAAGTTAGGCTAAGAAAATTTCTTCCCTCACCTCTTCCAGTATCTTTCTGGAACAAGTGTCATCCTCCTCCACCAAATATCCTCTTCCTTCCTCTTTCCTCTCATGGACTCATGTACACCATAGCCTAACCTCCTCCTCTAAATTCTACTCCACTCTTCACTTTTCATCTCACCACTCTCCATTCCACTTCCTCCTCTCATGGGATTCAACCCACCATGATCTGACCACCTCCACCAAAATTTTGCCTCCCATTCATCTATACACAAGTCTATATGATCGACTTTATAGAAATTAAAGATTTCCATATCCTCCTCCATTTTCACCTCATCATACTCCTCAATTCCAACTCTCACTATTACAAATGAAGGTAAATTAATATCATCTTCATTATCACAAAATTCAGAAAAATGAAAAATTACCTCTTGTTCCCCTGCTGTGACAACATCTTCCTCATCACTGGTCTTCTGCAATTTTCCTTCTTTACTCTTTGCTGCAACATTTTCATCTTCATCATCTATTTATATCACCATCCTCATGTCCTCCAAAGGACTCACAACCACTACAACATCATTTTCCGCCTCAACCTCTGTTGCGACTTCTTTCTCTGCATCTGTCATACCTTCCAAACGACATGTTTCTATTGTTGCAACTTTTATTTTTCTCCAAACCATCTACTGCAACCTTTTGCTCTTGATGATTAGTTGTGATCTCATTAATTCCTTCTTCTATCTTCTCATCCTCCAAATGATATTTAACTACTGCTGCAACATCAATGATGAATCTCTTTATCCATGTCTTCCAAAAGACATGCTTCCAGGTTGTAATCTCCTCTTTTTCTCCTTCCTTATTTTTTGTGGTCCCTTCACTCTTCTCATTTGTCATCCTCTCTATGTGCTCTTATTTACATTTCTATCCCAAACTTTTTAGTTTTTCCATGTCTTTCAATGGATCAAACTCTATTGCAACTTCATGTTTTACCTCTTCCTACATTCAAAATGACATGATACAACTGTAAACTCTTCCTTTTCTCCTTCCTTATCCTCCTGCATGAGGATTTCTTCTTTTTTGGTGCCATCTATATGACACTTCTCTGCATCTAATTTTCTTTTACCTTCATATTCTTCAAAAATATTTTTATGGTCCATAGAGACCATTTTCTCTTTCTTTCTCCATTCTTTTCTTTCTTACTTCTTTTCTTTTCTGGTTTTCTTTCAGACTATATGGGTTGTTCCCACATGTTTCTCCTTCCATGACCCTTCTATCAAAGGGATGCAACACTTCTTCTCATCCTCTGCACTGTAATTTCTTCTCTTTCCTCTTGATCCTTTTGCACAAGGATTTCTTCATCTTCTTTTTCATTCTTCTTATCTGTTGCAACTTCTTTTGCCACTTCCTCTTGTTTGTCCTGCAATGAATTAAAAACATATTTCTTCCCATCCTTTATTATGTTAGGGTAAAATCACAAACCTATGTCACACTTTTATAAAGGAAACAACAAACACTGATCGAACTTTTTAACTTGAATCACTACAAAGTGACATATATGTTCTGAATTTTAAAATGATGTAAACTAATAAAATATCAATTTTTTAGTGTATTTTATGTTTCCATTTTTTTAAAAAAATAAAAATTATTTAAATGTAGTATTTTATAAAATTGACACTATACTTTAGTTGCTGATAAAATGCTGAAAAATAAGGTTGAATGGGACATCACACTTTATATAGTAAATTTCGTTTATATTCCTTCTATATTTTTTTGTGTATTCATAGATAAAAACTTTAGTGCATGGATTATTTTCTTCCCCAATTTGATAAATATATATTTTTAAATAAATCTTAGAAGTTGTGTGTAATAAAAACATGACTGTTTCGATGGGACGTCAACTTTTGTCTTCATTATTGATCCAAAATAGGAAAAAAAAAGTCATCTTGACAAGGAATCTCTCCTCTAGTGCATCATATTTTTTTCAAAATTTTTGATAAAATTTACTATTTTATCTTGAGAGGACAATTGACACCATATTTTGTTGTTGATGAACTACTTTTAATAGAAATAAAAATTAAAATATGAACATTAATTGAAATGTTTAAAAAATATATTTTCACAAAGTATATTGATTGATCTACAAAATGATATTTTTAGATTCTTTTAAAATGATTATTTGCATGATTAGGAGCTGTTAGAGCATCAAGGTTTTCAAATAATTTCATTTTTCTGGTAATTGAGCCCCAAAGTGATGCTGCATATGTTTTTAGTGGATGGTTCTAATTGGAAAAGTTGTGGCATAGATCTAATTTAGCTAGAATGAATCTAGATAGAATATAATTTTCACCAAAATTAACTTTTAGTTGGAAATACTTAAATTTGTTTATGTTGATAAGTTGGCCCAAAGTGTGACACAACTTTGAACTTTTACCCGCTATATGTGTTCTCTCTACCATTATGTATAGTTTTCCTATCCCAAAGCTAAGTTCAACCCAATAAAACATGACATACATCCACGGGTACTATGGCACATACAATTTCATCCTTATATCTTCCAATGTGAAAACTAACAATACTTTGTTCAGTTACCCAAACTTGATGATCTCCTCGCAACCAAAAAATGAAATATGGGCTAGGATGCTTCATCCTCTTCAAATTTAGCTTCTCAACCATTTTGAATGACAACAAATTACCCATGCTACTACTGTCCACCGTCACCTTACAACATTTTCCACCTGACTTGCAAATTGTTCAAAACAAATTACTCCTCTAGATAGGCTCTTGCTTCTCTTTTGTGGCTTCAAGAAAACTTTCCTCATCATCAAACATTCTCCTTGTCTCCAAGACATTTTGTCAAACAATTGTCACACACTCTCAATTTGCAACCTACACACATAAACACTTTAGAGCCAACGCTCTCTGTAGTTACAGGTCCTACCTGTAACAAAACTCACTCACAAATATCCTCTACCCAACAAATAATCTAGAAGATGCACCTCTCTAGGACCTCTTCTACCCACTTTCTCTCAGTGGAAGAAGTTTGCACACCTTCTACCTAGCTTTATCTCTACTGGAGGACAACCAACATATCTCTCACAAAATCAATTTTCTCTGTAGTTGCAATATTTCCTCATACCTCAACACAGGCAAAAAAAATTCTTTACGATCTCCTCTCAGTCCTTGTGCATACTTTGCACACTCAAGATCAACTTGCTTTGATACCACTTGATGTAATAGGTACTCCCTCCTGCTACAAACAACTCAAACTCACAATCTCTCAACTCAACACATTAAATAGAATTGCAAATAGACTTCTATCATTTATTCAATTCAACCACTAATTACATTATGTTTTCAATAGTTATGCAAATTTGCAATAAAATATACATATATTTGGCCTCTCATGGCCTCTCAAAATTACATGAAAGTCTCCTCTACTTCTCACAGCAACTTTTATGCACATGTCACTCACATGGGCTATGTTCTTCCACAGAACTCTCCCTTCCACTCAACAACAAGCATGATTACATCAACTTTCATGGCCTTCAATAGCCTCTCTCACATATACATGTCAAATTTTCCCTCTCTGGGCTGAGTTCTCCCACAAAAAACTCTCCTCCAATCTGAAATCTTCTTCCCACTCTGATGCTTTTCCTCTAGCACCTCTCCTCTCTAGAAAAATCTACAACAAAACTTAATAAAATACCTCTATATGAGGTGTATTTTCCCCTTCCAATTCCTACACCTTTTCTTTCATTGTTTTTTATTTAACATATCAAATTCAACCTCAAAAAGAGGTGTTGAAAGTTTCTTTTAAAATGTTTTAACTTTGATGTTAACTTTTTTCTTTCTAAAATCTGCATTGAGACTTTATTAAACTCCAACAATAACATTTAGCATTTTTTTGTGCCTTACTCCTAGAAATCTCTCACAATATGTCCCAATCTATTCATTAACTTCTCTATTAAAATTTGTCATAATATTAAAGAGGAAATCTTTGACTGTGCTCCACAAATAGTCAGCGACCAAGAAATAGAAGATTCTTTGATTTTGACAATCTTAATATGCCATAATGATTAGATAATACACAATTAAACCCCTTGAATAATACCTTGTGAAGCTGCACCAACAAGTGAAGAAAATGTGACTGTGATAGGATGTGCAAAATCGGGTGCTGGAAAGGTGAAATTTTGAAAGTCCTTTGTTTCGCCTAAAAAATTTGCCTAAAAAGTTTTCCAAAGGTGTATTATGATCCCCTTAGATCCCCTATAGAAATATTTTACTCCAGACTAATAATTTTGAAATTTTAAACTTTTCGTAAAATTGTCAACACAAACTTCTTGCATTAAAATCTCCCAGATGGTTGAGAATTTGACCATGAAATCTTTTGTGCATTTGGTGAAATGAATCCAAGAATATACCTATAAGAGGGTTTGTCACCAAACCTTATGGATTTCCCAAATAATTATTTTTGTGAAAACCATCTACTGGGCTAAATAACTGCAATCACGTAAAATTCTCATTTTCACAAATATGTGCCAACTTGAAGTTCATTAATGTAATGAGATGCAAAATTGACCATAACAAACCCAAAAAATAAAAATCAAACCAAGAAATGTTTTTGGTTGATGTCAATTGTGCGTGCACCCGGATGCTCCTGCATCATTTTAGATGCCCAAGTCCCCATGAGGTTGTTTTGGACACTTGTGATGTTTTGGATAGTTATAACACCTACACATGAAGATAGTAACTACCTTGCAAGATAGGACAAATCAGGTGTCCATAAGGACAAATTAGTTGTCCATGTGTAAGAGGTGAGTGATGGAGTTACAACGAATATTGTTTTATGCATTAAATGCTTTGATTTATCTAAGGGAGGTGTTTGGATATGATAGCCAACTTCGATGCCCCATTTAGAAGGTGAAAATACTATATAAATAAGGGTTATGGTGGTAGAAATGTAATATGTCAAGTTAGAGTGAAAACTTTGATTGTAGGTGTTGAAGGAGTGAAAATTGAAGAAGAGAAAGGAAGGATCGTATGTACTCTCTATTTCTGAAGATAATACAAACTTGGGCCTCTCTTCTTAGTGATATTTTTTCCACCAAGGTTCATAGTTAGGGTAAAATTGTGTGTGTTAGGGAGAGATTTAGAGAGAGTTTGGGGGAGAGAGAGGGAAGGAGAGAGCAAGAGGAAGTGAGGAAGAGAGAGAGTGAGAGAGAGAGCCAAAATGTCTAGGTAGATGGGTTATCAGTATTGGAGGTCTCTCTTAAGAGCACTTAGACCAAAAAAGAGCCAAACTTTGGTACAAAGTTTCTTTGAAACTATGGCACCTATAAATGCCTCATCTAAACATACAAGTGGATATTGGGTCCACCTACAAATACCTATCTCATTTTTTTCAACTCAAATGCTTCAGTTTCATTCAATGAAAGGGTGTTAGGAGTGATAATTTGCATTTTACACCTTATTAGATCAAGCCAACAATACCAATATGTCTATTTAGGTAGTTATATTCTATTAGAGGTTTCTTTTTACTGCCCAAGAATCTCAATCCTTTAGAGCTACATCAAACTAGTAAAGTCTCTTTAAAGCCTTAAGACCAAAAGGTGTTAAACTTTGGCATGCTTTTTCTCTTAAAGCATGGCACCTAGTAATGTCCCATCTAAACCTATAGGTGGGAATTGCATCCACCTACAAATACCTATTTTGGTTTTTTCAACTTGAATTTGTTTAAATCCATGATGGTGATGAACATAATGTTCTAAAATGCTTCAATTTCATTTAGTGAAAGGGTGTAGGATTGATATTTTGTATTTTGTACCTCATGGCACTGAATTGATAATGCCAACACATCTAGATGGGTGATTTACTACTATTGGAGGTGTCCTTTTAAGTGCCCAAGCATCTCAATTCTTCCAAGCAACATTAGACCAATAAGGTCTCTTAAGAGCCCTCAGACCAAAAAAGTATTAAAAATTAGTCATGAAGAAGAGCCAGAGGCTCAAACACAACAATAAATTAATCATCTTTGACATTATCCATTATTACATTCAATGGATTTATAAACCCTTTCTACTTTCTAACTACCTAAACCACTTGACAATTAACACATAACTATTGTTTTTTTCATAGTAGGTATCCCCACGACCCGGCCCAGTGATTCCACGTAGGGGCGAGCAAAGGCAAAACTAGTCCCCCTGGGGAGAAGCACTGAGCCCGCAACAACACTTCTCCGGTTAACCCGACCAGTGTGAATTGAACCTTAGATTTGTTGGCAAGAGACAATGATAGGAATGATAAGTGTTGTCATTGATAAAAACTGAGTCTATACTACACATCTGAATTGCATAATTTGCCCATGCTGGAAATTAGATTGAAGATTTGTCTAAGTCCGGGAAGTCAAGAACAGAGTGTGTTACAGGGTCCAGTATCTTGGTCCGAATCTCCCTAGGGGTAGATCAGAGTTTGTTGCAGATGTAAGGGAGTCATAAGCATTATCAAGATAATCTAAATCCAAAGTTTTGGCCTCCGGTGATGAAGGATTCAATAGCTATTAGCATCTGAGTATCAGGTTAATAGTTTGATAGAGTAGACAGAAGAAGAACGGACCGACCTTGTAATTGATCTTGGTTCTGGATGCATGGAAGCTATTGGTTAGACAAGTTGTGATGATCCGTGATAGTAGTCGACCTGATTAATGATTTGTGAGTGCAAGTTTTGGTCCACATTACAAGTGTACATGGATTTAGCTGACATAGCAAAATTTTCAATAAAGTTCTATGTGTTCTTTAATCCAACTGAAAAGTGGTTGAAGATCTGGATGCGGATATATATAGCTGATGGATTTGAATGATTTGGGTGGTGTGTGTAATGCGACTATCGAATAAGTGTGAAAAGGGCAAAGATCTAAGGTTCAGATGCTAGCAGAACAGTTTACAAGGTAGAGTGAAGATAAAGTGTATCAAGTCAGTATTTTGTGCTTAACTGAAACTAAATCCTTGCATTAATAGATGCTAATTATCAGTTCCATCTCATTGTAATCCTTTTTTTGTAGGCAGTGAGCCTTCCTTTTGAGTAGTGAGCTCTAGGCAGTAAGCCTGAATGCATGGGCATTCCCCTTTGTAATACTTTTAACAGAGTATAATCTTTGTGGGTTAACCCCCACCATGGTTTTTCCCTTAACCGGGTTTCCATGTCAAAATCTTGGTGTCAAGTGTGTTGTTTATGTTTCTATGCATATTTCATTGATTCATGCTTTAATGTTTATATCATTAATTTGATTGGAAGTTGTAAAAGAAGATTAAAGGCAGAAAAGTTTAAATTGTGTCAAAACTGATTCACCCCCCCCCTCTCAGTTGTCTGGACCAATTCCAATAGGACCTATATGGGAAGAACCCAAATCCTTAGCTCAACCATACCAATCATTCGGGCTATGGGGTGAACCCCACATAACTAATATTATTGACACCTATTAATAAATTAACATTAAAATGTTAATTTATTATCTATTAACCTATGTTATGCACTAATTCCTAACACCCCCCTTTAGTGTTAACATAGGAACTTTTATTCTAAAGTTGTATTGACAGTTGGATTGGGTTATTTGTTGTCTTTGTCTTCTACAATAGTGCAAAGGTTCATTTGTTTTATGTTTACCCCCATTTAATGAAATTTTTTCTTTGGATTTTAGTTTCCACCAATAATACATCCTTACAATGTGTTTGATAGATGTGTATAGAAAATGTCCTTATGATGGCTATTACACCCTTATTGCTCTTACACCCTTATTGCTTCTAATATCCTTATTTCTCCATGTGAAACTGGATCTTAATACCTTTACATTATAAAATAGGCATGGATTTATGACAATTAGTCTCCATTTTTTTAGTAACAAAACTAATTAAAAAAATGAATTATTGATAAAGAGAAGCATCTGAAACTACATTTGTTGTCGACCTACCTTCTTTCTATGACCATTGGATTAATCTAAGCTTGCTTATTACTAATTTCTCAACTGACTTGTTTTCCAAGTTTTCCAAGCTTGGTTTTTATCCTTTGGAGTCAATAACTATTGGGCCCTACATCCTTCTTTCCAAATATGAAAACCTAACAAATAGAAAGTCCTTGACTACAACCATCTTCAATGCCCTCAACATGACTAAGAAATCATTCTTGGCAACATAGAAATCGTACTCGTGAATCACTGCATATGCATTTATTTTGGCATATTGTAATCTAGTGACTAGAAAGGAATAAAATTTACGCTTTAGAAATTTGTTTGCAATTGTTGCAACTACAAATGTTGATGTTATTTGTAACTAGAGATGTGTGAGTTTCCATTACATAACATGTTTTCTCCTTTGGATGACATGTCATCCTTTATACATTTATGTTCACACAAAAGGAACATGATAAAAACATGTCTTCCTTTATACATTTACGTCTTCCTTTGGCATTGCCTCTACTTGTACCTTATATCATAATCTTCTTAGTGAGTCTACAATGTAATGTATATCAACATGATCATATGTAAAATAGATAATATATAATTGCAAGATCAAGCAGAAATAGTGAGATTAGTCTAGTCACCATGTATTCAATCTGAAAACTTCTCCCAATATCGAACAACATACCAAAGAGCAACATTTAATAGCATTTATATCATCAAAATGGTGACAAATTTAGAGATTATTAATGCCTACAAGGACACAAACACTTTACTTCTCAAAACACTTTTTACAAACCAAGGATTTCTACAACGAAAATACAAAATTGAATGCACCTTTTTTTTTAATTTTTGAATATGAAAATGAACAAAGTGGAGTGAAATGAAGAAAAAAGTGAAAAATATGGAAAGACAAGAGACGTGAAAATGGATGATGAATGTCATAGATTTGTATGTGGTCTACACTACACATCTATTAACAAAATGCAAGAATGATGATGACCAAAAAAATGGCTGCTACACATGATCTTCACTACATTGCCATTATATGAATCACTTTGAAGATGGAAGGAGTATCAAATAGACGGTTAATAGAGAGGTCCAAGAGACCTAATCTGATACCATCTTGAAAATTATACACATGAAGAAGAGATAAAGGGTCAAATACAACAATCAAATAATCATCTTAAACATTTTCATTATTACATTTTAACAACTTTATAAATCCTTTCAACTTCCAACTACCTAAACTACCCAATAACTAATTTGCATTAGTACATGCTAGTACCTATTTAATAAATTAATGTTAACATGTTAATTTATTATTTATTAACCTATGTTGTGCACTTATTCCTAACAAAAAGTGTTAAACTTTGACACAATTTTTCTCTCAAATTGTGGCACCTAGAAATGTCTCATTTGAACTTGCAAATGGACATTAGGTCTAACTACAAATAACTACCTCAATTTTTGTCAACTCAATTTTATTTTCCCATGGTGGCAATGGACACAATGTTGCAAAATACTTCAGTTTTATTTGGTGAAAAGGTGCTAGGAGTATTATTTTGCATTCTAAACCTCATGGCACTAAACTAACAATGCCAACACATCTGGGTGGGAAGAGTTTTTATATTGGAGGTGTCTTTTTTATGCCGAAGGATCCCAATCCTTCCAAGTTATATTAGATTGACAAAGTCTCTTAAGAGCCCTAAGACCAAAAAAGTGTCAAGCTTGGCATGAATAATCTCTCAAATCATGGCACCTAGGAATGTCTCATCTAAACCTGCAAGTGGACATCATGTCTAACTACAATTAACTATCTCAGTTTTCATCAACCTGAATTAGTTCCATCTCATTGTAATCCTTTTTTTGTAGGCAGTGAGCCTTCCTTTTGAGTAGTGAGCTCTAGGCAGTAAGCCTGAATGCATGGGCATTCCCCTTTGTAATACTTTTAACAGAGTATAATCTTTGTGGGTTAACCCCCACCGTGGTTTTTCCCTTAACCGGGTTTCCATGTCAAAATCTTGGTGTCAAGTGTGTTGTTTATGTTTCTATGCATATTTCATTGATTCATGCTTTAATGTTTATATCATTAATTTGATTGGAAGTTGTAAAAGAAGATTAAAGGCAGAAAAGTTTAAATTGTGTCAAAACTGATTCACCCCCCCCCTCTCAATTGTCTGGACCAATTCCAATAGGACCTATATGGGAAGAACCCAAATCCTTAGCTCAACCATACCAATCATTCGGGCTATGGGGTGAACCCCACATAACTAATATTATTGACACCTATTAATAAATTAACATTAAAATGTTAATTTATTATCTATTAACCTATGTTATGCACTAATTCCTAACACCCCCCTTTAGTGTTAACATAGGAACTTTTATTCTAAAGTTGTATTGACAGTTGGATTGGGTTATTTGTTGTCTTTGTCTTCTACAATAGTGCAAAGGTTCATTTGTTTTATGTTTACCCCCATTTAATGAAATTTTTTCTTTGGATTTTAGTTTCCACCAATAATACATCCTTACAATGTGTTTGATAGATGTGTATAGAAAATGTCCTTATGATGGCTATTACACCCTTATTGCTCTTACACCCTTATTGCTTCTAATATCCTTATTTCTCCATGTGAAACTGGATCTTAATACCTTTACATTATAAAATAGGCATGGATTTATGACAATTAGTCTCCATTTTTCTAGTAACAAAACTAATTAAAAAAATGAATTATTGATAAAGAGAAGCATCTGAAACTACATTTGTTGTCGACCTACCTTCTTTCTATGACCATTGGATTAATCTAAGCTTGCTTATTACTAATTTCTCAACTGACTTGTTTTCCAAGTTTTCCAAGCTTGGTTTTTATCCTTTGGAGTCAATAACTATTGGGCCCTACATCCTTCTTTCCAAATATGAAAACCTAACAAATAGAAAGTCCTTGACTACAACCATCTTCAATGCCCTCAACATGACTAAGAAATCATTCTTGGCAACATAGAAATCGTACTCGTGAATCACTGCATATGCATTTATTTTGGCATATTGCAATCTAGTGACTAGAAAGGAATAAAATTTACGCTTTAGACATTTGTTTGCAATTGTTACAACTACAAATGTTGATGTTATTTGTAACTAGAGATGTGTGAGTTTCCATTACATAACATGTTTTCTCCTTTGGATGACATGTCATCCTTTATACATTTATGTTCACACAAAAGGAACATGATAAAAACATGTCTTCCTTTATACATTTATGTCTTCCTTTGGCATTGCCTCTACTTGTACCTTATATCATAATCTTCTTAGTGAGTCTACAATGTAATGTATATCAACATGATCATATGTAAAATAGATAATATATAATTGCAAGATCAAGCAGAAATAGTGAGATTAGTCTAGTCACCATGTATTCAATCTGAAAACTTCTCCCAATATCGAACAACATACCAAAGAGCAACATTTAATAGCATTTATATCATCAAAATGGTGACAAATTTAGAGATTATTAATGCCTACAAGGACACAAACACTTTACTTCTCAAAACACTTTTTACAAACCAAGGATTTCTACAACGAAAATACAAAATTGAATGCACCTTTTTTTTTAATTTTTGAATATGAAAATGAACAAAGTGGAGTGAAATGAAGAAAAAAGTGAAAAATATGGAAAGACAAGAGACGTGAAAATGGATGATGAATGTCATAGATTTGCATGTGGTCTACACTACACATCTATTAACAAAATGCAAGAATGATGATGACCAAAAAAATGGTTGCTACACATGATCTTCACTACATTGCCATTATATGAATCACTTTGAAGATGGAAGGAGTATCAAATAGACGGTTAATAGAGAGGTCCAAGAGACCTAATCTGATACCATCTTGAAAATTATACACATGAAGAAGAGATAAAGGGTCAAATACAACAATCAAATAATCATCTTAAACATTTTCATTATTACATTTTAACAACTTTATAAATCCTTTCAACTTCCAACTACCTAAACTACCCAATAACTAATTTGCATTAGTACATGCTAGTACCTATTTAATAAATTACTGTTAACATGTTAATTTATTATTTATTAACCTATGTTGTGCACTTATTCCTAACAAAAAGTGTTAAACTTTGACACAATTTTTCTCTCAAATTGTGGCACCTAGAAATGTCTCATTTGAACTTGCAAATGGACATTAGGTCTAACTACAAATAACTACCTCAATTTTTGTCAACTCAATTTTATTTTCCCATGGTGGCAATGGACACAATGTTGCAAAATACTTCAGTTTTATTTGGTGAAAAGGTGCTAGGAGTATTATTTTGCATTCTAAACCTCATGGCACTAAACTAACAATGCCAACACATCTGGGTGGGAAGAGTTTTTATATTGGAGGTGTCTTTTTTATGCCGAAGGATCCCAATCCTTCCAAGTTATATTAGATTGACAAAGTCTCTTAAGAGCCCTAAGACCAAAAAAGTGTCAAGCTTGGCATGAATAATCTCTCAAATCATGGCACCTAGGAATGTCTCATCTAAACCTGCAAGTGGACATCATGTCTAACTACAATTAACTATCTCAGTTTTCATCAACCTGAATTAGTTTTCTTGCAATGGCAATGAACACAATGTTACAAAATGCTTTAGTTGTCTTTAGTGAAAGGGTGCTAGGAGTGATATTTTGCATTTTGCATTTTGTTGTACTGAACTAACAATGCCAACATATTTGGATGGGTAGGTTTTTTTGCTACTAGAGGTGTCTTTTCAATTTTAAGGAGTCCCAATCCTTCCAAGCTAGATTGGACAGACAAAAAAATTAAAATCCTTAAGGCCAAAAAAGTGCCAAACTTTAGCACAATTGTTCTCTCAAACGATGAAACCTAGGAATGACTTGTTTGAACCTACAAGTGGACATCAAGTCCACCTAGAAATACCGACTTAGTACAAAAAAGATGGATCCTTGGACAAGCGTGCTACAAACACATGTTAGTAGTTTATTTTTTTGCCTTGGACCAATGGTAATTGCACAAACTTGGTGTTAGAAAACAAGGAACATGCATATAATTATTAGATTCAAAGGTTAGATTATTCCAAATCCCAAGATATTATGAAAAATTAGAGATAGGACAGAACCACCACCGAATGACAGGACTAAATTTCCAAAATGCAAGCACAGTCTCCAAACTATAGACAGGCCCACCACAATGGGGGACAGGGTCGCCAAAGCATAGTCAAGACTACCAAATACAAGGCCATCAAAGTGGGATACAGAACCTCCAAAATTAGGTCAGGGTCACCAAAACAAGGGATAGGGCTGCCAAATTGTGTCAAGGTCGCCAAACTAGAGTTCTTGCACACAAAAATGATTTTTAGTTGATCAAGATCATATTATTTTGATTTTTTGTTATACAGATATGGGAGTGATGATTTTGATAACACCTACCCCTACAAAAGCAACACCCTATCAAAAAACTGAATGGCAAAATGATAAAAAGTGTTAGAAATGTGTTTTCTATGTGCAAGAGAGCCTCCACAACATAGAGTGGAATTGCCAAACTATGAACGAAGCCTCCAAACTACAAACTACATGTCAAAAGCAAGTAAAAACATAATAAAGATTAATAGATAGGGACTTGGGTCCTGAACAAAGTCGCCAAAATGTGTACATAAGAGAATGAACATGAAAGAGAACAAACTAAAATAATATTAGTCTATACCACTCATAATCTAATGCAACCTCATGATTGGGCTAAAAGGATTGCAAACATATGAAGTTAAAATGCTTAACTACATGCAAACCTTGATTGTTTTCGATGTGCTCCTTGATGTTGGGTGTTGATTGTGTTGGCAAGAGACACGTTGTAGCTTCATGATTGTTGTCATTAATGGCAACAAAGTTCATCCCACACATCCACAGGACATGGCGTGCCTATACCGGAAGTCAGATTGAAGAGTGTTATGGTTTGGTAAGCAAGAACAGAGCATGTGGCAAGGTCCGACAGTCAGGTCCAGATCTCTCAGAGGAATTATCTTAGTAAAGTGCGGACTTGGGGAAGTCAAGAGGTGTACCTTGACTGATACATTCCAAAGATTGAACCTTCGGTGATGAAAGAGTGAAAAGATATGAGCACTTAAGTGTTGGGCTCCTATTTGGCAGAGTTGACAAAGGAAGAACTGACCGGTAGAGCATCAGATCTTAATCTGGATGAGCTATTGTTTGTGATCAAGTTTCTTAAGGTATCATTCATGATTGGCCGATGTGATTGATGACTTCTATAAGCATCTCTTTGATATGCATCACTTGATAAGTAAGGATTCAGCTGATAGACCAAGAGTTTGGGAAAATAGTAAGTATTCTGGATGCCGACTAGAAAGTGGATGAAATCCTTGGTGTGGATATATATGCCAGATTGATTTTGGTATGAAGGTGTGTTGTGTGTTCTTGTGTGCGAAGAAAAGTAGAAGAGCAGTAAGGCAGGTCCGGTATGTGACAGGATAGTAGCACCAAAGAAGAGAAAGAATGAAGTGCAGCAGATCAGTGTATTAAACCTAACCGAAACTGAACCTCAGCATATGTGGATGCTTCTCATCAATTCAAGTATCTAGTTTCCTTGTATAAACTATTATAGGCAGTGAGCCTCTTGTGAGCAGTGTGCTTGGGCAGTGAGCCCTAATTGGCAAGTGCCATTTTGTACTATCTTATTCTTCTAACAGAGAATACAATCTTAGGTTAATCACCCCATGGTTTTTTCCCTTAACAGGGTTTTCCACGTCAAAATCATTGTGTCATGTGTATTGATGTTATTTCCATTTCATGGTTATGTTTGCTTATATGATTTAATGCTGCATTAATTGTTAAGGAAGATCAGAAAGTAGAAGTAATTAAGATAACTAATTCACCCCCCCTCTCAGCTATTAATAATTGGTATCAGAGTGAAGTTCCTCCAAAAAGAGCCTAACAGCTTGAGGAAGATCTAGGAATTCAAATGGATGTGTATGGTATGAGGGAACAACTTCAGTCTACCCTAGATGATCTTGAACAATCCAACTCTGAAGTCAATGAACTGAAGGAAAGACTCAAACAGGCTGATGATTTCATAAATGAACTAAAAGGGAAACTAAGTATCTCTATGAAAAAGAGAAAGGATCTACTTAAGCAATTGGCAAGTCAAGGTGAAAACAATAATAAAAATGAAGATCTGAAGGAGAAAACCAAGTTATGTGAAAAGTTATCAAAAGAGGTCACTATGGTAAGACATGAAATGGAATCAGGAGTTATGAAATTTACCCAAGAAATTGAAAAGAAAAGGAAAACTGGAGATGATCTAAGACAATCTCTCAAAGAGATATCAGAAGACTACCACAAAATGGATAGAATAATCAGGCATCTTGAATCTAATCTTGAAGAAGCTAGGGATAATGAAGAACAACTTGAGAATCAGATTGACACTCTTAAAAAGGATCTTCAAATAGCAAATGAATACAAAGAGAAATTCAAGATAAGCTCTGCCCAACTTGAAGTTCTTCTTCAAAGCCAAAAGAGGGTAGATGACAAGCAAGGCTTGGGGTATGAGAAAAGTGAAATCTCCAGATCCGGTCAGAAGAACTCTAGATCAGAAAATCCAAGAAATAGGCCTAGAAGACCTCCGGTAAGGCAACCCAATGCTCAAAGATATCCATCCTTCAATGGATACTACCACAACTACAATAATTTTGGTCATAAAGCAAATCAGTGTAGAAGAAGAATGAACCAGACTAATTCATCCTTCTCCGGATAGTGTTTCAATTGCAAAAGGTATGGTCACAAATCTCATGAGTGTAGAAATATGCAAACAAATAATTCATTCAATAGAAGATGCTTTGCATGCAATAGAATGGGACATATGGCTAATCAGTGTAGATCAAGAGGATATCGGTCAAATATTCAAAGAAATGTTGTCTGCTACAATTGCAATAGATCCGGTCATATTGCCAAATTCTGCAGAAGTAAGAATCAAAACAATAAGGGTCCGGTACATCATAATCAAAACCAAGACAAAGGAAAAGGAAAAATAAATGCGGATGAAATTCAAAGGGAGATGAACAAGATTTGGGTAAAGAAGAGTACAAAAATGTTGAGGATGGATCCACACTAAAATCTGGTGCTGATATTCCTTCTGAAAACTAAATAGATGAGCTCTAGCTCAGGGGGAGTAACAAAAGAAAAACATTTTCCCCCAGCCAATCATTAGGTGCCCAAAATTGGCACATAAAAGGTTGCGGATTAAAGGATTCTCAGAGAAACATATAAAGAAGGTTTAGTAAAGATATGAAAGATCTGCAAGAAGGTTTGAAGAGTCTAATCTTCCAAGATAGATCCAGTTTTACAGTCATCCTGTAAGAAGAAGGTCTTTATAGTTAGATCCGATTTGATTCAAAATTGAGGAATCTTGATATGCGGATAGATTAAATGATTGAGGAAAGAAATATAGATTGTCAATAATCACCAAGTATAATTCGAAGCATATCTCAGTGATCTAGAAAAAGATCTTTCTCAGAACAAGGAGAACAAGGCAACCGGAATGACTTGAGTTGCGCATTTATTGCAATGTGAAATTAGGGTTTGCTCGGTGATAAAAGGGTTCGTTTACTCTTCGTTTACACATTTGCATTAGTGAAATAGACAAGAAGAGCTCTGCAAACAAGCTTGCCTCATCTCTCTCAACGATCATTTGCAGAATTCAAATCAGATGGTGATCTCTTCGGCTCATTCCATGAACCCTAAAAGGCATAAGAGGTATTTTCGTTCTTTCTCTAAATCTTTAAAAATGACTACTCTGAATGTTGTGAAGATTTCTGATAGGATGCGCCCTAAATTTAAGAAACATCCCTACAAATCTCTAGAAGCAAATTCCTTATGTGCATTTTCTAGCATTTCGCATGGGGTTTTGCATGTTGAAGACGTTAGGGCATACATTCATGCGAACATTGAAGAGTTTGGAGAATCCAAGCTGTCAGATATCTATCACAATCAGTTAATAGATGACTCCTTTGATCTCAAACCTCAGTATAAGGCTATCCGAGACAAACATTTTGCATAGTGCATTCATTTCCCCTATTTTCTGGAAGATGAATGGGTCTGATATATTTTGAGCAGAATGCATGACAACTTCATGTGGTTGAACAGGCCGTTTAAGATCACTAAGGATGCCATTAGGGAAGTAACCAGATTACACTCAACAGGTGGGATGCCTACTCTCAAATCTGTCAAAAACAAAATTGTAAGTGAGGCTACCAGATCAAAATTTGATAAAAGAGCAATGACAATTGAGGATATCACAGATCCGGATATCAAGTTTGAATCAATGATAATTGGATATAAGATATATCACTCCAACAGGGAGAATTCAGTATCCGGAACTGCTATATATACTTCTTATGAAATGTTGAGGAAGAATGCAGACTATGATCTTTTTGAGCTCCTTCTGAACCAACTTTTAGAGAATCTGCAGAAGATAAAGAAGGATAAGAAGAATTCTTTCAAATACGGTGGTTTGATACTCTACCTATTGTTTTACTACATGAATGAGCTACTCGGATCCAATGGATGGGTATGGCAAAATAACAGACCGGTTGCAATTCAGATCAGAGATTACTTGCATGGGCTTGGTGATGCCAAGGCACAAAACACGTCACTATGGGGCTACTTCAAAAACTTCCAATGCATGATGCAAGCTAGAGAAAGAATCCCCCAATCTCTAGTTGAGAAGTACAAAGATACAGTGTGCTTTATGGTAGAAACTGATCAGTGCCTAATAGAGGCTGTGGAGCCAAGAATAGTGTGGATCATGCCAATGGGGTATGAAGTGGATGAGAAAATTGTAGAGCTACATGTTCAGCACATGCTAAGTCAGCCCAAGGATCCCAAGGCAGAAAGGTTTGGAACCTTTGAAGAATTGAGTATAAAGATTCATGTGGAACTAAGACAACCGGAGATGAAGAGAAAAGTGAGAAAAGAAGTAGAGAATGTTGCCAAAAGGTATGGCATCTTAGAAGAGGCACTTGATGCACATAGAGAAAAGATGGAAAGGATAGAAAAAGAAAAGGAAGAGGTAGAAAAAGAAAGTGCTCCGGTAGAAGCCCCCTCCCAGACCAGATCCTCTAAGAGCTCTGCATCTTCCACTGCTAAAAGCTCAAAGGCATCAAAACTAGAAGCAAAATCATCTGGTAAAGGAGAGAAGAGAACTAAGACAAAGGCCACAAGATCTTATGTCAGTCAAAAGGATGATGAAGAGACTGAATCTGATGAAGAGGTCAAGAAAATGAAGAAGAAGAAGAAAACATCTGGTGAATCCTCTACCGGTTAAGACAAGAAAGAGAAGGTAGAGGAATTTGTTGAAAAGCCCACTCTTCGCATTAATGATATCATCAAATTAGTTACTGTGGATGGGAACCTAAAACCAATGACTGAGTTCTATGATGAGTACAATGAAGCTAACCAGAAGATCCTGCAAGAAGCTACAGTCAGGTATCTGAATATCTACAATAAGGCTTTTATTGAAATCATATCTCTCATTCCCAAAAGCCTAGAGAAGGAATTAGAAATAAGGAAGAATAATGCTAAGGCAAAGGATCTTGAGATCCAGGAATAGATAGCTATTCAGCTATATCTTTCAATCACTCCGAAGCAAATGAATATGATCTTCAAAGATTGCAAGAATGAGTTTCGAAGCAAAGCTAGAATGAATCAGCTTATGCTTGGAGAAACTGACAAAGTAGCAAAAGAGACAGAAGAGATCCTCCAAAATGCATACAAAAGATTCAACATTCCCATTATAGAGGACGTAAGTGATGAACCTTCTAATGTTGAAGGGCAAAGTGCATCAAAGAAGGATCCTACTGAAAAGACTACAGAAGAAACAAAGGACATAGGTGAGGAGAAGTCCAAGGACCACGATTCCTCTATTCCAAAAGAAGAAGTCCAAGAAAAAAATATCTCTCATCAGGATTCCCCAGCAGTCTCCAGATCTAAAGAAGAAGAAAGATTAGAGGAAAAAGAAGAAGAAGTGGAAGAAAGAGTAGAAGAGAAGATCAATCAAGAAGCAGAGGAGAAAGAAAAAGAAGATGACAGTAGTAATGCTGTAGAAGGAGAGAAAACTCCAATAGAGAAGGCCATAGATGATAGTAGTAAGGCTATAGAAGGGGAGAAAATTATGTCTCCGGCAAGAGACACAGCAGAAGCAGTAAAAGATTTCTTAACCAAAGAAATAATGGAATTTGATGAACCAGAACTTCTTCAAGGACTATTCAATTTTGACTCCCTCTCCCCAGTTCAAACCATGAAGGTAGCATCCTTTACTTAAGCAAAGGCAAAAGAAAAACTTTTGAAATCTCACATAGAATATTGTGAGCTAATTGAGATTGCATCCGGTGCATTAGAGAAAATCATGCCATCCTTTCAAAAGGATTCATCGGCCTCCACATCCGGTAACTTAAAAACTCTTGTCAATTCAATTAGCACACATTTTGATTCTTTGGAGAAGTCAGCTAAAGAAAAGGTTCGGAAGGAGTTTTTGGGAAAAAGATTCTCCGAAGTGCAGAGTCTAATAAAAAATGATAGAAGAGTTATGGATATTGGAATAAAGAGCTTAGAAAATGCTCTCAAAGATGGCGGAGAAATCTATAAATTTTGTTTATCTTGGCCTAAAGTGACCAAGGATATTGAGAAGAAAGTAAAAGAGTAAGAGGAAAAACTGCTAAGTTTGTCTCAAAGTTTTGATCCTCTCTCCTCTTCCATAGTAAATCAAGAGTGTCAGACTATTGCAGTCACAAATGCAATAAAGAAACTTGAGAAGGAAAGGAAGAACACAATAAGTCAGATGGGTGAACTTAGAGGGATCATTATCCCTAAGTTAGAGGCTATGCATGAAGCTCTAACTGATGCTCAAACCATAGCCCGGACCAATGATCTGACAAATCTTAAGAGGGCAGAAGTTTTTGTATTCCTGTTGAGAGGTCACATCTCAATTTTCTACAGGATGAAGAGGAGTTGGGAAACATAAGTAGTACAGTTGAAAACCACTTTTGTAGATATAGTTAAGTATATGTAAGTAAAACATGTATATATGTTTTTGCAGCCAAGTATAGATTTGTTTTTGGGAAATTTTGGAGTACGGACCATACCCTTTGCCATTGATGTCAAAGGGGGAGTGAGGAACAGTGAAAAATATGGAATCTAGCTAAGGGGGAGCTCTGGTGAAGAGTACATTAGAACAGAGCAGTAGCTAAAGGGGAGTGTAGTATGATAGTCATTTTTCACTAAGTGTTGCCATCAATGCCAAAGGGGGAGATTGTTGGCAAGAGACACATTGTAGATTTATGATTGTTATCATTGATGGCAACAAAGTTTATCCCACACATCCGCAGGACATGGCGTGCCTATACCGAAAGTCAGATTGAAGAGTGTTATGGTCCGATAAGCAAGAACAGAGCATGTGGCTGTTGATAACTGAGAGGGGGGGTGAATCAGTTATCCTAATTATTTCTTCTTCTGAACTTTTCTTATTAATCAATGCAGCATTAATTCAAATAAGTAAACATAACCATGAAATGAAGATACACATGACACAATATTTTTGACGTGGAAACCCTGTTAAGGGAGAAAACCACGGGGTGATTAACCCAAAGATTATTCTCTATTAGAAGAATAAGGAAATACAAAATGGCACTTGCCAATTAGGGTTCACTGCCCGAGCACACTGCTCACAAGAGGCACACTGCCTACAAGAGATTCACTATCTACAAAGGAATGTTATACAATACTTCAACTAATTGGAAGCATCTACAAATTCTGAAGTTCAATTCTAGTTAGGCTCAGTACACTGATCTGCTACACTTCATCTTTCCTCTTCTCTTTTGCTGCTTTCCTTTCACATACCGGATCTTCCTTACTGCTTCTGCTTTGCTCTTCTACTTTTCTTTGCACAACACAACAACAACTTCACTTCTCACAACTAAATCCATCGTGTATATATATCTACACAAGTAATTTCATCACCTTTGTAGTCGGCACCCGGAATAGTCAATCTTTTCACTAATTCTGATCTGTCAGCTGAATCCTTGCACATCAAGTAATGCAGATCAAGTATATGCTTGTAAAAATCATTAATCATGTCAGCCAAACATGTTTCATGCCTTCATAACCTTTACCACAATCAGTAACACATCCGAAAAGTAGTCTGATTTTCTGTCAATCAGTTCTTCCTCTGTTCACACTATCACTCAGGAATCTAGAACTCAACTATTCATATCTTTTTCCTCATCTATGACCGGAGGCTAAATCCTTGGAATATACCACTCAAGGTAGTCCTCTTGACTTCCCCAAATCCGCACTTCACCAAGATACTTCCTCTGAAAGATCCAGACCTGTCTGTCGGACCTTGCCACATGCTCTGTTCTTGTTTACTGAACCACAATAGTCTTCATTCTGACTTCTGGTAGAGACACAGCATGTCCTGCGGATGTGTGGGATGAACTTTGTTGCCATCAATGACAACAATCATGAATCCATATAGTGTCTCTTGCCAACAATCTCCCCCTTTGGCATTGATGGCAACACTTAGTGAAAAATGACTAAGTGTTTACACTATGCTCCCCCTTGGTTGATGCTCTGTCTTTATATACATTTTCTGGAGCTCCCCCTTAGTTGGATACCTCATTTTTCACTACTCCTCACTCCCCCTTTGACATCAATGGCAAAGGGTAGGGTCCGTATACCAAAATTTTCAAAAATTTAACTATACTTAGCCACATAAGTATATATATACAAGTTGTATTTACATATACTTAAGTATGTCTGAAAAAGTATTCTTCAACTGTACAACTTCTGCCGCCCAACTCTACTTCATCCTGTCCAAAATTGAGATGTGACCACTCAACAGGAATGCAAATGCTTCTGCCTTCTTAAGATCTATCAGATCATTGGTCCAGGCTATAATCTGAGCATCATTTATGGCCTCATGCATGGCCTCTAACTTAGGGATAATAATCCTTCTAAGTTCACCCATCTGGTTAATTATGTTCTTCCTTTCCTTCTCAAAATTCTTTATTGCATTTGTGATTGCAATAGTTTGACACTCTTGATTTATTATGGAGGATGAAAGAAGATCAAAACTTTGAGACAAGTTTAATAGTTTGTCCTCTTGCTCTTTTATTTTCTTCTCAATCTTCACTATTTCTTTAGACCAGGAGATACAAAATTTGTATATTTCACTGCCATCCTTAAGAGCATTTTCTAAGCTCTTTATCCCAATGTTCATGTTTCTCCTATCATTAATGATTAAAACTTGTATCTCGGAGAACCTTTTATCCAAAAACTCCTTCCGGACCTTTTCTTCAGCTAATTTTTCTAGAGAATCAAAATGTGTACTAACACTACTGACTAAGGTTTTGAGATTACCGAAAAAGGAGGCTGTGGGATCCTTCTGAAAAGATGGCATGATCTTTTCCAGCACTCTGGAAGCAGCTTCTATCAACTCACAGTCTTCCATATGATACTTTAGGAGTTTTTCTTTAACCTTAGCATTAGCAAATGAAGCTATCTTCATTGTCTGTACCAGAGAAAGAGAATCAAAATTGAATGGACCTTGTAGAAGCTCCGGTTCATCAATCTCCATTGTTTCTTTGTTCAGGAATTCTTGGACAGTTTGTGCAATGTCTCTTGCCGGAGACAGATGTTTCTTCTCTTATGCAATCTTGGAGCTATCCTTTGGAGCTTTCTCTCCTTCTATATTCTCACCACTAGCAGTTGTGGTCTTCTCTCCTTCAACAATCTTCGCACTGTCATCTTCTTTTTCCTTCACTTTGCTTCTTTCTCTTGTAATTTTTCTTCTCCTTTAGATCCGGAGACTATAGGGGAAACTGGAGGAGAAATGTTAGACTGTTCAGGGCCCACCTCTTCTATCATTTTCTCAAAAATTTCTTCTGCAACACTTGTGGTTGAGGGATCAGTACCCAAGTCCTCTATAGTAGGAAGATTAAATCTTTTGAAGGCTTTCCAGAGAATCTCTTTTGTGTCCTTGGCTACCTTGTCAGTCTCACCAAGCATAAGCTGATTCATCCTTGCCTTGCTCCTGAATTCATTCTTGCAATCTTTGAATACCATGTTCATTGTCTTGGGATCAATTGAGGGATATAGCTGAATAGCTATTTGTTCCCAGATCTCAAGGTCTTTTGCCATGGCATTTGACTTTCTCATTTCCAACTTGTTTTCTAGGCTCTTGGGAATAAGAGATATAATTTCAATGAAGGCTTTATTATATATGTTCAGGTACTTGATTGTAGCTTCCTGCAGGATCTTTTGATCAACCTCATTGTAATCATCATAAAATTCGGCCATTGGTTGAAGGTTCCAGCCATAGTGACTGATTTTATTACACTTTCTAAAGACAGGGTGGGCTTTTCAACAAATTCCTCTGTCATTTCTTCCTTGTCTTGTCCTGTGGTAGGTTTACCGGATCCTTTCTTCTTTTGCTTCTTTATTTCCTGTACCCCCTCATCTGATTCTGTTTCCTCTTCATCTCTTTGACTTGCATAAGCCCTTATGGCTTTTGTCTTTGACCTTTTCTCTCCTTTGTCAGATGCCTAGACTTCTGGTTTTGATGTTTTTGAGCCTTTGGCTGTGACAGGTGCAGATCTCTTTGATGATCTGGTCCGGGTTGAGGTTTCTATCGGAGCGCCTTTCTTGCTTTGCTTTTCTACTTCTTTCTTTTCTTCCTTAGCCTTTTGCTTCTTTTCCCTGTTGGCATCAAGTGCCTCCTTTGAGATGCCTAGGCCTTTTGCAATTTCTTCAACTTCTTTTCTAACTTTCCTCTTTATTTCCGGTTGCCTAAGTTCCACATGAACTTTTATACTTAGCTCTTCAAACGTTCCAAACCTCTCTGCCTTTGGATCCTTTGGCTGACTTAGCATGTGTTGAACATGCAGCTCCACAATTTGTTCGTCAACTTCATACCCCATAGGCATGATCCACATAGTTCTTGGTTCAACAGCCTCCATTAGGTATTGATCTGTCTCTACCATAAAGTATACGGTATCTTTGTATTTCTCAACAAGAGACTGGGGAATTCTTTCTCTTGCTTGCATCATGCTCTGAAAGTTTTTGAAATATCCCCACAGGGCTGAATTTCTTGCTTTAGCATCCCAAGCCCATGCAAATAGTCTCTGATCTGAACTGCTACCGGTTTGTCATTCTGCCATACCCAACCATTTGATCCGGACAACTCATTCATGAAGTAGAAAAATAAACATACTATTAGTGCACCATATTTGAAAGAGTTTTTCTTGTCCTTTTTGATCTTTTGTAAGTTTTCCATTAATTGGCTCAAATGAAGTTCACAAAGATCATATTCTGCATTTTTTCTCAACATCTCATAGGCAGTATATATTGCAATTATGGATACTGAATTCTCCCTACTGGAGTGATATATCTTGTATCCTATTATCATAGATGCAAATTTGATGTCCGGTTCAGTAATATCTTCAATAGGCATTACCCTCTTATCAAATTTTGATCCGGTGGCCTCAGCTACAATGTTGTTTTTGACAGGTTTGAGGACAGGTATCCCTCTGGAGGAGTATAAACCAGTTACTGCCCTAATTACCTTCTTTGTAATCTTGCAAGGTCTGTTCAGCCATAGGAAGTTATCATGTACCCTACTCAACACATACCGAACCCATTCATCTTCTTCAAAGTAGGGGAAATGAATTAATTGATCAAAATGTTTCTCTTGGATACCCTTATATTCTGGTTTAAGCCCAAAGGCATCATCTATCAGTTGTTTGTGATAGATATCTCTTAGTTTGAATTCTCCAAACTCTTCAATATTTGCATGTATATAAACCCTAATGTCTTCGGTGTGCAAAACACCATGCGAAACACTGGAAAATGCACCTAGGGGATCTACCTCCAAGGATTTGTATGGATGTTTCTTAAATGTAGGGCGAGGTCTATCAGAAATCTTTACAATATTCAGAGTAGCCATTATCAAGAGATTTGCAGTGAGATATTTGAAAACAGAAAATACCTTTTGCGCGTTTCAGTTTCACGGAGTTGGTTTGATTGATTTCTGGAAGTAATGACTTCTGCAAATGATCTTTGATGAACTTGATGAATTTTGTTGCAGAGCTCCACTTTTTGTTTCTTCTTGAGTGCAGAATGAACAAGTGATTAATGAGAAAACCCTTATATTGCTCCGTAAACCCTAATATCAGATCGCAATAAATTCTTGACCTACATTATTCTGATTTGCCTTATTCGGATGACTTGAAGAACCAGATCTGTCCTGATCTATGAACATCATGCGGATCTTCCAAATCTTAACCATAGTTTGTTTGGATGTTTCCCTTATGAACCCTTCAATCTGCAACTCTTCTTGTGCCAGTTCCAGCACCACTTAACTGGCTGGGGGAACAAGGTTTTCTTTGTGTCCCCCCTAAGCGAGGGTTCACTTTTTAATTTCTGAAAGGAATATCAGCACCAGAGTCTGGTGCGGATCCAACCTCTACATTCTCAGTACTTTTCTTCACCCAAATCTTGCTCATCTCACTTTTAACTTCATCCGCATTCACCTTTTGTTTACCCTTATCTTGATTCTGATTGTGATATACCGGACCTCTTTTGTCCTGATTCTTGCTTCTATAGAATTCTGCACTATGACCGGACCTATTGTAGATTTGGCAAACAACATTTCTTTGCATATTTGACTAATATCCTTTTGATTTGCATTGATTAGCCATATGACCTACTCTATTGCATGTAAAGCATCTACCATTGAATGATTTGTTCATTTGCATGTTTCTACATTCATGAGACTTGTGACCATACCTTTTGCAGTTAAAACACTGTCCGGAGAAGGATGAATTAGTCTGATTCATTTTCTTTCTACACTGATTAGCTTTGTGACCAAAGTGATTGCAGCTATGGCAGTATCCATTGAAGGATGGATATCTTTAAGCATTGGGTTGTCTTACCGGAGGTCTTCTAGGCCTGTTCCCAAAATTCTGCTGACCTAATCCGGAGCTTTCTCCTTTCTCATATCCCAAACCACACTTGTTATCTACCCTCTTCTGACTTCCAAGAAGAACTTCAAGTTGAACAGAACTTATCTTGAATTTCTCTTTATATTCATTTGCTGTTTGAAAATCCCTTTTGAGAGAGATAATTTGATCCTCAAGTTTTTCTTCATTTTCTTTAGCATCTTCAAGATTAGATTCAAGATGTCTAATAATTCTATCCATCTGGTGGCAATCTTCTGATTTTTCCTTGAGAGATTGTCTTAGATTGTCTTCAGTTTTTCTTTTCTCTTCAATCTCTTGGGTAAACTTTATAACTCCTAATTCCATTTCATGTCTTACCATAATGACTTCTTTTGATAACTTTTCACATAACTTGGTTTTTTCAGTCAGCTCTTCATTTGCATTATTTGCTTCACTTTGTCTTGCCAATTGCTGAAGCAGTTCCTTTCTCTTTTTCATAGAGAGACTTAATTTGTCTTTTAGTTCTCTCATGAAATCATCAGCCTATTTGAGTCTTTCCTTTAATTCATTGACTTCAGAGTTTGACTGTTCAATATCCTCAAGGGCAGTCTTAAGTTGCTCTTTTAAACCATATGCATCCATTTGGATTCCCAGATCTTCCTCGAGCTGTTAGACTCTGTTAGGAGGAACTTAGCTCTGATACCAATTGTTGATAACTGAGAGGGGGGGTGAATCAGTTATCCTAATTATTTCTTCTTCTGAACTTTTCTTATTAATCAATGCAGCATTAATTCAAATAAGTAAATATAACCATGAAATGAAGATACACATGACACAATATTTTTGACGTGGAAACCCTGTTAAAGGAGAAAACCACGGGGTGATTAACCCAAAGATTATTCTATGTTAGAAGAATAAGGAAATACAAAATGGCACTTGTCAATTAGGGCTCACTGCCCGAGCACACTGCTCACAAGAGGCACACTGCCTACAAGAGACTCACTGTCTACAAAGGAATGTTATACAATACTTGAACTGATTGGAAGCATCTACAAATGCTGAAGTTCAGTTTTAGTTAGGCTCAGTACACTGATCTGCTGCACTTCATCTTTCCTCTTCTCTTTTGCTGCTTTCCTTTCACATACCGGATCTTCCTTACTGCTTCTGCTTTGCTCTTCTGCTTTTCTTCGCACAACACAACAACAACTTCACTTCTCACAACTAAATCCATCATGTATATATATCCGCACAAGTAATTTCATCACCTTTCTAGTCGGCACCTGGAATAGTCAATCTTTTCACTAATTCTGATCTGTCGGCCGAATCCTTGCACATCAAGTAATACAAATCAAGTATATGCTTGTAAAAATCATTAATCATGTCGGCCAAACATGTTTCATGCCTTCATAACCTTTACCACAATCAGTAACACATCCGGAAAGTAGTCTGATGTTCTGTTAATTAGTTCTTCCTCTGTTCACACTGTCACTCAGGAATCCGGAACTCAACTATTCATATATTTTTCCTCATCTATCACCGAAGGCTAAATCCTTGGAATATACCACTCAAGGTAGTCCTCTTGACTTCCCCAAATCCACACTTCACCAAGATACTTCCTCTAAAAGATCTGACCTATCTGTCAGACCTTGCCACATGCTATGTTCTTGTTTACCGGACCACAACAGTCTTCATTATGACTTCCGGTAGAGACACACCATGTCCTACGGATGTGTGGAATGAATTTTGTTGCCATCAATGACAACAATCATGAATCCATATAGTGTCTCTTGCCAATAGTGACAAGGTCCTACAGTCATGTCCGGATCTCTCAGAGGAAGTATCTTAGTAAAGTGTGGACTTGGGGAAGTCAAGAGGTGTACCTTGACTGATACATTCCAGAGATTGAGCCTTTGGTGATGAAAGAGTGAAACGATATGAGCACCTAAGTGTTGGGCTCCTGTTTGGCAAAGTTGATAGAGGAAGAACTGACTGGTAGAGCATCAGATCTTAATCAAGATGAGCTATTGTTTATGTCAAGTTTCTTAAGGTATCATTCATGATTGGCCAACATAATTGATGACTTCTATAAGCATCTCTTTGATACATATCACTTGATAAGCAAAGATTCAGCCGACAGACCAAGAGTTTGAGAAAATAGTAAGTATTCTGGATGCCGACTAGAAAGTGGATGAAATCCTTGGTGCAGATATATATGCTAGATTGGTTTCGGTATGAAGGTGTGTTGTGTGTTGTTGTGTGCAAAGAAAAGAAGAAGAGTAGTAAGGCAGGTCCGGTATGTGACAGGACAGCAGCACCAAAGAAGAGAAAGAATGAAGTGTAGCAGACCAGTGTATTGAACCTAACCAGAACTGAACCTTAGCATATGTGGATGCTTCTCATTAGTTCAAGTATCTAGTTTCCTTGTATAAACTATTGTAGGCAGTGAGCCTCTTGTCAGTAGTGTGCTCAGGCAATGAGCCCTAATTGGCAAGTGTCATTTTGTACTATCTTATTCTTCTAATAGAGAATACAATCTTGGGTTAATCACCCCGTGGTTTTTTCCCTTAACAGGGTTTTCCATGTCAAAATCATTGTGTCATGTGTATTGATGTTATTTATATTTCATGGTTATGTTTGCTTATATGATTTAATGTTGCATTAACTGTTAAGGAAGATCAGAAAGTAGAAGTAATTAAGATAACTGATTCACCCACCCCCCTCTTAGTTATCAACAGATTGCTCCTCAAATTGATAGCATAACCTTGCATAACATGGACTCTTAAAAATGGCTTAGGTTGATGGCTATTTATAGATTTTTGGGATGGTGGATGAAGGGCTAGGATTAATTTGGGAGATCAAAAATTGAGGATGATTGAGAGGTTTGGATTAATAAGAGCTTGCCAAGTGGAAAAATTGGATTGGAGGATAAGGATTGTCCTTGGATTGAGAGGAAATCCAGGGTGGATGATGCTCTTGGATAAAGTGGAGGGATATGATCAAAGGATGACAAAAAGACCTTTTGTATAAAGGACTTGTTGCAAGTATGGGTCTAACTGGTGTTGTCATTGATGTCAACATACTCCTGTTGCATTAATTATAAGGATTGGATGAACTGTTTGCTGAGGATATTGAGAAAATTGGTCATATAAGGAATAGTGAAGAACAATGAAGACAGTAAGGAAAAAGTCCAAGATAGGATGAGGATCAGAGGATGCGGTTTAAAGGGTTTGTATATATGTGTCTTAAGGTGATCTAGTAGAGATTTCAGAGGTCCACATGAAGATCTGAAGAAGTTGTGGCCGCTCAAGTAAAACCGGTTCCGGCAGGTGTTCAGAGGTGACAAAGTGATACACACAGGTCTGGTGAGATCTGAAAATGCATTATCCTATTCTGTGGATTTGAGGAAGTGTTAATAAAGTCTTTGTGAAGTGTCAACTCGATTGGTTTGTGGTTTGAAGGTCCGCAAGCATCTATTCCTCTATGACAGTGATGATAAACTGTGTTCTTAAGGTTCCGGATGAAGGAAAGAAGGATTTCAGTAAGCAGATGAAGTATAGATGTTCTTGGTGATTCAGGAAAGCTTGTGGAGGTCTTTGGATCGTGTCCGGTTAATGTTGGTGGTCCGCATTGAAGTTGGAGCTCGCAATTGAAAAATAACTTCTGGATGATGGTGTTCTTCCTGAGACTGGCCAACTGGATGAGTTACACATCCTGCAGATGTTCTTGTAGTTGTTTGCCGACTTAGATGATTATTCCTAAGTCAATGTTGATAACTGAGAGGGGGGGTGAATCAGTTATCCTAATTATTTCTTCATTCTGAACTTTCTTATTAATCAATGTAGCATTAATTCAAACAAGCAAACATAACCATGAAATGGAGATACACATGACACAATATTTTTACGTGGAAACCCTGTTAAGGGAGAAAACCACGGGGTGATTAACCCAAAGATTATTCTCTGCTGGAAAAATAAGGGAAAACAAAATGGCACTTGCCAATTAGGGCTCACTACCCAAGCACACTGCTCACAAGAGGCACACTGCCTACAAGAGACTCACTGTCTACAAAAAGAGTGTTATACAATACTTGAACTGATTGGGAGCATCTACAAATGCTGGAGTTCAGTTCCGGTTAGGCTCAGTACACTGATCTGCTGCACTTCATCTTTCCTCTTCTTTAATGCTACTTTCCTTTCACATACCAGACCTTCCTTACTGCTTCTACTCTGCTCTTCTGCTTTTATTCACACATAACAAAATGACGATATCACATCTCACAACTAAATCCATCGTGTATATATATCCGCACAAGTGATTTCATCACCTTTCTAGTCGGCACCCGAAATAGTCAATCTTTTCACAAACTCTGATCTATCGGTTGAATCCTTGCTTACCAAACATTGCGGATCAAGGATATACTTGTGGAAATCATTACTCATGTCGGACAAACATAATTCATGCCTTCATAACCTTTACCACCACCAGTAACACATCCGGAATAAAGTCTGATGTTCTGCTAGTCAGTTCTTCCTCTGTTCACACTATCACTCAGGAACCCGGTACTCAAGTATTCATATCTTTTTCCTCATCTATCACCAGAGGCTAAATCCTTGGAATCTATCACTCAAGGTAGTCCTCTTGACTTCCCCAAATCCACACTTCACCCTGATACTTCCTCTAAGAGATCCGGACCTGTCTGTCGAACCTTGCCACATGCTCTGTTCTTGTTTATCAGACCACAACATTCTTCACTCTGACTTCCGGTATAGACATATCATGTCCTACGGATGTGTGGGATGAACTTTGTTGCCATCAATGACAACAATCATGAATCTATATAGTGTCTCTTGCCAACAATCTCCCCCTTTGGCATTGATGGCAACATTTAGTGAAAAATGACTAAGTGTTTACACTATGCTCCCCCTTGGCTGATGCTCTATTTTTATATACATTTTCTAGAGCTCCCTCTTAACTGGATTCCCCATTTTTCACTGCTCCTCACTCCCCCTTTGACATCAATGGCAAAGAATAGGGTCCGCATACCAAAATTTTCAAAATTTTAACTATACTTAGCTGCATATTACATACTCACATAAACTGAAGAATGTCTGCAAAAGATGTCTTCAATTGGACGAGTTTTGTAGCCCAACTTTGCTTCATTCTATCCAAAATTGAGATGTGACCACTCAACAAAAATGCAAAAGCTTCTATCCTCTTAAGATCTGTCAGATCATTGGTTCGGGCGGTAGTCTGAGCATCACTTATGGCCTCATGCATGGCCTCTAACTTAGGCATAATGATTCTTCTGAGTTCACCCATCCGGCTAATTATGTTCTTCTTTTCCTTCTCAAAATTCTTTGTTGCATTTGTGATTGCAATAGTCTGACACTCTTGATTTACTATGGAGGAAGAGAGAGGATCAAAACTTTGAGACAAACTTAGTAGTTTATCCTCTTGCTCTTTTATTTTCTTCTCAATCTCCACTGTTGCTTTGGACCAGGAAATACAAAATTTGTATACTTCTCCACCATCTTTAAGAGCATTTTCTAAGCTCTTTATCCCAATATTCATATTTCTCCTATCATCAATGATCAATCCTTGTACCTCTGAGAATCTCTTATCCAAAAACTCCTTCCAGACCTTTTCCTCAGCTGACTTTTCTAGAGAATCAAAATGTGTACTAACACTGCTGACTAGAGTTTTGAGATTACCAGAAGAGGAGGCTGTGGGATCCTTCTGAAAAGATGGCATGATTTTTTTCAAAACTCTGGATGCTACCTCTATAAGCTCACAGTCTTCCATGTGAGATTTCAGTAGCTTCTCTTTGGCCTTCGCATTTGCAAATGAAGCTATCTTCATTGTTTGCACTGGAGATAGAGAGTCAAAGTCCAGAGGCCCTTTTAATAGATCCGGTTCATCAATCTCCATAGATGCTTTTGTCAAAAAGTCCTTGACTAAATCTGCAGTGTCTCTTGTCAGAGACAGATTTTTCTTTTCTTCTGCAGTCACTAAACTATCTTTTAGAGCTTTCTCTCCTTCCACAACCTTTGCACTGATATTTTCTTTTTCCTTCACCTCTGCTTCTTTCTCCTTTACTCTTTCTTCTCCTTTGGATCTGGATTCAGTAGGGGAAACTAGAGGAGAGATGTTAGTCTGTTCGTGGGCCACCTCTTCCGGAGTAGAGGATTCCAAGTCCTTAGCTGTTTCTGCACCCGTATCCATAACTTCTTCTGTTATTTTCTCAGAGAGCTCTTCTGCAATATTTGTGGCCGAGGGGTTAGTACTCAAGTCCTCTATGATAGGCAGATTGAATCTTTTGAAGGCTTTTCAGAGAATCTCTTCTGTGTCCTTGGCTACCTTGTCAGTCTCACCAAGCATAAGTTGATTCATCATTTCTTTGCTCCTGAACTCATCCTTGCAATCATTGAATACCATATTCATTGTCTTGGGATCGATTGAAGGATATAGCTGAATAGCTATTTGTTCCTAGATCTCAAGGTCTTTTGCTATGGCATTGGTCTTTCTCATTTCTAACTCCTTTTCTAGGCTCTTAGGAATAAGAGATATAATTTCAATGAAAGCCTTATTGTATATGTTTAGATACTTGATAGTAGCTTCCTGCAGGATCTTTTGGTCAGCCTCATTGTAATCATCATAGAATTCGATCATTGGTTGAAGGTTTCCATCCATAGTGACTGATTTTATTACACTTTCTAAAGACAGGGTGGGCTTTTCAACAAATTCCTCTGCCATTTCTTCCTTGTCTTGACTTGTGGAAGTTTTACCAGATCCTTTCTTCTTCTGCTTCTTTAATTCCTTTATCCCCTCATCAGATTCGGTTTCCTCTTCATCTCTTTGACTGGCATAAGCCCTTGTGGCTTTTGTCTTTCATCTTTTCTCTCCTTTGTTGGATGCCTGGACTTTCGGTTTTGATGTTCTTGAGCTTTTGGCTGTGACAGGTGCAGATCTCTTTGATGATCTGGTTCGGGTTGAGGTTTCTACCAGAGCACTTTCCTTGCTTCCCTTTTCTGCCTCTTTCTTCTCTTTCTCAGCCTTTTGCCTCTTTTCCCTATTGGCATCAAGTGCCTCCTTTGAAATGCCTAAGCCTTTTGCAATTTCTTCAACTTCTTTTCTTACTTTCCTCTTCATTTCCGGTTGTCTGAGTTCCACATGAACTTTTATACTCAGCTCTTCAAAGGTTCCAAACCTTTCTACTTTTGGCTCCTTTGGCTGACTGAGCATGTGCTGAACATGTAGCTCTACAATTTGTTCATCAACTTCATACCCCATAGGCATGATCCACACAGTTCTTGGTTCTACTGCCTCCATTAGGCACTGATCTGTATCTACCATAAAGCATATTGTGTCGTTGTATTTCTCAACAAGAGACTAGGAAATTCTTTCTCTTGCTTGCATCATGCTCTAAAAGTTTTTGAAATATCCCCACAGGGCTGCATTTCTTGCTTTAGCATCCCCAAGCCCATGCAAATAGTCTCTGATTTGGATGGCAACTAGTCTATCATTCTGCCATACCCATCCATTAGATCCAGGAAGCTTATTCATGTAATAAAAGAATAGGTAGAGTATCAAGCCACCATACTTGAAGGAGCTCTTCTTATCCTTCTTAATCTTTTGCAAATTTTCTAAAAGTTGGCTTAGAAGAAGCTCACACAAATCATAGTCAGCATTTTCTTTTAGCATTTGATAGGCTGTGTAAACTGCAGTTCCCGATATTGAATTTTCCCTACTGGAGTGATAAATCTTGTAACCGATTATCATGGATGCAAATTTGACATCCGGTTCAGTGATGTCTTCAATTGTCATAGCTCTCTTGTCAAATTTTGATCCGGTTGCATCACTTACTATCTGATTCTTGACAGACTTGAGAATAGGTATTCCACCGGATGAGTGCAGATCGGTTATTGCCCTAATTGCATCTTTGGTGATCTTAAATGGCTTATTCAACCATAGGAAATTGTCATGCACTCTACTCAATACATACCGGACCCATTCATCTTTTTCAAAATAGGGGAAATGAATGCACTATGCAAAATGCTTATCCCTGATGGCTTTAAACTGAGGTTTGATCTCAAAAGAATCATCTATCAGCTATTTGTGATAGATATCTACCAACTTGGATTCCCCAAATTCTTCAATGTTCACGTGTATGTAAACCCTAATATCTTCGGTGTGCAAAACACCATGCAGAACACTAGAAAATGCTCCTAGGGGATCTACTTCCAAGGATTTGTATGGATGTTTCTTAAATGTGGGGCGAGGTCTATCATAAATCTTTACTATATTCAGAGTAGCCATCATCAAACAATCTTACTGAAGGATATCAAGAATGAAGAATACCTTTTACGCAGTTTAGGGCACACGATGAAATCTAGATTGAGCTGTATGAAGAATCATCTTGATCTTTTGGGAGAAGTTGTATGCAAAGCTCCTTTTCTTTTCTTCTTGAATGTAGAATGAACAAATGCTTAATGAGAAAACCCTTATATTGCTTCGCAAACCCTAATGTTAGGTTGCAATAAATGCTCGACCTAAATTATTCTGGTTTGCCTTATTCGGATGACTTAAGAACTGGATCAATCTTGATCTTTAAACATCTTGCGGATCTTCCAAATCTTAACCACGGTTTGTTTGGATGCTTCCCTTATGAATCCTTCAATCCACAGCTCTTCTTGTGCCAGTTCCAGCACCAATTGACTGGCTGGGGGAACAAAGTTTTCTTTGTGTCTCCCCCTGAGCCAGAGCTCACCTTTTAATTTTCGGAAGGAATATCAGCACCAGAGTCTAGTGCAGATCCAACCTCTACATTCTCTATACTTTTCTTCACCCAAATCTTGTTCATCTCACTTTTAATTTCATCCGCATTCACCTTTTGTTTACCCTTATCTTGATTCTGATTATGGTATACCAGACCTCTTTTGTCCTGATTCTTTCTTCTACAGAATTTTGCAATATGACCGGATCTATTACAAATTTAGCAAACAACATTTCTCTGCATATTTGATTGATATCCTCTTGATCTGCATTGATTAGCCATATGACCTATTTTGTTGCATGCAAAGCATCTACCATTGAATGATTTGTTCATTTGCATATTTCTGCATTCATGAGATTTGTGACCATACCTTTTGTAGTTAAAACACTGTCTGGAGAAGGATGAATTAGTCTGATTCATTCTCTTTCTGCACTGATTAGCTTTGTGACCAAAGTGATTGCAGTTGTGGTAGTATCCATTGAAGGATGGATATCTTTGAGCATTGGGCTGTCTTACCGGAGGTCTTCTAGGCATGTTCCTTAGATTTTCTGATCCAAAATTCTTCTGACTGGATCCAGAGCTTTCTCCTTTCTCATATCCCAAACCACACTTGTCATCTACCCTCTTTTGACTTCCAAGAAGAACTTCAAGTTAAGCAAAACTTATCTTGAATTTCTCTTTATATTCATTTGTTGCTTGAAGATCCCTTTTGAGAGAGACAATTTGATCCTCAAGTTTTTCTTCATTTTCTTTAGCATCTTCAAGATCAGTTTTAAGATGTCTGATAATTCTATCCATTTGGTGGCAATCTTCTGATTTCTCCTTGAGAGATTGTCTTAGATTATCTTCTGTTTTTCTTTTCTCTTCAACTTCTTGGGTAAACTTCATAACTCCTGATTCCATTTCATGTCTTACCATAATGATTTATTTTGATAATTTTTCACATAGCTTGGTTTTCTCCTTCAGCTCTTCATTTGCATCATTTACTTCACCTTGACTTGCCAATTGCTGAAGCAGCTCCTTTCTCTTTTCCATAGAGAAACTTAATTTGTCTTTTAATTCTCTCATGAAAACATCAGCCTGTTTGAGTCTTTCCTTTAATTCATTGACTTTAGAGTTTGACTATTCAAGATCTTCAAGGGCAGTCTTGAGTTGCTCCCTTAAACCATATGCATCCATTTGGATTCCCAAATCTTCCTCAAGCTGTTAGACTCTGTTAGGAGGAACTTAGCTCTGATACCAATTGTTGATAATTGAGAAGGGGGTGAATCAGTTATCCTAATTATTTCTTCATTCTAAACTTTCTTATTAATCAATGCAGCATTAATTCAAACAAGCAAATATAACCATGAAATGGAAATACACATGACACAATATTTTTGACGTGGAAACCCTGTTAAGGGAGAAAACTACGGGGTGATTAACCCAAAGATTATTCTCTGTTAGAAGAATAAAGGAAAACAAAATGGCACTTGCCAATTAGGGCTCACTGCCCGAGCACACTGCTCACAAGAGGCACACTGCCTACAAGAGACTCACTATCTACAAAAAGAGTGTTATACAATACTTGAACTGATTGGGAGCATCTACAAATACTGGAGTTCAGTTCCGGTTAGGCTCAATACACTGATCTGTTGCACTTCATCTTTCCTCTTCTTTAATGTTGCTTTCCTTTCACATACCAGACCTTCCTTACTGCTTCTGCTCTGCTCTTCTGCTTTTATTCACACATAACAAAATGACGACGACACATCTCACAACTAAATCTATCATGTATATATATCCACACAAGTGATTTCATCACCTTTCTAGTTGGCACCCGGAATAGTCAATCTTTTCACAAACTCTGATCTGTCAGTTGAATCCTTGCTTACCAAACATTGTAGATCAAGGATATACTTGTGGAAATCATTAATCATATCAACCAAACATAATTCATGCCTTCATAACCTTTACCACCACCAGTAACACATCCGGAATAAAGTCTGATGTTCTGCCAGTCAGTTCTTCCTCTATTCACACTGTCACTCAGGAACCCGGTACTCAAGAACCCAGTACTCAAGTATTCATATATTTTTTCTCATCTATCACTAGAGGCTAAATCCTTGGAATCTATCACTCAAGGTAGTCCTCTTGACTTCCCCAAATCCACACTTCACCCAGATACTTCCTCTGAGAGATCTGGACCTGTCTGTTGGACCTTGCCACATGCTCTGTTCTTGTTTACCGGACCACAACATTCTTCACTCTGACTTCAGATATAGACATATCATGTCCTGCAAATGTGTGGGATGAACTTTGTTGCCATCAATGACAACAATCATGAATCCATATAGTGTCTTTTGTCAACAGATGTCTTGTATAAATAAGAGATTGTAAAGTCATTTCAAAGTGTCTTGTGGAGATGTGAGTGGGGTAGCGAGGAGGAGACCAAAAGGCAGAGCAGAAGTATTGGACTTAAATGGAACTGAGTTAAGCATGGTGAAAATGCTATTCTCTAGTTCAAGTATGTGATACTTATCATTTTGTAGATAGTGTGTCTCTTGTAGGCAGTGAGCCTCTTGTGAGCAGTGTGCTCAGGCAGTGAGCCCTAATTGGCATGTGCCATTTTGTTCTTTCTATTCTTCTAACAGAGAATACAATCTTGGGTTAATCACCCCGTGGTTTTTCCTTTAATCAGGGTTTCCACGTCAAAATCTTGGTGTCTTATGTGTTGATGTGTTTCTGCTCTTGATTTAATGCATTATGTTTCCATGATTGATTTATTGATATGCTGCTAAATCACAAAAAGATTTAAGTATGTAATTGGAAAGAAAGTTTTTGACAACTGATTCACCCCCCCTCTCAGTTGTTTGTCCTGAATCTAACAATTGGTATCAGAGTTAAGTTCCTCTAAAAAAGCTTAACCGCTTGAGGAGATCCAAGATGTCGTCCTACAAGAAGGATAGTCCGAAGTTTGATGGAACAAATTTTAATCTTTGGAAAAGTCGCATGAAATGTCACTTGCAATGTATGGGAATGCAGTTCTGGACCATGGCTATAACAAAGTATACACCTCCTCAGGGTGGTCCAAAAGCCCCAAATGAAATCACAGATGCTGAAAAAAATATACGGACTATAGAAGCTCTTCTAAGCACATTATCTGATTCAGAGCTTTCAAATGTTGTTGACCTATCAACTGCTTTTGAGATTTGGGAAAAACTGGAACTTATGCATGAAGGAGACAAGTATGTTAAATGTGCAAGGCTACAAAGTCTGAAAGGGAAATTTGAAGATCTGAAGATGAGAGAAGATAAAAATATCACTACTTTTATGCCAAGAGTAAATGAACTTGTTTGTGGAATTAGATGTGCTGGTGGAGTCTTGGATGAAGATGAGATTGTTGGAAAAAATCTCAAATCCCTTCCTATTTATAAAATCAAGGTTGCTGTCATTGAAGAATTCAGAGCCCATACAACTGTCACAAGAGATCAATTGGCTGGTAAATTGGCTGCATTTGAAATGACCGAGTTTGGAGATGCCCCCCCAAGACTGAATCTACATTCAAAGCTAGTGCCTCTGTAAAAGATAAACAAAGGTATGATCCGGGTGAGAACTCTTCAAGAAAACCATCATGGTATGAAAAAGAAATAAAAGACCTGGAAGAAGAAGAAGCAAAAACTGCTCAACTTGAAGCCCTTATTGCAAAAAGACTGCCAAGAGGATCCGGTAAGTATGAAGGGAAATTGTCTTTTAAGTGTTTTAACTGCAATAAGATTGGTCATTTTGCCTCAAAGTGTCCGGAAAGATTTTCATGGCCAAATCCTATTAGATCAAGGTTCCAAAAGAATTGTTACTTGTTCATGAAGAGGATGATAATGAAGGAGTAACAGATGATGAATCAGATATAGGAAACAAATTCGGAAGTGATGGGTGTTTATTGCCATCAAGGAAGAAGATCCAATGCCATCTGAATCTGTCAATCATAAAGTTGTAGAAAGAGCTCTGGCTGCCCAAGTTGAAGAAAATGATGATTGGGTCATTGACAGTGGATACTCTCACCATATGATAGGTGACAAAAATAAGTTCTTAGATTTGGAAAGGTATGAAGGAGGAGTGGTAAATTTTGGTGATAATTCTGCTGGCAAAATCAGAGGTAGAGGAATTATTTCTTTTGATGGAAAGAACAAAACTGGTAATGTACTATATGTTGAAGGATTGAAGCACAATCTTCTCAGTGTTGGACAGTTGGTGGACAAAGGCTATGATCTTCAATTCAAGAATGGAAAATGCAAGATCTTTGAAAGTTCCGGAACATAGATTGCATCTGGTACTCAAACAAAAGGTAATATCTTCCATTTAGTTGGTACTAGTAAAAATTGTTTGTTTGTGCAAATTGATCAAAGTTGGCTATGGCATAGGCGAATGTGTCATGTGAATTTTGATAATATCATCAAGATGAGCAATACTCAGGTAGTAAGAGATTTTCTAAAATTAGTGAAATCTACAAATAGTTTGTGCAAAGAATGTTAGTTGGAGAAATAAAGCAAAGTCTCATTCAAAAGCAAGGAACAATCCTCTACCGGATTATTGGACTTAGTTCATACTGATTTATGTGGTCCGGGAAGAATCAGGAGTGTGCAAGATGATAGATACTTCATGTTACTAATTGATGACTACTCCCGGATGGTGTGGGTAACTTTTCTGAAAGAGAAATCAGAAGCTCTTGAGAAATTCAAAATATTCAAGGCTATGGTAGAGAATGAAACCGGATTAAAATTAAAGTGTCTGAGGTCTAATAGAGGTGGAGAATTCACATCCGGTGAGTTCATAGAATTCTGTGAGAAACATGGAATAAAAATACAGTTGTCTGCTCCTAGGACTCCATAGCAGAATGGAGTAGTGGAGAGAAAGAACCGGACCATCCAGGAAGCATCTAGGACAATGATGATGGAAGCAAATGTTCCTTAGATCTATTAGAGAGAAGCTATCAGCATTGTAGTCTATACTCTCAATCGAGTTCAAATCAGAAGCAATACCGGTAAAACTCCTTATGAACTTTGGTTTGGCATCACTCCTACTGTGAGATATTTCAGAGTCTTTGGTAGCAAATGTTACATCAAAAAAGATGAAGATCTAGGCAAGTTTGATGCTAGAAGTGATGAGGGAATATTCTTGAGTTACTCTACTCAAAGCAAAGCATACCGGTGTTATAACAAAAGACTGAGAAAGATTATAGAAAGTACAAATGTGAAGGTTGATGAAGGAATTGAAAAACCCTCAAGGTTTTATGAATATGATGAAGATGATCAGAATGGTGTTCTGATTCAAGGATCCCAAGCTCCTTCTGCAATTTAGATTCAAACTGATCTGGTAAATCAAGAAGAAGAGATAAGCTTCAATGAGTCTGATCAAGAATCAGAAGTGCAAGAAACTCCCAAAGTTCCCAGGTATGTAAGACTGAACCACTATGAAGATCAGATCATAGGTGATAAAAGCAAAGGTGTACAAACAAGAAGGAGAATTGCTCAAGATTCAGATGAGTATTGTCTAATTTCAAAGATTGAACCTAAGACAGTGAATGAAGCTTGCAATGATGAAAACTGGACTAAAGCACTGGAGGAAGAGCTGATGCAAATTGAGAAAAATTACACTTGGGATCTTCTTCTCAGACCTAGAAACAAGAATGTGATTGGAACCAAATGGGTCTTCCAAAACAAACTGAATGAAGTTGGTGAAGTAATCAGAAATAAAGTCAGATTGGTCTGAAGGGCTACTCTCAAATTGAAGGAGTTGATTTTGAAGAAACTTTTGCTCCGGTAGTAAGAATTGAAGCAGTCAGATTATTTCTTGCTTTTGCTGCTTTCAAGGATTTCAAAGTATATTAGATGGATGTCAAGACTGCCTTCTTGAATGATGACTTGGAAGAAGTGTACATTGAGAAACTAGATGAATTTCAATTGTCTAATCATGGTGATATGGTATGCAAGTTGAAGAAAACACTATATGGACTAAAGCAAGCCCCAAGAGCCTGGTATGAAAGATTGGATAAGCATCTTTTGAAGATTAGTTTTAACAAAGGTACTGTTGACAGTAATTTGTATTTTAAAATTGATCATGAAAACATCTTGATTGTTAAAGTGTTTGTTGATGATATCATTTTTGGAGGAAGAGATAGTATGTGTAAAACTTTTGCAAATCAAATGAAAAGTGAATTTGAGATGTTCATGTTTGGGGAAATGAATTTCTTCTTAGGTCTACAAATCACTCAAACAAAGAAAGGAATCTTTATTTTTCAGACCAAATATGTGAAAGAATTGTTGAAGAAATTTGGGATGGAAGATTCAAAGCCAATGAATACTCCCATGGCAACTGGATGTAAATTGGGCAAAAATGATGACTCTCCTAAGGCTGATCAGAGAAAGTATAGGTCAATGATTGGTGGATTGTTATATCTCACTCAAACTAGACCTGACATTATGAATGTTGTTGGTCTTGTTGCTAGATTTCAAGCTGATCCTAGAGAATCTCATGTCATGGCAATCAAGAAGATTTTTAGATATTTAAAAGGGACAGTTGAGTATGGATTGTGGTATCCTAGAGATCATGATTTTTCTCTTCATGCATATACAGATGCAGATAGGGCAGGAGATGTGGATGATCGGAAGAGTACCAGTGGTGGAGCATTCTTTTTGGGGAAAAGATTGGTTTCTTGGCTAAGCAAGAAACAAAAGGCAATATCTCTGTCAACTGCAGAAACAGAATATATTGCAGCAGTCGATAGTTGCACTCAAGTTTTGTGGATGAAGCAAATGCTAAGAGACATAAGAATAGAGTATGAGGAGCCTATCACAATCTTCTGTGATAATTCAAGTGCAATAAACATATCTAAGAATCTGGTGTTGCATTCAAAGACTAAACATATATCTATCAAATTTTACTTTTTGAGAGAGCAAGTAAACAAGAATGAAGTCATATTGGAGTTTGTGCCTTCCAAGGATCAGATTGCAAATGTATTTATTAAACCTCTACTTAAGGACTCTTTTGAGTATCTCAGGGAGAAGTTAGGGGTTATTGCCCCTCCGGTGATGAACTAAGGTGCACTAATGTGTATCAGTCCAGTGGATATCACAGTCATATCTTGTGGTCTGGATTGATGATGGGAAGTTGCTACTCAGGGGGAGCAGCTAATATGATTCTGAAGTGGTGGAATTGCAAATATGTGCCCTTTGCCATTGATGTGAAAGGGGGAGAGAAGACATGTGAAAAATAAGTGGTTGCTGATCAAAGGGGGAGCAGTAAAGGGAGAGAAGACATGTGAATGGTTGTTGATAGGGGGAGTTGTGTCAGTAAGAAAAAGTTCTTGTCTTGATGATCAAAATAGTTTTTCACATCATATGTTGCCATCAATGACAAAGGGGGAGATTGTTGCAAGTATGGGTCTAACCAATGTTGTCATTGATGTCAACATACTCCTGTTGCATTAATTATTAGGATTGGATGAACTGTTTGCTGAGGATATTGAGAAAATTAGTCATATAAGGAATAGTGAAGAATAGTGAAAACAGTAAGGCAAAAGTCCAAGATAGGATGAGGATCAGAAGATGCAGTTTAAAAGGTTTGTATATATGTGTCTTAAGGTGATCCAGTAGAGATTTCAGAGGTCTGCATTAAGATCTGAAGAAGTTGTGGCCGCTCAAGTAAAACCGGTTCCGGCAGGTGTTCAAAGGTGACAAAGTGATATAGTCAGGTCTGGTGAGATCTGGAAATGCATTACCCTGTTCTGCAGATTTGAGGGAGTGTTAATAAAGTCTTTGTGAAGTGTCAACTCAATTGGTTCATGGTTTGAAGGTCCGCAAGCATCTATTCCTCTGTGACAGTGATGACAAACTATGTTCTTAAGGTTCCGGATGAAGGAAAGAAGGATTTTAGTAAGCAAATGAAGTATGGATATTCTTGGTGATTCAGGAAAGCTTGTGGAGGTCTTTGGATCGTGTCCAGTTAATGTTGGTGGTCCACATTGAAGTTGGAACTCGCAATTGAAGAATAACTTCTGCATGATGGTGTTCTTCCTGAGACTGGCTGACCGAATGAGTTACACATCCTGCGGATGTTCTTGTAGTTGTTTGTTGACTTAGATGATTATTCCTAAGTCAATGTCTTGTATAAATAAGAGATTGTAAAGTCATTTCAAAGTGTGTCTTGTGGAGATGTGAGTGTGGTAGCGAGGAGGAGACCGAAAGGCAGAGCAGAAGTATTGGACTTAAATGGAACTGACTCAAGCATGGTGAAAATGCTATTCTCCAGTTCAAGTATGTGATACTTATCATTTTGTAGATAGTGTGTCTCTTGTAGGCAGTGAGCCTCTTGTGAGCAATGTGCTCAGGCAGTGAGCCCTAATTGGCATGTGCCATTTTGTTCTTTCTATTCTTCTAACAGAAAATACAATCTTGGGTTAATCACCCCGTGGTTTTTCCCTTAACCGGGTTTTCCACGTCAAAATCTTGGTGTCTTATGTGTTGATGTGTTTCTGCTCTTGATTTAATGCATTATGTTTCCATGATTGATTTATTGATATGCTGCTAAATCACAAAAAGATTTAAGTATGTAATTGAAAAGAAAGTTTTGACAACTGATTCACCCCCCCTCTCAGTTGTCTGTCCTGAATCTAACAGGACTTGCCCATGCCTATATACACTTTGGAGGATGTGAGGGATTTGAATGGGTTAATGAGGGGTTAGGATTGTGCAAGTATGTGATTAAATTGATTAGATAAATTAGTCAACCTAATCAAAAGTGCACAAAATGGTGATTCATGGGATAAGAAAAGGAATATTAAATAAATGAATGTTTATCTAATGTAGGACTTATTATTTTTTCTTATATGGGTTGTGACTATTATTTCTTCTTATATGGAGTTTAAAACATGAGCATATTCGCATTTAGGGCCTTCTGTTTGGCACTACCAAACCATAATGCTATAGCATTATAATGTGAATGCATTATGGTTTTTATAACATGATCACATTATTTATTATTGCGACTAAAAAAAATTTGGCCACTTTTTGGTCCCTCATCTTTATGCACCAAATCATAATTCTATAACATTATAATGTGGGTGCATTATGGTTTTTAATAAGATGATCACATTATTTATTATTTCAACTAAAAAAAATTGGCCACTTTTTGGTCCCCCATTTTATGCACATACCCATAAGCTACAAATTACAATAATTTGCACTGAAAAAAATTATTGATTATCCTTAAGGGCCAATATAAATAGTCTCCAAGTACCACTCTAGGATGACTCCTCAAAAAAATTCAAAAAAAAAAATGACCAATCCTCAATAGCTAATAAGTAGAAGTCATCATTATCTAAATTACAACAACAATAAAGGCATCTAAAAACTTTGGCCAACAACTGGGCAAAATTTGGAATGCATCAACAATGTCACACAAGCAACAAATCTGAAAAACATCTGAAGCATACATCAATAAAAGTCTCCACTCAAATCTACCATACACAATTTCCCCTTAGCAGATGAGAGGAGAATATCAATAAGGGTCCCCTACAAGAGAAGCAAATTAAAGCAACAACTCAAGTGCAAAATGGCTAGAATAATCTTATGGGACAACTACATCACAATCATTGAAACAAATCACAAAAATTCAAATCACTAATGGAATCTCAAACACATACTAAATCAATAGCATTCTGAAGAAAATCATTAACATCACAAGTACGAGCAACAACGACAACAGTCAACATAGTCTCATTTGTAGACAAAGGTGTCACAACTAGAATATCCAAAATAGCAGCAGATGTCTCCCCAATAACTAATTCAAACAAAAGATTTGCAACACATAACATAGATTTAGAGGCTTTCCTCTTAAAACAATAGAAAGAATCATGAGTATGATGACCACATGGAGAATATAGATGTAAGTCGAAACAAAAAAAATTGACTTATGACCACAATACATAGTTTAGATCAGGTCAAACTAATTCGACTCTACTCACATACACAAGTGAAGACTCAACAAGACCTTAATTTATGGAATGAACTTCCACTTTATACAATTCACGTTGGAAGACACACAAACCTTATAAAATCATGGTGTATAGCAGTAACAAACCTTCAAACCAGCCAATTTCAAATCTAGATCGGCTTCCTGATCCTGTGCTTATTGTAGATGTCTTTCTCTGTTTTTCCACCACCTCACCAAATAGTTTTATGCAATTTGTACATCATATATTTGCACGATACGAAATTGCGAACTCCTTAAGCCTAAAAATCTTGGCATTAACAAACTCAACACAAAAAACTTCGATTGGCAATTTTAGTAGCAAAATTTGTGGTATGTGTCGTGACAGTCTACAAATATTAAATGCAGCAATGGACAAAAAACACAATCGACAGAAACTTAGTAGTCATATGTGTTGGTAGTTTCTGTTAAACAATCAATGGCAAATAAAAAATAAAACAGAGATTCAGACACAAGAATACAACAACACAAATTTATAGTGGTTCACCATAAAGGCTACGTCCACTCTCAAGCAGGGCAATATTATTATTCACTATCTCTCAATCTGATTCATTACAATACACAGTAGCATGCTTTATATAAGCAAACATTACAGAATGTGAAGAGCCAAGAGTCATTGGAGGGAAAAACCAAACGACTGTTGGGTTTCACATTCAACAATCTCCCACTTGAAACCCAACAACTGCTGCTATGAACAATGATATCCCATGCATTTCCATTCTTATCATCACTTTGAAAATTCTACAAGCCTATCACTTGGCCCGCCTCCCTCAATAGCACCAACAAATCTTTTATCAAGCCTGAACCGATTAGTCTGAAGCACCTTATCAAGCTCACTGTTGCTCAAACCATTTATACATCCCACAGCCACATCATGAGTTGAAAAAGAAACAAACCTAAAGTCTCTATGCTTAGCAATTGACATATTCTATGCCAGCTGAAGTTTCTCAATTTCACCATAATTTTTAAATTGTTGTCTCCCTCGATCTTCATCCCAAGTGGTCGGAAAACCATTGACAAATACAACATCAGCAGTAGCCTCTTGTCTTGCCCTCTCTTCTTCTATTGACACTCGGAGAGCCAGAAGCAATTCTGGATCTAAATTTGGATCAACACCAAATTCAAAGCCTGTTCCACCTGCAATTCCAACTGCAACAACTCCTCCAAGCACAAAACACAAAAATATACAACAGATAAACAAAAATAAAATCAAAGATACAACAATTCTACCAAATTCACTGCCAACTTTGACGGTAGTCTTCTTAGATTTAGTTGCTCCATCTTCCATATTGGTCGACATATTTCCGGATGCACAAGTTTCGTTGCTAGCACCATTACAAACTGACTCCAAACTTTCACTCGGATCACTATTACAAACGGTCTCATCTTCAATCACCTTCAAATTGCCATTAATTTCATCTACCCCGGGTTCTTTGGCATCATCAAAATGATCCCAAAACTTTCACTGTCAAACATACTAGTAAAATTATTAATAATAGAATCAGTTTCAACATCTAATTGATCCAAAAATCTTTGCTGGGTAGTCCAAATTTCACACAATGACGAATCTGAAGTAGGATGAACAACTCCCACTTCAGCAAAACTCTCTATTACATACATGGTGCCTAATTTGCTACTCTTTATAATTACCAAAGCCCCCTTTTTAACTTTACATCTATTTGATTCAAAACTAATCCCACAACCTTGAGAACCCAATTGTCTAGCCGAGATTACATTTTGTTTGAGCTGGGGAACATATCTAACATCACGTAACAACCAACTATATCCATTTTTCAGTTTTAATAAAATATCCCCTTTGCCAACAACATCACAAGATTCATTGTTACCAAGAAAAACCTTACCAAAGTCACCAATTTGCAAATTTTTGAAATACTCCTTGCACGGAGTGACATGAAATAATGAACCTGAATCAAGCACCCAAACATTAGTTGGAATTTCTTCTTTGGTTAAAATAAGAACACCTGCATCTTCTCGGTATGCTACATTGGCTTCAACTTCCTTTGGTTGCTCTATTGTTTTCTTGTAAGACCAGCAGTTCCTTTTTATGTGACCTTGCTTGCCACAAAACCAGCAAACACCATCTCTACCTTTAGATTTTGATCTTCCTTGCGACTTTCCACGCTCTGTTGAATTCTTCTCTCTTTCTCTTGATCTTCCTTTGTCTTCTACATTCAAAGCGCTACCCGATATTGAGGTCTCACCCATGTTTTTCCTACGCATTTCTTCACTCAAAATTACTCCAACAACATCATCAAATTATAACGTATTTGAACCAGAAATAGAATTACTAACAGTCATAACCAAGTTATCCTAACTTCCTAGCAAAAAGGACAAAAGTAAAAGAGCCTGAACTTCTTCATCAAAACTTATTTTCATAGAAGCTAACTGACTAATAACTGTATTAAAATTATTTAAATGTTCAACTACAGAACTACCTTCAGCTATTTTCATATTAAACAACCACCTTATTAAAATACCTTATTTGATGTTGAGGGCTTCTCATACAACTTGTCCAAAGTACTCATTAACTCCATGGATGTGGTTGCTTTAGATATGTTAAATGCTACAGATGGAGACAAGCACAATCGAATCACTCCCAATGCTTTTCTATCCAAATTATCCCAATCTTCATTTGACATATTAGCTGGTTTCTTTGCCTTACCATGTAATGGTCTCCACAGATCTTTATGATATAGAAAATTCTCCATCTGCATCTTCTACAAAGGATAATTATGGCCATTGAACCTTTCGATCCTTCCTTCTTCAATCGACATTGCTCCCACTCAAACTCGAACCTCTCCTGCCAAACGATCGAACACAACCAGCTCTGATACCAATTGTTAAACAATAAATGGCAAATAAAAAATAAAAACAGAAATTCAAACACAAGAACACAATAACACAAATTTACAGTGGTTCACCATAAAGGCTACGTCCACTCTCAAGCAGGACAATATTATTATTCACTATCTCTCAATCTGATTCATTACAATACACAGAAACATGCTTTATATAAGCAAACATTACAGAATGTGAAGAACCAATGGGAAAAACCAAATGACTGTTGGGTTTCACATTCAACAGTTTCTCCCCTTGTCATTGGCAGCGCTTTCCTTTTCTTCTCATACTGAGAGCGCTTTCCCTTTGTGCTCACACTGGCAAAATCGCCTCACAGGCCGACATCACTCAAGGAGGGAATCAACATTGGCGGCAGTTAAAACAAATATGTGCGAAGCAATCGCTGACTGGAAATTGCTTTCAAAATGTGTTTGTAAATGTTCAGTCCGTTATCACTACCATAGTTCCTTATGTAATAGATAAATCATATAAATTTAATATGCTTTCAGAGTCATCACCAGCTACTCCAAGGAGCACTATGATACAATGGATAATACCGCCAATGTTGGCACTTATAATTAAATGAAAGGATCAGTGGAGGATTTAATACTGCATATAAGCGTAAGCTTTTTGTGCCATCAGCAGCACTAAATTCTGAGCCCTCCATAATATTGCACTTGCATTCTCCGGCGCTATGTACCTGTTCCAAACCATAACTGACATTATGACGGTTGCAGGAATGAAGAGGATATCTGAACTACAAAAGGAACAGGACCAGGAACATCAGATACCTTGGTCTCACTTGCACAGTTAACTGTCACAAAAGAAATTTGAACAGGACACATTGCCTTACAGCTGGAAAAAAACACAGAAAATCATTAGCAATAGCTAATAAATTCTAAAAAGAACATTAGCAAAGAAAAGAGGGGCACAGCAACTATAAGGAGGGGAAGTTGGAACAGCAACTGTATTAACACTGAATTGTTGTGAGAATAACGAACATCGGAAAGAAAAAAGGAAATACCATACGGAACATCAGATGGAAAACTGCAGAGGCCTGGAAACTGGAGGCCTTGTAAAGGGTAAATAATATGCATGCATTGGGACACGTTGTAGGGAGAATATCCACATGTATCGGCTTGCCCGCCACCCCAACCTTTTTTTTCCAATATGCAAAATCAGCCAAATACCCAAGAAAATGTCACTTCAGCATGAACCTAACAATCACAAAGCAAAAGAACATGAGAAGCAAAATAAATATTTCTTATGTATTTCAGGAAACATAGATAGTTCTCCATGTGAATATGGAAGATAACTTACATGAATAATATTAATAAAGCAAATTTTGGAGATAAAAGTTGGAAGAAAAATTTAGAGGTAAATGTGAAAAAAGAGGGAAAGAAATGTATGCAGTCATCTGGTATTTTTCCATTTTACAGTTGCTGTATAATTTCAGCGACCCCCACTCCTTTTTTCAACAGCATAATTTCAATTCCTAAAATGTAGCTGCTCCACTAGGGGAGAGGACCCAGTAGTTGAGCACCCTAACTTCATGCCTCTCAAAATCATATGTGGCAATTTCAAATCACTCCAAAATTTATACAGCAGCTTATTTGGCAAGGCCCCTGCTTATAACTAAGGTTTCAGGGCCATCCGGCCACATCATCAAATATGATGCCACATCAACATGCTTTTTGTTTAGGTGTTCAATAGTTCCCAAAAAAAAGGGTGGACCAATAGGTGTACATTAAGTCATATTTTGTTGGTGCGCTGATGTGGCAGCACATGATTGATTACTTTTTAAATCTAAAGAACACATTTCATTCAATTATAAGTACTTATAGTTATAATCAACACTGACAACCTTACTATCACAACTACTAGTGTTAAACTTTAAAACTAAAACTATTGAGTCTTAAATACACAAATACTATCACAACTATTGGAACATGCTCAGCAATTGAGTCCTCTCCTATAATAAGAAAAGATTTCAAATTATCCTACATATATAATATAAAATTTAAAATTTGCATGGAACCACATATACTGCTCAAATTTAAGCCCATAATTAAGGATTTTTTATTTACCACGAGATATTTCCGTTTGTATCATTGTTGTCTTAGGTATTTTGTTGTCATTGTATATATGCTTCACGAACCTTGCACGTGGTATCATTCCATCCATCAATTCTTCTACCCCAAAAGTTACGCTCTGGTTTTTCTTGTTCCTTCACAGCAAAAAAAATACTCTGCCTAGCCCTCTGCTACCAATTAGAACACAAGCATCCTTCCATGCAAGATTGCGTTTGTAATTTGTTGCATTGAGTATCACCAGTAATTACCACAAGAACACTGTCCATCCTTGAAATGATGGAACCGGCTAGAATCCCTCATAACAATCTCTCGTGAAACAATCTTGGAGATGTACTTAGTGGCAGAGTGACAGTCACCACACACCCGAAGATTCTTAACTATCCGGAGAGGGCTTCCTGGAGGGGTGTTCAAAAGTCCAAATGCAATTGCAAGCTTCTCACTATGGTGACGAAGAATATACTTCTTTTGCTCTTCATCCACATCATGAAGTACAAATTTTGTATCAGCCACATACCCTACTGCTTCCATCTTTGCTGACAATGTCTCCAGCATTGCGTAAATTTCCTCTGTTTGTGGGTGTGATCTGTCTCCAACTACAAAAGCGTTCAGCTTGTGATTGATCTCAATCCAACTGCATCCAGGCTGTTTCTTTACACTCCTCTCTTTCATCAACTTCCGTACCCTTTCGATTCCCTCCCACCTGCCAGTTGCTGCATAGATGTTGGACAGCTTAACATAATGTGCCGAATTTTCTGGATCCAACTCAATAAGGCACTCTGCAACATACTCTCCAAGCTCTGTATTGTTATGAATTCTACATGCCCCAAGCAAAGATCCCCAGATTATAGCATTGGGTTTTTCTGGCATTTCCTGAATAAACTTCTTGGCTTCATCCAGATGACCAGCACGACCAAGAAGATCAACCATGCAGCAATAGTGATCCAGTGTAGGTGTAATTTTATAATATCGCTTCATGCAATCAAAATATTGCCTGCCATCGTCCACTAGGCCTGCATGACCACATGCAGATAAAACACCAATAAAAGTTACATAGTCCGGTTTTAGACCTTCTTGTTGCATTTGCTCAAAGAATTGAAGAGCCACCTTTCCCTGGCCATGCATAGCATACCCTACAATCATTGCATTCCATGACACATTATTTCGCCTAGGCATTTTATCAAACACCTTTTGTGCATCCATTATATTTCCACATTTTGCATACATGTCCACAAGGGCACTACCCACAAATATATCTGACTGCAATCCGCTTCTCACAACATATTCATGGACCTGTTTCCCATGCTCTAAAGCTGCTAAGTTGGAACAAGCCGAGAGAACAATGGCAGATGTATCACTGTCTGGCTGGAAACCAGACAAACGCATCTGGCCAAATAGCTTTAGGCTTTCATCAAAACACTGGTTCTGTGCGTATCCTGCAATCATTGCATTCCATGAGACAAGAGTATGCTCAGGCATTCTTTGAAAGAACTTAAAAGCATCTTCCACGTACCCATTCTGTGCAAAGCCTGCAACAATAGAAGTCCACGAGAACACATCTCGCTCAGGCATTTCATCAAAGAGCTTCATGGCCTCATCGAAAAATCCATTCTGTGCATACCCACTAATCATAGTATTACATGAAACCACATTCCGTTCAGGCATTTCGTCAAATACTTTTTGCGCGTCCTCCACATTCCCACATTTCACATACATGTCCACGAGTGCACTCCCCACAAAGACATTAGATAGAAATCCTCCTCTAATTATCTCCTGATGAATCTCCTTGCCATGCTCCAAAGCTCTCAAGTGAGCACATGCCGGGAGAACAACAACATAGGTAAAGTGATTTGGCCTGATTCCAGATCGCTGCATATTGTAGAACAATGCCAGAGCTTCTTCTCCCCGTCCTTGCCTGGCATAAGCAGAAACCATTACGGTCCAAATGATACTATTTCTTTGAGGCATTTTGTCAAACACATTGCGTGCAGCCTCTATCTCTCCACATTTAACATACATATCCACAAGAGCACTGCCTGCAAACAAATTAGACTCAAACCCATTTCTAGCAATTTCTTTATGAACCTCCTTGCCCTCATCCAGAGCTCCCAAGTTGCCGCAAGCAGGCAGGACACTCGCAAGTGCAAAATGATCCAAATCAATCCCACTCTGTTTCATTTCACAATACAAATTCAAAGCCTCCTCATCCTGTCTATGCCTGCAACAAGCCGCAATCATCACAGTCCACGCCACCACATTTCGTTCAGGCATTTCCTCAAACGCATTACGTGCATCCTTCAAATCCCCGCATTTGGCATACATATTCAGGATTTTAGTTTCTAATGACTTAAACCCTGTCTGAATTATACGGGCATGGACTAATCTGCCTTCTACAATTGCCTTCTTGTTAACACATCCATGCAGGAGATATGCATACGCATCGAAATCTACCGCAATGCCTCGATAATCCATAACCTGTAACAACTTCAAAGCCTCTTTAATTCGGCCCTGGTCAGACAGGACACTGAATCTCCCGATTAAGTCATTTTCAAGATGGTTTTCATTGCCATGGACAATTTTTTCTTCCTCTGCTATTAAAGCAAATGCATTATTACTGTGCAGGGGTTGGCTTTTGGTTCTAACGGTTAAGGTGTTATGGGTGCCACGGCCTTGAATCAGGCGTTTAAGAATTTGTAGCACATTTCTAGTGGGAGTTTTGAATCTCTGTGCCATTAACACGCTCGCTTAAGTAATGAAAACTTAAACCCAATTCCATTATGTTGAAATTTCTCGTCGCAGAAATAATGAAGTCTTAAAGCCAAACTCATTCATCCTTCCCACAAGAGGAGCGCCTGCAAACCCTGTAGATGGCATTTAAGAGAGATGAGAAACCCGGAGCCTAGTAGTAAGTATTGCTTCTCAAACGATCGAAAAATTCATGGTGTGGCTTTCTTATGATGTTTAATCAATTGAGAAGAAATATTCCATCCTGTTCTCTACTAAACACAAAGTAACCTTTTAGGGGAGGACCCAATAGATAACTATGTTCCAATAGTTATTATGGTGTGGCATGTTATTTATATTAAAAGAATTAGTAGTTGAGAAATAATATATTAGTAATATTTAATAACGAACCACTACGTGGACATATACATGTGTAACTATACACTTCACAAGTCACATCAAAGAAACAACTAATCATATGGTGACACATAAGGCGATCGTTACTATATGCTTTGGTACACATGGTTCGGTCAAACATTTTTTGGGTTGTTTTGGACAATTTGGCAAAGATGTAGCTAATTATGCTACACCATTGATATCCAAAATTCCAAACAATAATTTTAAGCTCTTAACTTAGATATGGAGATATGTTGAAATTTTTTATGAAAATCTAATGAATTGTTTAGGAGCTTAACGTGCACAAAGTTAGGGTGTGTGAGTACTAGGTCCTCACCCCTAGAGTCAAAAAGTGCATGCTTAGTATTTTTTCCTTATAATTTAGTAGATGTTTTAGCATCCTCTTTTGATTAGTACAATTCTAATTTTTCTAGGTTACAAATCACTTTAAAAACCATTGCCTCTCACTTGAATATGAATCTGATCATATTTAAATTCTTGTTACTTCTTGCCTTTAGGGAATACTTATGTTTTTGGTTCGTGCAATTTTAATTGTCTTGGTTGTCGTGCATGTGAGAATATGTGCAATTTTGTTAAAGTTTTCATTTCTTTGTTTGTGTGTGTGTGTGGAAAAAGAAATTTCTAGCTTTTGGTTGGAAACTAGCTATTTTTGAAAAATTTGGGAAAGATGTTCAATGGGGGAGAGGGTAGGTAAAATAATTAACAACCCTTCTAAGGTTTTCCTTGTTTTTAATATGTAGGCATGTGTGTGCACACTTTGTTGTGGTTCAGAGCTGATAGGTGTGTTGGCAAAAAAGTCAACGTCCCCCTTCGGGATTCATGAGATGGCTTAACCGCCTTCTGCTGGTCCTTATCAGGGATGGTAGCAGTTTCCTGATAGGTGTGCCTTTTGGGAGAAATGGCCAGCTCAACACCCTACAAGTGGTATCAGAGCCGGGTCATAGGTTCAAATCCCCTCGGGTAACATTGAGGGGGGGATTATTGGCAAAAAAATCAGTGTCCCCCTTCGGGATTCGTGACATGGCTTAACTGCCTCTCGCTAGTCCTTATCTGGGATGGTAGCGGTTTCCTGACAAGTGCACTTTTTGGGAGAAATAGCCAGCTTAACATCCTACAAGGTGTTGTGTGGTGAGAATATGTCTCGCATGGAATCCTCAAAATAGGGTTTGGGCATGTGTAAAGTGGTTTGTTGTGTTTAGGGCACATATTGTGCAACTACACTACACTATTAAATTGGTAGAAGATTTTTGCATGATTTTATTTTTATGACTCATGGAGTTAAAATTTTGATTTTTTTGTTGCATAGATACTTAAGGCGAATGCCTCTTTGGAAATAAAAAAAGAGGGTTTGAAAGAGGGATCATAGCATATAGTAGTGCAAACTTTTACTTCTTGGAAGCTCATTGCAACAACCAAGAATTTTAGGTTGAAGTGTCTTTTAGGCAAAGGAGGGTTTGGAAGAGTTTACAAGGGCCACCTTGAAACCACAGGCCAGTGATTGCCCTTTTTCTTTTGAAGCCTCGATGTTTTTAATTTTGTTATAGTGAATTGTGGATTTGAACACTTAGTTGCAGTAAAATTGGGGATTTAAAAAATGAAATTTTTTATGAATCTCTAGTTAAATGTCTATCATTTTCTTGTATGATAGCCCACAAAATGCAATTATAAGCTCTAGCTACACAACTATTACTAGAGGTAATTTTAAGGAAGCTACTAGTTTAAAAAAATTAAGTTTGGATATCCTGGTAAATCTTCTACAAAATTGTTTATAATTTATTAAATTACTATTTATTTCGTTAATGAACATTGAATTCTCAAAATAACATTAATATAAAAATATTCTTGTATTTCATTAAAATTCTACATGTTATTTATAAAACAATTAGCAAATTATCATTAAAAAAGGTATTTTTAATAAAAATTGAGGCTAACAACCTTCACCTTTTAATTTTATCAAATTATGGTATTTTGAGGCAAAAAATGGAAGCATTGCCCATGGGTGAATATTATCCCTAAAAATTATAGTATTGTTTTAGAATCCCCATTATTGATTATTGATAAAGAGGACCTATTGTTTGGTTGGAATGTATTTGATTTAGGAAAAGGGTTGAAGATTGATTTTATACTTCAAAGAAATGAAGTGATTTTGTTCATCAATTGTGTAATGAATGTGGAGTAACCTTTGGAAAACTAAGTTAATTGTTTTGGTATCCTATCTAAAATCTATGTTGCAATGAAAACTTAGAAATTTTACATCTTTCGAGATTTCACAACAATTTTAGTTGCACGATGAGATACTTCTAGGTTGTTGTGTATCATTTTTAATATTCTTGCAAGGCAACCCAAAAATATTTCAACATAATAAGACTTTTTGGTTAATTTATTTGGAAGCAAATACAAAGGATACAACATAATTGTTTCTAGGTAAATTGGCAAAAATGTTTATCTATGGAAATCACAACTTAGATTGAAGTTAGAAATTTGAAATAACTCTATATGGCAATGACTTCTTGAGAATTGAGAGGATATGAGATTTCTTAAGATTACATATTGATCAACTACCTAAAAAATCTCAGTTTATATCAAAATCTAAAATTGCTTTGCCACTTTTTGGAGAATAAAAGAACAAAAGTGTTGTGATCTTAGGTTGTGTATTTATGCTTATAGATAAGTTATAGATTATCTAAGTTGGTAGTGATAATGCTTAGATATAATTTATCTATCAAAATTTGGTGTTGCCTTGAAAACATCTAAATTGACTTAGGTTATCATTTTCTAGAAGGTTCTTGAATAAGAATTCTAAGGGTATGATATTCATGGCTATGGTTAGAGATTAGCTAAGTTGATGTTCTTGCAATTGGGTCAATAGCAGTAAGGTAAGTTTTATGAAAATTAAACAATGATGAAATTACTTTTTTTCTTTCCCAATGGGCACATCTACATTTATGAGAGAATGGAGAAAGGGCACAAAGCACTTCCATTATATCATTCCCTCATTACCACTCCAATAAAAAGGAAAAATAGGTTCTTGGAGGGAGTGTTAGGAGTACTTCACTTTTAATAAATATCACCCTTCCTACATGGAGATATGTTAAATAAGACTTAAGGTGCTTCAATTGTATCATGCTTGTTGTCATTCATCCCAAGGAAAAGAAAATTTTATGCTTGAGAAGCTGTATGATACTATGAAGGGTGCTTGAGAAAGGTTTTATTGAAGAATGGGCCTAAAGATCCCAAGGATGGCCTTTGGGTCCAATCATGGTCATTAGTAGTTTATCAAAACATTGAAACCGGTGCCTATTGACACATTAGATCCAAGTTTATATGAAATGCCTCAGTGAAATGTGGTCTCTGGATTGAATTAACTATAGGATTTGCACAAAATGGATCACTTAAAAAGATTTTAGAATGCAATTGGTAATAGTAAATTCAAGTTTTATATCCTTTACCAACATTCTTGTGGCTTATATCAAAATGTGAACATTTTAGAATGCAATTGGTAATAGTAAATTGAAGTTTCATATCCTTTACTAATGTTCTTGTGGCTTATATGAATTTTAACTTCAAATGTTATTTGAATCACCTTGTTAGCCATGCAAGTAGGTATTAGAAGACAAGAAAATAAGAAAACTATTTAATGCAATGTCTCAAAGAAATTTGCTCTCTTTGAATGATTAGGCTACATGATTTACACAAAATGGATTCATAAAAATGGGTTTAGAAACTGTTAAAATAAATGCAATTGGCACTCATAAGACCAGAGTTCTCAACCTTTGTCAGCATCCTCCCTACCTACACAAGGATAGAAGCCACCAGACATGATATGGACATTTATCAAAGCATAAGAGGAGAGATAAAATTTATCAGATCTTGTATAGGTAACTGTTCATCATCACATTACACCCAAATTGTGAATCAAACCAAAATGTGAGTCCAAATGAGAGTTCCAATAAATTAGATATGAATGAGGCCATTATTGGTAGTGTCAATTATAATACTAATTTAGCATATTGTAGCTCCTATAGAATATTGATGCATTTCAATTAGGTGGGTTCTGACTTGCATATCTTGTAGATAGACAAAAAATGTCAGATAGTTGTAGTAAAAAATTATCTCATTTTCTTTTGGAACTATGAATTTGCTAGCATTAAGAGATAGGTGGTGATAGTGGGTACCTTGTAGAGGACCCATGTTTGGTCTATTGGTTAAGGATCCATTTCCATGAGGAGATCTAAATATATGATAGAATTAGTTCTTAATTATGCAAAGCAAAGAGGAAGAACTTAGAATGCAATCAGTTGTAGTGTTAAGTGTACTATATTGAAAGCAATGCCCATTGTGGTTTTTCCTCCAAAATACTCAATGAGTTTCCTCTAGGATTGACCTACAAGTCTAATTCTTTGCCTCCAAATACAAAAGGATCTATGTCTAGAAGAGAAAATTGTAAATATTATATAGACTCAAGTAGGAATGGCAAATTAAGCTCACTTAGAGGTAGAAGCCAATAGTACCTTTTAACACCTCTTCCATTAATAATTACTTTTGACATATATATAGAAGGAAAAAAAACCATAACCTAAATAGAGCTCTCTTCCCCTACCTAATCTATAGCCTAAAATCTTCTCTAGATATTCAAATGACCATTGACAACTACTATAAACCTAGCTCTATTCTAATTATTCATGACATCATGGGACGCATGCATGCCTATAATTTCTTTGCTAACTGGCATGTCTATTGTTTTTCCTAAAATTCTATAAATAAAGTCTTAAGATCTTGCGGTCTTAGGCCTACCATGAGTTACTTGATATGTTCTTTGCATCAAGACTTAAGCACTGTGTTGAGATAAGGAGATAGGTGGTATTAGTGGATCACTTGAATAAGACCCTAGTTTGGTCTTTAGGTTTAGGGATCCATATTCATGTGGAGATTTGATAGAGACTTGGGGGTATGTAATTAAAATAATGAGATTTACATAGGTAATCATTTAGTAAATTTGTCTTGAATCAGCTGTGTTGTATATTATGTCTATATTTAGAGTATTTTTGTGGTGTATGATTTTGGGGTTGGTTTTGCTAGGTGTGAACTACTTATATCAAGCAGTGGGGTGACTAAGAAATTGGCATCTAGATTGATGGAGTCATTTCTATTGCATCTTAAGACAACTAAGGAGAAAATTGAAAATGGTGGTTATTCCATTGTGTTGGAGGTGGCCAATAAAGATGAAAGATCATGGTTTACCAAGGCCATACTTCAAAGTTATGCAAGCCTTCTTGTAGTTTTTAAAACTAATTCTTAATTTTGATTGAAGTGAAGAAAAGAACTATGCCACTTTAATCTTGTAGATTTGGTGAAGAGATTATAATTAGTGTGGATCTATCCATTTGAGTAATGAGTGCAATCCATGGATTTTGATGCAACCAATTTGATTAATTTCTAACAAGGCCTTCAATTGTAATATATAATAGGTTTGTTAGGTTTGTGAGCACACCAGAGGTTCTTGAACAAATTACTACAATCAAAATCAAAATTATACAAATTGAGGAATCTATTAGTGTTAAATGTAATGAGACATTTTTGGTGATGAGCATTCTAAGCACTTTTTTATTACACTCTTAGGTGTAATTTGTCTTCCATGTACAAAATTAACTCTATTAATATTTATCTTTCTGTATATTGTTGAAAAACTATCTAAATCTAGTGTAAATGGATCCACAAAAGGTATGCACATACTCATTTGCCTAAATGGCAAGTGTGCACATTAGCATAATAAATGAATTGTAAACCACATGCCTTCAATTTCCTTACTACATCACCTTTTTGTTGTTGTCTCTATTGGCAAGAGACATTTCTATGCATGACAGGTGTTGTCATTGATGGCAACTAAGTCTACCTTAAACATCTGCATTTCATGATTTATTCATACCAGAAGTCAGAGTGAAGATTTGTCTAAGTCCAGACGTCAGAAACAGAGCATGTGATAGGGTTCGGTATCTTGGTCCAGAGCTCTCCGGTAGTAAATCACAGTATTGCGGATCTAAGGGATTGATAAGGATTGTCAAGACTATCTAAATTCAGAGATTTAGCCTTTGGTGATAAAGGATTCAAAAGTTATAAGGATTTGAGTATCGGGTTCCAGTTAGTCAGCACGGTCAGAAGAAGAACAGGGCAACCTAGTATTTGATCTTGGTTTGGATGCAAAAAAATTGTTGGATAAGTAATTAATGATAATCAGTGATATTGGCCAACATGACTGATGATCTAGGAACATAAGTTTTTGGTTCGCATTGATATTTGTGCATAGATTCAGCTAACAAAGTAGAGTGCTTAATAAACATTCTAAGTTTTATTGAAGCCGACTACAGTTGATTGAATTTCTTGATGCAGATATATATAGCTGATGGATTCAAGTGTTTTGGAGTGTGTGTGTGGTGTGGTGATGGAGTAAGTGTGAAAAAGGTAGAAAGAAGTGTGAAGGTGAAGATCTAAGCTCAGATCATGGTAGAACAGTAAACAGGGCACAGTAAGGATGAAGTGTGTAAGATCAGTATTTTGTATTTAACCAGAACTGAATTCTTGCATTAGAAGATGTTATTCATCAGTTCAAACATTCTGCAATCTTCTTGTAATCATTCTTGTAGGCAGTGAGCCCGAAGGCATGTGCCTTCCCCATTTGTAATACTTTTAACAGGGTATTAATTTTTGTGGAGTAACCTCCACCGTGGTTTTCCCTTAACCGGGTTTCCACATTAAAAATCTTGGTGTCAAGTGTGTTATTTGTGTTTCTACTCGTGTTATTGATTCATGCTTTCATGGTTATAATAATGATTTGTAAATAAGTGGTAGAGAAAAATTAATATCAGCAAGTGTTAAAGTTTTGAGACAACTAAGTCACCCCCCCTCTCAATTGTTTGCCCTAATTCCAACAATTAGTATCAGAGTGAGGTTCCTTGGAAGAAGCTTAACAGCTTGAGGAAGATCTGGGAAGGTATTAAAATAGATTCATACAACCTCTAAGAACAACTTAAACTTGCTTTAGAATATCTTGATCAGTCCAGAGCTGATGTCAAGGAACTGCAAGAGAACCTTAAAGATGCTGAAGACTTCATTGAGACCTTAAAAGAAAAATTGAGCAAATCGAATGGAAAAAGGAAGGAGCTACTTCTTCAACTAGGAAATTAGAATGAAGATAAGGACAAGGATGAGGCCCTGAAAGAGAAGACAAAGGAATGTGAGAAGTTAGCTAAAGAAGTTGTTGTACTAAAACATGAGATGGAATTTGGAGTGATGAGGTTAACCAAAGAAATTGAGGAAAGAAAGAAGACTGAAGAAGACCTGAAACAAACTCTGAAAGAAAGAACAGATAAATATTACAAATTGGATGGAATTGATGGCCATCTAGAGTCTGATCTACATGAAAGAAAAGACAATGAAAAGGAACTTGAAAGGCAAATTGTTATTCTCAAACATGACCTAGAAGTTGCAAATGAATATAAAGAGAAATTCAAGATAAGCTCAGGTAAACTTGAGGTGTTGCTTGACAATCAGAAGAAGGCAGATGATAAGCATGGTCTAGGATTTGAGAAAGGTGAAAGCTCTAGATCTGGTCAAAGAAATCCTGATGCAAGAAATCCAAGAAGGAATCCTAGAAGACCTCTGGTAAGACAACCCAATGCTCAAAGGTATCCATCCTTCAATGGCAGTTGTTTCAAGTGCAATAAATTTGGTCATAGAGCTACTCAATGCAAAAGTAGAGTGAATCAAAGTAGTCCATCCTTCTCTGGTCAATGCTTCAATTGTAAGAGGTATGGTCATAGATCCAATGAATGCAGAAGTATGATAATGAATAACTCTAACAATAGAGGAAATGGTAATTCCTTTAATGGCTACTATTTTGCACGTAATGGATTTGGACACATGACTAATTAGTGCAAATCAAGAGGGAATCAAGTAAATAAGCAAGAAAATGTTGTGTGCTTTAATTGCAATAGATCTAGTCATATTATAAGATTCTGTAGTAGGAATAATAGAAAAGGTCCGGTAAACAAAAATCAAAACATGCAGAGACAAGACAAAGGCAAGGGTAAAATTGATATGAATGAGGTCTAGAATGAAATGAGCAAAACATGGGTAAAGAAAGGTGAAATGAAAGTTGATAATGGATCCGCACCGGAATCTGGTGCTGATAAATCCTCCAGGAATTGAATTAGGAGCTCTGGCTCAGGGGGAGCTTCTTTGAAAATCTAATTCTCCCAACCAGTAAGTAAGTGCCTAAATCTGGCACAATGAATGAAGTTAAAAAGGGGCTATTGCAGATCTATTGAAGCTAATTCTGAAAGAAAAGAAGCTAATGTGACTATTTGTGGAGCAACTGAAGATTGACTGTATGCAAAATAGTGTAACCAGATGTGTTAGGGTAGAGCATTTATTACAATGAAGAATTAGGTTTTGCAGAGGATAAAAGGTCATTCATTCAAGCATTTGGATCACTTTGCATTCAAAGAAAGCAAGCAAAAGAGCACCTGAGCTAAGATTTCAAGGATTTGAGGTGCAACCGACGAATTCATCCGCTAACCCTAACTCTGTGAAGAAAAAGGTATTTTCTGTGAAACATTGAACTTGTGATCTTTTGCAATGGCTACACCATTGGTTGTTGATATTACTGAAAGGCCCCAACCCAAATTTAAGAAGCATCCATAGAAATCAGTAGAAGTCGACATGTTAGGTGCATTTCAAGTGTTCCATACGGTGTACTACATGTTGAGGATATTAGGGTCTACATTCATGCTAGCATAGATGAATTTGGAGACTCAATGTTTGTAGATTTATTTAAAAATCATCTGAGGGATGAAATTTATGGTCTTAAACCTATGTATAAGGCATTGCACGATAAACATTTCATTCAGGTTATAGGGTTTCCAATCTTCAATGAAGATGAATGGGTCCTATATGTTTTAAGTCGTATGCTTGATGAGTTTATATGGCTAATGAAACCTTTCAAAATCACCAAGGATGCCATCAAAGCCGTGACAAGGTTAATCATTTGGTGGACTGCCAATGTTGAAGGCTATAAAAAATCAAACTGTGATTGATGCTACTGGTTCAAAGTTTGACAAAAGGGTAATGACTATCAATGACATTATTGATCCAGATGTTAAGTTTGCTTCAATGGCAATTGGATACAAGATTTATCATTCCAGCAGGGAAAATTCTGTATCCAGTACGCTATCTATGCATCTTATCAGATGTTGAGAGAGAATGTTGATTATGACTTGTGTGAGTTGTTGCAGAACCAGCTGATGGAAATTTTGAATAAGGTAAAGAAGGATAAGAAGAACACCTTCAAATATGGCACATCAGTCTTATGTTTGTTCTTCTATTTCATGAATGAGTTACCCAGCAAGAAAAGCATGTGTTGGACCAGTAATAAACCTGTTTCTATTTAGATAAGAGAGCACTTGAATAGTATTGGAGGTGCCAATGCCCAAAAGACAGCTCTCTGGGGATATTTCAAGAATTTTCAAAGAATGATGCATTCAAAGGAGAGAATTCCTTCTTCTATAGTTGAAAAATACAAGGATACAGTTTGTTTTATGGTAGGCACAGATCAGTGCTTAATGGAAGTTGTTGAACCAAGAATGGTATGGATTATGCCTATGGGTTATGAAGTTGATGGGAAAGTATTAGACATGTATGCTCAACACCTTTTAAGCAAGCCAAAGGATACCATAGTTGAAAGATTTGGAATGAATAAGGAGCTAAGTATGAAATTGCATGTTGAGCTCAGAAAACTAGAAATCAAAAGGAAAGTTCAGAAGCAAGTAGAGATGTATGCCGAAAGTATTGGCATAACTAAGAAAGTTGTGAGGTAGAATAGAGAAAGGATAGAAAAAGATGAGAAGGAGAAGTAGGATAAGAAACAAGGAAGTGCTCTGGAAGTCTCCTCCAGCTAGCCTAGAAAAACCAGAAGCTCTATTGTTGCCCCTGTTCCCCAAAAACTTGCCAAACTTGAGAAACCAGAAGGCCCATCATCTGGAAAAGAAGGGAAAAGGGTGAAAATTAAGGCCTCCTAGACATATAAAAGCATGAAGAATGATGAGGAAGAAACTAATTCTAATATTGAAGTCAAGGAATTAAAGGCATCAGGCACAAAAGTATTTAAGGTGCCTAAGGAGAAGCCCTCCAAAAGTAAAAGAGCAAGCAAGAGGCAAAGACTGAAACATATGTTGAAAAGCCTACTCTCTCTATGGATGGCATCATCAAATCAGTCACTGTAGTGGTAACTTAAGGCCAATGACTGAATTCTTTGATCATTATAGTGATGCTGATAAGAGGGTTCTAGAAGAAGCAACAGTTAAATATTTGAACATCTACAATAAGGCTTTGATTGAAATAACTTCTTAAATCCCAAAAAGTATTGCAAATATTCTAGATTTAAGAAAAGAAAATACAAAAGGTAAAGACATGGAGATTAGGGAGCATGTGTTGATAAATTTGTGCCCTCAAATTACTCTAGATCAGATGAACATGATATTCAAGGAAGTGAAGGATGACTTCACGAGTAAGAAGAGAATGAAGAAACTCATGCTTGGTGAAACATGTTGGCAAGAGACACTGTGTGGCTTCATGAGTGTTGTCATTGATGGCAACAAAGTCTATCCCACACATCCACAGTACATAGTATGCCTATACCGAAAGTCAGATTGAAGATTGTTTTGGCTGGTGAACAAGAACAGAGTATGCAACAAGGTTCGACAATCAGGTTCGGATCTCTCAGATGGTGTAACTCAACAAGTTATGGACTTGGATAAGTCAAGAGGGGTATCATGACTACTATATTCCAAAGATTTAGCCTCCGGTGATAAAGCATGAAAAAGATATGAGCATCTGAGTGTTGGGTTCCAGACAGGCAGAGCATCAGACTTCAATCCGGATGAGTAAAAGGTGTTGGTCAAGCAATTTGGGGAATTATACATTGTTGGATGACATGATTAAAGACTTCTATGCCCATGTTTTTGATACGCATCACAAATCAAGCATGGATTTTGTCGATAGATCAGTAACTTGCAAATATCTTGAAGTGTTCTTATTGCCAACTAGGAAGTTGATGAGAATCCTTTATGTAGATATATATTGGTGCAAGAGCACCTAGAAAATCATGTTTTCTTTTGTAATAAGGTCTATTTGACCAATGCATTTTCATTTCAATTTGTCTCTAGGTCTTTCAAGACCTAGAACCCATTTTGTAAGTCCTAAGTAACTTAAAACACACTTTTGTCATATTGTATTCACGTAGTGCCAAAACAGGGCAGTAGGACAGTTTGAGGCAGTTGGATCGGTTGGTCTTCCAACTGTTTGCATCAGTTGGTTTCTCCAACTACTGGCAAGTTGAGTTGATAAAAACCAAAACGGAGGAGAAGAAGAGGAGTGAATGTAATCATGCATTGTTCTAAAGAGAAATAAAATCATTCTGTTCTGTCAATCTAGTTTCTATTTTTTGTAACTGTAAATTGTGTAACTGTAGATTATTGTTCGAAGTGTAGTTCTTTCTATTCATTCCATTGTTGCAGTATGTCAACGAGAAGCATTCCACTGGTACAATTTATGTCAAAATTAGTGGAATGGCTTCATTGTATAGTATTTGCTTTTGTTTTCTTGTTTTGTTTTGTGTTCGATGGTGCAAAGGATCCAGACAAAGTGTTTTTGCATAGTAGATTGACCTAGCATCTCCATGTGCTAGGGTTTGGTTAAAAGGGAGAAAGTAAACTGTGCGAGTTTTGAATCTATCAGTTCATCGGCCAGAATCTCTAAGTGCTCGCCAATGAGAAGAATCTCGTTGAAGACAAATGCCATCAGTATATCTATTGAGTAATTGTGACTTAGATTACAGGCATCGGCAAGAGTTGACCTTTGTCTTAGCAATCGGGTAGAGTGTTGCCATTGGCTGTGCTTTAGTTTGTTACTCCAACTGTTTGTCTCCCCGATGGTAGTTTGTTCCTGCAATGTGCTATTGGCGAAATGGGGGTCTTCGGCATAACTTGTCAGTGTTCCAGCAATGGAGTGTGTTACTCCAATGGTGGTTTGCCCATCAGCTTGACTATTGCTATTGGGCTTGGCTAAAGTTCTTACTTTGATTGCCTTGTGTTATTTCGATGAATTATTGAAGTTTGGTGTCGGCAAGGTCTATCCGATGGAAAGGTGTTCAGTGTGACAAGTGACATCAGCGTGGCTGGAAGATGTCTCTCTGGTACTTCATGTTACACTAATGAAGGATGAAGGCTTGGGTATCGGTGGGACTAATGCTATCAGTTTTCGGTAGAATTCTTACTCTGATGAGCTTGGTCTGTCTGATGGTGTTTGGCATCAGCAGGAGGAACTTCGTTGGTGAAGGAGGATGAAGTCTAACCGAAGGGCTTGGTCACTCCGATGGTTTGTTGCTATTTGACCAGCTGGGGTCATTGGCGGCAAAAGCACCGATGATATACTTACTGTGTGTTCATGCATATATGTTGTTTCTCTATTTGTCAACTGATGCATGTGGGACTATTGAATACGAACAGTTGCGAATGGTTAAGAATGAACTGCTGACTGGAAGTTGTAATGGTCCAAGATATGAACCGAATGCTCTCTTCTGTAATGTGATATGTAAAAACACATTAGTAACAGTAGAGTGTGAGAGAGGAAAAAGAACAGAGTTCTGGTGTAGGGTGATGTCCTATACTATGTGCTATCTGTGGCATGATAATAGTATGAAGGACTAACCCGAGCACTGGAGAACTTTGTGCAGGGTTATGTTGTCAATTATTCTTCCAGAGGAGCAAGATGTAAATCTCCATGAGAGGCTTAGTGCCTGAATTGTATTGTAACTATAATTTATGTTGCTGAATAATACAATGGTGATCTGGGCTTTTAGAGTGTGGGGTTTTTTACCTGTAAGGGTTTTCCCCACGTAAATCTATGTCTTCTGTTATGTCTTTCATGTTTAAGATTTCTGGTGTTGAAATTAGATCTTGTTGCTTGTATTTCCTCTAAGGGTGAATGTTGGAAATGTACTGTCTGTTTCCGCTTTGTGGCATAGTTGTGCATGTGTTTGAAGCAATTCAAAAGAATTTAAATCTATCAAAGACACCAATGTTCTTAGAAATACGTTCTAAGATGTTATCATTTCCTTACAAGTTGTATCAGAGCCTTCTTCTGGGATTTGCTTTGTTGCTCACATATGTACGTTTGGGTGTTGCATGTGTTTGCATGTAAGAGTTCCTGCTGTATAAGGTCTGGGTATTCCTTTTGTGATGATTTCTTAGTGTGACAGGCTTGAGGAAATCTGAAGGAATCGTCTAATGTTTGTTCCTTGTTTTGAGTGAAGTCTGGCAGTTGATCTTGTTTTTCTATTTTAGGAGTACTTGAAGGATGGTGAAGATGAAGAGACTGGAGCTGGTCATGATGTGGCCTAAGGCTCTTAGCTGATAGTGTATAATCCTATTGCATGGGGTGGATTATGCTTTGTGGTTGTGTCTCTGCAATAACTTTCATATTGGGTGTCTGTGTGAGAGGCTTCCTTGTGATATGAAGAAGTTTGTGTTGCTGCTCAGCCATGGAGAAGTGTGCTTATGCTGGATATTTGTTCCTAGTATTGGAAAGCATTATTTCTGTTGCCTCAGTTGCATAAAGGCTATGGAGTTGATCATTGGAAGATCTGGGAGCTTCTATAATAGCCTGATTCTCTCGGATGCATGTGCATGTTGCTGGTTAAGGAATTGGTCTACAAGTGGGCCTAAAGTTCTTGAACTGTTGTTTTCCTTAATTGGATATTTTGTACTTGCATGTCTCAAAATCATGTTCCTTGGTTTTGAGGGGTTTCATAGTTTTTCCTTAAAATCTATGGTTATGCATATTCATGATGATCCATTATTCTAGTTTAACTGTTATGGAGTTTATGTTGCAGACTTTTGGTCTTCTAGATGTGAAGTGGGTATGGATGTGCATGGGCATTTTTCAAACACAGTGGTTTTGTAGGTTTTACACAGTCAAGAGAAAAACTTGTGGTTTTGTGAAGTTGTAGTTAAGCTATTTCTAGACCCTGGCTTTTGGGGTGTTGCTGGATGATATAGTTGCAGTTTTGCATGCATGCTTCATGCATGGTGTGAGGAGGTGAAATGCTTTCTCTGCATGGGAGTGTTGGTACATGATAAGTCACTCAGCATTTATGTGGTGATACTTTTATGGATTCCTTAACTATGGTGCTCAGGTTGTGGACTGGTTTGGCAAATCAGATTGTAAGTAATCTGGTGTTTTTTTTCATGTTGTCTACATGGTTATTTACCTCTTGAGATCTCAGTTTTGTAGTTTTTAGTGCGATAGTGAGTTTGTGTGGTGCATTGATTGGATCTACGAGTTATGTAGTTTTGTGGGTTGGCCACCTATTAAGCTACAGTGAGATGACTTAGATGTGGACTGTCTATATTCACAAGATCATTTAGTGATTATGCATACTTGTTAGCTAGCCTTATTTGTGGTCACTTGTGCATTGGTGTGATTGCATTGGGATAAAAGGGTGGATTATGTAAAGTACCTGAATAGTTAGTAATCTGTAGCATGCGTATCATGATGTCACGTATAGCTTGGATACACAGTTCAATGTAAGCTTTTGACACTGATGTTGTATTTTCTTGGTTTGGAGATCTTGGTGCCATTTGGTTTTTATTGATTTGTTAATATGTAAACCTAGAAGATTTTTAGATGAGAAGATGTTTGGTCATGTTGCTTGGAAAACTCAGTTGCCACTGTTCAGTGGGAGCTTTAGCAATGACTGCAGATTCATCACTTAGTGGTGAATGAACTTCTTTAGTGTTACAGATGTTACTAGGAGGAGCTCTTAGATCCTGTTGCTGTAGAAGGGTTCTTTCGCATTTGCAGGGGCACTATTTGAGGATGTATAACATCTTTGAGTCATGGAGGATTCATGAAATCCTTGGCTGAGGTGTTGGTGGTGCTTGACAGGTGATGTTGGTTTAGAGTTTTGGTTTGCTTCATGTCATGATATTTTCTTGAATTATGCATTTGAGTTTTGGCATGATACATTGCTCTTGAGACCATGGTTATGTTCCCCTAGAGCATGGAATCTCCAAAGGGGGATGGTAAGATCATGATGTCATGATAAGTTCCTAATTTAGATGATTGGAACTTTGACAGTGGTCTGGTGATTCTCTCTGTGTGTTGGGTGCATTGATCTTTTGCTTGATTACTTCATGTTGGTGCAGTGATGCATTTGGAGTTTAGCATGATATGATTATTTGTAGATGTCCATGGATACATGGAGAATAAGGTGAGATTGTATATGTTGTGCTTAATCAAAGTTTACAGCAGGAAGTTTGAGGAGTCTTTACCTTGGTTGAATGTGAGTTCAACAAAAGATCTAGAGGAGATTGTTCTTAGAGAAAGTCATTGGGACTTGGATATCTTGGAAGAACATTCTCATTCCCCACTCTTGGTCTACTCGACAAGTTTCACTTGAGAGGTATTGCCCATTGTTTCTCTCAGGTGTTTTATGCTTTCTTTCATAGATATGGATCTTGAACTGTTGATATATGGTTCTGGAGGATTCATTGTGAGAGATGGATAGCATGATTAATCTCCATGTGCATTTGAGTTTAAGATATCATTCATTGATGAGAATTGTTAGGAGATGGTTTTATGGGTTGATTTCCTGAAATGGGAAATGGATTAATTTGATCTTCTTTGGTTTGAGAGGCTTACATCCATGTTAATTGCATGATTACATATGTTGAATTTGATCTCTTGAGATTGAATGTTTGTTTGGGTGTTGTTATGTTGTTCTCTTTGGGGTGTTTTGAAGGAGATCATACTTGACATAGTTGGCATTAGGAGGTGTATGTAGAAGGATTGTCTATAGGTATATGATGTACAGTGTTTCTCTTGGTCTCAGTTATTTTTCTGATGGTATGTTTCACATTACATTGGTTTGAGGTTTTGTTCAGAGCTGAAGTGATCACTAGTTTATGGTCATGTGCTTTCACTTATGTTCTTGGGTAATAGCATGAAGGTTCTGTTATCTCTTTCATTGTTGGGTGTGAAGAACTTGAGAGATTTCTGGACTAGTGGTGAGATGTATAGGTTATTGATTTACAGATTTTGCATATCATGGTGGATGTTTCCTTGGTACTACATGATGTTTACACTTTCGATGTGATGCCATTGGTAGACTTGTATGTCATGATCTTTTTCAGATTTGTATTACCCATGCAGTGAGAGTTCTTGGATGTGTTTGGTATTTTTTGACTGGTTAACACATGGAGCTTGGATTTGTAGTTGATGGGTGTATATGTAGGTGGCATGAGTCTGGTGATATGGATACCTTCAAGGTATGGATAATTGGATGGATTAGCACTTGTTGTGTGTGCTATTTTCAGTCACGTGGGTTTTGTTCAGTTGGATGGGTGTAGTTAGTTTTTTGATTGTTATTCTAGTTGATGTTCTATCTTGTTTCTAGAGGATGTTTTCATGGTTGTGTTCTGAAAGCTTTGAAGTTGGTTTTGTTAAAGCTTCTGTGTAGCTTGTGAGCACAATGGAGTGGAGGCAGTATCAATTTTGGTTCTGTGACTTGGAGCGTTGATGGTTTCCTATAATTCCTTCATCAAGTGGGAGAATGTTCAGTAATTGTGACTTAGATTATAGGCATCGGCAAGAGTTGACCTTTGTCTTAGCGATCAGGCAGAGTGTTGCCATCAGCTATGCTTTAGTTTGTTACTCTGACTGTTTGTGTCTCCTCGATGCTAGTTTGTTCCTGCGATGTTCTATCAGTGAAACGGGGGTCTTCAGTGTAACTTGTCAGTGTTCCAACGATGCAGTGTGTTACTCTGATGGTGGTTTGCCCATTGGCTTGACTATTGCTATCAAGCTTGGTTGAAGTTCTTACTCCGATTGCCTTGTGTTACTCTGATGAATTGTTGAAGGTTGGCATTGGCAAGGTCTATCCGATGGAAAGGTGTTCGGCATGACAAGTGATATCAGCGTGGCTGGAAGATGTCTCTCTGGTACTTCATGTTACACCAACGAAGGATGAAGGATTGGGTATCGATGGGACTAATGCTATCAGTTTTCAGTAGAATTCTTACTCTGATGAGCTTGGTCTGTCTAATGGTGTTTGGCATCGGCAAAGGAGGATGAAGTCTAACTGAAGGGCTTGGTCACTTCAATGGTTCATTGCTATTTGACCAGCTGGGGTCGTCAGCGGCAAAAGCACCAATGATATACTTACCGTGTGTCTGTGCATATATGATGTTATTGTATTTGTCAACTGATACATGTGGGACTATTAAAAACGAACAGTTGCAAATGGTTAAGAATGAACTATCGACCAAAAGTTGTAATGGTCCAAGATATGAACTGGATGCTCTCTTCTATAATGTGATATGTAAAAACTCATTGGTAATAATAGAGTGTGAGAGAGGAAAAAGAACAGAGTTCTAGTGTAGGGTGATGTCTTGTACTATGTGCTATCTGTGGCATGATAATAGTATAAAGGACTAACCCGAGCACTGGAGAACTTTATGTAGGGTTATGCTGTTAGTTATTCTTCCAGAGGAGCAAGATGTAAATCTCCATGAGAGGCTTAGTGCCTGAATTGTATTGTAACTATATTTTCTGTTGCTGAATAATACAATGACAATCTGGGCTTTTGGAGTGTGGGGTTTTTTACCCGTAAGGGTTTTCCCCACATAAATCTGTGTCTTCTATTCTATCTTTCATGTTTAAGATTTCTGCTATTGAAATTAGATCTTGTTGCTTGTATTTCCTCTAAGGGTCAATGTTGGAAATGTACTATGTCTGTTTCTGCTTTGTGGCATAATTGTGCATGTGTTTGAAGCAATTGAAAAGAATTTAAATCTATTGAAGACACCACTGTTCTTAGAAATACATTCTGAGATGCTATCATTTCCTTACAATATCTCTTACCGATCGAGGCGTATCAGGGTGGTAAGGGATAAGTGATACCGATGGAGATCCATCGGGAGACAGCGGCTAGTGGCAAGAGATCTTAAGTTTTGGCCAATAGCATTCATCTGGCCGATGAGTGACTGTAGTGATCAGTGTATCAGTGAAGTAGAGTCTAAAGTAGCTGATAGTATTTTTCTTGCCGATAGAGAAAGAGTGTTGAACCTCACATCGGAATGCATAAGACTTTGGGAAGATAAATTGGAAAGTGTTGCCGAATACAAAAAGGTTCAATGGTTCAACGGTTCAAAGGTCAATTTTTTTTTATCAATTGTCCAATCCCGCTGTCACTCCTCATCATATTGGTATTAGAGTGAGTTTTGAAGATCACTTGGGTGGTGTGGTCTTGGTGTATGTCAGACAAGGAAAGTGAAGCAGCGGCTGACACGATGCCTCCTAAAAGCATGTCACAAGATGCAGTGAAGAAATTGATCAAAGAGATGTTTGAGTCCAAGCTCGAGGAATTGAAAAGAACCAAGAGTAAGGATAGGCAAGATGAAAGTGACAACGATGAAGGAGATACAGAAATTGAGGGAACCAATAAGAGGATAGAGGAGATACCAGCAGACCAGAGGGCATTTGTAGATGCTTTGAAGTTAGTCAATAAGGACACCATAGATGGGTTACCCATGTATAGTGGAAGTGTGGAAGCTGAAGAGGTGATTGATTGGATTGAGGCATTGAACAATCATTTTGAATACAAAGAAGTCCCTGATGATAAGAGGGTTAAATTGGCAAATGCAAGGTTGAAGGGTCTTCTCTTGCATGGTGGAATTATGAGCAAGGAGAGAAAGTCAAGGAGGGGAAGAATGATAACCTCCTGGGAAAGGATGAAGACCAAAATCAAGGCACAATTTTTACCTCTGGACTATAACGTGTAGATGTATAAGAAATTGTAGAACCTTAGACAGAGAGACCTTGATGTGAATGCATAAACACAAGAGTTTCATAAACTTAGTCTCAGATCAAAGAGACAAGAAGAAGAGTCAGAGAAGGTGGCAAGGTATCCGAATGGCCTAAGGATGAACATCCAAGATGAGATCAACATCTTAGCACCAAAAACAGTGAACAAGTGTTTCCAAATGGCCTTAAGGGTTGAAGAGAAGATAAAGAGAAAGAGTGAGCAGAATAATAGAGGTAGTGGAGGAAGAAGTTTTCGAGGCAGAGGCAGTTTTAGAGGAAGAAGTCCTAACCAGAGGCCTAGTGATGAGTCTAGCCAAGAAGAGCAAGTTGGGGACTCAAGTAGCAGAGGAGGCTACCGAGGAAGAAGGCCTAATGGAAGAGGTGGGACAAGTGGATCAGGTAGAGGATCCAAGTTCTCCAATATGAGATGTTATAACTGCAATCATATAGGGCACACGACATACAAGTGTCCAGAGAAGGCCTCAACTTCTCATGGTGGTGAGAAGAGAACCACTTTGATTCAAGAAGATGCAAGGAGTGTGACATCTCCTGAATTGAATCTAGCATAAAAAATGGGAGAAAATCTGATGATCAAGAGGACGCTGCTCAAGGAACTAGTGCAGACTGAACCATCTCAAAGAAGGGGTTTGTTTAGAATCAACTACAAGATCCAAGGTAAGGTTTGTAAATTTATTATTGACTCTGGTTCTATTGATAATATTATATCTTTGAAAGTAGTGAATAAGTTGAATCTAGAAAAGATACCCCACAGTAGTCCATATAAAGTTAGTTGGTTGAATAAGCGGCAGCACATACTCATCAATGAACAGGCATGGGTAGAATTTAGTATTGGGGGGTATAGAGATAAAATTTTGTGTGACATCCTTCCAATGGATGCTTTCCATCTTTTGTTAGGCAGACCATGGCAGTTTGACAGAAAGGCTCATCATTATGGAGAAAAGAATGCTTACTCATTCCAAAAGGATGGTGTGACTTATAGGATATAGTCATTGGTAGAAGAGGATCCACAACATGTAGGGTCTAGTGTAATGATGGTAGGAGAGAAAGAATTCATGGACACATTAAAGGAAGGTGGTGGAGTAGGTTTTGCTTTGATTGTGAAGCCTAAGGGGAAAAAGAAGAAAAGTGTGAGAGAAGCAGGGCCTAAGGAGGTCAGAGATTTGCTTGAGAGTTACAAAAGAGTGATTGCAAAAGATATATCGGATTCCCTACTACCTGTCAAAGACCTTAGCCATCAGATAGACCTCATACCAGGAGCGGTACTTCCCAATAAGGCAGCATATAAAATGACCCCTCAGCAAAATGAAGAGATAGCAAACCAGATTCAAGAACTCCTAAACAGAGGGCTGATAAGGAAGAGCCTTAGCCCATGTGTAGTACCTACTATTTTAGCCCCAAAGAAGGATGGGAAATGGAGACTGTGTACTAATTCTAGGGCAATAAATAGGATAACCATCAGGTATAGGTTTCCTATTCCTAGAATTGAAGACCTAATGGACTATTTGGGAGGTGCTACCTATTTCTCTAAGATAGACTTGAAGAGTGGGTACCACTAGATAAGGATAAGAGAGGGGGATGAGTGGAAGACAGCATTCAAAACCAATGAAGGGTTGTATGAATGGCTTGTGATGCCTTTTGGTCTTTCAAATGCCCTGAGCACCTTTATGAGACTAATGAATGAGGTGTTGTAGGAATTCATAGGGAAATTTGTGATAGTCTACCTTGATGATATCTTAGTGTTTAGTAAGAGTAAGGAAGAGCACTTGGAACATTTGGAGATAGTCTTGAAGAGGCTGCAAGATCAGAAGTTATTGATAAACTTGGAAAAGTGTGACTTCATGAAACAAGAATTGGTGTACCTACGTTTTGTTATCTCTAAGGGTGATTTGAAAATGGATCCTTCCAAGGTAGAAGCTATTTTGAATTGGCCTACACCTAGGACAGTAGGAGAGGTCAGAAGTTTTCATGGCTTGGCCACATTTTACAGAAAATTTATTAAGAACTATAGTGATATTTGTGCACCTATGTTGGAGACCATCAAGGGTGGTGGTAAGGTGAAATTTGTGTGGACAAAAGAGGCAGACCAAAGATTTGAAAGTCTAAAGAAGAAAGTTGCCAAGTATCCCGTCTTAGTACTTCTTGATTTCAATAAGGTTTTTACCATTGAATGTGATGCAAGTGGGTTGACCATAGGAGTAGTGTTGAGTCAAGAAGGCAGACAAGTAGCCTTTTTCAGTGAAAAATTGAATGAAGCTAAGAGGAAGCACTCCTCTTATGATTTAGAGTTGTATGCCATGGTACAAGCTCTGAAGAAGTGGAGGCACTACTTGCTTCCTAAAGAATTTATTGTATACATTGACAATCAGTTTTTTGAATGGATAGGAAAAGCTTAGTCATAGACACATGAAGTGGGTGGAAAGTCTTCAAGCATACACCTTCATCATCAAACATAAGAAAGGGATAACCAATAAGGTTGCTAATGCCTTAAGCAGAAGGGTGTTGACAGTGCAAGAAGTGCAGCTACAAAGCATGGGTGTTGAGGCACTCAAAGGATTGTATGAAGAGGACCAAGATTTCAAGGAGATTTACAAGGTATGCAGTGAGTTTGCCAATGCTTTCCACAGTGAATTTTCAGATTATACATTGCAGGATGGACTTTTGTTTAAAGGAAGTCAACTATGTATCCCTGAGTGTTCAATGAGGGATAATATAGTGAAGGAGAAACATAGTGGTGGTTTAGGAGGACATTTTGGGCTCAATAAGACCTTAGATCTTATAAGAAGGTTTTACTTTTGGCCGAGGATGTAATCTGATATCAGAAGGTTTGTTGAGAGTTGTATGATTTGCCAAAAAGCAAAGGGGGTCTCAACCAATGCGGGATTGTACCAACCTTTATCCATACCAAACAGACCTTGGGAAAGTTTGAGTATGTATTTTTTGATGGGATTGACCAAGACAAGGACAGGTTATGACAGTGTGTTTATTGTGGTAGACAGGTTTAGCAAGATGGCTCACTTTATTCCTTATAAGACCACCAATGATGCTAGTTACATTGCAGGTTTGTTCTTTAAAGAAATTGTCAGGATTCATGGGTTACCTTTGAGTATTGTAGTTGACAGAGACAACAAATTTGTGGGACATTTTTGGAGAACCTTGTGGAAAGATTGGGTACATATTTGTCCTTTAGTTCAACCTATCATCCTCAAACTGATGGCCAAACTGAGGTTGTGAATAGGTCATTAGGCAATCTGCTGAGATGTTTGACAAGAGAACATGGCAGGAGTTGGGATGTGGTACTACCACAAGTAGAGTATCCCTATAATGATTCTACAAATAGAAGTACCGGTCTAAGTCCTTTTGAAGTTGTCTATGGTAGTCATCCTAGAGGAATTTTTGAATTGAGAGATGTTCAAGGGTTGGACAAAAGGAGTGGACATGCTGATACCTTTGCAGAGGCTATGAAAGAGATCCATCAACAAGTCAGAGATACTCTACACAAGAATAGTCAGAAGATCAAGGCTAGAGTGGATCAAAGGAGAAGGGATGTGCAGTAGCAAATAGGAGATATGGTCATGGTTCATCTCAACAAGAACAAACTACCCAAGGGAAGCCACAACAAGTTGATGATGAGAAAAATTGGACGTTGTAAGATTTTAGAGAAATATGGTCCTAATGCTTACAAAATTGAACTCCCTAATGATATTGTTATTTCACCTATATTTAATGTTGCTGATCTAACATTATATAGGAGTCCTAATATAGGAGAAGGTATAGCAGATTCATCCAAGACAATGCAGAGTGGGTGTAGCATTTACCACCTAAAGAAACACCTAAGATCGAGTGCATCTTGGATAGCAGGACATCCAAGAAGATAAGAAATCAGATCTATTTTGAGCACTTAGTCAAATGGAAAGGACTTCCATACTTAGAAGCCACATGGATGCTGGAAGCAGACATCATAAAATAGGGTGGTGATTTGTAGCAGTTAGTCTCTAAGAGGACTTGAGACAACTTTCACCTAGGGAGTATGGTGCAAGAGCACCTAGAAAATCTTATTTTCTTTTGTAATAAGGTCTATTTGACCAATGCATTTTCATTTCAGTTTGTCTCTAGGTCCTTCAGGACCTAGAACTCATTTTGTAAGTCCTAAGTAACTTAAAACACACTTTTGTCATATTGTATTCACATAGTGCCAAAACAGGGCAGTAGGATAGTTTGAGGTAGTTGGATCGGTTGGTATTCCAATTGTTTGCATCGATTGGTTTTTCCAACTGCCAGCAAGTTGAGTTGATAAAAACCAAAAAGGAGGAGAAGAAGAGGAGTGAATGTAATCGTGCATTGTTCTGAAGAGAAATAAAATTGTTATATTCTATCAATCTAGTTTCTATTTTTTGTAACTGTAAATTGTGTAATTGTAGATTTTTGTTCCAAGTGTAGTTCTTTCTATGCATTCCATTATTGCAGTATGTCAACATGAAGCATTCCACTGGTATGATTTCTGTCGAAATCAGTGGAATGGATTTGTTGTATAGTATTTGCTTTTGTTTTCTTGTTTTGTTTTGTGTTCAACGGTATAGAGGATCTAGACAGAGTGTTTCTACATAGTAGATTGACCTACCATCTCCATATGCTAGGGTTCGACTGAAAGGGAGAAAGTAAACTGTGCAAGTTTCAAATCTATTGGTGCATCGGATAGAATCTATAAGTGCTCGTTGATGAGAAGAGTCTCGCCAAAGATGAATGCCATCGACATATCTCTTACCAATTGAGGTGTATCGAGGTGGTAAGGGATAAGTGATACCGACGGAGATCCATCGGGAGAAAGCGGCTAGCGGCAAGAGATCTTAAGTTTTGGCCGATAACATTCATCTGGCTGATGAGTGCCTGTAGTGATCGATGTATTGATGAAGTAGAGTCTAAAGTAGCCGATAGTACTTTTCTTGCCGATAGAGAAAGAGTGTTGAACCTCACATCGAAATGAATAAGACTTTGGGAAGATAAGTTGGAAAGTGTTGCTGAATACAAAAAGGTTCAAAGGTTCAATGGTTCAAAGGTCAAATTTTTCATCAATTGTCTGTTCCCACTTTGCTCCTCATCATATATACTAGATGGATTCCAGTATGTAGGTGTGTGGTGTGAAGTAGGGATGAAATAAAGTGTGAAGAAAAATAGGGATAAGTGTGAAAGTAGCAATTCAAGTCTGATATGTGACAGAGAAACAACACTAAAAAAGAGGAAGAATAAAGTGCATCAGCTTAGTGTATTGTGCCTAACCGGAACTGAATCTTGCATTTGTAGATGCCTCTCATCAGTTCAAACTCATGATTACCTTCTGTAAGTTTTGTAGACAGCGAATCTCTTGTAGGCAGTGTGCCTCTTGTGAGAAGTGTGCTTGGGCAGTGAGCCCTAATTAGCAAGTGCCATTTTGTACTCTTTCATTCCTTTAATAGAGAATACAATCTTGGGTTAGTCACCCCGTAGTTTTTCCCTTAACAGGGTTTTCCACGTAAAAATCCTTGTGTTATGTGTGTTGATTTTATTTCTGTTCTTATGATCACATATGCTTATATGTTTTGATGTTGCACTAATTATTAAAGAAGAAAAGAAAGTTAAAGATATTTGAGATAACTAATTCACCCCCCCTCTTAGTTATCTGCCTTGGTTCCAACAATTGGTATCAAAGCTAAGTTCCTCTAAACAAAGCCTAACAACTTGAGGAAGATCTGGGAATTTGAATGGATATTTATGGTATGAAGGAACAACTTCAATCTACTCTTGATGATCTTGATCAATCCCACTCTGAAGTCAATGACTTGAGAGAAAGACTCAAACAAGCTGATGATTTCATAAATGAGCTAAAAGAAAGAATGAGTATCTCTGTGAAAAAGAGAAAGGAACTACTTCAAAAATTAGCCAATCAGAGTGAAGTCAATGATACTAATGAAGATCTGGATGAGAAAAATAGGCTATGTGAGAAACTGTCAAAAGAAGTCATTATGGTAAGGCATGAAATGGACAGAAAACAATCCCTCAAGGAGAAAACAGAGGACTGCCACAAAATGGACAGAATAATCAGGCATCTTGAATCAGATCTTGAAGAAGCTAGAGACAATGAAGAACAACTTGAGAATCAGATAGACACTCTTAAACCAAATCTTCAAACAACAAATGAATACAAAGAGAAATTCAAGATAAGCTCGTCTCAACTTGAAGTTCTTCTTGAAAGCCAAAAGAGGGTAGATGATAAGCGTGGCTTGGGATATGAGAAAGGTGAAAGCTCTGGATCTGGTCAAAAGAACTTTGGATCAGGAAATCAAAGAAATAGGCTTAGAAGACCTCCAGTAAGGCAACCAAATGCTCAAAGATATCCATCCTTCAATGGATACTACTTCAATTGCAACAATTTCGGTCATAAAGCAACTTAGTGTAGGAGAAGAATGAATCAGACTAATCCATCCTTCTTTGGATAGTGTTTTAATTGCAAAAGGTATGGTTACATATCTCATGAATACAAAAATATACAAATAGCAAATTCATTCAATGGTAGATACTTTGCATGTAATAGAATGGGACATATGGCTAATCAATGTAGATCAAAAGGATATCAATCAAATAAGCAAAGAAATGTTGTCTGTTACAATTGCAATAGATCCGGTCATATTGTGAAATTCTACAAAAGTAGAAATTAAGATAGAAAAGGTTCAATGGAACATAATAAAAAACAAGATAAGGGCAAAGGTAAAATGAATGCGGATGAAGTTCAAGATGAGATGAGCAAGATTTAGGTAAATAAGAGTACATAAAATATTAGTGATGGATCCGCACCAGAATCTGGTGCTGATATTTCTTTCAGAAACTAAAAGGGTGAGCTCTGGCTTAGGGGGAATCACAAAGAAAAACAAATTCCCCCAACTAGTCAATTAGTGCCTAAATTTGGCACATGGAATGCTGCAGACTAAAGGGTTCTTAGAAAAATATCCAAATAACCCTCAGTAAAAATATGAAAGATCCGATAAAGCAAGATTTTCACAGCTAGATCTGGTATGATTCAAAATTGAAATACTTTGATCTACGGACCCATGGCATGATTGAAGAAAAGAAGATACATTGTCAATCCTCACTGACAATGATTCTAAGATCAACACAATGATTCAAGAAGATCTCTCTTAAAATAGGGTAACCGGATAACTTGAGTTGTGCTTTCATTACAAAAGGAAATTAGGGTTTGCGCAGGAATAAAAGGGTTCTTTCACTCATCATTTGTACACTTGCATTCATGAAGAAGATAAGAAGAGGTCTGCAACGAAGCTTCTACAATTCACTTAAAGATCAACTGGAAAATCGAATTCAACCAACAATTTGTTCTGGCTCCTATTTCAAACCCTAAAGTGAAAAAAAGGCACATCCATTTTGAAAATATCTCTTTGAATCTTTTGCAAGATGGCTACTCCAATGGTTGTAAAGATCACTGATAGGCCACGTCCTAAATTCAAGAAACACCCCTATAAATCTCTAGAAGTTGATCCTTTAGACGCTTTTTCTAGCATTCCGCATGGGGTATTACACGTAGAAGATGTTAGGGTCTATATCCATGCCAACATTGAGGAATTTGGAGACTCTAAATTGATGAACATCTATCACAAACAGCTAATAGATGAGAGTTTTGAACTCAAACCTCAATTCAAGGCCATCTGGGATAAACACTTCGGACATTGCATACACTTTTCCTATTTTGCAAAAGATGATTGGGTCTAGTATGTCCTAAGAAGGATGCATGATAATTTCATGTGGTTAATGAGGCCCTTCAAGATAACAAAAGATGCCATCAGGGCAGTGACTGGATTGTATTCTTCCGGTGGGTTACCTGCACTTAAATCTGTCAAAAACCAGACAGTAACTAAAGCCACCAGATCTAAATTTGATAATAGAGCAATGACCATAGATGACATCATAGATCCAAATGTCAAGTTTTCCTCAATGATAATTGGATACAAGATCTATCATTCTAGTAGGGAGAATTTTGTGTCCTAGACAACAATCTATGCAGAATATCAGATGTTGAGGGAAGATGCAGATTATGACCTATGTGAACTTCTAAATCAAATGTTAGAAAACCTACAGAAGATTAAAAAGGATAAGAAGAATTCCTTCAAATATGGTTCTCTAATACTATGTCTATTCTTCTACTATGTGAACGAGCTACCTAGATCTAGTGGTTGGGTTTGGCAAAATGATAAACCGGTTGCAATCCAGATTAGAGATTATATGTATGGACTTGGTGATGCTAAAGCTCAAAACATAGCTCTCTGGGGTTACTTTAAGAACTTCCAAAGCATGATGCAAGCCAGAGAGAGAATACCTCAATCCATAGTTGAGAAATACAAGGATACAGTGTGCTTCATGGTTGACACTGATCAATGCCTAAGGGAGTTAGTTGAGCCCAAAACAATGTGGATAATGCCTATGGGATATGAGGTCGATGAGAAAATCTGTAAGGAAAACACAGGTGCGGAAAACAGCTTCCCTAATGTTAATTCCCAGGGGACAGTGTAGACCAGTCACTTTTTAAATTACAATAACATAGATGAATACACAAGAGAAACCAAAATAGACAATATTTAGAACACAGACACACAGAATTACGTGGGAAAACCCTTACGGGTAAAAAACCCACCACCACAAGAAAACAATCTTTATTACAGTAAGATATACAGTTACAATAAAGAACTCAGCTTCTTGCTCTGGTGTTTGATTCTCGACCTCATACACAGTTCACTTCTCTGTACATTTACAGAACGAACCTTTATTCAAGTCTCATCATCATAATACCAACGACACCTGTAGACTTATCATTCTATTTCTAGTCTACAAGAACAGGAGTCGTTACACACTTCTGCTCTAACTGATAGAACAAATTCCTTAGGCGTCGCAGCCATCTAACCATCGCAATGGTTCATATTTCAGTGAGACATTTAGTCCCACATATACCAAGTCGCCAATGACATCGCAGTTTATAAATGCCAACGAACCAAAGGCTATTGTTGGTAATTTTGTTGCCGACAATACCAAGCCTCCAAGCCTCCAAGTCCATCGGCATAACAACTACCATCGGCCCACAGACTTCACCCTCCACCGATGAGCATAGTCTCCCCGATCACCAATGGTACCATCGGAATAACTTTCACTATCGGCACAAGAATTAGCTCCCGCTCCAACAGTGCTCTGTCTCACCAATACCTCCATCGGAATGACCGTAGTACATCGGCTCACAACCTTTAGGCCATCGATGTAACAACCCATATCGGACAAGACCTCAAAAGTCACACCGAACCTCAGACTCCCGCCGATAGATATAAGTCATCGGAGTGACTACTCCTATCGGAGTAACTCCACATAGCTTGGCCGATAGGCCTTGTCTCGCTGACGACCAACCCGTAACCTTCGTCGGAGTGACTACTCCTGTCGGAGTAACTCCACAAAGTTTGGCCGATAGGCCTTGTCTTACCGACGGTTGAATGCTTCCATCGGGGTGACACTCAGCATCGGACAAACCTTCGATGCTTATTCCGACGGCCCTTGTCTCACCGATGCCAATGGTCTTCAACACGGTCCTGCCGATAGTACTTTGTCACAGCGATGCCAACATCGCATATCCTCAAACCAATGAACCAAGGAACAGTTGAACTAAAATTCATTGAACCTACCAAATGAACTCTAGAAAGGTTCAACAAAGAGGTTCAAACAAGAGGTTCAACGAAGTGGTTCAATGCATAGGTTCAACTAAGAGGTTCAAGTAGTAATTTGAGACACAAGTTCTCTTCAATCTCCCACTTGTCGAAGACATTACTGCTACCTCTTAGTCCTCATTCGATTATTGAGAACTATGGGCCCGAAGACCCATTTCATCTGAGCACCATTTGAACTTGGCTGTGTTCACTGGTTTAGTTAAGGCATCGGCAACATTTTCCAAAGTGTCAACTTTTTCCAGCTTCACCTTCCTGTCTTCCACCATATCACGAACAAAGTGATATTGGACATCAATATGTTTTGTCCTAGCATGAAATGTAGGATTCTTTGCCAAACATATGGCACTTTGACTGTCACAATGAATTTGTATTTGCCCTGCATTAAAACCAACATCAGAACACAACCTCTTCAACCAAACAGCTTCTTGGCATGCACGAGTGGCTGCCATGTACTCTGCCTCTGTTGTGGACAAAGCGACTACAGCCTGTCGCTTGCTCATCCAACTGATAGCACCACCATGTAGCGTGAACATGTATCCACTGGTGGATCTCCGACTGTCAATGTCCCCTGCCCAATCAGAATCAACATATCCCTGAATACTGATAGATCTCTTAGACCCTTCTGAGTTTCCATGATAACAAATAGCATAGTCAGAAGTTCCCTTCAAATACCTCATAACTCTTTTCACAGCATCCCAATGTGATCTACCTGGATTCACCATAAACCGGCTCAAAACTCCCACTGCTTGGGCAATGTCTGGTCTGGTACAGACCATTGCATACATTAAACTGCCAACAGCACTTGCATAAGGTACTCTCTTCATGTCATCAATTTCATTTGAAGATTTTGGACAATCTTCAACAGATAATTTCGTTCCCTGCAAAACTGGAACAACTAGCTGTTTAGAATCAGACATATGAAACTTATCAAGAACATTGGTAATATACTTCCTCTGGCTGAGCCAAATTTTTCTCTTAGATCTATCCCTTTTGATCTCCATTCCCAGAATGTACTTTGCTGCCCCCAGATTTTTCATTTCAAATTTCAAGGACAACTGAGATTTTAATTCTGAGATCATCCCCTTACCATTGCCAATGAACAACATGTCATCCACATATAGTGCAATTATAAGAATCTGGTCACCTTCAGTTTTATAATAGACACAATGATCAGATTTAGATCTCACATACCCCAAGGATAAAACATACGTATCAAACTTTTGATACCACATTCTGGGAGACTGTTTCAAACCATAAAGAGACTTTTTAAGTTTGCATACCAGATGTTCTTTACCTTTTTCCACAAAATGCTCTGGCTGAGACATATAAATTTCTTCTTCAAGGTCTCCATGAAGAAACGTTGTTGTCACATCCATCTGCTCAATTTCAAAATCATATGCTACTGCAAGTGACAACAGAAATCTAATGGATGTCAACTTAGCTACAGGAGAAAAGATTTCTCCATAATCAATACCTTCCTTTTGGGAATACCCCTTAGCAACCAGTCTTGCCTTGTACTTCTCAATACTACCATCTGGACCATATTTCTTCTTAAATACCCACTTACAGCCTACAGGTTTTCTTCCTTCAGGCAAGGGCACCAAATCCCAGGTTCCATTCTTATCCAATGATGTCATTTCACTATGCATGGCTTCCAACCAAGAATCTGAATCAGGTACACTAATAGCTTCTTTCACAGTCCTAGGTTCATCAGTATTAGTAAGTAAAGCATAGGCACAAGTTGAATCAAGTACTGAAAATCCATACCTATTTGGTTGTCTTCTTTCATGTGTAGATCTCCTCAAAGGTTGAGGTGCAGGTTCAGGTTCTTGCTCTGGATCAGAATCTTCGGAGCTACTTGAACTCTCATCTGAACCATCTACACTTGGTGCTTGTTGTTCCTCTTTTACAGGGGTCAGAGGAACATTCACAACACTCTTTTCTTTCTTTTCTTCTGTCTTTTCTAGCTGAGGATCAACAACCAATGGTTTCAGCTCTCTGAAAATTACATTCCTGCTGTAGATTACCTTTTCAATTTCAGGATTCCAAAGCTTGTATCCTTTAATACCGACTCCATAGCCAACAAAGATACATTTAACTGCCTTGTTATCCAACTTAGATCTTTTAACTTCAGGAATATGAGCATATGCCTCACAGCCAAAGACTCAAATATGTCTTAGAGAGGGCTTCTTACCAGACCATGCTTCCATAGGTGTCTTATCAACCAATGCTGATGTAGGAGAATGATTCAGCAAGTAACAAGCTGTAGCAACTGCCTCAGCCTAGAACTTCTATTCAAGACCAGCATAACTCAACATACTTCTTGCTTTCTCCATCAACGATCGATTTAACCTTTCAGCAACTCCATTCTGTTGTGGAGTATAAGGTGTAGTTTTATGCCTTTTAATTTCATGGTCTACACAATACTTATCAAAATCCGCATTGCAATATTCACCACCGTTATCTGTTCTCAAGCATTTTAGTTTTCTACCAGTCTGATTTTCCACAAGAGTTTTAAATTCTTTAAATCGACTGAACACTTCTGATTTGTTTTTCAAAAAATATACAAATGCCCTTCTTGAATAATCATCAATGAACGATACATAGTATCTTGATTTAGATAAAGAAGGAACATCAACTGGACCAAAAACATCAGAATGCACATAGTCCAGAACACCAGAAGATTTATGAGAACTAGAGTAAAATGAAACATGGTTTTGCTTTCCATATATACAATGTTCGCAGAAATCGAACTCCAGATTACAATCAATCAGCCCATCTACCAAATTTTTGTTTTTCAAGGTTTTTAAACCTTTCTCACCTATGTGACCAAGTCTATGATGCCAGAGCATTGTTTTCTCTGCAGGAAGTTTAACTTCCATAGAATTTACGTCATGTGTTACAATAGTAGCTTTTTCAGATTTTGCAGAGACATTATTACAGCACACTGGTTTAGCATCTAACCTATACAGAGTTCCAATGCATTCACCTTTTGCCAGAACAATAGAACCTCTAGTCATCTTACAGCCACCATTCACAAAAGTAACTTGCACTCCAACATCATTAAGCTTACTAACAGAAAGTAAATTTTGAGCCAGATCTGGTATATGAAGAACTCCATTCATTCCCTTTATTCTGCCATCTGGGAACTGGATTCTGACTTGACCTCGGCCAACAATTTCCAGTGTTGAATCACTAGCCAGGAACACCTTGCCACCAGCATAGGGTTCATACTTAGTGAACCACTCTTTATGAGATGTCATATGAAAAGATGCTCCTGAATCAATCAGCTAAACATCTTCAGAAGCAGGTGTTGCTAGAGCAGCAATGAAAGCATCAGCATCACTGTGTGAAGACTCAGAGTCAGTGAAGTTCTTCTTCTTCTTTTTCTCCTCTTTGCAGTCTTTCTTGACATGACCTTTCTGCCCACAATTCCAGCACTTCACCTTGGACTTCTTGCCAGGAGATTTTGATTTCCCCTCTAATTTGGACTTAGACTTCTTATCCTTCTTCTTGCCTCTTTCCTTTGATCTACCACGAACTGACAGGGCCTCTTTGGCCATTCCAGAAGACTTCCTCCGCATCTCTTCAGACAACAAAGAGGCAACAATAGTTTCCTGTGAAAACGTAGTTGTTGTACTTCCAATAGCCATTACCAGATGATCCCACAAGTCAGGTAAGGAACATAACAAAAGCATACAGCGATCTTCCTCTTCTATTTTTACACCTATAGATGTCAACTGAGCAACAATCGTATTGAATGCACTCAGATGTTCTGCTACAGACGCACCTTCATCCATCTTCAGAGAATACAATTTCTTTCTGAGGAAAAGTTTATTTACCAAGGACTTGCCCTGATAAATATTATTCAACTTTTTCCACAAATCACTTGCAGATTTCTCCTCATGGATGCTCAATAGAACAGAGTCAGATAAACTCAGTCTTATCAGTCCTTTGGCTTTTCTGCATATCAGTTCCCAATCTTCTTGCTTCATGCCTGTAGGTTGAACTCCAGACACAGTGACCCAAAGATCTCTATACACTAACATGTCTTCAACTTTAAGTTTCCACAACTCAAAGTTTGTGCCATTGAATTTCTCAATGTCTATTTTGTCTGATGTACTTGCCATCTCTATTTAATTTAAAAATAACTTTCTACAGAACTCCCACACAACAGAATTAACACAAAAAACCCAAACTACCGACAAGGATAACACAACGGGCCAGGCTCTGATACCACTTGTAAGGAAAACACAGGTGCGGAAAACAGCTTCCCTAATGTTAATTCCCAGGGGACAGTGTAGACCAGTCACTTTTTAAATTACAATAACACAGATGAATACACAAGAGAAACCAAAATAGACAATATTTAGAACACAGACACACAGAATTACGTGGGAAAACCCTTACGGGTAAAAAACCCACCACCACAAGAAAACAATCTTTATTACAGTAAGATATACAGTTACAATAAAGAACTCAGCTTCTTGCTCTGGTGTTTGATTCTCGACCTCATACACAGTTCACTTCTCTGTACATTTACAGAACGAACCTTTATTCAAGTCTCATCATCATAATACCAATGACACCTGTAGACTTATCATTCTATTTCCAGTCTGCAAGAACAGGAGTCGTTACACACTTCTGCTCTAACTAATAGAACAAATTCCTTAGGCGTCGCAGCCATCTAACCATCGCAATGGTTCATATTTCAGTGAGACATTTAGTCCCACATATACCAAGTTGCCAATGACATCGCAGTTTATAAATGCCAACGAACCAAAGGCTATTGTCGGCAATTTTGTTGCCGACAATACCAAGCCTCCAAGCCTCCAAGTCCATCGGCATAACAACTACCATCAGCCCACAGACTTCACCCTCCACCGATGAGCATAGTCTCCCCGATCACCAATGGTACCATCAGAATAACTTTCACTATCGGCACAAGAATTAGCTCCCGCTCCGACAGTGCTCTGTCTCACCGATACCTCCATCGGAATGACCACAGTACATCGGCTCACAACCTTTAGGCCATCGATGTAACAACCCATATCGGACAAGACCTCAAAAGTCACACCGAACCTCAGATTCCCGCTGATAGATATAAGTCATCGGAGTGACTACTCCTATTGGAGTAACTCCACATAGCTTGGCCGATAGGCCTTGTCTCGCTGACGACCAACTTGTAACCTTCGTCGGAGTGACTACTCTTGTCGGAGTAACTCCACAAAGTTTGGCCGATAGGCCTTGTCTTGCCGACAGTTGAATGCTTCCATCGGGGTGACACTCAGCATCGGACAAACCTTCGATGCTTATTCTGACGGCCCTTGTCTCACCGATGCCAATGGTCTTCAACACGGTCCTGCCGATAGTACTTCATCACAGCGATGCCAACATCGCATATCCTCAAACCAATGAACCAAGGAACAGTTGAACTAAAATTCATTGAACCTACCAAATGAACTCTAGAAAGGTTCAACAAAGAGGTTCAAACAAGAGGTTCAACGAAGTGGTTCAATGCATAGGTTCAACTAAGAGGTTCAAGTAGTAATTTGAGACACAAGTTCTCTTCAAAATCTTGGAGCTACATATTCAACACCTGTTGAGCCAGCCTAAGGACCTTGAGGCAGAAAGGTTTGAAACCTTTCAAGAACTAAGTGTAAAAATACATGTTGAGTTAAGACAACTGGAGATAAAGAGGAAAGCTAGAAGGGAAGTTGAGGAAATTGCTAAAAGATTTGACATATCAAAAGAGGTAGTAGATGTAAATAGAGAGAAAATAGAGAAGGCTGAGAAAGAGAAACAAGAAGCAAAGAAAGGAGATGTTCTGGTACAAGCCTCCTCCTAGACTAGATCTTCTAGGAGCTCTGCACCTGCCACTCCTAAAAGCTCAAGGGCCACCAAACCGGAAGTCAAGACATCCAGAAAAGGAGAAAAGAGGATGAAGACCAAAGCCACAAGGTCATACACAAGTCTTAAAGATGATGAAGAAATAGAATCTGATGAGGAAATCAAGAAAATGAAGAAGAAGAAAACATCCAGAGAATTCTCTGCTAGTAAAAATAATGAAGAAAAGGCAGAAGAATTTGTTGAAAAGCCCACTCTTTCCATTGATGACATCATCAAGGTAGTCATTGTGGATGGGAACCTGTAGCCAATAACAGAGTTCTATGATGAATACAGTGATATTGACAAGAGGATTTTGGAAGAAGCTACTGTTAGGTACCTGAACATTTACAATAAAGCTTTCATTGAAATTATATCCTTAATTCCTAAGAGTCTAGAAGAAGTACTTGAATTGAGAAAAGAGAATGCAAAGGCAAAAGACTTAGAGATCCAGGAATAGATAGCAATTCATCTTTATCCTTCTATCACCCCAAAACAAATGAACATGATCTTTAAGGACTATAATGATGAATTCTGGAGTAAAGTAAAAATGAATAAACTTATGCTTGGAGAAACTGACCAAGTAGCAAAAGAAACAAAAGACATCCTCCGAAATGCTTTCAAAAGATTTAATCTTCCTATTGTAGAGGAAACAGATGAAGAACCTTCTACCATGGATGTTGAAGGATTAAATATAACCAATGAAGAATCTTCTGAAAAAGATGTAGAAGGATCAAAAGAGCTAGATGAAGAGAAGTCTAAAGACTTGGATTCCTCTGTTCTAGAAGAGAAAGTTCATGAAGCAATAAACACCAGTGACATCTCTCCTCCGGATCCCACTGCTGACATTCCAGATTTTGAAGTTGAAGGAGAAGGAAGAAAAGAGGAGAAAGTAAGTCAAGAAGAAGAGGTTAAAGGAAAAGAAGAAGAACAAGCAGAAGAGACTAATGTTGACTATTCTGATACCCCAAAAGAAAAGAAGACTCAATCACTGGCAAGAGACACTGTAGAGGTAGTGAAGAACTTCTTGAACAAAGAAATGATGGAGATAGATGAACTTGAGCTATTTCAAGGGCCACTAAATTTTGACTCTCTCTCCGGTCCAGAAAATGAAAATAGCATCTTTTGCTCAAGCCAAAGCAAAAGAAAAACTCTTGAAATCTCACATGGAAGACTGTAAACTATTGGAGATGGCATCTGGGATGCTGGAGAAGATCATGCCATCATTCCAAAAGGATCCTTCGGCCTCACCATCTAGCAACCTGAAATCTTTGCTAAATTCTATTAGCACTCACTTTGAATCTCTAGAAAAATTAGTAGAAGCAAAGGTCTGGAAAGAGTTTCTGGGAAAAAGATTCACTGAAGTACAGGGACTCATTGCTAATGATAGGAGGACCCTAAACATTGGAATAAAGAGCCTTGAAAATTCTGTTAAAGATGGTGGGAACATGTATAAATTTTGTCTATCTTGGCCCAAAGTGACTGAGGATATTGAAAGGAAGGTGAAAGAACAAGAAGGTAAACTATCAAGTTTATCTCAGAATTTTGATCCCCTTACTACCTCTTTAATGAATCAAGAATGCCAGGCCATTGTCATTATAAATGAAATAAAGAGGCTGGATGAAGAAAAGAAGAATATAATAAACAAAATGAGTGAACTCAGAGGGATAATTATCCCTAAGTTAGAGGCAATGCATGAGGCCTTGATAGATGCTCAGACCACAGCCCGAACCAGTGATCTAACAGATCTAAGAAGGGTAGAAGCATATGCATTTTTGTTGAGTGGTCACATCTCCATTTTGGATAGGATGAAGCAGAGCTGGGCCATAGAGTTTGTATAGTTGAAGGCCACTTTTGCGGATATACTTAAGTATATGTAGGTATAACATGTATATATACTTATGCGGCCATGTATAGATTAATTTTTGCAAAATTTTGGTATGCAAATTCCGTCCTTTGCTATTGATGTCAAAGGAGGAGTGAGGAGTAGTGAAAAATGTGGAATCCAACTAAGGGGGAGCTCCAGTAAAATAGTACAAAAGACAGAGCATCAGACAAGGGGGAGTTTATTGTGACAGCCATTTTTCACTAAGTGTTGCCATCAATGCCAAAGGGGGAGATTGTTGGCAAGAGACACTGTGTGGCTTCATGAGTGTTGCCATTGATGGCAACAAAGTCTATCCCACACATCCACAGTACATAGTATGCCTATACTGAAAGTCAAATTGAAGATTTTTTTGGCTAGTGAACAAGAATAGAGTATGCAACAAGGTCCGGCAATCAGGTCTGGATCTCTCAGATGGTGTAACTCAGCAAGTTGTGGACTTGGATAAGTCAAGAGGGGTATCATGACTACTATATTCCAAAGATTTAGCCTACGGTGATAAAGCATGAAAAAGATATAATCATTTGAGTGTTGGGTTCTATACAGGCAGAATAGACAGAGAAAGAACTGACCGACAGAGCACTAGACTTCAATCTGGATGAGTAAAAGGTGTTGGTCAAGCAATTTGGGGAATTATACATTGTTGGCTGACATGATTAAAGACTTCTATGCCCATGTTTTTGATATGCATCACAAATCAAGTATGGATTTTACCAACAGATCAGTAACTTGCAAAAATCTTGAAGTGTTCTTGTTGCCGACTAGGAAGTTGATGAGAATCCTTTATGCGGATATATATACCAGATGGATTCTAGTATGTAGGTGTGTGGTGTGAAGTAGGGATGAAATAAAGTGCGAAGAAAAGCGGGGATAAGTGTGAAAGCAGTAATTCAAGTCTGGTATGTGACAGAGCAACAACACTAAAACAAAGGAAGAATGAAGTGCATCAGATTAGTGTATTGTGCCTAACTGGAACTAAATATTGCATTTGTAGATGCCTCTCATCAATTCAAACTCATGATTACCTTCTATAAGTTTTGTAGACAGTGAGTCTCTTGTAGGCAGTGTGCCTCTTGTGAGCAGTGTGCTCAGGCAGTGAGCCCTAATTGGCAAGTGCCATTTTGTACTCTTTCATTCTTTTAACAGAGAATACAATCTTGGGTTAGTCACCCCGTGGTTTTTCCCTTAACAAGGTTTTCCACGTAAAAATCCATGTGTTATGTGTCTTGATTTTATTTTTGTTCTTATGATCACATATGCTTGTATGTTTTGATGCTGCACTAATTATTAAAGAAGAAAATAAAGTTAAAGATATTTGAGATAACTGATTCACCCCCCCCTCAGTTAGCTGCCTTGTTTCCAACAAAATAGATGAGATAGTCAAAGATACTCAGGAGATTCTTTTGAATGCACTAAAAAGACATAATCTTCCTATTGTTGAAAAGGAGATTGATGATGGGATTGATTCCTCAATTTTGGATGTTGAAGAATTGAAGATCATTGAGCAACAAACTGAGTTAGATGACTCCTCTATTCTGGAAGAGGAAGCAATAAACAAGGACGATGTAAAGATGACAGATGAAACTAATGATATAGGATGTATTCAAACTCCTCCAGATCAATCTTGCAAAGAAGATACATAAATGAATATTGAAGCAGATGATCAAATTGAAGATGATTCATTGAAGAATAAAAAACATGAATTAGAAGGAGACGACCAAGAAGTAGAAAAGGCCAAGGAGAAAAATGAAAATGAAGTAGAGATTGCAAAGGTTGATAAAGAGCCCAAGCAGGACAATCTAGTTGATAGTACTGGTAAGGATCAAATAGATGCATCATCATTTTGGGCAAGAGACACTACAGAAGTAGTGAAGGAAATTTTGGAAAGAGACAAACAAATTGAAGAAGATCAGGACATTATACAAGGTCCAATAAATTTTGAACCTTATCTCCAGTGTAAAAGATAAAGTTGGCCTCCATTGCTCAAGCTAAAGCTAGAGAAGACATTTTGAAGTCTCGCATAGAAGACAGTGAGCTACTTGGCCTGGCATCAGGAATTTTTGAGAAGATCGTGCCCACTTTTCAGAAGGATTCTTTAGCATCTCCATCCAGCCAATTGAAAAATCTAATAAACTTAGTAAGTTCTCATTTTGAATCTCTAGAGAAGTCTGCAAAGGTTAAGGTTCAAAAGGAATTCAATAATAAGAGATTTGATGCTCTAAAGGGGTTGATTGGAGTAGATAGAATGGTGCTGGATACCAGTGTAAAGAGAATTCAGAATGCTCTTACAGGAGGAGGAAATGTATATAAATTTTTCTTATCTTGTCCTAAAGGTATAGAGGATATTGAAGATAAAATAAAGGAGTGTAAGCAAAAACTATCTAGTGTATCCAAATCTTTTGATCCTATGACAACATTAGTGGCAAGCAAGAAGTGTCAGGAAATCAGCCTGATTGAAGAAATAAAGAGATTGACAAAATAAAAGGAGAACATTGAGGCAAGGATGAGTGAGCTCTGGGGACTAATCTCCCCCAAAATGGAAGCAATGTTCAATGCCTTAACTGAAGCCCAAACTGCAGCTCAATCAAGTGATCCCATTGATTTGCAAATGATAGAATCATAAGCTTTCTTATTTAGTGGCCATATCTCAATTTTGAACACCACGAAGAAGAGCTGGGATAGCAAGTTGGCAAAATTGAAGAACATTTTTGGAGATGTACTCAAGTATATGTAAATAGGACTTAAGGATTGTTTATACATATGTGGCCTAGTATGTAGAATTTTTGTGTAATCTTTGGTTTGTAGATCCCACCCTTTGCCATTGATGTCAAAGGGCGAGTGAAGAGCAGTGAAAAATGAGGAATCCAGTAAAGGGGGAGCTTTGGAGAATAGTGAAAAGCACAAGTGTACATAGAAAGGGGGAGATGTTCTGACACTTAGTCATTTTTCACTAAGTGTTGCCATCAATGCCAAAGGGGGAGATTGTTGGCAAGAGACACTACTATGCACGACAGGTGTTTTTCAGTGATGGCAATTAAGTCTACCTTACATATCCGCATTTCATGATTTGTTCATACCAGAAGTCAGAGTGAAGATTTGTCTAAGTTCAGATGTCAAAAACAAAGCATGTGACATGGTCCGGTATCTTGGTCCAGATCTCTCTGGTAGTAAATCATAGTGTGATGTGGATCTGAGTGAGTGATAAGGATTGTCAAGACTATCTAAATGTAGGGATTTAGCCTCTAGTGCTAAAGGATTCAAAAGTTATAAGGATTTGAGTATCGGGTTCCAGTTAGTCAGCACAGTCAGAAGAAGAATAGGGTGACCTAGTATTTGATCTTGGTCCGGATGTAGAAAAGTTGTTTGATAAACAATTAATGATAATCAGTGATATTGGCCAACATGAATGATGATCTAGGAACACAATTTTTTGGTCCACATTGATATGTGTGCATAGATTCAGCCGACAGAGCAGAGTGCTTAATAAATGTTCTAAGTTTTATTAAAGCTAACTACAGTTGATTGAATTTATTGATGTAGATATATATAGCAGATGGATTCAAGTGTTTTGGAGTGTGTGTGTGGTGTGGTGATGGAGTAAGTGCAAACAAGGTAGAAATAAGTGCGAAGGTCAAGATCTAAGCTTAGATCATGGCAGAACAATAAACAAGGCAGAGTAAGGATGAAGTGTGTAAGATCAGTATTTTGTACTTAACTGGAATTAAATTCTTGCATTAGCAGATGCTATTCATCAGTTCAAACATTTTGTAATCTTCTTGTAATCATTCTTGTAGGCAATGAGCCTCTTTGAGTAGTGAGCTCTGGGCAGTGAGCCCGAAGGCATGTGCCTTCCCCATTTGTAATACTTTTAATAGGGTATTAATTTTTGTGGACTAACCTCCACCGTGGTTTTCCCTTAACTGGGTTTCCAAGTTAAAAATCTTGGTGTCAAGTGTGTTATTTGTGTTTCTGCTCATGAGTTATTGATTCATGCTTTCATGGTTATAATAATGATCTATAAATAAGTGGTAGAGAAGAATTAATATCAGCAAATGTTAAATTTTTGAGACAACTGATTCACCCCCCCTCTCAGTTGTCTGCCCTAATTCCAACAATTTCTTTCCATCTTTGGCTATGTGTTCACTTGAATTTCCCATTCATTATGTTTTCCGTTTGGACTTTAATGGAAATGATGATTTCTACATGTACCATTCCCATTTGTTATTTTCCATTTTATTTGTCCATCTACATTAGGGTGGTCACTAGGATCTTTTTAGTTATTCTATTAAATTATCTCTTTTAGGTTTCTTAACTAGATTGATTATTCACTTTGCCTTAGCATAGATACTGTAATGTTGTTGGACTTTGTTACAAGTTGTAATTTAATATAAAAATCCAAGATCTATTTTCCAATAAAAAAATCAAGTGTCAAAAGAAATTGATGTATTGTAAATATGTGGAATAACTACCTTACCCTTTTGATGAACTATTTATCATAGTTTACTTTAGATCATGATCTAAGACTACTAATTATTAGGTATACTTTCTAAAGGTATTTCTACATATTAGTTATGGATACCATGTCACTGTCACTTATCAAACAGGGAACTTAGATATATAATCTATGTAGGCAATGTCCAATAATCAATGTATCTATACCATTTGTTCATTGAACATGTCTAATTGTTTTTCCACTCTAATATTTGTGCTGACATAGAGGAATGCAAGGTGCTAGGTAAAATTGTCAACTTTTTTGCACTTTAACATATCATTTGTTTAATAAACATAATAAGTTACTTTATTTCAAAGTTAAAACTAATTTTAAATGCTCTTTTCATGCTTGTTTCTAGTGCATTATTTGAAGAGCATCTAGAACTATTTGGCTACTATTTTAATAATTTAAAACTTTAGCACATTTCCTCTTGTTTCAAGCTAATTAAATAATACTAACCCACACAAATCTCTTCTAATTATCTTTTTAGTGGATGCAGTTTTTTTATTTTAGAATGTGCAAAACAAGTAGATTTATCAATTCTTCCTCTAGATGTTTGGCTAATGTAAATTCCATTACTACAATTGACCAACCTCTACTCTTGAAGCATTTCAAATATCTATTTTTTTGCAATGCAAGGTAGGGAATGTAGTTGTACTATAGCCCTTGTTTCTCATTTGTTTTTATCTTTTTATTATCTAGGACAATAGTGTGTCGTGCTTTTCTCTTTAATATAAAATTGCACATGTTAGTATCATCTAGATTTAAACTTGTTCTTTGATCAAACACTTTCCTTTTTATAACCCTAAATTGCAATTCACCTCCAACAATCAAATAGGATCAAGGGGTGAATAGAAAAGGGGAGATATACTACAAGGAAAGAATCAAGCACTCACAAATACTCCATATGAATCTAGGACCTATTTTTAGAAACTTAGGGAATCCACCAAAAGTAGACATCATAGTCCACCATTATTGCAACAAATTACACCTAGCCCTTGAGTTAGTTTCACACATTTGTTATTGGAACTTTGGCAAGATTTTCACTTACTAAGGTTTCTAGTGGAAGAAGTTGATGGACTTTGTTTTAAGTTAATGTTGACAGTTGTCTTAATCACATACTAATAAAAATTTGTGGCAACGTGAGAAGGTTGTAGTGAGTTTTAGGAACTGTAGTTTAGTATGGAGATTTCATGAACTCTAGTGTTTCTATGTTCTTAATCATGTCATTTAGATGAGAACACATAATTTCATAATCATATGAGTATGTCACTAAAGTATGAATGACAATGCAAGTGCACTTACAACATTGTTGTAGTACATGTAGTGATGAATAGAAGCATGATGATATTTTAGGAGATTCTCAAAGGTACTACAAGCATCTAGAAGCAATCAAGAAATTATCTCTACTTTTGTAATCCATGGGTAATGCTTGGTTGTAGTGTAGGAAGTCATGCACAATTTAGGTAAAGTGGGTTAATAGCCTATAACTAAGTGTGAGCATCATCAACTTGTTATGTGCAATGATCATCCATATGGAGAGGTCATGTTTCATGTCATGCATGGCATGTTGACATCATGATATAGTCATGAGATGATTGTGTGACTGTTGGTATTCCACATAAGCAATTAGATAGTTAGACAATTAGAATTCCTTGTGAGTTATTTTGTAGGTATATCTATATGCTCATTTTGATGGAACAAGGTTGGATTAATTGTATGTTGGTTTGAGGTGTTGAATCCTAAAGGTGTAAAGTATTGGTTGGAGGTTGTACGTTGTTAGTCTATAGATTGAGACTCTATAAAAGATACCTATTGTATTAGATGTATCTTTCCTAAATAATACAAATGTGAATGTTCTTTTTCTAGTGGATTATTTTCCATAAGGGTCTCCCATATAAATATGTGTTTCATGTGTGTCTATGACTTATGTATTCTTTCATGTTCTTCCTTTAATATTATAATTAAATTGTATAACAAACATAATTGTATTTGATCACATAATCATGTATTCTAATATCCCAATCTATTGGTTGATTGTATCAGGGATTGAATTCTAAACAATTGGTTTCAAAGTGTATTTTCTAATCAATGACCACATCCTTTGGAGTCATACCATTACATGTGTTGTGGTGTAACCCTCAATAGTTGTGAAACCCTAGTGTGTAAGTTTGGTGTAGTGTGTGTATAATTGTTTTCAATGGGATCCTTTGAAGGACTATGTGAAAACACATAAGTGCTCCATTAGATTCATGGTGAGTGCATCAAGGTTTGAAATTATTAATTTCAATGGTTAAAACTTTGAGTTATGAAATTTAAAGGTTGAAGACCTCTTCCTAGATAGAGATTGATGACAATGGTATCTTATTTGGTGAAACATATAGGTACTCTTGATGAGGACTAGAGTAGATTAGATAAGAAATCTAGAAGCACTACTCATCTATGTAGATTTCAAATTTTGTGTTAATGAATGTATTAGAAGAGACTTCTAGTTATTCTTTGTAAAAGAAGATATGAACCTTGTATCAATCCAAGAGTCTTGTTAGCAAGCTCTTCTTGAAAATGAAGTTGTATTCCTTAAAGATGAAATAGGGAGATTCAGGGAATGATCACCTCAACACCTTTAATTCGATTATGATTCAATTATCATCAACATGAGTCAAGATAGAAGAAGAAGATAAGTGCATTTTTCTATTATGTTCCTTGATTCATGGGAGACTCTAATTATAACAATGAATAGTAATTCTTCTTCACCTAAACTTGAAGAGGTCTTTAGGGTCTTGTTAAATGAAAAAAATATGGAGAAAAATCTATCGATGGTTCCTCTAGAGATGCCTTAGTCGTAAGAGGTAGGTCTAAGGATAGAGGGGGTAATAATAAGGGTGGTGGAAGTAAAATATCGAAGAAGAAAGACAACTATGAGTCTCCTAGTGAGCCTAAGGTGAAATGCTAGAATTATGCCAAGAGAGGTCACATAAAGAAGGATTTAAAGTTTAAGAAAAGGGATGATTCTTCTAATAGATCATCTAACACTAATGAGTATATTAACGATGCATTTGTAACTACTAATTTTTTTGGTGATGATTCATGGTCAATTGACTCAAGTGCATTATACCACATGTGATTCCTCAGAGGAAGTGGTACTCTAGTTATAAGGAGTGTGATGGGGGACAAGTTTTCCTTAGTGATAACAACTCTCTTTAGATAGTTGTTTGAGGAAAGATGAAAGTGTCTTTCATGGATGGGAGAGTGAGGATGCTTTGATGTTTTTCATATACCAAGTTTGAATAAAATTTTGATTTATGTCTCTAAGATGATTTAGGTGTATATGTCACATTTGATGAAAAATGGTGCAAATTGGTTAGAGGTAATTTAGTGTTGGCTAAAACTGTGATACATGGTACTCTATTTAGGATGGAAGCATCAACATTGTGTATCTCTATCAATGTTACTAAACCTAAATTAGGTTTTTTGTGGTATCACTAATTGAGTCATATTAGAGAAACAAGCCTAAAAACTTTGGTAAAAGAATATGGTGGTAGGTATATTAGACTATACTGTCAACTGGTTTTGAAATTTGTCAACATTGTGTTTTTGGAATGCAAAAGAAAATGTGGTTTACTTTAGGGAGTTCTAGTGCAAGATATGTATTAGAAGTGATTCAGAATGATGTCTTTATTCTTTTAGATGTAAGATCAATTGATAAGTCTTAATATTATGTCTTTTTCACTAATGCTTACTCTAAAAAATTTTGGGGTGTATTTTCTTAGAAAAATTTTGAGGTGTTTTTCATGTTCAAAGAATTTAAAGCACTCACAAAAAAATAGACCAATAAGAAGATCAAACTGCTAAAGTCAAATAATGGTGGGGAGTTTTTCTCTAAGTAGTTTGATGCATATTGCAACCACATTAGCATTGTTAGGAAAAGGAAAACACCCTTTACACTACAATAGAATGGGGTTCTTGAACGGTTGAACAAAACTGTAAATATGAAAAGGTCTACAAGGCAATGGAGATTACCTAATAGGTATAGTCCACTAGATTTTTGTTATGGTTTTTCTCTTGTACTAATAGTGAATTAAGTTATATGGAAGAAGCTCTCACTTCCAAAGAAAAGAAGTCTTAGAAAAATTCCATGGATGAGGATATGTTGGTGTTGAAGCAATGCAAGACTTGTGATTTGGTTAATTTTCTAAGGATAAGAAACCCATTGGTTGCAATTGGGTGTTCAATAGAAAATTCAAAGTAGATGGATCATTTGATTAGTACAAGGTGTGGTTGGTGAAACAAGGATATTTCTAGGTTGAGGGAATTAACTTTGGTGAGATCTTTTCTCCTATAATGAAGTTAAGTTATATTAGGATGTTGTCATCCATAGTTGTGACACATGGTCTTGAGATAGAGCATATGGATGCCAAGACAACATTATTGCATGGAGAGATAGAGGGGTAAATTTACATGGAGCAACTTGAAGGATTCAAGGTGAAAGGTAAAGAGAATTTGGTCTGTAGACACCCAAAATTGACTCATTATCATTAGCATTCAAACATTGCATTACACATCATCTGCATTTGTCTAACACACTTGAGCAATATCCCTAACACACATATTTCTTCTATTAATTAAATAAATTTATATTTATTTAATTCATTCATTAGCTATTTCCTCTAAGCTATAATTAAACAATCTTCAATTTTATAATTATCTTCATTCTATCTATTTTTGATTAAATAGATTCTATTTATTTAATTAAAAATTCCTTTCATTAACCCGCTTTCCAAATTAATTAAATAAATTTTATTTATTTAATTAATTTATCTTATAATTTATCTCATGAGCCGACATGTGTGCCTCTTTCATTTAAAAAAGATAAGCGGTACTACACCCTTTTATTTAATATATTTCACATGTAGTACTTTTTATGTACACAAGCACATAGAATCCCTATCTTCCCGCCACTTGTCATCTACACATTCATCTATGTCTATCTTTTAATCTTAGCCATTCACATAGCCACCAAATCTCCACCATTGATTGATTTTGGTTGAATTCTATATAAATACCCTCTCATTCCATACTTGAGGGGAATCAAGCATTCATATAGTGTCTACATTATCATCTTGAGCATATTAAGCATTTGAGTATCCATAGCATCCATTGAGCTTATCATTATCATTCATCCATCATGGAAGCTTTTATCTTCATAATTGCTCATTGTTGAAGGAGCAATCCACATCATAAACAAGGAATCACACAATCTAGGTGATGTTGTGCTTGAATTGCATTACTTTTGTTTTCATTTGGATTAGATTCTTTGATGATGGTAGGGTTAGGTTTTCATGGCTATGCTTGATCTTATTAACCTGATTTTTTACCTATAACCTTTTGGTACACCTGGTGGGACTCACGTCCTTGATTAACTTTACTATTTTGGCACGTTCCAGTCACTTTTGAGCAAAAATCTATCCCTGTCTGCATACTCACGTCGCTTCTGCACTAAAATCTGTCACCTCTAGCAACTTCTAAATTGCTTATCAGCAAACAGTGAATGCTTTTTGTTTATTCTGCATCGCTTTTAGACTAGAAGTGGTTACCTTTGCATTTAACCTAATCGCTTTTGATCTAACAGTGGCTGCTTTTAGATAATTGAATCGCTTTTTGTAGAATTAGGGCTTTTGTTGCGTATTGTCTCTTTTGAAGATCCAGGTCGCTTATGAGCCATAACCAATCACTTTATGCTTTTTTGTATCACTTTTGAACTTCAACAATCCACATTTGGTATTTTTGAAATCACTTTTGATTTGCAGTAGTTCGCCTGTGACAGAATGGAGATCACTTTTGATTGACAGTGGATCGCCTTTGGTAAACTGTGTCACTTTTAGTTTGTATCATTTGCAGTTTGTTTTTCTTGGCTACTAATTGGGTATTTTTGCAGCATCTTATCGATTGTCCAAGAAAAGGAGGTTATCAAACTACTAACATATTTGTTGCAGCTCTGATCGGTCCAAGACTTGTGGTTTTTCACTAATTAGGAACATTTGGGCTTGGTTCTTAAAATGAATCATTGCTTCCTCCGTGCTTGATTTATTTCCTTTGATTGTTTGTATCTGATTGATTGTAACCCAAATTTAATAACAACAATATCCTCTCCCCTTGCCTATCAAATGGATCTTGGGTGTATGAGAACTTGTTATTATCTTTGGAGGGCCTATCTTCTTGGTGTGAGAAAGGATATGACCCAAGCGATAACGGACTAAAGACAAGTCCTTTCGAATCACTATATAAGAAAAGTGTTTGTGTCGAAAGCCACAAACAACGGGTGTTGTTGTGTTATACCGATAGCCAACCTCCCCCAAAACCCTTCAAGGCATAACCCTTGAAGGCTGGGAGACTCCATAACAGAGAGTAGTGTTGCCACACATATAGCCACCCGAACAGATGCCCTTATTAGCAACTTTGTGTAGTAGCCAAAAACCCTCTATTTGTTGATGCAAAAGGTGGGATCTTTGAAGCCACTCCAATTCACGTGGTTCATAGAAGAGATAGCAGAGACAATCCTAAGGTTTAGTGGGGGGACAAGCCTTACAGGAAACTTGGATCTTGGTATGCGTGAGAAGTGTGTGCTATGGAGAGGAGCTGGTGCTACCAAGATCCTAAAGCTATTTGCTTTGAATAAGCACGGCCAAGGGATTCAACAAATACAGTCCTTTCCTAGCCTAGGTTGTACAAGTTTGTGATTGTTGTGAGTGTGAGTGACTGCAATTACTATTTTCTTGTCAAAAATCACAAATCAGACATCTTTCGTGACAAACACGGTCACTTTTGAGCTTAAACTACCCGCATACAGACAATAGGATCACTTTTAAACCATAGTTAGCCGCTTTTTGTCTAAACATAGTTGCTTATAAACAACAGTTAGCCACTTCCTGTCTAAAGCAGTTCACCTTTAAACAACAGTCTACCACCTTTGGCCTAATCCGTGTCACTTCCAATCAGCAGTAAATCACTTTTGAACCAACAGTTGTCGCTTGTGAAAAATTAGATCGCCTCTGGTTAACACTGTAACCTGCTGTCACAACCTAAATTAGTCCACATTTGAGCTATTATCAATCACCTTTGGCCTCTTCTGAGTCGCATATGAGCTATTACCTGTTGCCTGTGGTTAATACCTACAAATCTTAGTGCCTCAGTTAAATTAACCACAAATCCAACTTGCTTAGCTTTAGCATTAGCTTCCACACCTGTCTCTAATCATTAGCAGATACCTAGACTTTGTCTCCTATTTTGAACTTATCAATCAATCACAATTCATGAATTTTTCATCCTTTTGAGATCCCAACTAGCAAACCAAACATCAAATGAATCATTTTGATCAATCAACAAAACATCATCCTCTAGCTTTAGCTTCAGCAACATCAGCAACTTAGCAACTTTTAGCAAACAACTTTTCCCTTGAGTGTGTGAGCTCTTCTCTAGGGAAAACCAACCAATAAAAAATCAACCAACTAAGCAAAACAACAAATCAACCAAAGCAAACCAACCAACCAAGCGAATCATCAACCAAGAAAAACAACAAAGCAACAAACTAACCAACTAGCAAACTATCACCTTTCTTTGGGTCTCAAAAATTTGACGAGCTAAACTTCAGTTTTCATCATCAACATCATGCCTCAAACTAGGAGTCAATATAGAGCTGAAATGGAAGCCAAATTGCGACCTGAAATGGAAGCCAAATTGCAAGCTGAGATGCAACAATTTAGATCGACACCTCTTAAGGATGCAACTCAATTTATGACTGGTGTGCCTCCTCATATGTTTACGCCTCAAGGGTATACCATTGGAGAGTCATCTTCACAACAAATGCAACCTCAAACAGCATTGGAGACTTTTGAAGAACAATCTCAAGACGACTCATCAAAATTTTAGGATACCCATGTGTGGGATCAAGTTGAGAGACTTATTATATCTGAGCCTAATCACTACTTATTGCAACTTGCTCACATGGGTGCTAAATTACCAAAGGATTTTGATATATATGCTATTAAAGAGCAAGATTCAAACACTCCCGCTATTGTTGCAAAGGGATCATCCACTCTAGTCACATCATCTCCCTCCAATGCATCTTCTTCATTGCCTATTATGTCTTCATTTGATCTATCACGCTTGGAGCACACGTTAGAACCTTTGATAATGCCAACCAATGTGCTCCCTCTCATGTCACAAAATCTTAACATTCCACCTTTTCATGTTCCTCAACATACTCCTCCTCCTACCATGACCGTTTCCATGCCTCAAGTAACACAAGCTGCCCATGTGGCCCAAGCACAAATATTTCAAACATCACAAGCTATTCCCACATCCCATAATGTGCAAGCCTCCCAAACTATCCCAACAACACCAATAGCCCAAGCTTCATGACCATTACATATGTATACCATATCTCATATACCAACAGCCAATGTGCTTTCTGTCACCTCCACTAATCCCTCCATTTTACCATATAATCCCAATGTTAGTCTTATTGACATGAGTGATCCTCCTATCATTTCTCAAGCCAATCCTAGCAATATGATCACTTATGTTGAGCAACTTACATCTCTTCCGTCATATTCTTCCAATCCTTCACACACCATCAATCCATCTTATGCTACCCAAGGCTTGCCTATTATCACCCAACACATGACACAGACCAATCCCCATGTTGTCCAAAATACAAATCCAAGCATCCATCCTTCTTTTGCATCTACCAATCCTTCCATCACCTACCATGTCACGAACCCAACTCCAACTTCCCAACCACTAACTAGTGTTATTCCATCTTCCACTTCCCATGTGATGCCAAATCTTGGTGCTAATTCATTACAATATACTCAACTGCCACTTGTGTCTCAAGGACAGCAATCCTCAAACACATATGTCACATCCCAATCCTTTGACATATATTGTGAGCACGCAACCTCAACAAATGATCATGGCTCCATATATCCCACAATAGCAAGCTCAATATACACCATATCATGTTCCACCCCCTTTGCAACAACATCAATTATCTTCAGCGGATGTACAACAAATGATCAATCAAGCAGTCAGACAAGGCAAGAAGACATTTTCTCTAGAGAACATATGCGCTTATCCATTTGACAAATCTCTTAATATGATACCTTTTCCACCACACTTTGAAATTCCACAATTTGACAAGTGCAAAGGAAAAGGAAATCCGGAAGACCATCTTAGAGCATTCTTTGTGGTATGTCTTGATGTTGCTTATGAAAATACATATCTTTTGAGACTATTCCCTCGAAGCTGAGCATGACAAGCTCTTGAATGGTTTTCTCATTTACCTATAGGAATTAAGTGTTTTTCAGAGTTAGCCAATAAATTTTGATCACACTTTGCTTTTAACATTGAACATGAGTTAAACATGAACAACCTTGTGAATGACAAACAACACAATGGTGAGGCCTTTTCTTCATTTACTCAACAATGGTGTAATATGGCTAGAAAACTATCATGGGAAATCCCTGAGAAGCAACAGATTGATATTTTTGTTCAAAATCTTTATCCCAAGTTGTCATTCCAATTACAATTGCAAAGTGCTAGCACCTTTGATGAAATTGTTTCCAAAGGAACCATCATTGAATGAGCTTTAATTACTAAAGGAACTATCAAGATCTTTCACGATAACAAAGACTTCCTCAAAACTCCAACAATAAGTCTTGCTTTTGGAATCAAAATAAGAATATTGTCAATGATGGTGTTGTGGATGCAAAGAACATCCAAACTATGAAAGCTCCCATCAACATTCAAGTTGCTTCCACAACAACACAACCTTTTCAGCGAATGCAAAAATGACAAACTTCCAATCCAAGTCGACAATTTACACCATTAGCAGAACCTATGGAAGTTATTTTTCAAAAACTTCTCCAAGAGGGCGATATTATGTTACCAAATGCACCACCCAATGGTGAACCACTTTTCAAAGCTCCTTGGTACAAAGAAAATGAGTATTGCGATTACCATAGAGTTAAAGGACACAAAACAAATGGTTGTATGCGCTTAAAACATGTCATCCAAGATTGCATCGATCAAGGTTTAATCAAGGTCACACCTTCAACAAATCAACCTGCACAACAATCAACATCGAACTATGATCTAGAGACTTTCAAGAATCCACTTCCATCTCATGATAAGACAAGTAACCCTCATGTTGAGAATGCCATCTAGTACAACTATGAATTGTCTACCATTGGCCGCATTGACCATGCTCACATTTCTACCATTACTATCCAAGGCAGAGCACCTGATTGTGTTGTAACCACTCAAAGAGGTCAAGTCACCATTCAAGGAGCACCTGTCCATCCTCCTCGACCCCTCTCTAACTATAATATCTTGGATCACCTTGGCAAAACACCTGTGCACATATCCATTCTTGAGTTGCTTCGCATATCCCCTGCTCATAAAGCTATCCTTGACAAAGCCCTACAAGAATCTTCGGTGCCCAATGATATTGATATCACACAATTCCAATCTATGGTTGCTAGCATTGTAGCCCCTTGTCATTTAACCTTTTCTGACAAAGATCTTCGGCCCTCCATTCATCCTTCACATAATGAATCCCTCCATTTTGAAGTATTTGTTAAACAACACCGTATCAAACGAATCTTGGTAGATGGTGGAGCTGGTCTTAATATATGTTCTTTGAAATTAATCAAACAACTGGGGTATTCTAAGAAAGATGTTGACACCTCCAAGGTTATTACTATCAGAGCATATGATGATGCTGAGCAAGATACTAAAGGGATTATTTTCTTGCCTATCCAAGTTGGGCCGATCACCACAGAAACTTGTTGTTAGGTTCTTGATATTGACCTTCCTTATAACATCATCCTTGGTCATCCATGGATACCTGCCCTCAAGGCGGTTCCTTCCACATACCATCAATGTCGTAAATTTCCACACAATGGTTTTGAAGTTACTATCCAAGCTGATCCCAATCCATTTGAGTTCGGCCATGCCTTTCAAGCTAAATATCAGAGTCCAAACCGCATTCCTATCAATATTGAGGCATATCTGTCTTCATCCTATGTAGACCCATCTAACCTACTCAAGCCATCATCTAGCAAAGCCGCTTCCAACCTCCATATCAAGTACACTGAACATGGTCTTGGTGAGTACACACTGCAAGAATCTTGTTGTATTGGTACCCTTCCATTATCTCCTAAATCTTATGGCAAACCTTCTACATCCAAACCAACTTCATCCCCCGTTGTCATCAAAGCTCCTCCCACAATATTCATTAAAGGCAGACTCTTGGATGATGAAGACATTGATGATATAGACTCTTGGATATTCTTTGATGAAAATGACCAAGCCCAACTTGAAGTAGAGCGATACAGCAATGGGTTCTGCATTATAAAAAACATGGGCTACAAAGGACATGGTGGATTGGGATCACAGGAACAAGGACCTACAGAACCCATTATTATGTCTAAGAAGTTTAATAAGCAAGGCCTTGGTTATCAGCCAGAGGTACCATGACTCAAAGACATTAAGTGTATTTCTGATATTGACACTGGACCTTCCTCAGCATGAGAGACTTCTAATTTGGATACTACCAATGACTCCTCTCTTTATATCACCAACCTTTTCCAAGAACACTCCATCTTCATGATCTCCACAACCTCTTCTAGCCATAACAATTCTTCCATTAACCTTTCACTTGTATATCATGACCTCATCGATTGGGACCAACAGGGGGCACCGATATTAGAGACATTTGAAAATGATGAAGCTATTGCAGAATTCATGGGCCTACGAAAAGGTATTCCATTGGGTGATCATAAAACAAGTTTCATGATGGATCTACCTAAACTAGCATATTTTGGTAGAAGTATCAAATCCTTCAGTCACAAAAGTGAAATAAATAAAATCAAACAAAATAGGTCACTAGGTGAAAACTAAAAGGTGCCTCTTGACCGTGAAAAAGTAAAAATAAAGGATGTATCTGAAGGTGAAAACCTGTCTGAGGTGCCTGAGGATGGGGGATTTGATCTTCATGTTGCCACTAATTATCATGAGAAATCAACCATGCTAGTTGAGCAATCACAAGACATGAACTTGGGTACAGAGTAGAATCCAAAGATCACTTTTTTGGCAGCATCACTATCAGAGCAAGAAAGACTTCACAACATTTTTTATGAGAAGAGCTATAAATTTTGCATGGACTTATACTGACATGCTAGGTCTAGATCCATCACTTATGGTACATCATCTAGCAGTATCTCCTAATGCAAAACCTGTCAAACAAAAATTGTGCAAAATGCATCCACAGGTAGCTTTATTGGTCAAAATAGAAATTCAAAAACTGTTAGAAGCAAAGTTCATAAAGCCTATTGATTATCCAGAATGGGTTTCAAATTTGGTACCTGTAGCAAAACCAGATGAACGAGTTCACTGTTGCATAGGCTTTAGAGATCTTAACAAATCATGTCCTAAGGATGACTTCCCACTACCAAGCATGGACAACATTGTAGATCTTATAGCTAGACATGAAATGCTATCTTTGATGGATGGATTTTCAGGGTATATTCAAATCAGAATAGCAAAGGAAGATCAAGATAAAACATCTTTTATTTGTCCATGGGGCACATATTGCTGGGTTGTAATGCCTTTTGGTCTCAAGAACACTAGAGCTACTTATCAACGAGCCATGCCAATTATTTTTCATGATATTTTTCATACTATCATGCAAGATTATGTTAATGACATCCTAGGAAAATCTAAGACAAGAGAAAGACATCTATAGGTATTAGCACAAATCTTTGATCGATTAGAAAAATATCAAGTCAGACTGAATCCAAAGAAATGTGTATTTGGTGTAACATCATGAAAATTGTTGGGATACATTGTGTCTCGACGAGGGATAGAAGTGGACCCAACTAAGGTAAAAGCTATCATGGAAATGCCTCCGCCAACAAATCTCAAACAGCTCCATAGTCTACAAGGCAGGCTATAGTCCATCCGCAGATTTATCTCACAACTAGCAGATAAATGTCATCCTTTTCAACATCTTCTTCATAAGGGTGAACCTTTTAAGTGGGATGAAAAGTGTCAACAAGATTTTGATAAGGTAAAAGAATATCTGGCAACACCTCTTGTGTTAGTACTCCATGTACTTGATCATCCATTATTTCTCTATATATCATCAACAACAGCAGCATTGGGTGCCCTTCTAGCCAAACATGATGATTTAGGAAAAGAACAAGCCATCTACTACATCAGAAGAACTCTTGTGGGATATGAACTCAATTATTCATCTATGGAAAAAGCATGTTTAGCATTAGTGTTTGCTTCCCAAAAGTTGCGACACTAAATGCTGAACCAAACAACTAAGCTCATATCAAATGTGGATCCACTCAAATATCTTCTTTCTAAAGCAATTCTCATAGGAAGATTAGCAAAATGGGTCGTGATCTTAAGTGAATTCGACATACAATATGTGGATTGAAAAGCCATCAAAGGACAAGTCATTGCTAATCAATTAGCTGCAGCACCCATTACAGATATTCATCCAATATATCTAGAATTCCCTGATGAAGGATTGTTCAATTTAACTTCTCCAACACAATGGCAACTATATTTTGATGGATCATACACACAACATGGAGCAGGAGCAGGCATCTTGTTTGTTACCCCTCAAGGAGATTATATACCCAAATCATATAGAATTGCATTCCCATGTACCAATAACATAGCATAGTATGAAGCTTTAATCATAGGATTATGCATTGCAGTACAATGGGCTATCAAATAATTACAAGTCTTTGGCAATTCTTAGCTGGTTATCAAACAGGTTTTAGATGAATATCAAACAAAAGATGAGAAGCTTCTTCCATATAAGCTAATGGTTGATGATTTCAAGAAGTATTTTGATAATATTACTTTTGAACAAATCCCAAGACTACAGAACAAAGCAGTAGATGCCATGGCCATGATTGGGTCTCTTCTAGACATGCCATCTAATACACATAAATGTGAGTTTTTGGTCGAACAACTTTTGATTCCAGCATTTGAAGTTCCACAGTCTAAGCTTATCTGTGACATTGTTGGTCCCAATTCATCGTGGTACGAGGATCTATATGAGTATCTTTGTAATCAAACCTTTCCACCTCAATTATCCAACACCCAACACAAAACTTTATTCGTTGATCCTCTTGTTACACTATTCTGGGAGATACCCTTTATTGCCAAAGTCTTGATGGTATCCTTCTTAGATGTCTCAATTCTGAGGAAGCAAAAGTGGCCTTATGTGATGTACATGAAGGCGTATGTGGCTCGCATTTTGCTAGCCCTGGCCTTGTTAAGAAACTTCTACGAGCAGGATACTATTGGCCAACCATGGAAAAAGATGCACAATAATTTGCAAAGAGATGTTTATAGTGTCAGAAACATGGAGATTTAATACATGCACCAACACATGAACTTTAGCCTATCATTACTCCATGGCCTTTTTCGCAGTGGGGACTGGATCTCATAGGTAAAATCCATCCCACTTCATCAAATGGTCATAAGTTCATTATCACCGCCATTGAATATTTCACAAAGTGGGTGGAAGTCATACCAATGAACTATATCACAGGCAAGCAAATATCTAAGTTTATTCTACACTACATCATTTGCCATTATGGAGTTCCTCAATCTATTGTCACCAATAATGGTCATCCCTTCAAGAATCAAGAGGTCAGAGATCTTTGTAACAAGTTCCATATCCAACATCAATTCTCTACACCTTACTATCCTTAGAGCAATGGCCAAGCTGAAGCCTCTAATAAAATAATCATCAAAATCCTCAAAAAGATGATCAATGAAGCTGGTCGGGATTGGCATCTACAACTCCATCCTGCATTATGGGCATATAGAACAAGTATCAAAACTCCCACCGGAGCTACACCGTATGCTCTTGCGTATGGCACTAAAGCTATTTTACCTATTGAGGTTGAGATCCCCTCACTGCGAGTATCCTTACAACATACTATCTCAAAGGAAGAATATCGAGTATCCAGACTCTATGATCTTGAGCTCCTAGATGAATGGCATCTTACAATAGTTAATCATCTCCAAGTCTATCAAAACTATCTACGCCACAGCTACAACAAGAAAATCAGAGAACATAAATTTCAAGTTGGAGATCTTGTCCTTAAAGAAAATCAAAGGAATCAACAACACTAGGAGAAACAAGGCAAGTTTGAGCCAAATTGGCTGGGTCCTTTCATCATCACAATAGTTTATGGATCAGGTGCATACACTCTTTCAACACCTGAAGGCATTCCCTTGGATGAACTAGTCAACAACGTTCATCTCAAGAAATTTTATCCTTGAATCTTAGCTATCCTAAAAAAAATAAAAAAAAAATCCATCCAATATTGAAAAACCACTTCATGGCACTTTGGATAACAAAAAAAAACATAAGATAAATAATCCATCCTCTAGTGAAAACCTGGTAAACAGGCGCCTTGGATAAGTACCATAGTGAAAACCTGGCAAATAGGCACTATGTGTAGTGACCAGCCTCCATCGTCTACTTGGTTCATTTGATCATCACTTTTCATACCATATTTCACCATCCTATCCTACATAGTCCATATCATAATCCACATCTCATCACAATAAACAGCTTTTCCATCTTCGCCTCTGTCAATGCTAGCTATCATACTTGAGGCATTGTTGCGATAACTGTTTCCTTTGGCATCTTAGCTTCTTGACCGCACACCTTTTGCATCATCGCTTCTTCATAATAAACCTCATACCATACTGAGGGCATTTGTTGAGTCTTATTTGGAAGTGGATATCGCTATCTCTAGCTCATAACACATCCAACCCCGTAGCTCACAACATAGCAAACTTTTAACTTCAACCATAGCATTCATCCAATGACAAACATGGCCCAACATTTTTGTAACCATGATTCATATCTTTGCAATCTATTCACGTTCATCTGACAATCATAAAACATTGCCAATGCAAGCATCCAAGCAACCAGCGTCATAAGTAAGAACTACATCCCAGCCCTATCATTAAAGCCTTAATCCTGTGGATACAGGGTATGTAGGCAATTGGAGATGCGAAGGAAGCACTCTGATTTAGGCTAAGACGATAGCCCCTTCTTTTAATCATCTATCTTTCATCTTTCTTCTAATCATCCTCCAATCTTTCATCTCACATTCTTCTATCTTTCATCACACATATCATCAATCAAAGCCTAGAACTACATATTCATCATGTCTAATCTTCATCGTAAATGTGCTTTGATCCCGTGGATACAGGGTATGTAGGCAATCTGGAATACGAAGGAAGTTTCCAGTGCTCAAGCACAGATGATCCACCCCATCTTCTTCATCTTCTCTCATCATCCATCTTCTTCTCTTTGATCAGCTCAAGCAGGAAGCAAACTATGTGTATACTGAAAGCTCAAGCACTTTAACCAATCAAGAATGAACCAGAAGCTATTTGTTTGCATGCCTTAAGCCAACATTCACTATAGCAGTTTATCAACATCTTTAGCCTTCAACAAGATGCAACTTTCCTCTCAACAAGGCGCCAGCTTAAATCCATCTAAGAGCACCTAAATTTGGCAAGAGAACATGATGACAATATTTTTTGTTTTATCTTTTGATTTATCTTTTGTCCCTTTTCTATGCCTAATCAAGACTGCCTTGATCTATCTATATCTTGGTATGTTGCGATGAAGTAAGGAATAGGGCATGGTCATATTGCTTTCATATACCGTGTTTGCAGGATGATCTTATTCTCTTCCTATGTGTATTGGTATCTTGTACGTGTTGGGATTAGCATCTTACATATAAATATCTCTAGCATCTAAGAAGCTAAATAGTCTCTTATGCACTTGAGACTATTCTATGTCAAGACTAGCTCCATACATATAACCAGCAAGCTATCACTTTGTGTAGTGGAGATAAGCTCAAACCATTGCTTGTAGCATCCAAGTCCATTTCAAAACACTAGCTGTTATTCATATCTTGTGCATGTTGGCTCAACGTCTTGACCTCATGTGTTTAGACAAGATTGTGGCATGCTAGTTGCGCATTGGATATCTCGACACCTTGGTCTTCTATACCCTGGTGCATAACATCCACATGCTTTATCAAACATAAGGATTGCATTTCTTTTCATTTTGAGCAATTACTTAAAAAGCTGCCCATCAACCTATCTATTCATCCTATTATTCACCTACATAGTTCTCAGTCAAAATCAATCATCTCCAGCATCTTTTGTCCACATTCCCTATCCTGCAAAACAAGTGTGTTAGACATACATAATCCCATCATATATCATCTCATTACCATTTATCTGTATGCATACATGTCATATCATTACCATTTACATATTTGCATTATCATACATTTCCATATCATTTGCATAGACATCCATACATAATCCATGAAAGTATAAATACAACATGCATAACCATCATAATACCAACAATGCATCCATTACAACATCATATAGACCAATAATACTCCATCATATATATATATACATGTGTTAATATACAAGTGTCTACATATACAAGCTAAGCCATCAAGAATGTATGTACAATTGGCTCTAGGCCTCATCATGATACAACATAATACAACATATACAAGGTAGCCCTAGTGACTACTGGCAGCCCCCTCGCCCTGACCACAACCACTGGGTCCTACATCTGGCCCCCTATCTCTCGGTGGCCCCATCACTGAGGCTACTGATTGAGATCCACCTAACCTCTGTGAACCTGAAGCCCCTGACTTGCTCCTGAAGCTAGGCTGCCTCTGCTCTGCTGGCACATCCCCATAATACAAGCCTCTATAGTACTTAGCCTCACCCTGTACTCTCTTAAGCTCTGCCTGCACCTATTTCAACTATGTGGCTAAGTATATCGTAGACCCATCTGTCCCCAATGTAGCCACTGCTCTATCCCGCTCACTGGTCATCCCCTGTAGCTGCTGCACAACCATATCTCTCTCAGCCCGTAGACCATCTCTCTCTGCTCTCATAGCCTGCACCTGCTATACTGCAATATCTCGTTCTAGTCTCATCATCTGCTCACTCTGTCTGGCTGCATCTCTCTCCTTGTCACCCTAGCAAGTGCACCATCATCCTATCAATCTCTAGCCTGTGCTCTCAACTATAGCTGAGCCTAGTATGTCTGAGCCTGAGCCCTCACATGCCACAAGCCAATCACTGCTTGGTGTCTATCTATCTCCACCCTCCTCAACCTCATCTGTGCTCACTACCTCCATCTCCTCTCCTCCCTAATCCGTCTCTGTAGTTGTTGAATCCCAACATCATCACCTGTTAATATCTGCCCCTAAGGCTGTACAAGTATCTGAGGCTATCCTGGCATCTGTATCCCTGGTGTTGCTGGCACAACAGCCTGCACTAGTGGAGCCTGTCGTTGTCTCCTCCTGATTGGCCTCTCCATCCCAATCTCTCCTATCTCACCAACCCTTGTCAACCAAGTCAGTCTAGCTATTGCCTAGTATGCATCATAGTCTGGTAGTGTGCCTAGATTTGTAGGACCCTGTCCCCACTACCATACAACTAGTTGTATCCCATCTCTCTCCACCAACACTGTGTCAACCACTACTTCTAGCCCCCAATCAAATACCTCCTGTCTAGTCCACCTAAAAATGGCATCACCAACTGGTCTTGCCTGTGCTACCTCAAAACCCTCTCTGGTAAATAGCGCTTTATAATATAAATGTCACATCCAAAAATGTATCTTGCCTACCTAGCATAGACAAGCTCCGTATCCTCCTCATCCCATCGCTCACATCCTAGCCATGGCCTCCATACAAAGCTATCTACCTCATCCAATCTCCTCTGCCAGTATACTACCCCTCAGCTCTACTGGTATGTCAAAGCTCCTCTATACATCCTCGCATACAGCTCTCCCGCTGCTTTCACCACCCATCCCTCTAGTCTCGTAACTGGGATGTGCTCATAGGCCCATATGTGCAAAACTGTAACTCCTGTTGACATGCTAGCTCCAAACATATATGCACAATCATGCAAGAAGTGATAGAGCTGTCCTAGCACACACTCCGCCCATGCATACCTTGTACCATAAGAGAATATCCCCTCCATAACTATTCCCCATCCTACTGGAAAGTCTCTAGCTTGCCTATCTCCCACCAGCCATCTAATGATAGCCACTACCACTCGCTACAACCTGTCACATAGCTCCTCCATCCTCGCCATTGAAATCTCTGAGCCCTCTACTCCAATGTCAGGTGTCCTGAATAATCTCCTGAATGCAACTAGACTCATATCAGGATCATAATCTACTCGGTCTCCATCTATCAGAATTTGCAAAATCTGAAACACATCCTCCAGTGTGATCGTAGCCTCTCCTATTGGCAACAAGAAGGAACTATGCTCACTCATCCAACGCTCCACCATTGCCATCATCAGTCCTCAATGTGCCTACACTAGCTCTAATCATGATACATGCTCCAACCCAAGGATCTCTAGGACTAGCTGCTCCTTTCCATCTAGTAATCTCACCAACCGCAAATCTCTCAGATGTGGCTCCCATGATAACAAAGGCAATAGTATATCCTGCATCTTTTTATTCCTTATGTCAGTCCATTCTATTACTTAAATGCTCTCAAAATTTGACCGTTTATTGCTATCCTAGCTTTCATCTCCTATAAGCTATTCATTTTACCATATGTGCCTATCTGTTGATCAATAGCGACCTCTTTTACCATATGCACTTCTATCTTGCTCATATGCAACCTAGTCTGCATGTGCGACCACTATTGGACTACATGCGAGCCAAACTCTACATGCACTTCTATCTTGCCCATAAGCGAGCTATCTACCATATGCGAGCACTTTATCTTTCTATGCGAGCTGAACTTTTCTATGCGCCTACTGTTTTACCATAAGTGACTTGTTTCTATCTATATGCGCATTTAGCCTATCTCTTTGCTAGCCAACTAAAAGCAACCAAGCCACACCTAAAATGATTTAAACTACCCTAAGCGACATGTTTTCCTACCTAAGCAACCTGAACTGCTTATCCTATGACCTAGTCGCTTATGGTGACGTGTGTGCATTTATGACACTTCTAGCCTATCAAAATCATGCTTTTAGCAACATTTTTGATACATACTGGTACCTCTGCTCCCTTTGGTTGCCCATGTGTCCTCACTCGTTTAGCACAATGATCTCTGCGTGGAATCACCATCCTGATAGCTTTCCAACTCTCAGGAGCTTTGGATCTCTATAGTTTTTTTAGCACAAATAAGCCTATTTGCCATTGCAGAACCTACTTATAGCCCTATCCAAACCCTAATTCTTCTATGTTGAAGCCTATTTTTCTTCTGCATCATCCCCTTTTCTCCCACCCAACCCCTGTTTTCTTCATGTCAACCTTGCATCTTAGCTTTTCTCTTATCGTGAGCCAACCTAGCCCTTCTTGGTTAGCCTGGCTTACCTCTTGAAGGGGTATCACCTCCCAGTTACACTGGGGCATAACCTTGTTTATCAAATAAATATCGTATCTTCTTTGACACAACGCTCTAACGAACATTGTATCAAAGAGGGGCAAAATATAGACACCCAAAATTGACTCATTATCATTAACATTCAAACATTGCATTACACATCACTGCATTTGTCTAACACACTTGAGCAATATCCCTAACACACATATTTCTTCTATTAATTAAATAAATTTATATTTATTTAATTCATTCATTAGCTATTTCCTCTAAGCTATAATTAAACAATCTTCAATTATTTAATTATCTTGATTCTCTCTATTTTTGATTCAATAAATTCTATTTATTTAATTAAAAATTCCTTTCATAAACCCGCTTTCCAAATTAATTAAATAAATTTAATTTATTTAATTAATTTATCTTATCATTTATCTCATCACCCAACATGTGTGCCTCTTTCATTTAAAAAAAAAAGTGGTACTATACCCTTTTATTTAATATCTTTCACATGTAGTACTTTTTATGTACACAAGCACGCATAAGCCCTATCTTCCCGCCACTTTTCATCTACACATTCATCTATGTCTATCTTTTAATCTTAGCCATTCACATAGCCACCAAATCTCCACCGTTGATTGATTTTGGTTGAGTTCTATATAAACACCCTCTCATTCCATACTTGAGGGGAATCAAGCATTCATATAGTATCCACATTATCATCTTGAGCATATTGAGCATTTGAGTATTCATAGCATCCATTGAGCTTATCATTATCATTCATCCATCATGGCAGCTTTTATCTTCATAATTGTTCATTGTTGAAGAAGCAATCCACATCATAAACAAGGAATCACACAATCTACGTGATGTGCTTGAATTGCATTACTTTTATTTTCATTTAGATTAGATTCTTTGATGATGGTAAGGTTAGGTTTTCATGGCTATGCTTGATCTTATTAACCTGATTTTTCACCTATCACATGGTCTACAAGATAAAAAGATCATTGCATGGATTAAGGCAATATTCACGTATGTGGAACCAAAATTTTGACTCATATGTGCTAGAATTAGGTTTTGTTAGAAGTGATGCTAATCATTATATGTATTAAAAGCATGTAAATGGTCATATTTTGATTATTGTTTTATATGCTAATCATTGGAGACAATAAGACATTGATTTAGGAACATAAAAAACTCAATTGTTTAGTAAGTTTGATATTAAGGATTTAGTTGTTGCTAGATAATTCTTGGAATGGAGATATACAAGGATAGGATCAACAAGAAACTATGGGTAAACTAGAAGAAGTATCTTGAAACTATTTTATAGAGGTTTGGAATGCATGATTGTATATCGGTAAGTACACCCCTACTAGTTGGCACAAAATTGAGTTTGGAAAAATATCCTAAATTTACAAAAGATTTGGAGGACATGAAGAATGTTCCATATGATAGTGTGAGGTAAGTGCAAAATGATGGGGGACCAAAAAGTAGCCACAACCACTTTTTGGTCCCATAGTGCTCGTGTTATAACACGAGAACATTTTTTCATGCATGGAAAGTTCTAATGTATTTTGCATCTAAAATTTATGCTTTTCTAAAAAAAAGTAAGTGCTTTCTAAATTCTAAACTAAAATAACTATTATGACAAGATTTTAATTGTTCCTAAATTACTAAATACCCTATAACCAATACCCTCAACTCTATGGCTTAAAGCCTATACGCTAGACCCTCAACCCTATACACTCAACTAGAGAGAGAACGGGGCAGGGAGGGAGGTTGAGAGAGACAGGGTAGGAGGTAGGGAGGGGAGGGAGGTAGAGAGGTGAGAGAGAGACATAGGGTAGGAGGTAGAGAGGGGAGGGAAGTAGAGAGAGAGAGAGAGGAGGGAAGGCAGAGACCTAGAGAGGGGAGGGAGAGAGAGGTAACAACCTAGAGAGAGAGAGATGATTTTCCTTCACAATAACATGCTTGCGTTATTCTTTGCTTTGGTAATTTCCAAGTCTTTGCCTTGGATTTGTCTTGGGCTTCTAACCCAAAGGCTAGGACTAAGTTTTGAACGTCCAAAGATGTGTTTTTGCAGATTGTAAAAAAAATACATAATCTTGAGTGTGCTCCCCATTAGGTTTGCACTTGTTTCAATGACAAGTCAAAAAATATCAGGATAATGTTAAGTTCTCTCTTAGCTTTTTAACCATATAATTTTTTTCATGTTTTGAGTATGTTAAGGTTTTTATATTTAATTTCTTTTGTTAGTGTATCTATTTTTTGATAAAACCAGTGTGTGGTATTTTTAACTTTATTTTGTAACCATTTATCAAAATTTCAAATAAATTACAGTTTTAGAAACTAGACTCCTTTCTACACATATTAAAAAAAATGGATTTTCGATTAGTTTTAAAAAAAAATATGGGGAAGCATGCTCAATTTTCTATTTTTCATGATGTGTCCACTTTGAAATTTAGTAAAAAATTAATTATTCATGAAAAAATTATCAGAAAAATTGGAGATAAACTACATGGTGTTAGCTAGTTTCTTATTGAAGTGATATTTGAAATACTAAAAAAAAGTTAACATTTTAGGGGGCCACACCAGATGCTATGTTATGTTTTTTTTAAAAAAATAGGACCATTTTGTGTGGCCCCCCTTTTTAAACCCCTTTATCTCAACCATTTAAAAAAAATAGTAGTTTAGAAACTAGATTCAGAGCACTACGACTCTTGTTTTTGTTGCATCTTCAAATTTTGAGTGTAACTATCTTCAATTTCTCATCCAACATCAGTATTTCCTGATTTAAAAAACAAGTGGCCACTTAAGATGCCCTTTTGGTCCCCCATCTTTGTGCACTTACCCTTTGGTAGGAAGTTTCTTGTATGTGATGGTCTACACAAGACTAAACATTGCCCAAGCAATGGGAGTTCTAAGTAGGTTCATAGTGAAGCCAACTAAGTATCATCAGATGTAAGTGAAGAGAGTATTTAAGTTTATGTGAAAAGAAATATGGATTATTGATTAACTTATCATGGTACTAATTATATGGGAATAGTGTTGAGTGTGTATAGATTTGTAGATTCTAATTAGGTTGGAGATCCTGATAACTAGAGGTCAACAAGTGCTTATGTTTTATTATGTTTGGTGGAGTAATGAGTTGGATGAGAAAGAGGTAGAAAACAATTTCTCTATCCACTATTGAAGTGGAATATATGGCCACAACACATTTTTAAGGAAGTATCGTAGTTGAAGAGGTTAAGTGATAGTATTGGTTTTAAAAGTCATACAGTGGTGAAGTGTGATTCACAAAATACAATTTTTTTGGTAATAAGTCCTAGATAGAACTAAGCATATTGAAGTTTAGTATCATTTTTTATGGAGATGGTTGAGAGAAGGAAAATCCAAATGGAGAAAATTGATACTCAGGCAAATACTGCTATCTCTTTGACAAAACTTATAAGTATTGTCAAGTTCATGTGGTGTAGGGATAAAATGGGCTTGTCCCATTTCCAAGCATGGGGTCAATCTCTTGGGTTGAATATCACACTCTCTTCTATGGTAAATATCAAGTGGGAGAATGTTGGGACTTGAGTGATATTCACTTATACAGAGTCCTTATAGAAAGAGTTTGCCTATGAAATACAATGTGGTGAAATACAATGAGTTTTAGGTGTTGTGGTACAACATACATGTTGGTTTATATGTGTTGAAGTTGTGGCAATAAGTTACAGTATAGCATACATGTTTTATATGTGGTGGTGTTGTGAAAGAAACCATAAGTCACTTGGAGAAGAACTCACAACTACATATGGAAAATAATGTTTGCTGGAAACATGAATAGTGATGTAGGAGCACTTCTAACATAAGTGGGGTTTATGCTGCACAATTTAAGAGAATAATAATATTTTGGAAGATGGAACAAGGTATTACAAGTAGTTAGAAGTGATGTTATGATTGTATGTTCTACCTCAAGTATGGAGATGGTAGTGGTTGCTATATAACAAGACATAAACTCATCAACAATGTTAAAGGTGTAACTATTGAGTCATAGTGTGTGGTAGTGGCTACTTATACAAGGTGATTTTTCATGTAGATACATCATAGTGTGTGTAGTATGATGGCATCATAATATGGTTGGAATATAGTTGTATAAGTCTTGGTATTCCACATGTTGGTTGGGTAGTTAGATAGTTGGTATTCCCATGTGTCTATCTATATGTATCATCTTATGTGAAGGCATCAAGGTTGGATGGTTGTAAATAATGAATAGGTTAGCATTGGGTTGAACATTGTTGGTGTGAAACATTAGACTGCTTGTAAAAGAAGTATGTTTTAGATTGAGACTCTATAAAAGGCCTTGTTGTATCGAATCCTTGATTCTAAATAATATAACTGTGAACATCATTTGGTAGTGGATATTTTCCCACAAGGGTTTCCCATGTAAATATTTGAGTCTTTTGTAATCTTGTGTATGCATACTATTCCATTTACTTCTATAAACATTGTTAGATGGATTTTGTAAATATTATTAACTATTTTTTGTGCACATAACCTTAAGTTTCCTTAATCATAGTCTATTGGTCATCTACAATAAGGGTCAAATCCCCAACATTGAGGACTTGAACCAAATAATGTACTATATGATAGGATCTTATGTTGGACTTGTGACAAACTTTTAAATCTCACACAAATTCCTATGATTCTCTATTTGAAATTAAGTCTCAAGAGAGGTCATGTACAATGCAACATTGCATGTTGGTGCATGGGCACTAGGTGCTTCATTATTGCCCATTTTTGGTATTTTTGTAATTTTGGGTTGAAAGTGGGTTTTAGTGGTTAATAAGGTCATTTACGACCATCTCCTATGTATTCAATTCATTTTTGGTTGTGGGTTAGTCATTGGTGGGAAAAATTGGAAAATTCCTAAAAAGTTGTCAAAAAGATATCATGAAAAGTGGTTAAGTGGTTATTAAGGTAAATTAAAAGATGGGGTCAGTTACAAATGTGAGGAAGGATGGAAATTGTATAAATTTGATCCCAAACTCATTTTTAGGGGGTTGTTAAAATATTTGAGCAAAGTTTGAAGCATTTTGAGTAAGATTTTTGTAGTTTTCCTCTAAAAAGACATTATTCTTTTGCTTTGTATAGCCTGGTACACCATAGTATGGACCTAAAACTGATTGCATGATGTAGATTTATGTTTTATCTTTCATTTTCAACTGGTTTGATGAATTTTCAATTTGATTTGTGGAAGTTATGAGTTTTTTTGTAAAAACTGTCAAAAACCCTGCCTAAGGTTTCTAGTCAACTTATTTTGATCATATCTAGTGAAAAATCATGAAATTTTCCTAGAAATTCTATTTTTATATATATTTCATGTTTCCAAAGTTTTAGATCCCTATCTTCTAGTTTGATATGGTTTTTGTTTAGAAGATCTATTCTTGACTATGTGACAGGACAGTCATAAAGGGTAGCAAAAAAAAGGTAAATTGCTTGCAAATCTCAGAAGAATAGATTCATGGGTATTGTAGAATGTTATTGAGAGTGTGTATGAAGGTGTTATAGACCTGTTCAAGGCATTTTTGAGCTTTCTTGGCTATTATATGATAAACTACAATGATTGTCCTATAAGGACTGTGTATGATAGTGTTGGTGCAGTAATTGAAGGTTGAACAAATCCAAGTCTAAAAGTGTTGTTTGTGTAAATTCTTTGTTGGGAAAGGGTCTTAGAAGGTCCTACAGACTTGGTAAAGGTGTTGGATATCAAGGTTGGCATTTAGATGACAAAATGTCATGACTGTCCCAAGTAGATTGCATGAGCCATTGAAGCCCTCAAACCGTGACCAGTTTAGTGTGAACCTTTTTGGTGTGTGTAGATCTTGAAACCTCCTTGAAAGCACTTGTATGCAAGGTGTAAGGGTTCCCACATCATTGGTTAAGTGTTAAAAAAATCATTTGTTATTGTTGATTCTTAATCCAATGAAGTTGTCTCTACTAGGAGCATCAATACAAGAAGTTGTGAGCCTATGAGTTGTTGTATGGTTGGGTCATCACCACATATAGTGTCCAAGATCATGTTCAAGATCTTTTGAGCCCCAAGGCAAGTCTACCATGTCATCTGCATTCATTCAAACAAGTTAGTTCAAAGACCCAAATAAGGTCAATGCTCGAGGCCTAGTGATGTGCACTTAGGAGCATGATTAAGAAATGTGTAAGGACACTTTGTCTTTTTGAAAAGTTGTCCTAAAGAAGGTCCTTCCTCTACATCAAATTGGTATCAGAGCTCAAAAGATCTAGATGGTAGGAAGAAATAAGTAAATGCTACAAGAGGTTGTAATAGTTTTTTTGTTTTGATCAGTTTGCAAGGTGTACATTGTGTGGCAAGTTGTGTGGGTGGTTTAGGCAAGAGAAGCCTAGATAGGCTTGAAGGAGGAAGAAGAGTACAAGTGATGCTCAAAAGAGAAGTTGCCAAAAGAATGAGGTGAAAAAGACTCAGGTGAGGTGGAGTTGCCAAAAGATTGAGGTGAAAAAGACTCAGGTGAGGTGGAAAGATGGAACTAGAAAAATTGCTTACAGTGATGAAGCTTATGGAAGAGATAAGGAAAAGGAACCAACCCAAGCCACAATAGGATGTTGAAGCAGAGATAAAAGAGATAAGAGAGAGTTTGGACAAGTTGGACATCATATAGGAGCTACTGCATGGAATAAAATCACATGGATTCTTTATAGAGGTTAAGAAAATGGTGAAGTGGCCTCTTAAGAAAATGATTGAAAAGAGAAGGAAGCAACAGGAAGCTAACAGATTGAGAATGTGGCTAAAAGTACTTGACAAGCCATCCAAGGGAAGAGATGTGGAGGCAAGTAAGTCTTATTGTTTTGAAATTAATGAAAGTTTTGAGTGTGTAAATGCAAGCATAACAGTAAATGAAGAAGAAATCCTAAGTGAAGAAGATGGAAATTGTGTCATCCTGAGGAAGGTGAGATACTTGGTGAATGCATATTGCATTATGTTTTTGATAGTGAAAGGTTGATGCATAAAGAATATGTTTTGTGTTCTCTTCGAGAAAGACCAGTGTTTGATGACATACATGATGAATTGGATGCTTTGGAAGAAATGGATATGAATGATAAGTTGTTTGCAGCAGTAGGACAAACTAAAAGTTTCAATGATGAAGGTAGCCCTGAAGTGCAGCAGGAAGTATTCAGTCCATATACAAAGATTGATCACATCCTTTGGAAGGAGATGGCAGGTTTAGAAAAAGAGGAACACTACTTTGTGTATGAGAGTCAAGAGCAATTAACAACTGAGATGGAAGTGTTAGAAGATGTTATTTATCAAAGGAGACCCTTAGAGGACAAGTTCAGTCCTAAGACAACCATAGCACACATGGAGGATCTCTTGGGTGTTGAAGTGGAGTGTATGGTTGGTGCAAGAGCACCTTAGGTTTAGTAGGTTAAGTGCAAGTTGTAACTTTGGTTTTCTTATGTTGGTTTTATGTAATAAGGTCATCTAAGACCATGTTATGTGTGTTGGAGTCCATATTAAATTGCTAGGTGTGTTGGAGTGTCAAGTTGCACAAGTTGTCAAAAGTTGCAAAACATGGAATATGAAGAGTCATAAGTTACAAATGAGGGAAGTTAGATAGTTGTAACTTGAAAAGTAGTTGAAAACCATTGGTACATGTTTAAGTAAGCCTTGGAGGTTGAAACCAAGGTTGGGGGGTTACATTTTTGAAGTTAAATCAATAAAAGACATCATTGTTTCTACATTTCTGAACGTTAAATTGTTGTTTCAGAGCTTGGTACGGCCTTGTATGATCATTTCATGGCGTGAGACCAATTGGAAATGAAAGACAATTGAGTCTAATTCCTTATGTTTTTATTGCATCTAATTTAATTATGTTTCAATCAAGTTATGCCCATTTTACTGCAAACAGATCTAAAACCCTAGTTAGGGTAATAGGGAGCAAACAAATCAATTTTTGAAGGTTTCCATACAAAGTAACCTACCTTGGTTCTAAATTATGTTGTATAAAGCCCAAATGGGTATCTAGAAATATGTTTACATTTTTGATATCATGCCTACATTGAAAATTATGGCCAAAAAACCCAATTTGTTGCTACCAAGTTTGTTCAAACAATTAGGCCTAAGGACTAGGATAGTCAAGATTTGAACCCATCCTTTCAAATCAACCCTATTTGATTTCTTGGTATGTTGAGTAAGGTCAAAAAGAGTATTCAAAAGTTATTTTATAGTTTGGATATGAGGTTTACATAGGTAGTTATGATAGAAAAATGAGTTTGTGAGGGCTACTAGAGGATTGAGGTCTAGAGACCAAAAACCCACCATTTAATGTTTCAAACCTTGAAAGTTTGATTTGTTGGAGTTGTTACAAGATTCTCTATCCCTTCTTTGCATCAGATTGGTATCAGAGCATAGGTTTTTCTATAAGAAGGAAAGTGTGAAGTAAAGAGAGAATAAGATGCCTCCAAAAGGTAACCTTGTGGCTAGGGAAATGAGTGAAATGCAAGAGAAGACTACAAAAGAAATTAGGAAATTGAAAGAGTTGCAAGATATGATGGTAGCCAGGCTTGAGGCTATTGAAACCAGTTAGAGGAGAGGTATGGTCATAGGTGATGTGAGTGACCAAGAGGAAGAGGGTGAGAATGAGAGCCCTCTAGGAGGATCCCAAGAAGAAGAGTTGGATCCTAATGAACAGAAGATGGCCCAGCTATCGAAGGCAGTCAATGGAGATAGTCACAAGGTTAGTATGGAGGGAATTTGAATGATGAAGAGCTTTTGGATGTGAAGATATTCCAGAGGAACGAAGGGTAAAGTTGGTAAAAACAAAATTGAAGGGTCATGCCCTACTTTGGTGGGATTATGAACAAACTAAAAAGAGTAGGAAAGGTAAGTAAAAAATTGTCTCTTGGAATATGACAACTATTTTGAATGTGAAGATATTCCAAAGGAACGAAGGCTAAAGTTGGCAAAAACAAAATTGAAGGGTCATGCCCTACTTTGGTGGGATTATGAACAAACTAAAAGGAGGAGGAAAGGTAAGTCAAAAATTGTCTCTTGGAATAGAATGGTGGCCAAGCTTAAGGGTAAGTTTCTACCAAGTGATTATGCAATTCAACTGTACAAGAAACTTCAAAATTTGAAACAAAGAGATATGGATGTCAAAACCTATACTAAAGAGTTCTATAAGCTGACTATAAGGGTAGGTCACATGGAGGATGATGTGGATAAAGTGGCTAGATATCTCAATGGGTTAAGATTTAACCTCCAAGGTGAGTTAAGTTTGACAAACCCAAGGATGGTAGAGGAATGCTACCAATTGGCAATCAAGGCTCAAGAAAACTAAAGAGAAGGAAAGAAAAACAAAATAGGGGAAGAGGCAGCAGTTCCAGAGGAAGAGGGTCATTTTCTGATCCAAGGCAATCATATGAGGGCCAAGAAGATACAAGAAAAGTCCAAGAGCAAGGGATAGATCAGAGAGGTGATTTAGAGGAGGTAGATCAGGCTTTCGAGGTAGATTTAGAGATCAAGGAAGAGGATCTAGTGGGTTCACAGGAAGGTGTTACCAATGCAACAAGTTTGGACATCAAAGATGGCAATGCAATGAAAGTCAGGACACTACTTCAGTTGGAGGAGAGAGGAGAAATCAGATTGTTCAAGGAGATGACTATGAGAGTGCAAACTCATCATCACAGCATGCTAGTCCAGAAGTTGGAGAATCACTTATGGTAAGGAGAACCCTCATCAAGGAACCAATGGAAAAGGAGCCACCACAAAGGAGGACTCTCTTTAGGACAAATTGTAAGTGCTTGGGTAAGGTTTGTAAATTTGTAATTGATTCAAGTAGTCAAGATAATATAGTTTCAGTTGAGATGGTTGAAAAACTTAAGTTGGAAAGAATACCACATGCTACTCCTTACAAAGTCTCTTGGTTAAATGAGGGTCAACATGTTTTGGTGAATGAACAAACTTGGGTGGAATTTCATATAGGAGGATACAAAGACAAATATCTATGTGACATAATACCCATGGATGTGTGTCATTTGCTATGAGGGAGGCCTTGGCAATTTGATAGGTATGCTAAGTATGATGGAAGGAGGAATACTTATGGGAGAAAAATATGGGGTCTCCTATACCTTGACACCATTGAAAGAGGAGGATAAAGGACAAACCATCGGATCTAATGTGATGATGGTAGGTAGAAAGGAGTTCATAAAGGTAGAAGAAGAGGAGCACATGGACCTTGCAGCCACTCCTAAACCTAGAGATATTATGATAGCAGACATGAAGAATGACTTGATTTTGGAGATCCAAGATTGGCTTAAGAAGTATGTTGCTATGATGGTAGAAGGGGTGTTCCACTCATTGCCTTCAAAGGGGGACATTAGTCATTCCATTTCTTTCATGCTAGAGGTTAGTATGCCTCATCAAGCAGCAGTTACAGAGACACAACAATAGATGGAAGAGATGAAAAGCAAAGGTGTAGAGGTCAAGGGTAAACTACAAGGGAATGTGGACAAGTCCAAGCACATAATTGAAGTGAAGAAGAAGGAAGTTTATTACAAGGAAGAAGGAGATGTGGTTGTAGGTGATGATGCAGATTTAACAACATTCTCAGATAATGAAGGAGTCAAAGATCATCCATCAAGTAGGCCTTTGAAGTTGGAGCAGGTGCCAAGGAACTCAAAACAACAAGGGCTAATGCCTACTTTCGATATTTAGTCCATTGGAAGGGTTTTCCAAATGAGGATGCCACTTGGGGATCAGAGAATGACGTGATCAAGCATGAATCTACTATTGCAACACTGTCCTAAATGGGACTTGAGTCTATTTTGCCCAGGGAGTATGGTGTAGGAGCACCTTAGGTTTAGTAGGTTAAGTGCAAGTTGTAATTTTGGTTTTCTTATGTTGGTTTTATGTAATAAGGTCATCAAAGACCATGTTATGTGTGTTGGAGTCCATATTAGGTCGCTAGGTGTGTTGGAGTGTCAAATTGTCAAAAGTTGCAAAACATGGAATATGAAGAGTCATAAGTTGTAAATGAGGGAAGTTGGACAATTGTAACTCAAAAAGTAGTTGAAAACTATTGCATCCAATTTCATTTTGTTTCAAGCAAGTTATGCCCATTTTATTGCAAATAGGTCTGAAACCCTAGTTAGGGTAATAGGGAGCAAACAAATCAATTTTTGTAGGTTTTTGTACAAAGTCACCTACCTTGGTTCTAAAGTATGTTGTATAAAGCCCAAATGGGTATTTAGAACTATGTTTACATTTTTGATATCATGCCTGCATTGAAAATTATGGCCGAAAACCCCAATTTGCTGCTACCAAGTTTGTTTAAACAATTAGGCCTACGGACTAGGATAGTCAAGATTTGAACCTATCCTTTCAAACCAACCCTACCTAATTTCTTAGTATATTGAGTAAGACCAAAAAGGGTATTCAAAAATTATTTTACAGTTTGGATATGAGGTCTGCACAGATAGTTATGATAGAAAAACTAATTTGTGAGGGCTATTAGAGGATTGAGGTCTAGAGACCAAAAACCCACCATTTAATATTTCAAACCTTGAAAGTTTGATTTGTTGGAGTTGTTACAAGATTCTCTATCCCTGCTCTACATCAATGGTGTAGGGAGATAAGGAGGAGACCTCAAGGTCTCAATATTTTATTTCTAATCTTTTATTGGACTATGTATTATTAGGTTTGTCAGACAAGGAGATAAAAATCATTGAGAAGTAGGCTCTTGAAAGAGATTAGGTTCAAAGGAGGATGCCAAAAGAGCAATACCTTGCAAGGAAGGAAGAAGAGAAGGAGTTGAGAAGACAACCTAGAGCAAACAAGTGGAAGATACAAAGACAAAGCCAACAAGACATCAAGACAATAGAGCAAAAGAATTGGAAGATCGGGAAGAAAAAGAAGACCTGCACTCAAATGGGACTTGAGTCTTCTTCCCCTTGGGTGTATGGTGCATGGGTACTAGGTGCTTCATTATTGCCCATTTTTGGTATTTTTGTAATTTTGGGTTGAAAATTGGTTTTAGTGGTTAATAAGGTCATTTATGACCATCTCTTATGTATTCAATTCATTTTTGGTTGTGGTTTAGTCGTTGGTGGGAAAAATTGGAAAATTGCTAAAAAGTTGTCAAAAAGATGTCATGAAAAGTGGTTAAGTGGTGATTAAGGAAAATTAAAAGATGGGGTCAGTTAAAAATGTGAGGAAGGATGGAAATTGTATAAATTTGATCCCAAACTCATTTTTAGGGGGTTGTTAAAACATTTGAACAAAGTTTGAAGCATTTTCAGTAAGATTTTTGTAGTTTTCCTCTATAAAATGTTGTTCTTTTGCTTTGTATAGCTTGGTACGCCATTGTACGGACCTAAAACTGATTTCATAATGTAGAGTTATGTTTTATCTTTCATTTGCAACTGGTTTGATGAATTTTCAATTTGACTTGTGGAAGTTATGAGTTTTTTTTGTAAAAAATGTCAAAAACCATGCCTAGGGTTTCTAGTCAACTTGTTTTGATCATATCTTGAAATCCGTACAGTGAAAAATCATGAAATTTTGTCAAAAATTCTATTTTTACATATATTTCACGTTTTCAAAGTTTCAGATCCCTATCTTTTGGTTTGATATGGTTTTTGTTTAGCAGATCTATTCTTAACTGTGTGACAAGAAAATCATAAAGGGTAGCAAAAAAAGGTAAATTGCTTGAAAATCTGAGAAGAATGGATTCATGGGTATTATAGAATGTTATTGAGAGTGCATATGAAGGTCTTACAAACCTGTTCAAGGAGCTTTTGAGCTTTCTTGGCTATTATATGACAAAATGCAATGATTGTCGTATAAGGACTGTGTATGACAGTGTTGGTGCAGCAATTGAAGGTTGAACAAATCCAAGTCTAAAAGTGTTGTTTGTGTATATTATTTGTTGGGAAGAGATATTAGAAGTTCCTATAGACCTAGTAAAGGTGTTGGGTATCAAGGTTGGCATTTAGATGACAAAATGTCATGACTGTCCCAAGTAGATTGCATGAGCCATTGAAGCCCTCAAACCGTGACCAGTCTAGTGTGAACCTTTTTGGTGTGTGTAGATCTTGAAATCTCCTTAAAAGCACTTGTATGCAAGGTGTAAGGGTTCCCACATCAGTGGTTAAGTGTTAAAAAAACCATTTGTTATTGTTGATTCTTAATCCAATGAAGTTGTCTCTACTAAGAGCAGCAATACAAGAAGTTGTGAGCCTATGAGTTGTTGTATGGTTGGGTCATCACCACATATAAGTGTCCAAGATCATGTTCAAGATCTTTTGAGCCCCAAGGCAAGTATACCATGCCCTCTACATTTGTTCAAACAAGTTAATTCAAAGAACCAAATAAGGTCAATGCTAGAGGCCTAGTGATGTGCACTTAGGAGCATAATTGAGAAATGTGTAAGAACACTTTGCCATTTTGAAAAGTTATCTTAAAGAAGGTCCTTCCTCTGCATCATATTGGTATAAGAGCTCATAAGATCTAGATGGTAGTAAGAAATAAGTAAATGCTACAAGAGGCTATAATAGTTTTGTTGTTTTGATCAGTTTGCAAGGTGTGCATTGTGTGGCAAGTTGTGTGGGTGGTTTAGGCAAGAGAAGCCTAGATAGGCTTGAAGGAGGAAGAAGAGTACAAGTGCTGCTCAAAAGAGAAGTTGCCAAAAGATTGAGGTGAAAAAGACTCAGGTAAGGTGGAAAAATGGAACTAGAAAAATTGCTTACAGTGATGAAGCTTATGGAAGAGATAAGGAAAAGGAACCAACCCAAGCCACAATAGGATGTTGAAACAGAGATAAACGATATAAGAGAGAGTTTGGACAAGTTGGACATCATATAGGAGCTACTGCAAGGAATAAGATCACATGGATTCTTTATAGAGGTTAAGAAAATGGTGAAGTGGCCTCTTAAGAAAATGATGAAAAAGAGAAGGAAGCATCAATAAGCTAACAGATTGAGAAGGTGGCTGAAAGTACTTGACAAGCCATCCAAGGGAAGAGATGTGGAGGCAAGTAAGTCTCATTGTTTTGAAATTAATGAAAGTTTTGAGTGTGTAAATGTAGGCATAACAGTAAATGAAGAAGAAATCCTAAGTGAAGAAGATGGAATATTGTGTCATCCTGAGGAAGGTGAGATACTTGGTGAATGCATATTGCATTCTATTTTTTATAGTGAAAGGTTGATGAATAAAGAATATGTTTTGTGTTCTCTTAGAAAAAGGCCAGTGTTTGATGACATGCATGATGAATTGGATGCTTTGGATGAAATGGATATGAATGATAAGTTGTTTGCAATAGCAGGACAAATTAAAAAGTTTAATTATGAAGGCAGTCCTAAAGTGTAGTAGGAAGTATTTAGTCCATATACAGAGATTGATCACATCCTTTGGAAGGAGATGACAGGTTTGGTAAAAGAGGAAAACTACTTTGTGTATGAAAGTCAAGAGCAATTAACAACTGAGATGGAAGTGTTAGAAGATGTTATTTATCAAAGGAGACCCTTAGAGGATAAGTTTAGTCCTAAGATAACCATAGCACACATGGAGGATCTCTTGGGTGTTGAAGTGGAGTGTATGGTGCAAGGAGATAAGGAGGAGACCTCAAGGTCTCAATATTTTATTTCTAATCTTTCATTGGACTATGTATGTGCAAGTTTTTTAGACAAGGAGATAAAAATCATTGAGAAGAAGACTCTTAAAAGAGATCAGGTTTAGAGGAGGATGCCAAAAGAGGAATACCTTGCAAGGAAGGAAGAAGAGAAGGAGCTAAGAAGACAACCTAGAGAAAACAAGTGGAAGACACAAAGACAAAGCCAAGAAGACATCAAAACAATAGTGCAGAAGAATTGGAAGATTAGGAAGCAAAAGAAGACCTACACTTAAGTGGGACTTGAGTCTTCTTCCCCTTGGGTGTATGGTGCATGGGCACTAGGTGCTTCATTATTGCCCATTTTCGGGATTTTTGTATTTTTGGGTTGAAAATGTGTTTTAGTGTTTAATTAGGTCATTTATGACCATCTCCTATGTATTCAATTCATTTTTGGTTGTGGGTTAGTCGTTGGTGGGAAAAATTGGAAAATTACTAAAAAGATGTCATGAAAATTGGTTAAGTGGTGAAAGGCAAATTAAAAGATGGGGTTAGTTACAAAAATGAGGAAGGATGAAAATTGTATAAATTTGATCCCAAACTCATTTTTGGGGGGTTGTTAAAATATTTGAGCAAAGTTTGAAGCATTTTGAGTAAGATTTTTGTAGTTTTCCTGTAAAAAAATGTTGTTCTTTTGCTTTGTACAGCCTGGTACACCATAGTATGACCCTGAAACTGATTGCATGATGTAGAGTTATGTTTTATCTTTCATTTGAAACTAGTTTGATGAATTTTCAATTTTATTTGTGGAAGTTATGAGTTTTTTTTATAAACTATCAAAAACCCTGCTTAGGGTTTCTAGTCAACTTGTTTTGATCATATCTTGAAATTCATATAGTGAAAAATCATGAAATTTTGTTAGATATTCTATTTTTATATATATTTCATGTTTCCAAAGTTTCAGATCCCTATCTTTTGGTTTGATATGGTTTTTGTTTAGTAGATCTATTCTTGACTGTGTGACAGGACAATCATAAGGGGTAGCAAAAAAGGTAAATTGCTTGCAAATGTCAGAAGAATGGATTCATGGGTATTGTAGAATGTTATTGAGAGTGTGTATGAAGGTCTTACAAACCTGTTCAAGGATTTTTTGAGCTTTCTTGGCTACTATATGACAAAATGCAATGACTATCTTATAAGGACTATGTATGACAGTGTTGGTGCAGCAACTAAAGGTTGAATAAATCCAAGTCTAAAAGTGTTGTTTGTGTATTCTTTGTTGGGAAGGGGTCTTAGAAGGTCCTATAGACCTAGTAAAGGTGTTGTATATCAAGGTTGGCATTTATATGACAAAATGTCATGACTGTCCCAAGTAGATTGCATAAGCCATTGAAGCCCTCAAATCGTGACCAGTCTAGTGTGAACCTTTTTGATGTGTGTAGATCTTGAAACCTTCTTGAAAGAAATTCTATGCAAGGTGTAAGTTCTCCCACACTAGTGGTTAAGTGTTAAAAATACCATTTGTTATTGTTGATTCTTAATCCAATGAAGTTGTCTCTATTAGGAGCATCAATACAAGAAGTTGTGAGCTAATGAGTTGTTGTATGGTTGGGTCATCACCACATAGAAGTGTCCAAGATCATGTTCAAGATCTTTTGAGCTCCAAGGAAAGTCTTGTTGCAAGTATGAGGTGAACCAGTGTTGTCATTGATGTCAACATACTCATATTGCATTGACAAGAAGGATTGGATGAGCTGTGTGCTGAGGATATTGAGAAAATTAGTCTCAGTCAGGAACAGTAAAGAACAGTGATGAGAAGAAGGCAAATGTACTGTATAGGATGCGAACCGGAGGATGCGGATTAAAGGGTTTGTATATATGAGTCTTGAGATGCTTCAGTTAAGATTTCAGAGGTCCGCATGAAGATCTGAAGGAGTTGTGGCTATCGGTGTAGAACCGGTTCTGGCAAGTATTCAGAGGTGACAGAGGATCACAAAAAGGTCCGGTGAGGTCCGGAACTGTATAATCCTAATCTGCGGATTGGAAGGAGTCTTTGAGATGTTCTTGTGATGTGCCATCTCGAGTTGTGTATAATTTGGAGGTCCAGAAGTTCCTCCTGCACTATGACAGTGGCGACAGACAGTGTTCTTGAAGTTCCGGATAAGGAGGATAAGAGATTTCAGTAAGTAAAGGAAATGCGGACGTACCTGATCATTCAGGCAGGCTTGTGAAGGTTCTTGGATCATGTTGAGGTTGTGTTGTTGGTCCGCATTGATAGTAGAGCCCAGAATTGAAGATATTCTTCCGGATGAAGTTCTTGCTCTGTTTAGCCGACCGGATGAGTTGTTCATCCTGTGAATGTTCTTGTGGTGGCCGACCGGATGTGTTATTCATCTTGCGGATACTCTTATGGTTGTTTGCCGACTTAGATGTTTGTTCCTAAGTCGATGTCATGTATAAATAACGGTTTGTGAGTTCATTTCGAAGTGTGGATTGTGTGGATGAGTGTGGCATAGCGAAGAGAAGTGTGAAAGGCAGAGCAGAGGTTTTTGGGCTTAAATGGAACTGATCTGGACATGGTAGAGATGTCATTCTCCAGTTCAAGATTGTGATTCTTATCACTTTGTAGACAGTGTGTCTCCTTGTAGGCAGTGGGCCTCTTTGTGAGTAGTGTGCTCGGGCAGTGAGCCCTAATTGGCAAGTGCCATTCTTTTTCTTATTCTTCTAACAGAGAATAATCCTTGGGTTAATCACCCCGTGGTTTTTCCCTTAACCGGGTTTTCCATGTCAAAATCTTGGTGTTCAATGTGTTGATGTTTATCTGCTCTTGTGTTTATGTATTATGCTTTCATGGATGATTAATTGATATGCTGTTAACTAACAACGAAGAATCAAGTGTTTGAAAGAACAAGAAGTTTTATACAACTGATTCACCCCCCCCTCTCAGTTGTATGCCTTAAATCCAACAATTGGTATCAGAGCCAAGTTCCTCTGAAAGGAGCTTAACCGCTTGAGGAGATCCAGGATGTCGTCATACAAGAAGGATAGTCCGAAGTTCAATGGAACCAACTTCACTCTCTAGAAAGGTCGCATGAAGTGTCACTTGGAATGTATGGGAAAAGCATACTTGGCTATGGTCTCAAAACCATATGTACCTCCACAAGGTGGTCCGACAACTCTGAATGAAATCACAGATGCTAAAAATAATCTGTGGACCAAGGAAGCCCTACTAAGCGCATTGAATGATTCAGATCTCTCAAATGTTATTGACCTACCAACTGCATATGAGATCCTGACTAAACTGGAACTTCTGTATGAAGGAGATAAGTTTGTCAAAAGTGCAAGGTTGCAAAGTCTGAAAGGGAAATTTGAAAGATTGAAGATGAGAGATGATGAAAACATCACTACCTTTATGCCAAGAGTGAATGAGCTGGTATGTGGAATTAGAAATGCTGGTGGAACTCTAGATGAAAATGAGATTGTCTACAAAATCCTAAGATCCCTTCCTGTTGCCTACAAAATCAAGGTTGCTGCCATTGATGAATTCAGAGCCCACACAACTGTCACAAGAGAACAACTGGTTGGCAAACTAGCTGCATTTGAAATGACCGAGTTTGGAGATGATCCTCCCAAGACTGAATCTGCTTTCAAAGCCAGTACCTATGTGAAAGGCAAACAGAGATTTGATCCAGGAGAAAACTCATCAAGGAAGATGTCATGGTATGATCAAGCAAGAAGAGACATGGAAGAAGAAGAAGCAGAAACAGCTCAACTTGAAGCCCTCATTGCAAAGAGACTACCTAGAGGATCCGGTAAGTATGAAGGAAAACTACCCTTTAAGTGTTTCAACTGCAATAAGATTGGTCATTTTGCTTCAAGATGTCCGGAAAGATCTGCAAGGTCTAATACTAACAGACAAAGGTTTCAAAAGAACTGCTATTATGTTCATGAAGAAGATGACAATGAAGGAGTAACAGATGATGAATCTGAACTAGGAAGCAAATCTGGAAATGAATGGGTGTTTATTGCCATCAAGGAAGAAGATTCAATATCCTCTGAATCTGTCAATCACAAGGTTGTGGAAAGAGCTTTGGCTGCTCAAGTGGAAGAAAAGGATGATTGGGTTATTGATAGTGGGTGTTCTCACCATATGACTGGTGACAAGAATAAGTTCTTAGATTTGGAAAGGTATGAAGGAGGAATGGTAAAGTTTGGTGACAATTCTGCTGGCAGAATCAGAGGTAGGGGAACTATTTCCTTTGATGGAAAGAGCAAAACAGGTAATGTACTATATGTTGAAGGATTGAAGCACAATCTTCTCAGTGTTGGTCAGTTAGTGGACAAAGGCTATGATCTCCGGTTCAAGAATAGAAAATGCAGAATCTTTACAAGCTCCGGAACTGAAATTGCATCCGGTGCTCAAACAAAAGGTAATATCTTTCATCTGGTTGGTTCAAACAGAAGTTGTCTGTTTGCTCAAGTTGATCAGAGTTGGTTATGGCATAGAAGAATGTGTCATGTGAATTTTCATAACATCATCAAGATAAGCAATATTCAGGCTGTAAGAGACCTTCCAAAATTGGTGAAACCTACAAATAGTTTGTGCAAAGAATGTCAGCTAGGTAAACAGAGCAGAGTCTCTTTCAAAAGCAAAGATCAGTCCTCTACCGGATTGTTGGAATTAGTACATACTGATCTCTGTGGTCTGACAAGAATCAAGAGTCTGCAAGGTGATAGATATTTCATGTTGTTAATTGATGACCATTCCCGGATGATGTGGGTTACCTTCCTAAAAGAGAAATCAGAAGCCCTTGAAAAGTTCAAAATCTTCAAAGCTATGGTAGAGAATCAAACCGAATTGAAACTTAAATGTCTAAGGTCTGATAAAGGTGGTGAATTTACATCTAGTGAGTTCATTGACTTTTGTGAGAAGCAGGGTATAAGGAGACAATTGTCTGCTCCTAGGACTCCACAGCAGAATGGAGTAGTTGAAAGAAAGAACCGGACCATCCAGGAAGCTGCCAGGACAATGATGTTGGAAGCAAATGTTCCTCAGATGTTCTGGAAAGAAGCTATCAGCACTGCAGTCTACACTCTAAATCGAGTTCAAATCAGAAACAATACCGGTAAGACCCCCTACGAACTCTGGTTTGGCATCACTCCTACTGTGAAATATTTCAGAGTATTTGGTAGCAAGTGTTATATCAAAAGAGATGAAGATCTAGGAAAGTTTGATGCTAGAAGTGATGAAGGAATTTTCTTGGGTTACTCCACTCAAAGCAAAGCATACCAGTGTTACAATAAGAGACTGAGGAAGATGATAGAAAGCACTAATGTGAAAGTTGATGAAGGAATTGAGAAGCCCTCAAGATTTTATGAATTTGATGAAGATGACCAAGACGGTGTTCAGATTCAAGGAACTCAATCCTCTCAGGTAAGACAGAGTCAGCCTGATCTAGTAAATCAGGAAGAAGAGATAGGTTTGAATGAGCCTGATCAAGAAGCAGCAGTGCAGGATACTCCCAAAATTCCTAGGTATGTAACACTAAACCACTCTCAAGATCAGATCATAGGTGACAGAAGCAAAGGTGTGCAAACTAGAAGGAATGTTGCTCAAAATCAGGATGAATGTTGTCTGATTTCAAAGATTGAACCTAAAACAGTAAATGAAGCCTGCAATGATGAAAACTGGACTAAAGCAATGAAATATGAATTAATGCAAATTGAGAAAAATCATACTTGGGATCTTGTTCCCAGACCTAGAGACAGGAATGTGATTGGAACCAAATGGGTCTTCCAAAACAAACTGAATGAAGCTGGTGAAGTTATTAGAAACAAAGCTAGATTGGTCTGCAAAGGCTACTCTCAAATAGAAGGAATTGATTTTGAAGAGACCTTTGCTTCGGTGGTAAGAATTGAAGCAGTCAGATTATTTCTTGCATTTGCTACCTTCAAAGACTTCAAAGTATATCAAATAGATGTCAAGTCTACTTTCCTAAATGGTGATCTGGAAGAAGAAGTTTACATTGAACAACCGGATGGATTTCAATTGTCTAATAATAATGATATGGTCTGCAAGTTGAAGAAAGCATTGTATGGACTAAAGCAAGCCCCAAGAGCATGGTATGAAAGGTTGGATAAGCATCTTGTGCAGATTGGATTCAGCAAAGGTACTGCTGACAGTAACTTATATTTCAAAATTGATCATGAAAACATTTTGATTGTTGAAGTGTTTGTAGATGATATCATTTTTGGAGGAAGAGATAGTATGTGCAAAACTTTTGCAAATCAGATGAAATGTGAGTTTGAAATGTCTATGCTTGGTGAAATGAATTTCTTCTTGGGTCTGCAAATTACTCAAACAAAGAAAGGAATCTTCATTTCTCAGACCAAATATGCGAAAGAATTGTTAAGGAAATATGGTATGGAAGATTCAAAACCAATGAACACTCCCATGGCAACTGGATGTAAGTTGAGCAAAGATGATGACTCCCCAAAGGCAGATCAGACAAAGTATAGATCAATGATTGGTGGATTGTTGTATCTCACTCAGACTAGACCAGATATAATGCAGGCTGTTGGTCTTGTGGCAAGATTCCAGGCTGATCCTAGAAAATCTCATGTTATGGCAATCAAAAGAATTTTTAGGTACCTGAAAGGAACAGTTGAGTATGGTCTATGGTACCCTAGAGATCCGGATTTCTCTCTTCATGCTTACACAGATGCAGATTGGGCAGGAGATGTGGATGACTGGAAGAGCACTAGTGGTGGAGCATTCTTTTTGGGGAAGAGATTGGTTTCTTGGCTAAGCAAGAAACAAGATGCAATATCTCTGTCTACAACTGAAGCAGAATACATTGCAGCAGCAGGTAGTTGCACTCAAATCTTATGGATGAAGCAGATGCTAAGAGACATTAAAGTTGAATATGAGGAGCCTATCACAATTTTCTGTGATAATTCAAGTGCAATTAATATTTCTAAGAATCCGGTATTGCATTCTAAGACTAAGCACATATCTATCAAGTTTCACTTTTTGAGAGAACAAGTGAACAAGGAAGAAGTCAGATTGGAGTATGTTCCCTCAAAGGATCAGATTGCAGATATCTTTACTAAACCTCTTCCCAAGGACTCTTTTGAATATCTCCGGGAGAAGTTAGGGGTCATGGCCCCTCCGGTGATGAACTAGGATGCACTGATGTGCATCAGTCTGGTGGATATCACAGTCATATCTTGTGATCCGGATTGATGATGGGGAGCTGCTACTAAGGGGGAGCAGCTGGTATGATTCTGATGTATTAGAATTGCAAGTATGAGCCCTTTGCCATTGATGTCAAAGGGGGAGAGAAGACATGTGAAAAACAAGTGGTTGATGATCAAAGGGTGAGCAGTAAAGGAAGAGAAGACATGTGAAAAGTTGTTGTTGATAGGGGGAGCTATGACAGAAAGGAGAAGTTCTTGTCTTGATGGTTTTTCACATCATATGTTGCCATCAATGACAAAGGGGGAGATTGTTGCAAGTATGAGGTGAACCAGTGTTGTCATTGATGTCAACATACTCATATTGCATTGACAAGAAGGATTGGATGAGCTGTGTGCTGAGGATATTGAGAAAATTAGTCTCAGTCAGGAACAGTAAAGAACAGTGATGAGAAGAAGGCAAATGTACTGTATAGGATGCGAACCGGAGGATGCGGATTAAAGGGTTTGTATATATGAGTCTTGAGATGCTTCAGTTAAGATTTCAGAGGTCCGCATGAAGATCTGAAGGAGTTGTGGTTGTCGGTGTAGAACCGGTTCTGGCAAGTATTCAGAGGTGATAGAGGATCACAAAAAGGTCTAGTGAGGTCCGGAACTGTATAATCCTAATCTGCGGATTGGAAGGAGTCTTTGAGATGTCCTTGTGATGTGCCATCTCGAGTTGTGTATAATTTGGAGGTCCGAAAGTTCCTCCTGCACTATGACAGTGGCGACAGATAGTGTTCTTGAAGTTCCGGATAAGGAGGATAAGAGATTTCAGTAAGTAAAGGAAATGCGGACGTACCTGGTCATTCAGGCAGGCTTGTGAAGGTTCTTGGATCATGTTGAGGTTGTGTTGTTGGTCCGCATTGATAGTAGAGCCCAGAATTGAAGATATTCTTCCGGATGAAGTTCTTGCTCTGTTTAGCCGACCGGATGAGTTGTTCATCCTGCGAATGTTCTTGTGGTGGCCGACCGGATGTGTTATTCATCTTGCGGATACTCTTATGGTTGTTTGCCGACTTAGATGTTTGTTCCTAAGTCGATGTCATGTATAAATAACGGTTTGTGAGTTCATTTCAAAGTGTGGATTGTGTGGATGAGTGTGGCATAGCGAAGAGAAGTGTGAAAGGCAGAGCAGAGGTTTTTGGGCTTAAATGGAACTGATCCGGACATGGTAGAGATGTCATTCTCCAGTTCAAGATTGTGATTCTTATCACTTTGTAGACAGTGTGTCTCCTTGTAGGCAGTGGGCCTCTTTGTGAGCAGTGTGCTCGGGCAGTGAGCCCTAATTGGCAAGTGCCATTCTTTTTCTTATTCTTCTAACAGAGAATAATCCTTGGGTTAATCACCCTGTGGTTTTTCCCTTAACCGGGTTTTCCACGTCAAAATCTTGGTGTTCAATGTGTTGATGTTTATCTGCTCTTGTGTTTATGTATTATGCTTTCATGGATGATTAATTGATATGCTGTTAACTAACAATGAAGAATCGAGTGTTTGAAAGAACAAGAAGTTTTATACAACTGATTCACCCCCCCCTCTCAGTTGTATGCCTTAAATCCAACAAGTCTACCATGTCATCTACATTTGTTCAAACAAGATAGTTCAAATCCCCAAATATGGTCAATGCTAGAGGCCTAGTGATGTACACTTAGGAGCATGATTGAGAAATGTGTAAGATCACTTTGTCTTTTTGAAAAGTTGTCCTAAAGAAGGTCCTTCCTCTGCATCACATGTGATTGATCCAAGCTCAAGGTGCATTATTTAGGGTGAATTAGCATGTTACTATTAAACCTTCATATTACATAGGGTGATGAACCCAATTCCAAAGAAGATTATTCATCAAATTATTTAATATAATAATCATTGATCCTTGTCACATTTCCCTAATTTGGTGTAATGCATTCCAATGAGGTACACATCATTTTATAATTTTTATATAAAGGAGAGTTTGATATCATTTGAGGAAAGAAGTGAGGTAGTAAGGATAGAGGCACCTAGCAATACATATCAAATATCTTAAGAACACATAATATAATATGAGACTAAGTAACAACACATGAGTATGATTTTCTAAGGAAATTAGAGGAAAAATCTAGTTTTAAAATTTGAAAGATCCTACCTGATTTGACTTGTAATTAGATGGTTGAGGCCTAACATGTTTAAATCTCATTGAAACTTCTTTATAACTATTAATATATACATCAATCACTCACACTTCTACTATTAACTCTTTATGCATTAATTTTTAAAGTTATTTTGATGTTGAAGATTAAGAATTCACATATTATTGCAAGGTTAGATAGTCCTTCATTAGACCCTCCAACCTATTGTGCATTACATCATACTTTGGCACATTGTTAGAAAGAGATAATATAAAAGAGAATCTAAGACAACACCTATCAAATTTTGTACATGATCAAATTATGGTTATAATAATGCTAGAAGAACCTATAGACCTAACATTCCTATGGAAAAAATAGGATAAAGTTACCATTATTTAGTAAAGACATTAAATATATATAGGAACACCTATTTTCATTACTCTTGCCCATTAACCTAGTGTACATTACATCATATTTTATTATAGAGTTAGAAAGCGATAAGATAAAAGAGAAACTAAGTCAACACCTATCAACTTTAGCACATGATCAAACTATGGTTACACTAATGCTAAAAGAAACCATAGACCTAACACTCCTATGAAAAAATATAGTATAAACTTACCATTGTTTAGTAAAGACGTTAAAAATATGTAGGAGCACCTATTTGTATTAGTCTTGTTGGAGAAGGATGGAAATAATAGGATCCCCAAGAAAAACTTTTTGATTTTGTAGGAACACTAAGAGATGATGCCTTGAAACGGTAAATAAAAATAAACTTGGAGCGCACTCCAAAGTTAGAACCAAATAAAACAAGATTTTAAAAATGACTTCAATTTTCTTGAAGTTGAAAGTGAAATCATTATTAAGATGAGAGAATTAGTATATAAGGAATGATAATTTGTTAAATACTATAATCAAAGATTTAAAATGGTGGTGAGAAAATTATAAGAACCATTAATTGAAAAATAAAGAATTGAATGGTTCACTTAAGGGCTATTAGCCTTTATTATAGTATACATGGATGTACTAGATTTGGCTTCAAGGATAGAAGCTCAATCATGGAGAAGAGAGAATGAGATTGGAGTAACAGCTAAACTAGAAAAAGTACAACAATTATTGGCCTAGTTAAGAATCAAGCAAGAAATACTAGCTAAGAGTGACAAACATGAAACCTCACAATGCAAGAAATAAGAAACAAAATTTGGTGCACTAGTTGTTGTGTAAAAGGTCACACTAGAAATGAGTGCCCCTACAATGATCCACCACAGAATAGTCACAATGAGAGGATATATTATATTAGTGAAAGGAAATTTTCAACCATAATAAACTAGTTCCACATAACCCCAAGAGAGAAAAATATGCAAATTAATATTCATAATCCATGATAAAAAAAGAATAAGACAAACATACCATCAAGATGACACAAGATGTACTCTGAGAAAACCCTCAAAAGGGAAAAATCTAGCCTCCAAAATCACCCACACTCAATGTATTATTCAACAATGAAAACATTACAATACACTTATAGAGTCTCCATGAATACTTCTAAAACATCAAGCTCCTCCAATGCATCCTTCATGCGTCCAAGTACATGGGTAACTATGAAACCACACATCTCATGTCATGCTTCACATATGCACTCTACAAGAGAGCTCAATATAAATGATAACCAACCCAACCATTAAACATGTGCTCGCTTTTATAGATTCAAGCTCACACAAATACAATTGTGGTATTAGCTAAACCATGTGTCTCAAAACCATGAGAGCACAAAACCATTAACTCCCAAAATTAAACATTTCCCACAAATATTAAATATTTATCCTATGTCTCCCACACATAAAATATTTAACCAATGTCCAATACAACTTTATAAGTGGATCCAAATGAATACTTAATGTGGTAAACTCATATTAAAAGATTCACCACAAATACATATTTATTTGACATATTTAAATTATTTCTTTCTTGTGTACAAGGTGTACAAAATACCACCTTTTCCTAACAATTAGTGGTGCAAGCACATGAAGAGGGTTATATAGTGTGATGTTTGTAAATTTTGGGACACCCTTGATAGAATTACATGCCTTTTGATTGAATCAACATCAACTAGATAAAGTAATTACTATACCATGTGGATCTTTAGCCACATCCATACAAATTGCCCATTAAACTGATGTTAGTTAAAGAGGGTACAAAGAGTGAGAAATACAATAACATAACAAATACCTTCTAACAATTAGGCATACCTTAAGATAATTGTTATCACTTGGATTTGCACCCTTGTTGAACCCGGTTCAACAACCCAAGGATACCATTGGAATGATTTCGAGGTGTGGGACCTTGTTGCTTGAGATTAGACCTCCTGGGAAGGTTGGTTCCTCTCTAAGCCTAAAGATCAGATAGCTAAACTATAACTAATCCTAATCTAACAATCACCAAAGGAAAGGGATAAAAAGGGAAGAGATTGAACTACTTGTGATGATGCACTAATATTAGTTGAAGAACTCCTAGATTAGCCTTCCATGCACAAGATGATCTTAGAATAGCTGATATATGTATGCACAATACTCATGAAACTTATGTAGAGGTTAAGAAAGAATTGAAACTACAAGGAACTAATGGTTCAAAAGATAAGTCCAAACTCTTCCAATAGTACACAATGCAAAAGCATATGACAAAGGAAGAAAACTAGTGATTTTAATTGATCATGAAGGCTAGATTTATAGTTGACACATAAATTGGTTCAAAGACCAAAAAACCCAAGGAACAATGAATAATTAACCCTTTTTACATCTTAAGAACATGCATATATAGCATTACAATTCACTATTGCAGCTTGGATGTGGATTTGGAGTAGCCAACATGTTTGCAGGTCATCCATAAATGTTGCATCATAATTGCATGGGGTGTACTAGAAGACTCTACAAATTTGGAGTGTTCACCCATACTTTGGTACATAAATTCATCATGGAAGGATCTATAGTAGGCTTGGGGGGTCAAGAGCTCATCTACCATGCCATCAGGCTTCAAAATGATCATTAATGGTGGCCCAAAGAGTCATTGGAGCATCCCATCACACATTGAAAGACTACAGGACTGGGAAGGCAGTTTGGTCAGGCCCCAACAAATTGGGCTTTAGCCAAGTATCCTTCTATTGACTAGGAGTATGAGAATCCCCACAACCTTGAAAAACATAAAGGGTAGACCAATTGGGAAGACCAAGATATTGGGATTCAAGATAATTGGGCCACCGTTGAATATCCATCAACCTTTTAAGCAAGAGAACAAGCACCTCCTCAAACTTTGAAGTCTAGAAAAACATCACAGAAACAAAGAACCAACCTCACCACCTTAGCACAATAGACTTGACAACTTTCTGATGAATATGAAACAAGTATCAGCCTTGGAGGCTATTAGTCTTCTGAAAGAAATCATGCCTCCATGTGGAACCTCGATAAAAGGCCACTTCATTAGCCCTTGACAAATCAAGCTTCCACCAAAATATCATTATGCTAATCAGGAGTATGAGACTCCTCACAACCTCAATGAAATACATGTGCAAGGACAACTTCATCAGACTTCGGCAATCAGGCCTCTGTTAAATCAGCTTCCACTTGAGTAGGAAAATAAGCACCTTCCCAACATAACGGACCTATAAGACAGACAAACATGTAATGTTAGGGATTAGCAATTAGGGCTACAACAAAAAACATGCTTGAAAGGAAAGGTGAAATGAGAATGCTTGATGTCACGATCCTGAAAGACTTGGAAAATAAACAAGGAACCAAGACAAAGTTTCAAAGTTGATAAGGATGGCATGCAAGCATAGGAAACCCTAAAACTCTGAAAAGATGATAAAAGCTTAATACCATGGAAAAGGTCAAAAACATCCTAGAGTCAAACTTTTTAAGGATACTTGAGTTAACAAGAACCTTGAAACAAGTGAAGGGGTTCTAAAGGAGTTTGGGAACTCATGAAGATAGAAGGAATTGAAAAGGAGTGGAAACCAAGATTTGGGAGGAACATGGAACCAGGTGTTAGTGTGAAAAGGTTCATTATCTAACTAGTTCTCTTTTGACTAGAAGACCTATTCACACCTTAGCTTAAGTTCACTTAGAGGATAAGATTCCCTTTTGTCTCACCTCATGTGGACTCAACACATGTCTTCACACTTGTCTTAAGTGTTCAACATGTGTTATACACATTTGATGGATAGTCAAACTTAGAGTCCTATCATCTTACCTCATCGACCTTGCCTTTATAAGAAATGCCTCTTTGTACATTTCATTATGCTTGTTGATAGTTATTGTCTTTATTATTTTTCTGCTAATATTCATTTGTGGAAGTGTTATTTGATGTTGCATTCTTATTGCTGCTCCAACGTGGTATTAGAGCAAGGAATCACAAGTTCCTTCCCACTTTTTTGGTGAATTCAACACTCAGTCCTATCACCAGAGCATCATGGAGCCAAATGGACCTTGGCACTGAGTCTAGAAGGCCCGAGATAGTAAAGATAACCCTTCATTTGGTGAGTTTTGGTAAAGTGTTTTTTTGCAAAATAAAAATTACCTCAAGCCTTATCAATTAGGCATTTATCTTTATGCAACAATCAAAATTCACTAATTGTCACGTGTCACCAATATGTACATTCTCAATCTTGATGTAAAAAATGTAAAGCCAAACTCTAACAAGAACTCCAAAATTTTTCTAAAGGAACATAAAATACACAAGAAAACAAAATGTATATTATGATATTTTATATCAGGGTTTAACTATGTAGTTTTTGAGTCAAACACATGACCTATATTTCATGAGTAGTGGTTCACATGAACCCATTTTTCATGAGAATGAATAGTCCACTTAACACTCATTGCATCTAGGTGATGCTCACATGGGTGATGCATTGGGATTTCCTAGGAGGTCACCCATCCCAGTACCACTCCAAATGAAGTGCGCTTAACCATGGAGTTTCCCCCAAGATCAAGCCCACTTATCTTGTTACCCCATTTGCAAAACTTTTAGTAAGTGTTGTACCTTATGAACCATTAATTTTAGATCCCCTTTAGCTCATCAATTGATAAATAGGACGTATGTTTTTAGAGTGTGTTCAAATTATGATATTTTATATCAAGGTTTAACTATGTAGTCTTTCAGTTAAACACATGAACCATATTTCATGAGTAGTGGTTCACATGAACCCATCTCTCATGAGAATGAATGGTCCACTTAGCACTCATTGCAAGATTGCACAACCCTTGAGATGCTCCTACATCAAAACTGAAATAAAATGGAATTAAAATCCAAGAGAGATAACTAATAAATCAACTAAGTATAAAATGAATACATAGTCTAAGTAAAATGAATGAAAAACATATAGATTTCAAGCATGATATAGGTTGAAATAAACAAAGTAAACATAGACAAAAAAATTAAATCAAGGAATTATAGTAATTCAAAGATCCAACAAGGCAAGGAAAACACATTCTAAAGGCAAATAAACTTGAGGAAAATAGACTTTAGAGAAATGAGAGCATGAAGTGTGAGAAAAATATCATACAACAAGAAACACCCAAATTGAACCAAACAACCAAGGAGACATAAAAATGGGGTCCTTGGGTGTGTTGAAGCATCAAATATACATGGCAATGAAACAAAATTAGAAGAAAAAAGAGGTGTCAATAGGGGACAAATAAACTAATAGAAATAATAATGAAAATGGTTGTAATAAATTATGGAGGTCTTGCAAATGAGGTAGTAGTGAGATAGGTAATTTATAAAGCACAACACTTGTTGAGATTTTTACAAATAAAATAGCTAAGTGAACTTGATTTTAGAAGAAACTACATAATTAAAATATTTGTTAGAATAGTACTGAGATGAGTAACCTCATATGATGCAAGAGCATCTGAGTTCACAAGCAATCCTGTACCACCCAAAAATAATTCATGTTTTAGTTCAATTTTGTTGTGTTTTGTTTCCAATTGTGTTGGTTTTTAGTAGTTTGCTTTAAGAGAATTTCTTGATTTAATTAGTCAAGTTTGGAGCCCATTTGGTTAAGTTTCAACTAATTTACAAGTCCAAGAACTTGTTTTGTCAAAAATTGCATTCCCTTCAAATTTTTGGAAAAATTCTGAGTTCAAGAACTATGTTTTCTGACAGAACCTCCCACTCTTCTTTGTCAACAATTTCTAGAGTTCACGAACTCCTCTTTCCATCGATGAAACTTATCTCTTCATTATCAGCAACTTCATAAGTTCAAGAACTCTTCATCATTTTGAAAGAGCTTATCATGCCTTGTCTTTTGATAATTTTCCATGTTTACAAACTTTGTTTTGAGAGAACTGGAGGTTCATGAACTACACATTTTGTTGAAAGAACTAGACGGCGACCCTTGCCTTTGCTGAAGGGTATTTTAGGACAACTTAAAGTAATTTTTATGAAGTTTTTCAGCATTATCCCAAGTTTAAGAACCTGGAGATTCACCAACAAAGAGCTCAGAAGGTTCACATAAGTGTCAATTTACCGAAATGACATCGAAGAGGAAGTTCAATAGTTCTTGCAAATGCTGATATGCTAAAATGTGTTGTAAAAGGAGTTCCAATATTCATGGAGAAGCTAATTCATCAATGTTAGGGTAAATAAGGTCATATTATATCCATTTAGGATATCACCTTTCTAAGGATTGACCTATTCACACTTAGCTTAAGTTTACTTAGGCTTTTTATACTTTGTCTCACCTCATGTGGTGAAGACATGTGTTCTCATCTTTGTGAGACACCTATTGCTTGTGTACTTGCCACTTGCATGAGCACTTGTCACTTGATCTCACAAGTGTAACATCTTTAGAGGGATAGTCAATCATCAACTCCTACCTTCCTACCTCTTCTCTCTTGCCTATTTATACAAAGAATCTATGTACATTCTAATTATATTTTGGCAATATCAATTAGGCTTATTTTGTGCAATTGTCTTTTATGGAAGTTGTTTAGTCTTTGCTTGTTGATCTTGGCTAGGCCAACATGGTGTCAGAGCCATGCTAGCAAAACCCTTCCCATATTGAGAGATTCTCACACCAAGCCTAGTCAAGAGTTCCCCATAGGGCCAAATAGACATCACCATTGAGTCCAAAAGGCCCAAAATTAGTATGGATTGATTGTCCAAAAGTCAATTTTTGCAAATTTTTTTGCCCCTTAGCCCCCTTTATTGTATGATAATATGACCTTACAAAATTGTATGGAATCATATGGAATGTTTTGCAAGAAAAGAAATGTTTTTTAGGAAAATCAAATTTTGCAAGAGCTCTTGCAGATCTGGGCAAATTTGGGAAAAAAATTCTTCTGTGGTGTTTGATTTTGATTAGTTTCTGGTTCATTTTTGTCTGGTTCATGGTTTGAATTCAGGTTTTCACCATTTTAGCATTTCAACCTCTCTGCTCTTTAGTTCATGGTTTTGGGTGTGCCTTTAGTTCTTGGTGGATCTAGCACATGGCTTCTCCTCTTGGCCAACTTCAGCCTCTTCAACAATCCTTGGCACCTTCTTTCACACCTGCACATGGTCAATTTTTGTTTGACATTACATCTCTATTCAGGTTTGGAGGAAACATTGTCATGCATAGTTTACTTCACATTTGGCATCAAAGGTTAGGGTTTCAACCACCGTCTACCTTCGGCAAGCCGATCTCTATATATTGGTGTCACCACTAGGAGTTGAGGGTTTGTGGAAATTTTCACTAGTTTTTTCACTGGTTCAAGCATTTTATTTGGTGCTCAACTCTTCTGTTTGTGGCTACCCTCCATTTTGTGTTAGCTTCTTGGCCCTTGAAGTATTTTAGGCTTCATTGGGCTCCCATCAGTCACCCTCATCCCTACACTTCCTTGATTTGTGGCTAACTTAGTTCTCAACCTTCAGTTTCCTTGTAACCATTAGCGAATTTGGGTTTGATGCAGGGCCAGTTTCATAAGTTTGATCGAGGTCTACCAATACATTTTTTATCACTATCTTTTTCTACGCAGGTTAGCTTCTAATCTCCCTGGTAGTGTTTTTGCACACCTCCCAACATCAACTTCAAAGCATACACCAGTTGACTAGGAAAAACTTAGAGCTTGGGCTCATCAATGACTTCCAAATTCTAGTCATTATTTTTTGGTTGAGATTGACATGCATTCTCTCCAATAGTTACTGATAATGGTCTAATCACCATCTACTAGTTTATGGTATTTCTATGATATTGTTTTTAATTGTTACTTGTAACAATTGATATCCTCAACTCTTGTTTGTTGCTTCTCCCATCATCTTTGTATCGATTCTCCCTAAGTTGCACTTAAGGGGGGTGTTAGTGTAAATAATGTCATATTATATCTAGTTAGGATATCACCTTTCTAAGGATTGACCTATTCACACTTAGCTTAAGTTTACATAGGCCTTTTAGACTTTGTCTCACCTCATGTGGTGAAGACATGTGTTCTCATCTTTGTGAGACACCTATTGCATGTGTACTTGCTACTTGCATGAGCACTTGTCAGTTGAGCTCACAAGTGTTACATCTTTGGAGGGGTAGTCAATCATTGAATCCTACCTTCCTACCTCCTCTCTCATGCCTATTTATACAAATCATCTATGTACATTCTAATTATCTTTTGGCAATATCAATTAGGCTTATTTTGTGCAACTGTCTTTTGTGGAAGTTGTTTCATCTTTGCTTATTGATCTTGGTTACTCCAACAACCAACAAAGGGGTTCAAAAGTTCACGCCGATGCTGAATTTATCAAAATATGTTGTTTTCGGTGATTAATATGGCTCATGAACCATTAAAATTCCTTAAGTGGATCCAATTCAAACACTTGCAAATGGGCATTTGAGTGATTCCATCATGCTTCCAGTCATCTCAATCTACTACTTTTTAGTTTTGTAACCATCGATTCTTGGAAACAATTAAACTTCTTTGAAACTAAAGTATAAATGGTGGTATTCTATTTTGGTGGGGAGGGGGGCTTTTGGGGTTGGTTTCTGGTCGAAGAAGAAGAGAAGGTTATTATTGAAGATAGATTGCTTGATTGAGATTGTGTAGGTGGTGTACTCCTATAATGAATGTAAACTTTTAAATTGAAAAATCATATTGCATTTTTGTTTTGTGGGTAAATTGTTGTTGTTGGCTACTAGAATTAGCTATCTAATGAAGACCCCCAATCTAGACTACATCAAATGGTATCAAAGCAAGGTTCTTGCTAGGAGGAGTTGAAGAGGTTATAGAGGATTTGAAGTGGTAAAAGTGTCTTAAAGGCTCTAGAGATTGGTTACAAGTGTGTGAGGAGGAATCTTGGAATTGTAGAGGGTTGTGAGCAACATTGAAATTGTGATAGGATAGGTTATTGTTTTTCCACATACGTGGGTAGAAAACAATATAGATAATATTCAAGGTTGCTGTAAAAAAATTGATAAAATGTCCCTAAGAAGGAGAGTTCCAAGAATGGAGGAGATGTTTGAACAATTTCAAACTAAAATTAGAAATAAGTTAACAACTTTAGTTGTACGTTTGAGAAGAAATCCTAAACATGAAGATGAACATGTAGATGGTGAAGAGATTATAGATAATGAATGAGAAAGATATAATGAACAACCAATAGATGAAGAAGAAGAACATTTCCTGAGATCTCTTGCTAAGATTAGTGGAGGTAATAAAATGGAGGTTTTAATTTTTTTAGGTACGTTAAACCTCAAGGAGTTAATAGATAGGAATGGTGAATTAGAAGAGTATTTTGAATTTGAAAATATTCATGACCCATAGTGGGTAAGATTGGCATAGATCAAACTTTAAGGGACATGCTAACCTTTAGTGGAGAGAGTTGTAGAGAGAAAGAGTTACAAATGGAGAAATAAGGATAACCTAGTGGAATCAAATGATTAGCAAATTAAAGGCCAAATTTATTCTTGGAGATTATGAATTGGAGTTATTTAGAAAGCTTTAGAATTTGAAATAGAAAGACATGAGTGTAAAAGATTATATAGAAGAATTTTATAAGATGGTAATCAGATCTAAACATCATGAAATGGATAGAGAGAAGGTGGCCAAGTATTTAAATGGGTTAAGATTTAATATTCAAGATGAGATGAGTATGTTGAAGATTTCTACAGCTGAAGAGGCTTACCAATATGCTTTGAAGGTAGAAGAAAATATATCTAGAAAGTAGTATAATAGTTCAAGAGGAAGAGGAAAATTCTCAACCGAGAGAGGACAAGCAAGTAGCAATAAAGGGAAACAAACTTATGAGGAAGAAGCAAGTCTCAGATGGAGCAATGAATCAATTCAAGGAGAAAGAGGAAAAGAATACCCAATTAGAGGTCGTGTGCTCAATAGTAAAGGATTTTCTAGGACATATTACAGGTGTGGAGAAGTTGGTCATAGAGATTTTGAGTGCCCACAATTGCAATATGAACATATCAAGAGAAGTGTGGCAAGAAATCACATAGCACAAGAGGTAGAAGAAATCATAGCATGACCACAAGTAGAAGAACCAGAGGAAGGAGAATCTCTTATGTTCAAGAGAGTATTAGTGAAACTAAGCAAGGGGGATGATGGACCATCTTAGAGAAGGAGTCCTTTCCAAATTGTATGCAAATCCAGAGGTAAGTGATGTAAAGTAATTATAGATGGTGGTAGCACTGATAACCTAGTTTCTGATGAGATGGTAGAAAAGTTGGTTTTGAAGAAGAGTAAACATCCAAATCCATTCAGTCCTATAGTTTTTTTCAGTTCATAAAGACAAGTAATAAGGGTAACAAACAGATTTGGGAGTAACTCAAAGGAAGTCCCTATGAAGGGAAATGCAATTGAGAGTAAAGAAAATGGTGTTAGTTTTGTGAATCACTGAATAGAGAATTGAATAAGGGCACGAAAAATAGAAGTAATTACCAGGGATGTGAGGATTCAAAAGGGAAACAACAAAAGTCATAGTTTGAAACTTGAAATTTTCTCATGGAGGACATGAAATAGATTTGTATCCTTATTGTAAAGGATATATAAGCAGTGATAATCTACAAGTTGGGGGTAAAGAGCAAGAAAGGAAGAGAGGAAAAGGAAGGGAATGTAGAGTTAGAGAAATTCAACATGGGGTGAAGAAAAGAGATCAAATGGATAAAGAAGAAGTTTGGAAAAAGAACAAGCATGGGATCACCATCCCAAACACCTTCAAATGTTCATGAGTTTTCAAATCATGGAACATTTCACTTACTCGGTGTGTTTGACGTAGGAGCATTTGGGTTCATGAAAAAATATTGTATCACCCAAACATATTTTAGGTTTCAATTCAATTTTGTTGTGTTTTGTTTCCACTTGTGTTGGTTATTAGTAGTTTGCTTTAGGAGAATTTCTTGATTCAATCAATCAAGTTTGGAGCCTATTTAGTTAAGCTTCAGAGGGTTTACAAGTTCAAGAACTTGTCATTTTGTCAAAATTGCATTCAATTAACATTTTTGGTGAAATTATAAGTTTAAGAATTTCTATGTTCAATGACAGAACCTATCACTCTTCTTTGTCAACAATTTCTGGAGTTCACAAACTCCTCTTTCCATTGATGAAACTTGCCTCTTCCTTGTTGGTAACTTCATAAATTCAAGAACTCTTCATCACTCTAAAAGATCTTATCACACCTTGTCTTTCACTAATTTTCCATGTTTACAAAATTTGTTTCTAGAGAACTAGAGGTTCATGAACTACAAATTTTGATGAAAGAACTAGACGACGACCCTTGCCTTTGCTGAAGGGTATTTCAGGACAACTTAAAACATTCTTTATGAAGTGTTTCAACATTATTCCAAGTTCAAGAACCTAGAGTTTCACCGATAAAGAGCTCACCAAGTTCATGAAAGTGTCAATTCACTGAAATGACATCGAAGAGGAAGTTTGATAGTTCTCGCAAATGCCGATATGTTGAAATACATTGTAAAAGGAGTTCCAAAGTTCATGGAGAAGTTGATTCATCGATGAAGGGGTTCAAAAGTTCACACTGGTGTTGAATTGTTGAAAGTATGTTGTTTTCAGTGATTACTCTAGTTCATGAACCATTAAAATTATCGAAATGGATCTAGTTCAAACACTTGCAAATGGGCATTTGCATGATTCCATCCTGCTTCCAGACATCTTGATTTGTGACTTTTTAGTTTTGTAACCATTGATTCTTGGAAATAGTTAAACTTCTTTGAGCCTTAAGTATAAATGGTAGCATTCTCTTTTGGTGGGGGAGGCTTTTAGGGTTGGTTTCTAGTCAAAGAAGAAGAGAAGGTTGTCATCAAAGATAGATTTCCTGATTGAGATCGTGTAGGTGGTGTACTCCTGTAATGAATGTAAACTTTTAAATTGAATAATTTTAGATTGCATTTTTGTTGTTGTGGGTAAATTGTTGTCATTGATTGCTAGAATTGGCTATCTAATAAAGACCCCCAATCTAGACTGCATCATCATAAATCCTAGTATAATATCATATAATTATGGAGGTCTCATTTATTGTGTCTCTAGTGGCCTTGATACACACTAGCATCTTTTGACTGATAGGCCATTATTATGTGAACACATCTTGTAACTGCCAAAAATTTGGCAGTCCTTGGTCTTACAAAAATTATTTTTGTTTAGTTTTTTAGTAGTCAAAATATTATTGACAACTAATCACATTTATTTAAGCTATCATCTTATATTTTTAAATAGTTAATGAGAGGGATGATAAATTGTCATATTCTATTTTTTAATAGGTAATGGGAGGGACCTACCATATTTATTTTTATAACTATGTCAAACACCTTAGCAATAATATTACATGCATGGATTATTACTCATTTATAGTCCTAAACATGCCAAACATAAAGAATTCATAGATTACCTTAGTTGTAACATACTAAACACATAAATGCTATAAATAATTTATTGATCATCTTAGCTATAACATACTAAACATGTGAATGTTATAAAGAATTCACAAATCATCTTAAATGTAAAAATGCCACTCGATATTACAATATCTTGAGTTTTAAGCATATTCAATCATACATCATGATCTTTTAAGTGACCTTAACTTGGCTTGTCCTCTACTACAAGGTTTACAGTCAAAATCAAAGCCAAAAGGTACATTTTCCTACATGGATCCAAAATACCCAAAATTAGTAAATACACTACCAAATCCGAAGTTAACATGGGAGTTGTCATTCTTATGTTTCTCACTAGCAAACTGATGTTTGAACTAGTAAAAGAAGTGGAATGTGCATAGGCTCCTTGTGGGTTGACATACACTTCTCATGCTTCATCAAGGGTGAAACCTCCCTCACCTATGACAAGTGTAGAGCAAAGATTATTGAACCTCCCTACCATGGTATTCCTTATTCTTTGTTAATCATTTTTGGATGTAAACATGCACACTTTTTGGTTTAATTATAAGGAAATAACTGTGATAAAGCATTAAATTTAAAAATAAATCTACATTTGTGTCATAGTGTTGTGACACATTACATAGTGGGGTAGGCTTGTTGAAAGTGGTCAAAATTTGATGCAAGTAGTTGATAAAATGTATGTTTGTAACTTCTTCTGCTGTCCAATATTCAAGGTAAGGATGATTTTAAATTTCATAACTAATCAAACTATGACTATTTTAACACATTTACTAGTTTAATCCATCCAAGGATATGAAATTTTTAAAATTGACATTTTTAATATTTGACTAATATTTTGATATGGGAGGTTATACAAGATCCTTAAGTAGTTGTAGATGGAGTTACATACAAAAATAAAGTGATACAAGGATGTTTTTATTGCAAAAAGATATATCACCCATGACAAACAAGAAACTTGTGTACAAGAATTTGATTGTAAACTTTTCTTTGAAGCTAGCCATTCAACAATGTTAAGAAAGAGGCAACCACAATAGAAATCACTATCTTTTTGGAGACTAGTTGTTGTTTGTGTCTAACATGAGAGCACGGAAAAAAGTTAATCCATGTGCCACAAAGGCCAATATTTCCCATAACTATTAAAACATACATTGTTGCAAAAATTCTTTGCTTTTGGGATAGGTCTCCAATCAACCTATTTGAAGAGAGGTTGAGATATCCGACATTTTCATGTCTTTGAAAACCATTGGTTTTAGACTACCCAATGGGCATATATATGTATTTTTGTGTTCATATTGTATATAGTAGAATTTGTTTTATGTCTCTATTTGTGTTGAGTAGGACTTTTTCAAATGAACTACCTTATCTTGCAATTCCTTTCAAAATTTTGATGGAGTGTGAAGAGTTTATATACATTGATAAAGAACTATATGGTGAAAATGGGGTAGGTGCAAATATTGGTGTCGACATTGCTACTTTATAGGTCTTCCCCTAAATGGAGATATATCTAGTTGATATGTGATACAAATTTTATTCAATGAACCACAAGTATTTTATGATGAGTCTCATGCATATGCAAGTTCTCATTTTAAACTAATTGGTATAATTATGAATTCATTGATAGTTTGTGTTTGGTAACTTAAGAGTGTAGTATTTATTATTTATTTCAAACAAGTTGCATCTTAATATTTCAATAAGTTCATCCTTGCCATGTGTCAAATGTTGTTCTTTATTCCTTACTGGCCTAAAGAAGTTTAAGTATAGTTTTAGACTTGACAATCATTTGTCAAACGATTTTTTTTTTTAAACATCCCGTTCCTCCCAAACACTTATTTTTCTTAAAAAATGCACTTAAATGTTGGTTGAGATAAAATATTCCCCTACATGGACATAATTTTCATTCCCACTCCTTGGTTTTGCTACATGTTTCACTCTTTGATTCTCTTGCCAATTTATATACATTTTTAAATTTGATATTCCTTTGTCAAACAGATTTATTTGAAACATCCTCTTTCCTCCCTAACATGGCTTAAATTTCAAGATGGTCCACCCTGCTTGTCAAGCAAATTTTTTATGACGCTTATCCATTCAAAGGTGCTCTTAAAATATTATGACATACCTTAATATAAGTAAAATTATATATAAACCAAATATATACATATCATCATAATCCTATATAAATTTTGACAATCTCTTCAAAATGTCTCTTTTCATGTGATACAATCTCTTAAAAAATTTAGTTGTATTTTACGGCAAAAATGTCTAAATACAGCATCAAATTTAGGTCCTACTTCCAAACACTTATTTTTCTAAAAAAATGTACTTAAATGTTTGTTAAGATGAAATATTCCCTCATATGAACATAATTTTCATTCCCACTCCTTGGTTTTGCCATAGTTTGAATTCACCCTTTGATTCGCTTTAAGATGAAAAATTCCCCCACATGAACATAATTTTCATTCCTTATTTTGCTAGAGGTTTCACTCTTTGATTCTCATATATCTTTGAAGAACAATTTTTTTGATAAGATGAATTGAAGAATGCACTCAGTCCACTTAAATTAAACTACTAAAAACAGCTAATTGTGCTACCAAATGACCCATAGGCACATATATAATGTATGGGTCAAATACGCCAGAAAATGATTTAATAAATGTACAATTCATACAGTACTTTGCCCATAAAACTATTTATATACGTATCTGCCATTTGATAACACTTATTAAATTTGGCTAAGGAATTTATGGCCAATAATTTTAGTTCAATTTTTTGGGGCAGTTTTCAGAGAAATCATAGCCGGCGGCAGTGATTTATTTGTGGGCCATGCTTTTCTTCGTAAAATACCACATTTTGGCCTGCAGTTGATTTAGCAGGTGGATTTTTAAGATTTTAAATGATTTTTTTCCAGCAGTTAAATGCAGTTGTTTCGCTAATATTAGCGGAGTGTTAAGGATTTCATCATCATGCAGCCGCTTACAGCATGGATACATACAATAGTGCTAACTGTAAAACTATATAAGTCCACCAACACCTTAAAAAAGTAAGCCCAAGGCAATTGCAAGGGAGCATGCTGTTACAAAAAGGTCTTTTGGTTAAGAGTTTTTCAAATTCCAAACAGTTTTCCAGCGTTTAGAAATTTAACTGTTTAAGGAGGTTCTTTCTGGGGAGGGATTTTCTCTATTTATTTGATTTTTTTGGGTTTCGAAATTTAGTTGTTTTAGCAGGTAGGTTGTTTCGGGAGGATTTTTCTATATTTATATGGGTTATTAAGGTTTTGGATTTTATTTGTTTTTAGTTAAAAAAAGTTTTTTTTATAATTATATGGTTTTCAGGGTTTTGAAATTTAGTTGTTTTTAGCAGTTCAGTGTTTTTGGTTGGGAGTTTTCTATATTTATATGCTTTTTAAGTTTTTTGATACTTAGTTGTTTAGCAGGTAATTTTTGGGGGAGATTTTTTCAATATTTATGCGGTTTTTTAGGGTTTTAAAATTTTATAGTTAAAAGCCAGATTGAGCCAGAATAATATGATATTGGTTTTGAAACTTGATGATTTAAGTTTTCCTGAGCTAAAGGAGTACTGGGATTGGCGATCTTTGTCAAGTTCCCCATCGGCAGGGATAAAGGTAAGTTTAGGCTGTGAGAGTTGATGTTATAAAATGGTTGGTTTGATTTGTTGGTTTCAATTGACACTGTTGAATGGTTGATTTCACTAGTTTCAGTCCTACTATTTAAGTTGAGGCTATCAGATGTTAATCTCAATTGACAGTATTGGATAGTGTATTGCACTTGTTTCAATTTGTCAGTTTCAGTTGATGCTATTTGATGGTTTTTTTGGTTAGCTTCATTCCTATTCTTTCAGTTGATTCTATTCTATTGCATGGTTCATTTGGATAGTTTCAATCCTGTTGTTTCAGTTTATATTATAGGCTGTTCATTCCACGAATTCCAATCCTATGAGGTATTGGTCCATTGGATGATTCATTTCACTAGTTTCAATCGAACTGTTTCACCCCTGAGCATCATTGGGACATGAGTGCCAAATCTCATGAGAGAATGGGTTATAGTAAACGATTACTCAGGAGAGTTAGGTTAAACATATCGACTGTTAGAAACCAGACATTCGGTTTCCACTAAATTATATTTGGCATTGAGTTTATGTTTCTTAAGATGGAAATGTAAATCTCAAATTTTCTCTCTTTGCTGGAGTCGTAGAATAAAAAATCTAATTATAATTACGCCATAGGATTTTTTCATGTCATTAGGTTTTAAATGGAAGCTTGAAGGAGCAAACAATGTGACTCTTATATAATTTGTATCTGTAACGATTTCTCAAATCTTTTCAATGTCTGTCATTTTCTTAGGGCTTTGTTTGCAATATTAATTTTTTTCCCCTGTTATGAGAGATCTCAGCAATTATAAATATTTTCTCTTTGTTCCAGCAATAGATTACAAAATCTTGTAATAATGACACTCATTTTTTCACTGCGGTTCGATCTTAAATCGTACTCATCAATTCATTAGTCTTCTCAATGTTTATTGTTTTCTGAGGGTTTTGTTTGCAACACAGATCATTATTTGCTACAGACTACAAAATCTAGATATAATAGAAACCTATTTCATTTTTTGTGATGTTAATTTATAAAGCAGAAAGCTTGAAGGAATAGCCAATGTGGTTCTTGTGCTGTGCATTGCTTGCAGGCTTTAACTCTTTTCTTTACGGGACTTACATAAATCTATTTTGTTTTCTTTACGGTATTAGAAAGCTTAATTGTAATGATCCATTTTTGTTTTCTTGTTATTTTAATTGGAGCTTGAAGTAGGACAAAATGTGGTTCATGTATCAAACTTTTGTGGTTTGCTAATGAATTTTTGCATGCAATTTGAGTTCTGTGTGATTTTGGACAATTGGTGTGCAATCTGCTAATTTGTAGTCTATAGGCAGTATTTTCTTTTTCCCAAAATAGAACTAACCGTGGATTAGCTTTTAAATGTAAGCTCGACATAAAATTTCTGGTTCTGCTATTATAATGTTATGTCTTGCTCATCAAGTCTGGAATGCAATGTGAGTCTCAGTTTCATATTGATCAATTGCTCTGTATTTTCTTTGATGTGCAGGGTATGAGCAATGTTGTGAATCAAAATGTTAATAACCAGGATTTTATTCATAGTGATAATTCTTCTGTTACCATACGGAACTCTGCAAAGTTTTCAAGCATCTCATGTTCATCTCCTTCTGAAGCTGAACAAGCAAACAAGTAGGAGCAGGAAAAAGAGTTTGAATAGAGTTTCAGCTGAATGCACTGTTTTCCCTAGAGATACCGAGTTGCAAGTCCACACCGGAAGATTTGCAATTTTAATAATAATTAAAAGTGTTATAATGACTAGAGAGGTGAATTTTGAAGCTTCTAGAGAAAGGTTGCATCTTTTTAACAGTTTCTTCTAAAATTCCCATTATTAATTCTTCAGTGGAACGAGGATGCTGCTGTAGCAATTTTAACCAAGAAAAAGAAACTGCAGGTTAATGCAATCAGAGAAGCAGAATGTTATTCCAATATAAGCTTGCCGAGTGATTCACCTGTTGGATATGATGATCTTGAAGGGGACCTTATCAGTTCTGCAATGAATGATCAAGAACTTCTGGATTTGAATTTGTGCTCTGGCGAACATGTTCCAGCAAAACAGATTATTAACTGCTTTTGTATGCCAGAGAAATTTTGAGCTACTGCTGGACAATTATATGCTTTTGATGGGTCGAGGTACAGTCCAATTAAAGAGGCTTCTCTAGTTCTTACAGGCCATAGAATTTTGTTCTGATTCAACTATCTTGAGTTTGATATTATCAGTTCTGAAATAAGTGAGCAGGAATTACAAAATTTGAACTTGCTGCCTCATGGACTTTTGCCAGAGAAATGGATTACTAGTTCTTTTTAGACAACAGAGCAATCTGAAACAATTATTGCCAGAGGAGTCCCCACCTTTTGATGGATCCAGGTTTAGTCTAATTGAAGAGGCTTCTGTTTATTTTTAAATTCTCCATTGGGAATGTCTGTGATAGTGTGGCTGATGACGAAGTAGTTACATCCAAAAACATTGATCTATTTCAAAGTTCACGGTTGGGCTACCACAGAGAATTCATCTATACAAATGTTTCAGATACAAAATTGGAATGTAAATCCAATGCTTGTGTTGCAGTTACTTCCCACACAATATTGTGATCCATGGGCGGAGGATGTAAATAGCTCTTTAGAACTCTATCTTATCACCCATAACAGCCAAATCCTTTGGAGTGCTCTCTGTTAACTCAAGGCTCAGATAATGGACAGCAACATTGTGTGGGACTTAACTGCAATTGCAGGTGTTGAGTCTGCATTCCAAGCCTGAAGCATTTCTATAGGTACATTCTCTAACATCACTCCAATATGCAAACTTTCAAATAAATCAATGTTTTCAGATGTAGTTTTAGCTTTTCATTGGCCAAATCGTCACGGACATCATGGAATGGGCTATTAAGAATAAGCAAGACCCCTTCAATTGAACTAAACTTGGAGCCATCAAAGCTATGAAATCTGAAATCCTCTAGCAGTAACTCTCTTAGAGAAATAGATAAAAGAGTATCCATCAAAACTATAAAATCCTCCAGCAATAATTCTTCCAGACTTCTCTGGTGTAGAAACGGGCGTCATAATCAATTTATATGGCAGAAGTTCATTAGGGAGTAAATTCAAATCTACCAGTTCTTGCTCACTCATTTCAGAATTGATAATAAGATCAAATTCAATATTGTCATCTATAACAGCTGAATCACTTGGCAATCTTGGATTAGAACGATTGTTTACTTTGTTGATCCCTTTGATCCGTTGCTTCATCATCTTAGCAGAAACTGATTCTGCAGCACTGTTTTTCAACCATGAAGAATTTATAGATGCATTTTTAGAGGCCATATCTTTAAATGATTTTGAATTCTTTGTTAAACAAGGGCATCTTACTTTAGAAGCTTCAGAATTCACTTCTTGAGCCAATATTGCCCTGTTCTGCTTATTTAGACTTAGCAAGCCTTATTTATGGCTTGCAACTTGGTGTACCTAATGCGAACTGAGTTATTATCCAAAAACTTCAAAAATTTTCTGCTTTGATGTTGGGACCTTGTTCCTTTGGCCCTAACTGTTACAAGGGCCCTGTTATCTGGCAAACCTAAAGCTCCTCTGTAGCCCTGATGATTTGTATTTTCTGTGTAGAGCAATATAATTGCTTGGCAAAGGACAGTTTCTATCATTTTCTATGGTAGTTATAAACTGGTTTTTCTTTTCTAATTTCCTTTCTGATTCCACTAAATAAGAATATTCACAAGTAGATATCACAGAGCTCAAACCTCCACTCCTCAAAGAGCGCAGTATTGGCACACAATGGTTTCTAATTCCCTGCAATTTACTTAAAACGGTTGAACTATCTATCAAAATTGAACCGAGCTTAAAGTTGAAATGATCATTTCATCAGCATTATCAGCTTACAACATTATAACAACATAGTGTATCAAATGTTAATTGTTTCAGGTCAATAATACTGCAATTCTAAGGCATGTTTAAGAAAAAATACTGAACACCCGCAATTTAATACACACAACATAAACATTCAATAACCGTCAAAACAGAATTTTGTTCCTTACAAGCATAGTAGATAGGCAACGATCTTGTAGAATTTGTCAGCTGTACAAAATTTAAGAGCTTTGCCGTAAAATGGTTCTATGCAAAATTGTCTGTTTCCTGCAATAATAATAATAAAACATCTACTACCTTGAGATTCCTATTTTTTTTAAAGAGTTACTAGAAATGTCTTTTTGCTGGCATCTAACAGTCTCTTAAGATTCTTTTGGGGAAGATTTTGTTTTTACCTTGTGCTTACTTTGAATATGTAATAGTCATGATATTTCTATTGAGGAAAAATTTAGGGAATGATCCAAAATATTGACAAAAGAAAAACTCTTACACAATTTTTTACAAGAAACACTCAAACATAGGGTGAATATTTACATTATACCAACCATAGTTACCAAATGTCTCTACTAATTTTTCCCGTCTTCTCCTTTTTAGCTTTTTCCCCTTCTATCTCAAAAAATTAAATAATACCTTTTGATTTTGAAAAATTTAATTCACAATTTCTATATTTCTAGCTGCTACTTATTTAGTTTATTAAAATTATAGAAAACCTCTACATATCTTATGGTAGACAAATAAAACTAAATAAATTTGCAAATGAAATCTTACCCCATGGCCCCATGCTTCTTAACTGGTCCTATGCAAAATTTAATTATGGGAATAGGATAATTTAGAATCTTTCCCTATTTAGATTGGGTTAAGTTTGATTCTAGGTAAAAATAGCTTCAATGTCTATATAAATGGGGGAACCTAGTTTTTGTATAGGTGAAGAATTTTGAAAATGTTAATTTTTCAGATTTAGGACTATTTTGTGTGTTTTATTTTGTGGAGTTATGGGCATTGTGAAAGAAATGAAATGGTTTATGTTTGAGATATGTGTCATGCATTAAGCCGGATGTTTCTTTCCTAAGGGCCATTATGTTGAATTTGGGTTCCTTAATGTATGTAAGAATGAGGTTTAGAGAAGGCATGGAATGGCCTCTCCCTTACCAACTAAATTGAAATGAAACTAAAGGGTTGTGGGACATGAGAGTTAACAAAAAAAACGTAAAATGAATGAGGTTTTTATATGTAATAAAACCGTAATAAGATAACCCACATGTTAATGGGTGTTTTGACACAATCTTCAACTTCAAATGAAATACTATCCCACCTCTCCTAAAAGGAAGCAACCTTTTGGATGAAAATCAACTACCCTAAGGTCTTGTCTATCCAAGATAACTTAGTTAGTCATTCTATGTTGTTTCATCAAGGGACCTACAAAACTAAACACATTGCTGGAACTTTCTTTCTTGGATAGGATTTTTCATAATTTGAAAGTTGGTGTTAACAATTATTAAAGTTGAATATTCTTATAATATTTTCAATTGTTTCTAATGTTGATTTATTCTAATCCTAATCTATCTATTTTGTGAAGAAAAAGCAAATGATAAGAGATAAGAGAGAAAAGGATAGAAAAACCTAAACTAGGATCTCCATTTTCATGCAAAAATGAGTAGGCAAATTTGATTTTAACCAATCCTTGCTTTGTTAGAAATGTTCACACTTAGAAATGTTCACACTGCAAAGGATAGTGCAATCTTCAAAGGGGATTTATCAATTATTGAAACAATCTCAATTAAACACTCATCAAATGTCATAGATTAACAAGACATCCAGGCAAATGATTTGTAGCACAATATTCAGATTAACCATGCATAACATTCCACAAGAAAAAAAATACTAGTGGTATGAATACACAAATCGATCAAATACTTAGTTAGCGTGCATGAATAGGAAGCCCATCTAGAGCTTGAAAACCATGTAGGAAACCTACTCTAGAAAGGAAGAGTAGTTGAATAATTTTATTCAAAATTTTCCTTAGTCTCAATAGTTTTCAAAAAATCCCATTACATATGAAAATATTGTTTATTCATAGACTTAACCACATCTTTAGTTACAACATCAATAGTCTAGATTAGACAATATCAATGTGTTACAAATAAAACAATAATTTGGATGGAGTGGGGTGACTAAGACAATATTGTAGACACGTGGCATTTGTGGAACTTCATGTTGGCTATAGGATGACACAAAAATAAAAAATAATCTAGATGGAAGCTGCTTCACTTTGGTTCTTCATCTAATGCCTCCTCAATAGTTATTTTGTTTACCTCTGCCTCCCTATGCTTTTTTTTTCCCATTAAGTAGTTATGGATCAATTGATTGAGTCCATGTTTGGTCTTTCCACATAGGAAAATCTAAAGTGATGCATGTCATATGTGTAAGAGACATCATAAAGTGTGGAATTCCCCTTTGTCACATTCTTCTCAAATTCCTTAAGAAGAGCCTTCAACTTCATTAGCTTATCAAGAGAGTTTAGGCTAAAGGTATAAGGTTGTTGGCATAGGCCTTGAGATATAACATTCTTTAGATGCACCTTCATTGTTTCCACATCATTAATCCCTTATCCTTCCTTGTAATAGTGTCTTAAGGTATCTTAAATCAATGTATGGATGCTTATTAGGACATCTTCTACCTTGGCCTTTGCTTCATTGACCTTATCTAGGTTGGACTCCAACATATCAAACTTCAATTCAATTGTTTCTACCCATATGTCCAGCTGGTTTGTCTCATCTTTCCCAAAAGCCCCCCACCTTGACTAGGACTTTAAAGCTCATCTTTGACATTATTTCTATTCTTGGCAAGATTAGGGTATATGAGTCTATCTACTCCTAGCAATCCTCCATGAGACCCTTTATCTTCTCCTTAATTTGCTTAAACTTATCATGTGAGCTCATGGATTCATCAAATACTTTTCATCCAATATCAAAGAGGTCCTCTATCCATTTTTGTATGGAAGAAGATATATTTCATTCTATCCATAATTGTAACTACTTGTAGAGTGATCACAACTAAGGATGTGATTGAACCATCTATTGTCTACAATGGACCAACCAATTGGTTGATGTAGGAAGTAAGTTCTACAACTTTCTCCTTCAATTCTTGTTTGGTATTTTCATCTTTCTCCATGCAAGAAACAATAGTGGAGACTGCTGACTACATCCCCTAACTATATACTTCTCTTGTTTGCTTCCCCAAGTTGACATTGGTTATCTAATAGTCTACTGGTTGCATATCTTTGTCATCCTTATCAACTATTAGGGTGGAAACTTATACAATCCTCACTCTAGAAGCATCCACATTGATGGAAGAGAGTGTTCTTAGCTTCTTCTTGGGTTTGGGGGTCTCTATCATGGCTAGGATGGAAAATATGTCCTTTGATATTAACTTCAATACTTGCTTCCTCTTTTGAATGTTTATTTCCATCTAGGTGGGAACTTAGGTATCAATGCCAGGAGGAAGTAGCGTTTTCTATTGGGGGTGTGAAGGAGCTTTCTCTTGTTGTTCCAAATATTTAAGTTACTTTTCTCTTTCTTCCTCATGGGAGGAATTTTCTACTTACTCCTCCTGAACCTCTTGTTCCCCACTTTCCTCCAAGGTTTTCTAGGGAGTGACTTCCTCTTCTTTCTCATCTTTTTGTTGGCTTGTTACTTCACCTTGTTTCTCCTCTAACTCTCTAACCATGTTATCAATATTGGATAAAGAAGGAGAGTTAGGAGGGAATGAATGGATGGAAATTTGGGGAGAGGGAGTTCAAGAGACTAGTTCAATTATCAGATCTTTATTAGGAGTGTAGACACCTAAAATTGACCATGTCCTCATAGCCCTTCGACATCCCCTATACATTCATCTTGCAACACATTGTCCCTTAATCCCTTTCCCAAATTAATTAAATAAATTATAAATTTATTTAATTAATCCATTCACTCTATCACCTAAATTAAATAAATAATTTATATTTATTTAATTAATCCATTATATCCCTTTTTTAATTGAATAAATCTTATTTATTTAATTAATTTAACCTTCCATCATCCCTCCTCAATAATTAATTAGATAATATTATTATTTAAATTAATTATTGAGAGTCACATGACTTGTCACAAACAATAAATGAGCTTTTCATATCCATTATTCATCTCATACTATATCTCTAAATCTTAGCCATTCACATAAGAATGCCCTAAAAGCTTTGTCCTTTTCTTAGAGTCCTCTCATCGAATACTAACCACCTATTTCAAATAGCACCTCTTAATCTTATCCATCCATTAAACCTCTTAATCCTAGCCATTCATCTTACTATCCAAGAATCTATAAATCAAGCCTAATCCAAGCCATTATCATCAAGTCTCCATATGATAAAGTTATGCTGCAAGATTGAACAATCAACATATACAAATCTATATCAGAATATCATTGGAGCAACAAGGTGCAACAAGAAGGCTATTGTGGTAATAGTGCTTATTTGTTTCTATTTCATTTCTTTAGTCTTATGCATCTTGAGTGTCTTAAGTATGGAATAGGTGCTTGTATTGTTTCCTTATTTCATTCCATATTCTGCATACATAAAGGGACATGATTTGTTGCTTGGCCTTAGCATTATCAACTAGATGAATGAATTGAATAGGTTCAATGAGAGGTGGAACAATTGTTCCAAAGTTTTAGGGTGGATAATTTGGTATGGTAGGAATTGGGGCCTAAAGATCAGGGGTTTGTATTAAAGAAATTTTCACCTCTATAGAAATGAGAATTACTTAAGGAAGGTAAAAGGTTTGTCCTGAAGTGCCTTTTGGGTTGGTAAGGAAGATGTAAGATCAACATTGGAAGGATCAAGGAGAGGTGATACTTTAGAAGACCCTCTCATCTTTTTAGTTAGTGAAACTTCATTCCCTTTCGAATCCTCTTCTTGTTCTAAAACTTTCCTCTTATATGCCTTCTTGATCTCTTTACTTGTTGCATTTCCCTTCCCTTTCGATGCTTCCTTTTCCTTATTAGAGTCCTTAGACCCTATCTTTGATGGGGTGGTTATTCTTCCTTTATTTTCTTTCCCTTTTTCTTTTTATAAGTCTCCGTATATGTTAATGTTACTCTAATGCAATCACAGTCAGAGGGTCCACTAAAGGACTATCTAGCTATTCAACCCCTGCAAATAAACATATGCTTAATAGAAACTCACAAGTAATCAACACATGATTTACCATGGGAAAACCCTCACCAATGGATTTAAACATAGCCAATAGAATTGTAGACATCTAAAAAGGTCACAACCACCTTCATCCATTATTCACACACTAAACCTTTCTGAATCTGATAATTTCCACTATTCTACCCAACACACATGTTAATTAAATATTTTATAATTATTTAATTAATATTTCCTCATATTTCTCGCATTGCCAAAAAATAATTTCTTCTATTATAGTTCAAATAATTAAATATTTTAGAAAACTATAGTTCATATACACTCCCAAGAATTAAATAAATATTCCTATTTATTTAATTCCCTATTTTGTGCACTTTTGATTGCTTTTAGTAATCATCATTATTTTCCTCCTAATCATGTGCACATAGGTTAATTAAAATTAACCAACAATTACATCTCCCCATGTTTCTAGAAGTTCACTTGTCATTCAATGTACATGCATGTATATGACAAGTGGTACTTTGGAAGCATGGGCAAATCTTCCAAAAAAGTCTATTTGTCCTATTTTCTTCTTATCCACTCCAAGTGTCACTATTCATGAAATTTTAAATTCCATGTGGCACTATCCTTCACTATTCATCTAATTTTAAATTGCATGTGTCCTCTCATGCCAAATTTAAAATTCTCACAAACTCCAAACCATATCTTTTCATAAATGAGTCCTTACATGTCATACACCTACCTCATCCTAGCCATCCATCCATTCAACCATTCAATTTCATCCACTGATCTTCCCTTGAATCTTGGAGCATCCTTCTGATCCAACCTCCTTGTGACACTTGTCCAATTCTTCTTGTTTGAGGATCCTCAAGCAATGTGAGCCCTTGATCTTCCAATTCAATCCTAGCCCTCCATCCTCACCTCCAAAAATCTATAAATTGAGCCCTCCCCATCCATTTTAAACAAGCACTTTGAATGTAATAAAATTCTGTTAAACTGAGCACAAGCATATTAGCAATTTAGCTTAAATCTATAGTAATTAGGACATATCAAGAATTAGGCATAGTCAATTAGGGTGCATTTTCATAGTAATTAGGTGCTTAGTTCTTCTAGTTTTATCTTGAGGTTGCAATGATTGTGAATTGAATGGGTTAGAGTCACTCTAGCTTGTTTAGGGTAGTTCACTTTCTTTTATATACATTTTTGGCACACTTGGTGGGGCCCCTACCACCCTAACACACCATTCTAGCTTATTGTTGCTTATTTTTGCTTATTTTTGCTTGTTAGAACAATGTCAAATTTTCACCGAGTAGCGCCCAGACAATAGATTTTAGCACCAAGGTGGTCTACTTTAGCGCCCAATTCTGCTACTCCTCTGACACCCTTTCAATGCTGATTTTTCACTGATTAGTGCCCATCGTGTCTGCTTCAGTGCCTGAGCGTAGGGAGTATAATTTGGTTATTTTATGCATTTTCCTCATCTATTTGGCTTAATGATGTTTTTGGTAGTTTAGTATAGATTCTAACAACACTTTTATAGGTTCATATCTCTCTATTTTGTAGGATTTTGCCATTTTACAAGCCCTCACTCTGCCCGAACTGATTCAATGCCTAAACAACAACTTTCAACACCTAGACCCTTTAGATTAGCACCTAGCCTTTGACATCCTTCAACCTTGTGTTTTCATCATTTTAGGGTCTAATTGTCAAATTGATTGGTTTTATGTTGGACTAATCTTGATAAAACACATTTTGCAGGTTCATATCTCTCTGTTTTGCAAGATTTTGCCATTTTGCAAGCCCTCACTTTGCCCAAACTGGTTCAACGTCTAGACAACAGATATCAACACTCTTGAGTCAAGTATACCATTTATGTTTTAGCACCTAGTTTTCTTGGATTAGAACCAATAATGTCTAGATTAGAGCCTAAACCCTCTGTTTCAGTGCCTGACTCTATTAACACCAGACCAGTTTGTTTTAGCACCCGATCCTATTGTATTCAATTTTGCTAACCTTTTGGATTTCATTTCAGATTAATCATTATCTTTGCATCATTTTTCACTTGTCCAAGACTATCAAACTACTAGTTCATTTATTTGCAGCCTTGCAAGTCAAAGTCTTGCCTTTTTATCACTAATTTAGGCATTGAATTAAAGTAGGGATAAATGAACTTGTGTGCTTTGTCTTAGGGTGTTAGAAGGTGTATGCTCTCCCCTCACACCATTTGGTGATCTTGGGGATCAAAAACCTTCTCACTCTCTTTGTTTATTGTTAATCCTAGGGTTCTTGGTGTGTATGGTCTCCTCTTGTGCTTCTTATGATCTTGGGTGATCAAAAACACCTTGGATTCTTCCCTTTAGGAGGCCTACCTTAGAATTCATCCCTAAGGGCATGACCTCAACCGCATGTTGTGGTGCGATATATAAATGTTGTGAAAATCGAAAGAGTCACTTCAAAGGAAGGACCCTCTTTTCCCTTGTAAAAACCCCATGACCCTCGGTTTGCCGAGACTTGTGTTGGTTGGAACTTGGTTGGATTATAACACCCCTATTCATGATTCATCCCCCATACCTTGCATATAGTGGGACACCCCCTAGAAGCTTGTTTATCATAGTTAAGACCTTCAGTTGTCATATCCTTTAGTGTATTACAGCCACATAGAGGAAAAGAGCTCATGCTAGTACCTTCATTGGTTGAGATAGAATACACTTTGGGCAAGACTTTTGTCTCCAAAGTAAGGGGTGTAAGGTGGTACATGACCTTGCATTCCCTACTTCTTTAGTGGAAAAAGGGAATGAGGTTGAAGTGTTGTTAAGGCAGTTTCAATCAAACCCTCTTTTCACATTAACATTCAAGGACAACAATTGAGCCGAGTCACTATAGATGGAGAGGACTCAACTATGGGTTGATGTCACTTAGGAATGATATGGAAAGATAGATTAGATTGCTAGATACATCAAACCCTAGTTCAATTAGTCTTTAAACCCTAATTATGTGATTCTAAATACAAATGGACAAAATACAACAAATAATCACACAAGAATGCACTAAATGCAGATTAGAAACATACCAAGATTTGGATTTTGAAAAGTGGAAACTTTGGGGACACTTGGGTGGGCACCCTAGTCCAACTGGCCATTTTTTCTATAGATCTGGAATTGTAAGTTGATGAAAACTGCAACCTATTTTAGAGTTTCTGATAATGATAATTAGGAGGATATAGAGGCAGGTGCCCTTGTCTAGAAAGGAATATTCTTTGCTCTTTTATTCAGATCCTGAATCTTTATCCTTTGCTCTGATCTCTTGCAACTCCTCTCCGCAAGATCCTGCACCTGTAACCTACAATTACAAGAGAGGGGTTAGGGTGTTGTGGTATTTAGGAGCTTACCTCGGTTAAGCCTCGGAATGGCATTCAAGTCTTCCAACACCATTGTTAGATAGAGTGCATGTCCTTGGTGGACAAAGGCAAAATCAAATGATGAGATAGATTGATTGAAACACAAATAGATATCACCTTGGAGGTGAAACCCTCACAGAAGAATAAAGCTCTTTCATGCCATGAGGAGATGGATTGATGAATCCAAATTTGCAACAAACAAATACAATAACAACACAAGTCTTCTCTGCAACACAATGAATGCTTTAGAGTCCCTTAGCTCAATATCACAAGTTCACATTATCCCTTTCTAGTTAAAATGAAGTCCTAAACATGTTTATATATGCATTCCTACTAACATTTGTAATTCAAAAACCTTTTAACGATCATAAGATGAGACATTTAAATTTAGGTCCCAGCAAAATAGGTCTGGACTAGGGCGTGGGCACCTAAGTCCAGAGGCCTATTTTTAGTCATGATTTAGCTTTATATTTTTAGTCATGATTTAGCTTTAGAGTGGACTCGTAAGCCCCATTTGACATGGGTTTTAGGGGAATTTACTCCAGGACAAGTTTTACACATGCATGATTAATCTAAGGGGACCTAGGAGCCAAACTTAGGAGGTAAAAGTCATAGGGGACATTTTACGACATAGCATTTAACCCCCATTTTAATGTATGTATGATCCTACGACCCATACATGCATTAAACTACAGTTGAAAACACATCAAACACACCAAGCACATGAAGCTAAGGCATACACAAAGATTGAGGAACTATTTCTAGCCCCTAGTCTCAAGTAAGCACTAGAAGACACACAAGACACAATGAAGACAGTAAGAAGCATGGAAAACACAGAGAAGACAGTAGGAAGCATGTAATACACAATGAAGACATTAGAGAAATCACACAAAACATGATGAATATATTGATATAACATTTTCATATATAAAATAAAATCCTATCTAAGGGGTGGGGGGAGCTCATCACTATGCCCTTGAAACCTCCAAAAACATGCAATACAAAACCCAAAGTGTAGGGGGAGCTCATCGCTACACACTTGATACTACACTAAGGGGAAAGCATGCCATACAAAGCCCGAGTATGGGGGGAGCTCATCGCTACACCCTTGAAACCACACAAAGGGGGAAGAGATGCCAAACAAAACTCAGGTGTTGGGGGAGCTCATCGCTACGCCCTTGAAACCACACAAGGGGGACAACACACGGAATACACTATTGCCGCATAGCATGCCATAGACATACTATACATCTAATACACAAAAAACACAGGTGATGGAAGGAGCTTATTGCTAAGTCCCACCATCTAAAACATGCTGCAGACACACCTGATGGTTGGGCTTATGTCACAACAATCGCCAAATAGCTCAAGATCTAACCCTGCCTGTGATGAGGGCTTTGTATAAAAGGATGTGCACTAGCTCAATAGATACACCATCCCGCCTTTAGCAGAAGGGTTTTTGCATAAAAGGATACACACTAGCTCAAGAGATACGTAATCCCACCTCGTGTAGAGGGCTTTCTTTCTTGCAATTTAAATAAGGATGTGTACTAGCTCAAGAGATACACCATCCCACCTTACAGAGAGGGCTTACAAACATGCTTTGTTAGTGCCAAAATGATCAGACATATACCTTTACATGTGCCCCCACCTTAAGGTGGTTGATGTCGCTTACTGATATCAAGCACATTAAAGTAGAGTGAAAACACACAAGGGAAAAAGAGCTCTCACAAAGCCCATGCCCCTAGAGGTGACATGTGTTTATGATCGCCGAATGTTCCCACAAACACATTGATAAGTTATGCTAAGATAACAAGATATATCACATTTATGAAAGCAATGCATGTATTAAATCAAATTCAAGAAACCAAGGCTACACTGACGGGTTCAGATCTGAGTATAGCCATTGGGATTATACTGCAGGTATCTCAGGACTGAGTGTAACAACAAGGTGAGATACAAAACAATCCAAAGTGCATGGAGTAGCTATATTACAAAGGTTTGTTAGAAGGGATAAGACAACATGATACATCACATAGAGTGATTCTACTAGTCAAGCGTCGGATATATATATATATATATATATATATATATATATATATATATATATATATATATATATCAACCCCATCTTCATATATGGACTAGGTCCATTTTTGCTTTCTCACTAAAGGGACACATGGTTCGTATCAGTATTTGTTTGTTTTTGTTATCCACCAACTAGGTAGAACCACTGAAGAAGGTAAACAATAAAAATGAGAGAGAAGAACAGGTACCTTAGGAACACCATGTAGGAGGATGCCCCTAAAACACCCTCTGCAATGCTATGCCCCTAAGGCATGACACACAACAATAAAATAGAGGAGAACGAATATAGAATAATGATGAAACAAACAGAAGAATGGTCACAACAGAAGTGGTCTCCCAGTATCCTTGACCTTACAAGAGTATCAAGGGTCAAGGGTCATCTCAAGAGACCTAAACAACACATAAGAAGGGTTAGAAATACTTACCTATTTACACAACTGGACTAGTAGTTGTCATTGATCAAATCATCTTCCTCCCAATCTTGAATGCAAGAGGAAAGAGGTACATAGGGTACAATTGCTTGACTTAGATCATCATCATTTATTTCTTCAACATTAAGCTCCTTCTTTTGTTTGTTCAATGTTAGTTGGTGGAATGTTTTCTTGTTGAGATATTGATTTTTGAGCTAAAGCTTGTCTTCTCTTCCTCTTTTCTCTTGCTTGCTTATTCCTTCTTGTTTTTTAGTGATGTTTACAAAAGTAATTTCATGATTTTCCATAGTGTTTGACATTTCAGAGGAGGAAGGTTGTGCTGGATTAACTATTTGTGATGAAATGTTTTGTTCCTTACAGGCATCTCTCGATCCTTGTAAGGATGACTAAGGAGGAACCTCGATAAAGACTTTGTTGTGCCTTGCACACACGCCCCATTTTGCCAAATGGAGACCCCCCCTTTTTTTTCTTTTGGCTTGGTCTCGTTTTTGATGTTCTTGCTTGGGATAAGATGAAATTCTGATGATTTGGTGATTTTCTTGTACTTGGGCACCTTGGTTTGATTGAATATCCTTTTGACTCTTGAAATTGAAGTGATTTGATGACATTTCAGTCTAAGAATCAGTCTCCTTAAGTGATTTGCACTAAAAACTACCCCGACTATAGTTTGCACTAATATCCAACTAGATATTAGCACTAGAATACTTTCATTAGACTCTACGCTAAAAGGCATGACACCAAAATTAACGCTAAAAGGTGGTGTTATCGGATGCCTCCGATAGACTTAAAAATCCTCGCTCATCCTGTCACAGCCAAATTCCCTACTTTTCTTGATCTCAGTGTGTTACAGACTATCAACTGATAGACCATTTATGTCAATGTTGGGGGGTTTAAAATTGATTGAATTTGCCCATTTCTGTGATTTGCACTTGGTTTGTCTAAGCTATTTGAGCTTTTCATCTTCATGGTGGATTTGTGACCTCTTCTATAAGTGATTTATAAGACATTCAAGTCGATTTGAAGTGTGTTTTGTTGTCATCTTGTGATCTCCTATAGTTGGGATTCTTATTTGTAGGTCGGTTTGATTTTGCTCTATTGAATTTCATTTTGATTTGCTTGCTTTATCTTTTCAAAATTTTATGGGGTTTAGATTATGTTTTCTTTGCATTTTCTTTGCTTTGAGTTCAAAGTTGGGGAATGAACATTGTTTATTGTTGCCCGTGGTATTTAATTTCAAACATACAAGTCTTAGGTTTGAATTGTGTTATGGTTTTAGTCATTTCAGTTCGGAATGGGTGAGGTTTGAAGTTAGGGCATGATTGAATAGATGCAAACCCTTAAACAATGCCTTAGTTCAAAAATAAAATTGTGCAACCCTAGAAAATTATGTACGAGGGGGATTGGTCTTATACTTAGACATTCTAGCTTTTTTGCGTTAATTTCATTGGGTGCCAGACATGTCAAACACCCTTGATTTTCCCCACTGATTCTTTGGAGTTCTTTTCTCCTACTCAGGTAAGTTTGAAGTGCTTGCACTAAAAAGACTTGTGATGGGATATATCTAGTAGGATCTAAATCTCCCACCATCCTATAGCCTCAAAATTTCCCACTAAAAAGGTTTGTTCCCTTTGATGACGATTTAGCACTAAAACCATGGTCTATTGCACATATTTGGTAGACTAAAAAATCCTTGCCACCTAGTACCTTCAAAATTCACCACTAACTCTTACAACTTATTCATACTTGTTGGCGTTTCAATTCGCACCTCTGGAATGCGATTTGGAAATGGACAGCTATGCACAGATAAACTACTCTCCTATTGGAAGGGGGAGTTCCCTTTCTTGCTGATGTTTGCTGAAAAGATAACTTGAATGAAACTTCGCCTATCTTCTTTTTTATTCTCAGATGCGAGCACAAGATTATAAAACTCTAAATGCTGCAGAAGAGGTTTTTTCCTTTTTTATAAAACTTCTACTACAACTAGCATAGACTAATGATGCTTTCAACCTCCTGAGTAAATTCAGAGCAAAGGAAGTTGAAAGTGAACGAGAAATGATTGTTAACACAAAAACTCAAGCAGTTTTCCTCCAGATTTACACCACAAGACTAAAAGTACTTTAATGATGAAAGCTGAAAATGAAAGTTGCAGAAGCTACACATCTGACGACGATAACTTAATGAATCGATATAGAATATCAGAGCAAAGTAGGCATGAGACTTCTATTCAATATCACAAAGTTAAATACAACTCCAGGACAACAATACTGTAGCAAAAGGTAGGCATACAGTAATCGATCAAATACCGGAGAATAATGAACACAAAGTGAACAAACATTTAGAATAACAATGTTTGCAGGCTAGAATAGGCACATCAAATTTGTTATCACAAAAGTCATTACAAACAATGGGCAAGGATACCCTTATTTATACTAAAATCAAAGGAGTAGGGAACCCTAAAATCTCCTTGATTAACCCTAACTTGCCAACTCGCAAGCTTTATTACTATTCTAAGACAAAGATACAATAAACAAATGCTTTAAAGCAATCTGCTTTAAAGCAAAGAAGATTCCCTCTATCACAAGGTGATTTCTTTCTAAATATAGAATGGATAGATTAGGATGAAAGCACATGCTTTAAAACAAAAAGCATCTGATTTAAAGCTGCTTTATTTTGGAATGCATCCTCATCAACATTCTAGCTTTTTGGTGATGTCATCCGTTGATATTCTGGGAAACAATATCTTCTAAAAAGTGAGTGACTGCATCTCTGCCAGGAACACTGATACTCTCTAGAACAATATTCTGATTCTCTAACATTTCTTCACCATTGGCAACCATCTGAAGAAATTCGTGAACTTCACCCGCAACCTTGTCAAATTTCATTGTCATTGCGGCAAGACGACTCATCTTGCTGGCATTGATATCATCATTAAAGTTGTTGCGAATGAGAGTCTAGAACTCTGCTTGCACTTCCCTAAGATCATACAGGGTACCATCTTCTTTCTCATTTGAACACGGGATCTGAGAGACAAAGGATTTGATGAACTTGAGGATGCCGACTACCTTTTCTTTTCATTCTGTCAACACTGAACTCATATTGTCATAAGTTTTTACTGTGAAAAGATATTGCACTTTTCAAGTAGAAACTGTCTTCTTATCTTCAGCTGAATCAATAGTATCAAGTGCAATCTTCAAGTCGGATATAATGATCTCAAACACCGGCCTATTTTCTGCCATGATCTGCTGCAACCCCTGTATGCCTTGGCATAAATCATGAGCGTTGTACTTCAACTGATAAAGCTCTGTAAGTACAACTCTCCCTTTGGTCACAAATTCTTCTACCCAACTGTCCATGTGCCTCCCATAGAGGACCAGCTTACTGAAATGCCGTTGATCGGCTGGTGATCCAAGATTTGGTGGAAGAAGCAAATCAACCTATGAAGTGCCATGGAAAAGGTTGGAAATGTATTGCCGCAACTGTTGAGCTTCAGCTTTGAGAGCTGCCTTGTCTTCTCCATCTCTTAACACCCTTTCCTTCAAGCTATCCACTGCAACCTCGAAGAGATTGACGTCTGTATGGCGAGTACTTCTGCCAAGGTTAGCTTTGACAACTGTGAAGTCATCAACCTTGACATCATTAGCACTTCTATTTTCTGGAGGTGTTGCAGTCTCAAGAATTATTTCTCCATCCGCATTCTTCTCAATGCAAATCTACTTCTTTAGCTGCTTGTTTGGTGTGTCTTGATAGACGCTTTTTAGCTCTGTTAAATCTAGTCAGTATGAGGGCTTTCTTCTCTTCCTTCCCAGAATGTTTTCAAGCTAGGATGAGCCATCCTCTCTTGGAAACTCAGTTCTCACCTCATCAGCTCCTAATGAATCAATGCTTGCATCAAAGTTGCGAACCGGTGAATCTGGCTTTGAATCTATGTGAATAGGGGAAGGGATCGGTGAAGAAGGTGGAGATACATGATCTGAAGGTAACACTTCAACATGCAGCGTTGTTTCAACAGGAGCTTCTGGTTCAACTGGTGGATGTTCCTGTTGGACATGAGTTGGAGACTCGTCTTTTTTCCTCTTTAACTTTACCATTTTTGTTCCCTCTGGGAGAACACTCATAGCTTTTACTCTTTGTTTTGGCTTGGAAGTGGAAGGTTCTGATGGTTGCACAATTGGCGGCTCTGTTACTGGAATATCATCCTTTCGCTTAGTCTTCAAGAATATCAAACTATTTTTAACCACTCGACTTGTTCTCTCCTCAATGGAAGTACTCTCTTTTATTGACCAATTAACTGGTGGCAACGGTTGTTGCTCAATTTGGTCTCTGAAATATGTGGGAAGTAGAACTTCACCACTTTCTATCAAACCTTCTATGTCTTCTGATAGGATATCAGACATTTGCTGAAGAGTGAACCTGCTGTAACTACATCCTCACACTTCATACTCATCAGCACAATTAGCCTAGAAGTCTTCAACTGTAAACTTGTGCGTACAATTCTGACCAAGATGTGATGCATAAACACCACGGGGATCATATGAAGATCTCCTATCGAAAAACTTAAGACCATATTTGGATGATTCATTACTGATTGCCTTGGCATCTGCTCCAGATCTACATCTGTAGATACTCATCCCAAGTGGAAAATTGAAGGCAGTCTTGCATCTGCTACACAAAAATGTATGCACTTCATAAGCTTGCCTCAAAAATTCCATAAATGTTATTTCATCTATAGGATATTGTGGCAACATGGCTAGCTCTCCTGAGAATCCATATACTCTGATGTAGGAAAAAGTAGGGAATTGGATAAACCAATCAGCCCATTCTGCCATTGCTATTCTAGCCTCTACAGAAAACTGTATATGCAACTCCTTGTACATGTCTCACACTTCATGCATCAAGAATGCATCATTCACTCGCCTGTAATGTCGTTCAGCTTGAGAGATCTCTAACTGCGGGAAATGTTGATACACATGCTGAGTATCTAGAGTTCCAACAACATTCAAACCTTTGAATTGACCCTGAAAAGCCATCAAATACACAAGGTATGATATCATATGGAATTCATGAGCCCTTTGCAAATCAATTATTTGTTGGTGGAGACAATCACTGATTAGTGTCGACCAGTCATAGAATTTAGTTCCGTCAACAATCTGGGACATGATGTAAAACATCTAAGGCTGAAATTTGTTTGCATCTGCTTGACCCATGATACGACTTAGCAGAGTAATCATTATTGCATGCTCCTCCTTGAATTCTCCATGTCCAACGTTCCTTGGCATAACATTATGCTTTTCTTTCAACCACCTTTGACCAATCTTTTTTCTGTATTTTTCCTTATCATTGTTCCAAACCCTTTTGCATTCTTCAAGTGAAAGAGTTAAGTTCTCTCTCCAAATAGGTATTGTAAAACACTTTTCAATGTTGTTTGGCCTCAAGCTACATAGCACACGCCCATCACCTGACTGAATTTCTCTTGTGACCGAGTTGTAATGTGTCACGCAAGCAATCACAAACTCGATACTTTGCATGGTGATAGGAAAGGATGCCGCTGCAAGCAAACCGGAGTGTCCAAGATTCCTGATAGCATTATTTCTTGCATCCTCCAAGGAGTGTAAATTTATTACTGGAAGTACTTTATGCAAGTCTGTTTCACAAGTTTTCAGGTAATCATGAACCAATGCTATTTTGTGCCTAATTTGTGTTGGAGAGTACTGCATATTGGAAGATTTGAAAATCGACTGTGAACACGCCTATGTTGGAAAAAGTATTGGACAGATGGCTGAAAATTATTTTCTAATTTTTAGAAAAAGTAGAGTGTGAGCTAAAAAAGCTGGCACATGGGTTTTGTAGATAATTCCGTTTCTAAGCAACCCAGATTGTCAAATTTTGAAAAAGCGAAGATTTTCTCAAAAAAGCAGGAAAAAAATAGTTTCCCAAAAAAAAGCACAACTCCCAATCTTCAAGAGGATGATAATCTGGATGGACCCATCTCGACGAAAATTGAAAAAGCTCTTGTCAGATTTCTGAAAAATGATCTCCTTGAAACAAGGACCCTGAAAAAGCAAGCCTTTCTTCTTCCTCAACCCGAATCTATGAAGAACACTGAAAAAACACCTGGTTTGGGTCTTCGAATCTTCATTGAAAGAAAAATAAAATCTTTCCTCTAGATGCAACCTGCAAAAGAAAATGAAATAAAGAAGCCCAAAGCTTGTCTTTATAAATCTTTTGGTCGAAAAAGTAGCTTTACTTGTGTGAGAAGAAAACTTCATCCTCATCCATGAAGAAAGCAACTTTTAAAGCATAAATCCAAGTGGATGTCTTCAAATAGGAAGAATCCCTATTTTGTAGGAGCCTATGGCTTCGTGTGCAAGATGATGAAAAATATCTTCTTTGATGATGTCATCGAATGCGCGAGTTGGAAGAAGTGTTAACAAAATTTTCTTCATTTTCGACACTTCAACATTGGTTTTGACTTAAATATGGCCTGTCTCCAACTTTGACAAGGTGGAAAAATGTCATCATGAACTGAAAAAGCTAACTGATCCTGACATTTTGGAGATTGATCAACTGAGATTCCATCCCCTGCCTCCGTTCGATGATCTGACATCATTTGACCAAGTTGGACCTCTCCGAAACTGCTAACGGGTGAAGATTGGTAACAAGGCATGTCGGAAAACACTGAAAACATGAAAATATTCTAACACTACTCAAGATGGGTGCTCGAAGCCTCCAAGGGCACCCAGTTTCCCAACACTTAGCCATTTTTTCTATTTTTTCAACTTTTTCAATTTCTTGGTTTGCGTGCGCATTCCGGAGGCACATGACCCCTATTTGGTTGTCAATTTATAACAACTAGGATGAAAATGAGTCTGATGATCTAGCAAATATGCAATCTTGATGAAAATTGAGCTGATTGTACCTTTCGTTTGCCTCAAAAAATGTGCCAAACTGATCAATACTGAACCGGAGCAGGCTGACGGAAGGAGAATCACGTTTTTCAAGAAAAACATAAAAAATAATCTAACACTGGAGAGTTTGGGCACCCCAAGCCTCCTGGGGCACCTGGTTTCTCAACACTTAGAAAAATTTTCAAAAATTTTCAATTTTGTACCTTTTCTCGATTTCTGTGCCGATAACTCCTGTTCGATCTTTGATTTCAGTTGTTTTGATGACTGTCGAGGTGGGACAGAGGGTGATTTGAGTAGTCTGAACATATCTATGATGAAATCCTGGCTTTGACTGACTTTTGACCAAGTTTGACCAAGTTTGACCAACTGGAAAGGAGTCGACGGAAGCATTTTTGACGTTTCTCAAAAAACGTGAAAAAAAACTAACACAGGAGAAGATGGGCTCCCCAAGCCTCTTGGGGCACCCAGTTTCACCAGACTTAGCCATTTTTGTGATTTTCCAACTTTTCCATTCACCTTGGATCCATCTTGCATTATTTTGTGTGCATCATCGAGTCGACGGCTGTTTGTCAGTTTTGCGTCGTTGAAACAGTGTTGGAAACTCATCGAAGAATTTTGGCACGTGAACTTTTCTGTGTTGATGACTTTTGAGCTCATGCTTCACCTTGTGAAAAAGCAAAAATGACCCAGTAGGGAAAACTTGGTCGTTTGAAGATTCTGTCTGAACCGCGCCGATCGTGAAGCAAAATCGACCAATGAGAATCAAGCGTGACACCTGATTTGGAGATTCTCTTTTTAGAAAGTTTTGTCAACATCCATATCTCAAGAAACCCATAAAACCTAACTCGACGTCTATTTTTAGAAAATTTGCTTTTTTGACTTTTTGACGAAAAATTTTCTAGACTTGTTTCAAAATGCCTTAATGAAGCAAAAAATTTGGTTGGGTACAACAATACTCGACAGTACCGCTAAAGTGTTGACTTATTGCATATGTTTAGCAGGATGGAATTCTCCCACTAATCCGATAGGGGTATATTTCTCTGCCTATCCGGAGCCCTTAAAAGCCTCATTTTTTCACATTTTGAACCCTAAATCTTATTTCAAGGATATAAATTTAGTCTGTGTTATGTCAGAAAATGTCCCCTTGGGGGCTTTTCTCTCTTAAGGTTTAGCTCCGAGGTCTTTAGAATGCATTATAAGCATATTGCATGTTAATTTTAATTCTTGATGAGAAAACCCTGAAGTTTTATGATGAATGGGACCTAGGGGGTGCTATAATGTTAAGCCCTACCTAAAATAGGGAGGGAGGACTTGGGTGCCTCTGCCCCAAATAGGGAGGGAGGACTTGGATGCCTATGCCCTAGTCCTGCCCTATTTTAGGTCAGGACCTAAATCTAAGTGTCGGTTATGTGATTGTTAATAGGTCCTATGCCAACACCTTAAGTTTGAATTACAAAATTTTAAGCAGGAATGTTTATAGTTGCATTTATAAGCATGATTAGTGATTCATTTAGAAACTAGATGGCAATTTTGATTCATGAGCTTGTGTAGAAGTGATTCAAGCCATTCATTGTGTTGCAGAGCAGTACCTTGTTGTTATTGTGTTTGTATTTGTAGATTTGGCATCCATCTCCTTACGGCATGAAGAGCATCTTCCTTCCATGAGATCTTCACTACAAGGTGATATCAATTGTGTTTTCAATCATTTATCCCTTAGATTTTGCCTCTATCCCACAGGGATACACACTCTTTATCTAACAATGCTGTTTGAAAGACTTGAATGTCTCTCCGGCGCTTGACTAAGGTAGGCCTCTAAACACCACAACCCCCAACCCACTTTTCTATGATTGTAGGTTACAGGTTGTAGAAGTTAAAGAAGTGGAGTTGCGGGAGAACAGTGTAGACTATTGGAATTGTAGATCAGAGAAAAAAACAAGGACCTGGACTAGGGTGCCTACTCATTAGTTCTCTAGATCCTGCAACAACAAAATCTCTGGAACAATAGGAATAGGTTGTAGATGAGATTCCTAGATCTTGAACAAAACTGAGGGACTAGACTAGGGCACCTGCTCATTAGTGTTAGGATTAGTCAGTAGAAGATATCAATTAAATGCAAATAAAGATTAAATAGAGGAAAGAAAATACACAGAAATAATAACAACGAGAAACAATTTTAACGTGGTTCACCCAAACTTGGGCTACATCCACCAATAGAGAGTCCAATATTATTATCCAGTAAATCAAACTGATTACAACCAACAATCCCTACAACTCAATACCACTACAAATGCTACAATACATCAATTGAAACCCTAACCCTTAGCCACTTTTATCAAGCCTTATGTCGCTTACAAAAATTAGGGTTTTTTATGTCGGCCAATGAAAAAAAAACTCCTGATGCCTTTATAAAATAATAGGTAATTTTTACTTTGGGGGTGCTATCCTTGAGCCCCTGGTTGGGGGCACTACCCCAACAGCCCCCGCTAGGGGCGTTGGCACAGACCCCCATCGTGGGCTCCGCCCTTGGGCCCCCACTGAGGGGATAAGCCCCAAGGCCCCGCATTAAATAATTTGGGGGGGAACCACACCGATAAAAGTAAGGAAAATTTAACCTTCGAGTTTGATTAGGCTCCATATAACAACAATTAGTCCCCGACTTTTTCGCACACCAAACTTCAAAATCTGGTATGCATTTGATTGTCATTTGATATCTTTGTGTGTGATCATTTTCCATAATTTGTTTGTTTATTTATGAATTTGTGAAATTAGGGTTTTGAACATAATTAAGCTTAGTTGAACAACAAAATTAATACAATTCCAAATTTCCACTGTTCCAAGTGACATGAGATCTGCAGTAGATTCTTCTACTTAGTTGAAAGTCCTTGAATGTATGTAGTGAAAGGAGGATTTAACCACACCTTACATTGAATCGAAAATCCCACTTTTTCTACATAACATTTTGGTGAACCCGTGTTTTTGGACTTTTTGGAACCCTGCTGAGTGTTGTGTGATATATTTGCATTCATTCATCTTATTACATTCAAAAAACTACAAAAAAATGAAAAATTTTGAAAAATTTAAAAAATTTTACATTATAGGGTTTGAATTTTGACATAGTTTACATTAATTTAATTGCATTTAATTAAATTTCTAATTTTTGCATCAGATCTGAAATTTATTTTTATTTAGTTCATAATTTTCATATTGCATTTGAAAATTTACAAAAAAAAATTTGAAAAATTTGAAAAAATTGACAGTTGACATAATTTGAATTAATTTTCATATAATTTCTAATTTTTAAATTAAATCTGACCTAAATTACAAAAAATCATTTTTATCATTTTCATATCGCATTTGAAAATTTACAAGAAAATTGAAATTTTTTTTGGCATTCCTGGCTTGATTTTCAAATAATTTGAATTAATTTCCATTTAATTTAATTTAATTTCTGATTTTTAAATTAGATGTTCATCTAACTTAGCCTCTCTATTGATAGGTTCTATTTTTGTAATTCAGGCTGTGATTTTTCAATTTTGAAACTTCCAAGATCTACATCACAAAAATAATTCATCTAGTTTGGATCTAGAAGTTCTATTATATTTTCATATCTTAGCTCTCTACACAACCTGACTTCCTTCCCATTTACTGGTATTGCTGTGTATGATAAGTCCAATTGGATATTTCCCCTACTATAGTAGTCCACTGTCTAGATAACAACATTCCATAGTATGGTGGAGTATCTACTACAGTTATATCAGTACTGTAAGTGGCTTTAGGACATGAGGCCATTTTCAATTCCACATCCTTCATGACTCCAACAATCAGGATGGACCTATTGTCCATTGCATAGTATTTATATATGTTGTGTCCACCCACAAGCCTAATTCTTTCATAACAGCTATTGGCATAATGTTTATTTTAGCTCCAGAGTCAATCATATAATTTCTTACCAATTTGTTATTGATCAATAGTGTTATATAGAATGGATTCACCTGGGAAGGATTCTTTGTTATGGCATCACCAAGATAAATTTCAGGTGTTTTCATGACTTCTTGTCCAAGATTGTTAATTTTTTTTATATCCCTTCTTTGTTTTTGTAATGATTTTGCTACTTATTTGGTATATTAGAAATCAATTTGAGAGCACTGTCCTTGTATTCATCTATTTTCATCATTTCCAGTAATGGTACTGATATTTTTATTTGAGACAATGATTGTGTTATGTCAAATGAAGGAGCAATGGTGATTTGCTCTGTTTTTTCTTTATTGGAGCCTTTCTCTTTAGATTACTGCTTACCGCTATCCTTCGTGTTATTTTGCTAAACCTTTGATGTTTCCTTATGTGTATTTTTCTGAGTTTCTCCTTTCTTTTGGTTATCTAAGGTACCCTTCTTATGATTTGGTTCTTTGATGAACAAGCCTCTGGGTGTTCCTTGATCTACATTTATGGTTCTATTCCTTAGATTGTAATTAGTTCTAGCATGAGCCACAACAACAATTGTAAGAGATCTTTTCTCTTCCTCAGTTGGTTTTCTTAACTGGAACTGTGGGACTATGTTGGGTATATAAGTGGTTCCTTCATCATTATCTTCTTGATCAAAGAAGATTTTTTGTTGACCCATGTTAACATTATACCTCTGGTTACTGACATCGTATTCAAACCCATCTTCTTCAAAGGATGAGTATTCTTCAGCAATTTGGTGAGGTCTCATTCCCAACATGTTTATAGTATGATCATCCTTGTCCTGATCATAAGATGCTTCATTTTATTGTAATGATTGGGCCACTACACAATATTCAGGTGAATGTGGTAGGTTGCATGCCAAACACCATGGATTATTTTATACCACATGTGTCCCATGTCTCTTTAAGGGATCAGGGGTGTCTTTACCATAATTTGGCTTTTGTTTGTTATCCACATGCCTCCCATCCTTCCAATTAGTGTTGTAGGGCATATCATGTAACCTAGGCCTTTCATTTCTATAATAGTTTGCTTACCTAGTTTGATGGTTGTTAGGACTTTGTGGAACTTTAATCTTTTCCCTTTTACCAAGTTTTTTAGTATCTCTTCTATTGTTTTTAATATTCATAGCAGCCTTTTGAGCTTTTGCAAGAGTCATAGGAGCTCTATTTTAGAGTTCATACCTAGTTTTGGGGTCAAAGGCCCATACCATCAAGAGGTTTCATTTCAAGCGAGATTTTATGGTATAGTTTTGAAAACCTCTAGTTGAAATCCACTACTGACTCATTGTAGTTCTTTTGAATGCTTGCCAATTCATGTATAGAAAAATTTGGATCAGAATGACTACCATACTGCTCTTTGAACTGATCTTTAAAATCTGCCAAGGAATTGATTGAAGGATCATGCAGATTCTTATACCAATCCCTAGAATCTTCAATTAGAGATAACATGAATAATTTCATAAGGACATCTTCATATTGTACATCATAGTTATCCACAACTGTCTCAAAGTTTCTGATGTGTTCTTCTATTGAAATGGAATTATTCCTAGAAAACTTTGGAAGTGCATTTCTCAAATCATTGTCAATGGGATCAGGACAAATTTGGTACCTAGATAAATCTAGTTGCCTGTATTTGTTTATATTCAGGGGTCCTTGCAGGTTTTGATTTGGCTAGTATTGTTGGTGGTGAGGTGCATGTTGTTGTATATTATGGTGTGGGTTCATACTTACATTTTGCTGGCAAGGTGGAACATGTTGCTGACTAGGAGGTGGATATGTATTAGACACTGTTGGTTCTAGGGCATACAACTGAGAGGGGGGGGGGTGAATCAGTTGTATAAAACTTCTTGTTCTTTCAAACACTTGATTCTTTGTTGTTAGTTAGCAACATATTAATTAATCATCCATGAAAGCATAATACATAAACACAAGAGCAGATAAGCATCAACACATTGAACACCAAGATTTTGACGTGGAAAACCCGGTTAAGGGAAAAACCACGGGGTGATTAACCCAAGAATTATTCTCTGTTAGAAGAATAAAGAAAGATGAATGGCACATGCCAATTAGGGCTCACTGCCCGAGCACACTGCTCACAAAGAGGCCCACTGCCTACAAGGAGACACACTGTCTACAAAGTGATAAAAATCACAGTCTTGAACTGGAGAATGACATCTCTACCATGTCCGGATCAGTTCCAATTAAGCCCAAAACCTCTGTTCTGCCTTTCGCACTTCTCTTCGCTATGCCACACTCATCCACACACACCACACTTTGAAATGAACTCACAGACTGTTATTTATACAAGACATCGACTTAGGATCAAACATCTAAGTCGGCAAACAATCATAAGAGTATCCGCAAGATGAATAACACATCCGGTCGGCCACCACAAGAACATTCGCAGGATGAACAACTCATCCGGTCGGCTAAACAGAGCAAGAACTTCATCCGGAAGAATAACTTCAATTCCGGGCTCTACTATCAATGCGGATCAACAACACAACCTCAACACGATCCAGAAAACTTCACAAGCCTGCCTGAATGTCCGGATACATCCGCACTTCCTTTACTTGCTGGAATCTCTTGTCTTCCTCATCCGGAACTTCAAGAACACAGTCTGTCGCCACTGTAGAAGGTACTTCCGGACCTTCAAATCATACATTATCAATGCGGACCAATGACACAACCTCAACATGATCCAAGAGCCTTCACAAGCCTGTCTGAATGACCAGGTACATCCGCATTTCCTTTACTTACTGAAATCTCTTATCCTCCTTATCCGGAACTTCAAGAACATAGTCTGTCACCACTGTCATAATGCAAGAGGTACTTCCGGACCTCCAAATCATACACAACTCGAGATGGCACATCACAAGGACATCCCAAATACTCTTTCCAATCTGTAGATTAGGATTCTACAATTCCGGACCTCACTGGACCTTTCTGTGATCCTCTGTCACCTCTAAGCACTTGCCAGAACCGGTTCCACACAGACAGCCATAACTTCTTCAGGTCTTCATGTGGACCTCTGAAAACTTGACTGAAGCATCTCAAGACTCATATCTGCAAACCCTTTAATCTGCATCCTCCGGTTCTCAACCTATCCAATATATTTGCCTTCTTCTCATCACTGTTCTTCACTGTTCCTGACTGAGGGTAATTTACTCAATATCCTCAACACACAGCTCATCCAATCCTTCTTGTCAATGTAATATGAGTATGTTGACATCAATGACAACACTGGTTCACCTCATACTTGCAACAATCTCCCCCTTTGTCATTGATGGCAACATATGATGTGAAAAACCATCAAGACAAGAACTTCTCCTTTCTGTCACAGCTCCCCCTATCAACAACAACTTTTCACATGTCTTCTCTCCCCCTTTGATCATTAACCACTTGTTTTTCACATGTCTTCTCTCCGCCTTTGACATCAATGGCAAAGGGCTCATACTTGCAATTCTAATACATCAGAATCATACCAGCTGCTCCCCCTTAGTAGCAGCTCCCCATCATCAATCCGGATCACAAGATATGACTGTGATATCCACCGGACTGATGCACATCAGTGCATCTTAGTTCATCACCGGAGGGGCCATGACCCCTAACTTCTCCCGGAGATATTCAAAAGAGTCCTTGGGAAGAGGTTTTGTAAAGATATCTGCAATCTGATCCTTGGAGGGAACATACTCCAATCTGACTTCTTCCTTGTTTACTTGTTCTCTCAAAAAGTGAAATTTGATAGATATGTGCTTAGTCTTAGAATGCAATACCGGATTCTTAGAAATATTAATTGCACTTGAATTATCACAGAAAATTGTGATAGGCTCCTCATATTCAACTTTGATGTCTCTTAGCATCTGCTTCATCCATAAGATTTGAGTGCAACTACCTGCTGCTGCAATGTATTCTGCTTCAGTTGTAGACAGAGATATTGCATCTTGTTTCTTGCTTAGCCAAGAAACCAATCTCTTCCCCAAAAAGAATGCTCCACCACTAGTGCTCTTCCGGTCATCCACATCTCCTGTCCAATCTGCATCTGTGTAAGCATGAAGAGAGAAATCCAGATCTCTAGGGTACCATAGACCATACTTAACTGTTCCTTTCAAGTACCTAAAAATTCTTTTGATTGCCATAACATGAGATTCTCTAGGATCAGCCTGGAATCTTGCCACAAGACCAACAACCTGCATTATATCTGGTCTAGTTTGAGTGAGATACAACAATCCACCAATCATTGATCTATACTTTGTCTGATCTGCCTTTGGAGAATCATCATCTTTGCTTAACTTACATCCGGTTGCCATAGGAGTGTTCATAGGATTTGAGTCTTCCATACCAAATTTCCTTAACAATTCTTTCACATATTTGGTCTGAGAAATGAAGATCCCTTCTTTTGTTTGAGTAATTTGCAGACCCAAGAAGAAATTTATTTCACCAAGCATAGACATTTCAAACTCACTTTTCATCTGATTTGCAAAAGTTTTGCACATACTATCTCTTCCTCCAAAAATGATATCATCCACAAACACTTCAACAATCAAAATGTTTTCATGATCAATTTTGAAATATAAGTTACTGTCAGCAGTACCTTTGTTGAATCCAATCTGCACAAGATGCTTATCCAACCTTTCATACCATGCTCTTGGGGCTTGCTTCAATCCATACAAAGCTTTCTTCAACTTGCAGACCATATCATCATTATCAGACAATTGAAATCCATCCAGTTGTTCAATGTAGACTTCTTCTTCCAGATCACCATTCAGGAAGGCAGACTTGACATCCATCTGATATACCTTGAAGTCTTTGAAGGCAGCAAATGCAAGAAGTAATCTGACTGCTTCAATTCTTGCCACCGGAGCAAAAGTCTCTTCAAAGTCAATTCCTTCTATTTGAGAGTAGCCTTTGCAGACCAATCTAGCTTTGTTTCTGATTACTTCACCAGCTTCATTTAGTTTGTTCCGGAAGACCCACTTGGTTCCAATTACATTCCTGTCTCTAGGTCTGGGAACAAGATCCCAAGTATGATTTTTCTCAATTTGCATCAATTCATCTTCCATTGCTTTGGTCCAGTTTTCATCATTGCAGGCTTCATTTATTGTTTTAGGTTCAATCTTTGAAATCAGACAACATTCATCCTAATTTTGAGCAACATTCCTTCTAGTTTGTACACCTTTGCTTCTGTCACCTATGATCTGATCTTCAGAGTGGTTCAGTCTTACATACCTTGGAATTTTGGGAGTAACCTGCACTGCTGCTTCTTGATCAGGCTCATTCAAACCTATCTCTTCTTCCTGATTTACCGGATCAGGCTGACTTTGTCTCACCGGAGAGGATTGAGGTCCTTGAACACTGTCTTGGTCATCTTCATCAAACTCATAAAATCTTGAAGGCTTCTCAATTCCTTCATCAACTTTCACATTGGTGCTTTCTATCATCTTCCTCAATCTCTTATTGTAACACCGGTATGCTTTGCTTTGAGTGGAGTAACCCAAGAAAATTCCTTCATCACTTCTAGCATCAAACTTTCCTAGATCTTCATCTCTTTTAATATAACACTTGCTACCAAATACTCTGAAATATTTCACAGTAGGAGTGATGCCAAACCAGAGTTCGTAGGGGGTCTTACCGGTGTTGTTTCTGATTTGAACTCGATTGAGAGTGTAGACTGCAGTGCTGATAGCTTCCTTCCAAAACATTTGAGGAACATTTGCTTCCAACATCATTGTCCTGGAAGCTTCCTGAATGGTCCGGTTCTTTCTCTCAACCACTCCATTCTGCTGTGGAGTCCTAGGAGCAGACAACTGTCTCCTTATACCCTGCTTCTCACAAAAATCAATGAACTCACCAGATGTAAATTCACCACCTCTATCAGACCTTAGATACTTTAGTTTCAATCCGGTTTGATTCTCTACCATAGCTTTGAAGATCTTGAACTTCTCAAATGCTTCTGATTTTTCTTTTAGAAAGGTAACCCACATCATCCGGGAATGATCATCAATTAACAACATGAAATATCTATCACCTTGCAGACTCTTGATTCTTGTCGGACCACAGAGATCAGTATGTACTAATTCCAACAATCCGGTAGAAGACTGATCTTTGCTTTTGAAAGAGACTCTGCTTTGTTTACCTAGCTGACATTCTTTGCACAAACTATTTGTAGGTTTCATCAATTTTGGAAGATCTCTTACGGCCTGAGTATTGCTTATCTTGATGATGTTATCAAAATTTACATGGCACATTCTTCTATGCCATAACCAACTCTGATCAATTTGAGCAAACAAACAACTTTTATTTGAACCAACCAGATGAAAGATATTACCTTTTGTCTGAGTACCGAATGCAATCTCAGTTCCGGAGCTTGTAAAGATTCTGCATTTTCCATTTTTGAACCGGAGATCATAGCCTTTGTCCACTAACTGATCAACACTAAGAAGATTGTGCTTCAATCCTTCAACATACAGTACGTTACCTGTTTTGCTCTTTCCATCGAAGGAAATAGTTCCCCTGCCTCTGATTCTGCCAGCAGAATTGTCACCAAACTTTACCATTCCTCCTTCATACCTTTCCAAATTCAAGAACTTATTCTTGTCACTAGTCATATGGTGAGAACATCCACTGTCAATAACCCAATCATCCTTTTCTTCCACTTGAGCAGCCAAAGCTTTTTCAACAACTTTGTGATTGACAGATTCAGAGAGTATTGAATCTTCTTCCTTGATGGCAATAAACACCCACTCATTTCTGGATTTGCTTCCTAGTTCTGATTCATCATCTGTTACTCCTTCATTGTCATCTTCTTCGTGAACATAATAGCAATTCTTTTGAAACCTTTGTCTGTTAGTATTAGACCTTGCAGATCTTTCCGGACATCTTGAAGCAAAATGACCAATCTTATTGCAGTTGAAACACTTAAAGGGTAGTTTTCCTTCATACTTACCGGATCCTCTTGGCAGTCTCTTTGCAATGAGGGCTTCAAGTTGAGCTGTTTCTGCTTCTTCTTCTTCCATGTCTCTTCTTGCTTGATCATACCATGACATTTTCCTTGATGAGTTTTCTCCCGGATCAAATCTCTGTTTGCCTTTCACATAGGCACTGGCTTTGAAAGCAGATTCAGTCTTGGGAGGATCATCTCCAAACTCGGTCATTTCAAATGCAGCTAGTTTGCCAGCCAGTTGTTCTCTTGTGACAGTTGTGTGGGCTCTGAATTCATCAATGGCAGCAACCTTGATTTTGTAGGCAGCAGGAAGGGATCTTAGGATTTTGCAGACAATCTCATTTTCATCTAGAGTTCCACCAGCATTTCTGATTCCACATACTAGCTCATTCACTCTTGGCATAAAGGTAGTGATGTTTTCATCATCTCTCATTTTCAATCTTTCAAATTTCCCTTTCAGACTTTGCAACCTTGCACTTTTGACAAACTCATCTCCTTCATACAGAAGTTCCAGTTTAGTCAGGATCTCATATGCAGTTGGTAGGTCAATAACATTCGAGAGATCTGAGTCATTCAATGCGCTTAGAAGAGCTTCCTTGGTCCGCAGATTGTTTTCAGCTTCTGTGATTTCATTCAGAGTTGTCGGACCACCTTGTGGAGGTACATATGGTTTTGAAACCATAGCCAAGTATGCTTTTCCCATACATTCCAAGTGACACTTCATGCGACCTTTCCAGAGAGTGAAGTTGGTTCCATCGAACTTCGGACTATCCTTCTTGTATGACGACATCCTGGATCTCCTCAAGCGGTTAAGCTCCTATCAGAGGAACCTGGCTCTGATACCAATTGTTGGTTCTAGGGCATACAACTGAGAGGGGGGGGTGAATCAGTTGTATAAAACTTCTTGTTCTTTCAAACACTTGATTCTTTGTTGTTAGTTAGCAGCATATTAATTAATCATCCATGAAAGCATAATACATAAACACAAGAGTAGATAAGCATCAACACATTGAACACCAAGATTTTGACGTGGAAAACCCGGTTAAGGGAAAAACCACGGGGTGATTAACCCAAGAATTATTCTCTGTTAGAAGAATAAAGAAAGATGAATGGCACATGCCAATTAGGGCTCACTGCCCGAGCACACTGCTCACAAAGAGGCCCACTGCCTACAAGGAGACACACTGTCTACAAAGTGATAAAAATCACAGTCTTGAACTGGAGAATGACATCTCTACCATGTCCGGATCAGTTCCAATTAAGCCCAAAACCTCTGTTCTGCCTTTCGCACTTCTCTTCGCTATGCCACACTCATCCACACACACCACACTTTGAAATGAACTCACAGACCATTATTTATACAAGACATCGACCTAGGATCAAACATCTAAGTCGGCAAACAATCATAAGAGTATCCGCAAGATGAATAACACATCCGGTTGGCCACCACAAGAACATTCGCAAGATGAACAACTCATCCGGTCAGCTAAACAGAGCAAGAACTTCATCCGGAAGAATAACTTCAATTCCGGGCTCTACTATCAATGCAGATCAACAACACAACCTCAACACGATCCAGAAAACTTCACAAGCCTACCTGAATGTCCGGATACATCCGCACTTCCTTTACTTGCTGGAATCTCTTGTCTTCCTCATCCGGAACTTCAAGAACACAGTCTGTCGCCACTGTAGAAGGTACTTCCGGACCTTCAAATCATACATTATCAATGCGGACCAATGACACAACCTCAACATGATCCAAGAGCCTTTACAAGCCTGTCTGAATGACCAGGTACGTCCGCATTTCCTTTACTTACTGAAATCTCTTATCCTCCTTATCCAGAACTTCAAGAACACAGTCTGTCACCACTGTCATAATGCAAGAGGTACTTCCGGACCTCCAAATCATACACAACTCAAGATGGCACATCACAAGGACATCCCAAATACGCTTTCCAATCCGTAGATTAGGATTGTACAATTCCGGACCTCACCGGACCTTTCTGTGATCCTCTGTCACCTCTAAGCACTTGCCGGAACCGGTTCCACACAGACAGCCATAACTTCTTCAGGTCTTCATGCGGACCTCTGAAAACTTGACTGAAGCATCTCAAGACTCATATCTGCAAACCCTTTAATCCGCATCCTCCGGTTCTCAACCTATCCAATATATTTGCCTTCTTCTCATCACTGTTCTTCACTGTTCCTGACTGAGGGTAATTTTCTCAATATCCTCAACACACAGCTCATCCAATCCTTCTTGTCAATGTAATATGAGTATGTTGACATCAATGACAACACTGGTTCACCTCATACTTGCAACAGACACATGTTGGGAAGTCAGATGAACATTATGTGTTCTTAGATTTCATGGTGGAATGTTCTATTGCACATAGCTAATCTTACTTGGATTTTGTGGTGCTTTTGAAGCATTTAAACCACTTACACTATGATGTGACCCTTGTGGATTTCTTATAAGAGCATGCCCACTTTACTTATGGGGGGGTTATATACTTTGAGCTAGTTGTTGCACATCGAGATTTTATTTGCTGCAACTCTTGCTTTATTCATTCTTCCTCTTCTTTCAATTTGGCTAGCCTAAGCTCTTCCTATAATTTCTATAAATTTTGTTGTACCTCATCAACATTTCATGTGTCCTTTTGTGGACTACCTTGAGTTTGTGTGGATGCCATTCGATCCATAGACTCATACTGATCTTCCCCACCATGCTGTAATGAAATTTCATAATCATATTCTACTTGCTTTTGTATCCTTTCTCATTCAAGATGTGCCTCAAATTCAAGCTACTTTTGAGGGTCGAGTCTATATTAGTCTAGAATATCACCAAATATGTTTTGTTTAGACTGGGCATGATATCTTTTTGAATGGAATTCTTCATGAAATTCTAATTCATGCAGAGGAGTAAAACTATTGTGTGTCAGTAGAGGTTGTTTTGATATATTTTCCTGAGTACTTTGGCTATTAGTTTGAGTGCATTCTGACTGATTTGCTATTCCATTCTTCTTAGCAAGGACCCTTGAAGGTGGGGATGATTGCTTATCATTCAATTTTTTTATCATTTCTCTTGGATCTCCTACCATCCATGTTGTAAGAGACTAAGATTTTGTTTTACAGTTGCCACCTTTCTTAGAGAGGAATGATGTTATCTCCTGGGTCTTCCATAGCAGAGTTATGATTTTAATTTCTTGACTCTATTTTGATGGTCTTCTACCAGGGTTTCTTATGTTGGTCTCTAGTAGAGTCGCTAATTCTATTAGGTCTCAAAAATGTAGGTTACAAACCTTAAGAGGATACCAAGCTCTCTTAATGCTTTTGGCTAATGAAATAGGGTTGATATGATTGAAAACCCCCTTCTCTTTAGGCTCTACTAGACCTAGGTAGGTGTACCTTGATATGATCTAGTCATGGTGGCATGTAGATGCGAGATGGATATAAGACTGAGAGTTACTCCTACTATTAAGATTTGAAATGTTAAAATACAAGCTATAAATTGATGTTTTGAAGTGAGTATGACTAGTGCCTAATTCTATTGGGTAAATGGGATCAAGAATTGTATGCTATGTGGATCTTCTTACTTGGCTTAACTCTAATTACTTGTCACTTATAAATATTTATACCTTATATAAACATGCAAGAATGTTGGTTATGAGGCTCTTCTTATTGATCCCAATGATATCTTTCCAAGTTACTATGATCAATTGAGAGGATTTTTATTTCTGTTGTGAAGGAAACCAACCAAGATGATTTATTTAAAGGGTTTTAACTCTTGGCAGAGACCAATAAACATAAACCACTTAGAAGGACTTAAATCAACTTCTCACATAAACCAATCAAGCAAATTACACAAAAGGTAGCAAATGTGCCTTGACAGATTAAATACATGTTCAATATACTTGATCAAAATAACATGAAAAGACCACTTTGGTAACATCCAAATAATGCATAGGCATTAATATTGACAAAGTAATTGAACACCAAAGATTTGAGCCACTAATTATATATTCTTCCCCATTGTATTACTTAAAATTCATAAGAGTTATCTTGCATTTTATCAATAACCGTAGATAACAGTATAATATGATTTCAATTGCTTGTATATATAAAGTTCTGTCAAGTAATGATGCTATGATGATGATACAAAATGGCCTTGGTTTCCCATATATATGGGAAGCAAACAAGCTTCAGGCCGAAGGAGGGTGTCACTTCATGACTTGCACCTCTTGGGATAACTAACAAATATTTAGAACATAATTAATAAATAGACAAAGACAACAATGTGGGAATTCACAATTGTCAGGATTTGAGTCCATTAATCAACGTGGAGAACCCGTGATCATCTCAATCTGACAAGGTTATCCTCTCCAATGATGTAGAGTCTTGATGCATATGCTTTGCCCACTGCTATTGTAAATTTCCTCCTTTCTATTTTACTGCAAAAATTCTTGAATTAGCATTGACAAAATTCCTAAGGATAAAAAAGATTCTCTATATTTTTTAGCTTCTTTCTTAACCATTGTCTTCCATTTTTTAATCAGCTGAGGATGTAGACATGGTTGTTATAATGCCTCCTGATCTTTTATGTTGCTCTAGTGATGAACAAATTAATCTTGGTAATATGATCAATATACTCTTGGGTTGCATAAGTTCCTATAGTTGATACCATTTCTTTCATAACAAACTCTTGAGAGTAAAAATCTTTTCTAATTGCTCATGTACATTTTTCATTACTATGGACTCATCATTTACTTCATTTAGAGCCATTGGTAGCAATTGGGCAAGTTCTTCCTTCCAGAAATTCTGTTCTCTTCGACTGCCCTCATCATCAAAAAAGCTAGGAAAAGATAGATCCAATAGTTGACCAAAGTCACTGAGGTCTTGTGTGAGTTCCGTGTTGAGTCTCTCATGTATGTCGATTAATTCATCATATTCTTTGAGGATCTATACAAATTAACATCCTCCTTGGACATCAATTCTTCTTTCTTTTCTAGCATTCTGACGTGCAATCTCTTATGTTCTTGATGTGCAACATATAACCCTTTGTGTATTATCCACACCTTATTAGCATTTGCAATCATTTTTTGAATTTGTTCTGGATCAATTTTGAGACCATCTTGTATTTAATAGCTTTTATCGCTGTCTCCAATTGATCATTCTTCTTTTGGAATTTCTCTACCTTAATTTTCTAACAAGTAGTTTCAGCTCTAGCCTCCACTCTTTTGTTAGATTCCAGGTAAGGTAAATAGTTGCTTGATGATGATGGCAATCTGTCCTTATAAATGCAAACTTCTTTCCTCATTTTCTTATTCTCTACCATGTATGCTATATTATTCCTTACCAATCACTCAATTTCAGCCTTTGTGAATCTAGCAACATTCACATTCAAATCAATAGTCTTCAAAGGATCTGTGTCTTCAACTCGCTGTATCAATAGGTGACCAAATGCTTCATTTGGATCATTAACGATCAAGGGCCTTTTATTAGGTGGGTACAATGTCCACATTAGCAATGTTGCCTTATCATGATCATATCCTCTTATCAGGGTCTAGGAGTCACCTACTCATTTGTTCACATCTTGTAATTATTTAGCTTGGGGGTTTAATTGGGTATTTTGTTAGGGTTAGCCAGCAGAAGATATCAATTAAATGCAAATAAAGATTAAACAAAGGAATGGAAATACACATAAATTCCTCCAAATAGAGAGTCCAATATTATTATCTAGTAAATCAAAACCGATTACAATTAGCAATCCCTGCAACTCAATACTACTGTAAAATGCTACAATACAATACCCAAACCCTAACCCTTGGCTGCTTTTTATTAAGCTTTTTGTCAGTTACAAAAATAGGGTTTTCTTATGTCGGTCAATGAAAAAATAACTCCCGGTGCTTTGGGGGGAAACCGCGCTGATAAAAGAGGGGTAAATATAACCTCTGAGTCTGATTAGGCTCCATCTAACAACAATCTCCCACTTGGAGACTAATCAGACTCCACACCATATCATCTCCCACTTGGAGACTAATCATAACACCACTAACCTTGTAGCTCCCACTAGAAATAAGCACCCTGGACTCTGCTGTTCTATTTTGGTTGTTTTCAGTCTAGAAGACCAACCGAAGTTGAAGAAGAGCTCAACTTCTCCCTTGTCACTGCCTTTGTAAACATATCTACTAGATTGTCATCTGTATGTATCTTGGCCAGCTGTAACTGTCCATCATCCAACACCGACCGAATGAATTGATACCTCAATTGTATGTGTTTGGTCTTTGAATGCAAGGCATAATTCTTTGCAAGATGTATGGCACTCTTGCTATCCATAAACAAATAACTATTAACCTATTGTGTGCCCAATTCATTCATGAAAGATTGTAGCCATATCATCTCCTTGCTTGCCTCTGTTGCAACTACATATTCTACCTCTGTGGTGGATAAAGCAACCACCTTTTGTAACCTGGAAATCCAACTCACCGTTGTTCCACCTACAATAAAGACATAAGCTATAGTACTTCGCCTGGTATTAATATCCCCTACCAAATCTGAGTCTACATAACCTGCTAAATCAGTATTAGAGCCCCCAAAACATAAGTGTTTATTAGATGTACCTCTCAAATATCTAAGAATCCATTTTACCGCATTCCAATGCTCTAATCTAGGATGACTCATATACCTGCTAACGACTCCTACAACATGTGCAATATCCGGTCTCGTGCATACCATGGCATACATTAAACTTCCTACAACTGAAGCATATGGTACCTTGGACATTTTCTCTTCCCCCTTTTATGTCTTAGGACACATCTCCTTAGTCAATTTCAAATGACTAGGCAAAGGTGTGCTGACAACTTTTGCATTCTCCATATGGAATCTCTACAACACCTTTTTAACATAAGCAGCCTAAGATAGAGTTAATTTTCTGTTCTTCCTATCTCTGCAAATTTTCATACCAAGGATTTGTTTTGCTGCCTCCAAATCCTTCATAGCCAATGACTGTGCTAATTGCTGTTTTAACTCTCTTATGTGATCCATGTTAGACCCAGCTACAAGCATGTCATCAACATATAAACATAAAATAATGTAGCTGTTATCCAACCTCTTAAAATAAACACAATGGTCAGAATTACACCTGCTGTAGCCTTGCTCAGCCATAAAACTGTCAAATTTCAAATACCATTGCTGAGGTGCTTGTTTCAGGCCATACAAACTCTTCTTCAATCTGCACACCTATTTCTCCTTACCTTTGACCTCAAATCATTGGGGCTATTCCATATATATCTCCTCCTCCAAATTACCATGGAGAAAGGCAGTTTTAACATCTAGCTGTTCCAAATGTAAATCTTCAGCAGCCACAATACTTAAAATAGTACGAATAGAATTCATCTTGACAACCAGAGAAAATATCTTATCAAAATCAATGCCCTTTTTCTATGCAAATCCTTTTACAACTAACCTGGCCTTAAATCTTTTCTTACCTCCATCTTCCTCTTTCAGTATGTAAACCCATTTATTTGGTAAAGCCTTTTTATCTGCAGGTACCTTACATAATTCCCAAGTCTGATTTTCCAGCAAGGAGTCCATTTCTTCTTTCATTGCAAGCTCCCACTGAACTTGTGTATCCACTTACATAGCTTCATCATACCCTTCTGGTTCACCAACATCTGTTAACAAAATGGAATACAAAGAGGGAGAAAACCTTTCAGGAGGTCTACTTATCCTTGTTGACCATCTAATATTCACTGGAGTTTGTGGTATTTCTGGTTGCTGTTGCAGAGCATGAGGAGCCACTGGAACATCACTATTTGGAGTATCATCCAGCACCACATAATCTTTTTATTTCTTCTCATGCTACTGCAACTGATCTTTGTACAACACCTTCTCATTGAATATAACATCCCTACTTCTCACAATTTTCTGATTTTCGAAATCCTAAAGCCTGTAACCAAATTCATCAATGCCATATCCAACGAAGGTACATTTTTTTGATTTCACATCCAGCTTGGTTCTATTTTCATAATTTATATGTGCAAATGCTTCACAGCTGAAAGTTTTTAGAAAAGAATAACTCACCTTCTTGCCTGTCCATGCTTCCTCTGGAATACCACAGCCCAAAGGAACTGAAGGACCTCTGTTAATTAAATATACAACAGTGTTGATAGTCTCTGCTCGCATGTTTAAAGGCAGTCCAACATGCAATCTCATGGTCCTTGCAAGCTCCATTATTGTCCTATTCATGTGTTCAGCCACTCCATTTTCTTGTGGCGTCCTTGGAACCATTTTCTGCCTACGAATTCCATTAAAGGAACAATAATCTTTAAATTCTTTGCTACAATACTCACCGCCATTATCAGATCTAAGACATTTTAATCTTTTACCTGTCTAATTTTCAACCAAGCTTCTCCATTTCTTAAATGTTTCAAATACATCAGATTTCTATCTAAGGAAATAAATCCAGACCTTCCTAGTTGCATCATCTATGAATGTAACATAATACCGAGAGCCACCGAGAGAAGATACCTGAGCTGGTCCCCATACATCTGTATGCACAAGCTCCAATTTTTCATTTTTCTTTTGCTTCCCATCCTTGAGAAAACTGACTCTCTTTTGTTTGCCATACACACAACTTTCACATAAATCCATATTAATACATTTCAGACCTGGTAAAACTTTCTTAGAATGAAGTACCTTCATACCTTTTTCACTCATATGCCCAAATCTGTTATGCCACAGTGTTGTCTCAGAACCTGTAGCAACTTTTCCAGTCTCTTCCTACAACCCTGCAGCAACTGTTCCTGAACCTGTTTGTTTTTTCTCTGTAACAGCTAAAGTAGAAGGAATAGTATGACCTGTACAAAGATATAAGGTGCCTACTTTCACACCTTTTGCTACTACTAAGGTACCTTTTGAAACCTTCTAATTTTTATCAGTAAATGTAATAGTGCAACCTTGTTTAGTTAGCTGCCCTGCTGAAATTAAATTCCTACTAAGCCTTGGAACATGCCTTACCTCTTGTAGTAGCCAATGATTTCCATTCTGTAACTTAATCTTGATTCTTCCCTTTCCAACAATTTGACAAGGTTCGTTATCTCCCAAATAAACCAGCCCAAAATCCCCTTGGACATAATCAAGGAGATAACTTCTATAGGGCGTAGCATGAAATGAGGCCCTTGAATCTAAAACCCATGAATCATCAACATTATCTAGGGAAAGAATCAAAGCATCATCTTTAGACTTATTGCTTACCATATTTGCTTCCTTATTGCCTTCTTGTTTGTCTCCTTCTTTGTTCTTTTGAGACCAACAATCTTTCTTCGGATGACCTGGTTTTCCATAGTACCAGTAATCCTTCTGTCCTCTGGTTTGGGATCTTTTGTCCTTTGATTTTCCTCATGACTTCCCATGACCTCCAGAACCTTTTCCTCTCTCCTTTGATCTACCATTGCTTTCTGCATTCAAAACACTGCCTGATTTGGATCCACCTAAGCTTTTCCTATGAATTTCCTCACTCAGAATAACACCAACAACATCATAAAATTTTAGGGTATTTGAACCAGAAACAGAGTTACTAACTGCCATTACCAAACTATCCCAGCTTTCAGGCAATGAACATAATATCAAGAGAGCTCTAACTTCTTCATCAAATTTTACATTTATAGAAGTCAATTGACTGATAATCATATTAAATTCATTTAAATGATCTGTCACAGATCCACCTTCAACCATTTTCAGATTAAACAAACGCTTCATAAGAAATACCTTATTTGAGGCTGAAGGTTTTTCATACAATTTAGCTAAAGCTTTCATCAGACTGTCTGTTATCTTCGCTTCCATTATATTGAATGCTACCATTGGTGCTAGGCACAACCAAATGGTTCCCAGTGCCTTTCTGTCAAGAAGATTCCAATCCTCATCAGACATTGTTGCCGGTTTCTTCGATACTCCTTCCAATGGCATCCATAAATCCTTTTGATAGAGGTAATCCTCCATCTGCATGTTCCATAACTGATAGTTCTGCCCATTGAATTTATCGACCTTCAATTTTCCCTCGTCCGCCATTGCTCCCACTCAACCGTAGGACTTTTCTGTAGACGATAATCAAAACACAACCTCACTCTGATACCACTTGTTAGGGTTAGCTGGCAGAAGATATCAATTAAATGCAAATAAAGATTAAACAGATGAATGGAAATACCCAGAAATAATAACAGCGAGAGACAAGTTTTAACGTGGTTCACCCAAACTCGGGCTACATCCACCAAACAGAGAGTCCAATATTATTATCGAGTAAATCAAAACTGATTACATTCAGCAATCCTTGCAACTCAATACCGTTGCAAAATGCTACAATACAATACCCAAACCCTAACCCTTGGCTACTTTTTATTAAGCTTTTTGTCAGTTACAAGAATAGGGTTTTCTTATGTCGGTCAATGAAAAAATAACTCCTGGTGCTTTGGGGGGGAAACCACGTCGATAAAAGAGGGGTAAATATAACCTCCAAGTCTGATTAGGCTCCATATAACAACACATTTATCCTAGACCTCTATCCAGAACTCAGGCATTGGTCCATTAAATCCTGGTTCAAGTACCTCTCTTCTATTTTTTACCTCTTTTTAGGGTTTTCAGTTATGTTTTCCATGATAGAAGAGAAGCTATATCTCTGTGTTTATACTTCAACGAGTCTATGTATACTCTGCAAATTGAAGCTTGATCTTGGGGTACTTACTTGAATGAGCTTCTTCTGGTTATTGAATTGTTGCCCTTAGCCACTCGCTACCTTGATTTTCCTTGATTGCTTAATGATTTCAAAAATCCTCTTGGAGATTGATTTTACTTCAATCGGCTTTGGTTTATTGATGGCACCTTGTGGAAAATTTCATATCAGCACAAGAGTAATTAATTCATTTGAATGTGAGCCATTTGATCTGTGCCAAATAGTCTTGTCAATAGCTTATTGGGATGACCCTTTTGTTCCTATCAATATCTTTCTCTTTTCCTGATGTTCTTTTATTCCTTTTATTCCCTTTGAGATTTTAGAATGACCCTAGATATCATCACACTAATATCATGACTTCCTCCTAAAACCCCTTTTATGAATAGTCTCTTCAATATTTGTTTGCCTCTTCAATATCTCTTTACTTATTATATTGTTTTCGCCTTTTCAGGGGACTAGGGATGGACTCAATCGGACATCCCAGAGTCTCTTCGAAATACTCTCAATGTTTTTCTTTATTCATAAATGTCATCAGCTTATCAGTAGGACTGGAAATCACATTACTCTGATATTCAGGAGTCATCTCACAATATTTTAGTTACTCTTTATAAGCACTATCGCTTTATCAATGGGACACATTTAGGTGTCACACCGATATACATCTATCTCTTTGATATGCTTTTGGTATTTTTGAAATATTGAAGAGACTCTAAAGTGACTCATTTTGATAACTCTCAGTTTGTTCGATCTTTCAGTCCTTTAATTTTTTGATGTTAGCTCGATATGCCGATGAGTTGTATGTTTATATCCCTCTTTGTCTTTCAGATTATCAAAGAGACTCTAAACTAAGTCTCCCCGATATGGTGGCTTCTCACTGATATTCTCCATATCACTTCTCGAAGGGCTAGGGTAAGTCTTGGTGATACAATAGTGTTTTTCCAATATGGATCTTGCTTTTAGGGTGAAGACGACAAGACATGAATTTATTAGGGTTAAGATGACTTTGGGTTGAATGGATATATTATTTTGAGCGGGGGAGTATTTTAGTGCATAATATTATGGCAAGAAATGGATTTTTTGTAAAAACTTTAGGCTCAAAATTTTGTTCCAACATGACCTACAAATCCTCTTCATACACTCCTCTTTCTAGTTTATGCTTCTTGTTAGTGCAAGAAATCAAACACTGACGCCAATATCCCTTACACAGTCTAGTTACACAGTCTTGACATAGAACATTAAAAAACACACTTGCATTACTTTATATCCCTTGAAACTTGAACATGTCATTCTTGTACCTTTGATTTACATAATCCCCAAACTACCAATCATATCAACACTTTGACAACTTTCACCTATCCATGAACTTCAAAAGATAAGGTACAACTATGTATAGATGTTACTGATCCATCCTCATGTTTATGTATTTCATCATCATGTATTTCACATCACTACTCCTCTAATCACCACTCCTTTGACATCAATGAAAACATATGCAACAATCTCCCCCTTTTTAATTTATGGTAACGTTATCATGATATTCAAATTCTCTCCCCCTTTGACATCAAGGGAAAAGGGCCACTGATCTTCCTTTATACTGACAAAACATACAAGTTCCCCCAATTTGTATTATCCCTTACATACATTTTCTATCTCTTCATCTTCTTGCTCCCCTTGAGGTAGTCACTGTCAATCTAGGGATGATAAAAGAATCTTGAATTTCTCCCCCTGTATAGATGCAACATCTGTGCATCTAACTATGATAAGGAGAGGGAGGGGAAACAACCCTAACTTCTGCCTGAGATACTCAAATGTGTCCTTAGAGTGTTTTTCTGAAGATGTTTGCAACCTAATCCTTTGTAGGTACATATTCCAATTTTACTTCTTGATTTGCAAACTTTTCTATTAGGAAGTGATATTTAATGGATATGTGCTTGGTTCTAGAGTGCATTACCCAATTCTTTGAAATATTGATGGCACTTGTATTATCACATAAGATGGGAATGGGTTCATCATATATTACCTTGATATCCTTCAATGTTTGCTTCATCCATAACACTTGAGTGCAATTTGATACTATAGCTATGTACTGTACTTTTGATGTTGATAAGGAAACTGAATCCTATTTTTTACTGAACCATGAAACCAATTTGTCACCTAAAAAGAAAGCTCCAGCACTGGTACTTCTCCTATCATCAATGTTGCCTACCCAATCTACATCAATATATGCTATCAAAGAGAAGTCATTATCTTTTTGATACCATAGTCCATAATCCAGAGTGCTCTTCAAATATATGAAGATTCTTTTGACTTCCTTCACATGTGTTTCTTTTGGATCAACTTGAAGGCTTGCAACCATACAAACAACTTGCATAATGTTAGGCCTTGATGTTTTTAGGTACAATAGGCCCCCAATCATAGACCTATACAGAGTCTGATCAGCCTGTGGTGACTTACTAGTTTGTAGTTTTCCATACCAAACTTTTCAACATCTCCTTGACATACTTTGCTTGTGAAATAAAGATACCTTCATCTAATTGAGTGATTTGAAGTCCAAGAAATAATGAAAGTTCACCTATCATAGACATTTCAAATTCCTTTTGCATCTCTTCTACAAACTTCTTACACATTTCATCATTACCACCAAAGATAATATCATCAACATATACTACTACTATTAAAATGTGCTCATTCTATTTTGATATATAGATTACTATCTACTATACCTTTCTTGAAGCCTTGCTAGAGTAAATACTTATCCAACCTTACATACGAAACCCTAGGGGCTTGCTTAGGACCATATAGTGTCTTCCTTAGTTTGCACACCAAATTCTGATCTTCTAATAGTTGAAATCCCTCAGGTTGCTCAATGTAGACTTCTTCTAAATCACCATTCAAGAAGGCTTCAACTTGACATCCATTTGATAAACCTTGAAGTCTTTGTGGGCTACAAATACAAGAAACATTTTGATTGCTTCTAACCTTGCTATAGGAGCAAAGGTTTCCACAAAATCTATACCTTCTACATGTGTATAACCCTTGCAGACCAGTCTTGCTTTGTTTCTAAAAAAATGTCCCTCTTCATTTAGTTTATTTCTGAACACCCATTTTGTGCCTATCGTATTTTTGTCTGTAGGTCTTGGTACCAATTTCCAAGTCTAGTTTTTCTCTATCTGATTGATTTCTTCTTCCATAGCCTTGATCCATCCTTCATCCTTGTTGGCATTAGTAAAAGTTTTAGGTTCCATCTTAGACAGTAAAAAGAAGTTTACCTATTCATTTTCCCTTGCAAATCTTCTTCTGGTCTATACTCCATTCTTGTCTCCAATTATTTGATCTTCAAAGTGGTTCTTCTGAACATACTTAGTAGGATTCTTGGTAGCCTTCTCTTGTGTTTCTTTATTTTCTTCAACTTCTTCCTCTTCTTCTATGCAAATAGATCCATCTGGACAATAGTCTTCTTGATCATATGTATGTGAATTTAGATCTTCATCAACCCTTACATTTACACTTTCAACAACCTTTTGCAGTCTATTGTTGAAGAACTCGTATTCCTTTCTTCTAGATGAATAGCCAAGGAAGATACCTTCATCTACTCTTGAGTCAAATTTTACTAGGTTATCATCATCTCTCCTGATATAGCATTTACTTCCAAACATCTTGAGATGTTTGACTAAAGCAAGTCCGCCTTTCCACAGCTCATAAGGAGTCTTGGTGTTGTTTACCCTTAGCTATCCTCTATTAAGAATGTAGACTGCTGTGTGGACTATCTCTTTCCAATATCTGTCAGGAAGATTTGCATCATTAATCATAGTTATTGGCATCTCCTGCACTGTCCTATTCTTTCTTTCAACAACTCAATTTTGTTGAGGGGTTCTTATAGCAGATAGGTGCCTCCTTATTCCATGTTCTTCACAATATTCCTCAAACTCATTTGATGTATATTCACCTCCTCTATTAGACCTTAAGCACTTGATTCTAGAATTCATTTCATTTTCAACCATAGTCTTTAAAATCTTAAATCTACTGAAAGCTTCTAATTTTTATTTCAAGAAAGTGGGTATGTGCAGGATCATCATGGGCTAAACAATGGCAATAGGAAAAAAATCACGTTTTTACTTAGCCAAATTCGCGACTTGGCAAAGTTTGACTTTGAAACAGATATCTGTTTTGGTTTGGATACCAAACCAAAATGGATATCTGTTTTCTTTTTCTCTATTGTTTTCATTGTTTTTTATTTTATTATTTTAGCATTTTTAGGATTTTACTATTTAGGCATTTTAGCTATAAAATACAATCTAAATTTTAGAAAGACTGTATCATATGAAAGGGACAACCTTGTCATCTTTTGGAATGCATGATTTCTTTTAATTCCATCCATTTTGGCATTATTTATTCTTGTGATTGAGAGTTCTCTCCACCCTTGATTGAACCATTACTTCCCCTAACTAATTCTCCCATCCTCTTGACTCTCAATCAATTCTTTAGTCCACTCCCAACCAACCCTACCATTCATGTTGCTTCTTCTACTATTAATACATCTCTCGCCATCATTTTTAGGGGAGACTATCCATTTCTTCCATTTATGTCAAATTCTTGTTAATATCTCTTATTCCATTTTCCATTGATCCCAACACATCATGGATAGTGAGTCACCTCAAAAGAGTTAAGCCATATTTTCATTACAACCCCCACAATAATTATTATACTTTTACAGTCCTAACTTTCTGAGCCTTTTCCATTTCAATTTTAAGGATTTGAAGGTTCTTACACTCTCCATAAAATCTCCAAGTTCTCAAGGCATCCTTATTCTTCCCATTGTCATCAAGAGGATGTTCTAATTTCTACAAAGGAGGATACCAAAATGTTGGATCCTTGAGGACAAAAGCTAGCACAGGTGCCATAAAAAGATTCCTTCAAGCTTCGCATGTTCTTTACATTATTTTAAAAAGATTTCAGTAGTAATTAGAAAACTTAAATTTGCCTAAGAAAAGTAACAATTTGTTGCCTCTTGTTGCCTCTTCTTGGTTATTTTAAAAAGCAACAAGGTGAAGTGACACATCCTTATGACCAGCATCAAGAAGAACAACAGGAAGTGTATTTGGATCTTGGAAAAGATCAGGAAACAAAGGAACATCTAGTTGATGAGAATAAAGAGCAAGATAAAGAACAACCGGATGACTGAGATAAAGAGCTCGATGTGGAACATTATATGACATAGAACCAACAAGATGAACATCAAGTTGAACAATGAAAAAGTGGTATTAGTTGCACCTATATAGAGAAGTGGTTTAGAGGTTGGTTAGGGGAATTATTTAGGGTTTAGAGGTTTAGGGTTGCTCGGGTTTAGGGGTTTAGGGCTTACAGTTTAAAGAGAGATAGAGAGAGGGGACTAAAAGAGTTTGGGAGAGATAGAGGAGACAGAGGGGAGAGATAGGGAGATAGAGAGTGAGAGGCATGTCCAAAGACATAGAGAGAGAGAGAGATTGAGAGGTAGAGGGATGTTAGAGATAGGGAGATAGAGGTTTAGGGTTGCTTGGGTTTAGGGGCATTATTTAGGGTTTAGGGTTTAGGGTCTTGAGGTTAGGGGTTAAGGTTTAGAGGTCTAGGGTTTAGGGTTTAGAGAGAGATAAAGGACCAATAGGGAGATATACAAGAGTCCGAGGGGAGAGATAGGGAGATAAAGAGTGAGGGACATGGCAAGAGACATAGCGAGAGAGATTGAGAGGTAGAGGGACAAAGGTGATAGGGAGATAGGGGAGAGATAGGGAGATAGTGGTTTATGGTTACTTGGGTTTAGGGTTTAGGGGTTTGGGGTTTAGGGTTTCTTAGGTTTAGGGGTTAGGGTTTAGGGGCATTATAATTTAGGGTTTAGGATTAATTGTTTAGGGTTTAGGGGTTAGGTTTAGAGGTTTAGGGTTTTGGATTTAGGGTTTATAGAGAGAGAGGAATGATAGGGAGATATAGAGCAGTCTGAGGGGAGAGATAGGGAGAAAAAGAGTGAGGGACATGGCCAGAGACATAGGGAGAGAGATTGAGAGGTAGGGGACAAAGGTGGTATGGAAATAGGGGAGAGATAGGGAGATAGTGGTTTAGGGTTACTTGGGTTTAGGGTTTAGGGGTTAAGGGTTTCTCAGGTTTAGGGGTTAGGGGTTAGGGTTTAGAGGCATTATTTAGGGTTTAGGATTTAAATTGTTTAGGGGTTAGGGGTTACATTTAGAGGTTTGGGGCTTTGGATTTAGGGTTTATAGAGAGAGAGGAATGATAGGGAGATAGAGAGAGGAGATCAAGGAGAGAGATAAGGAGATAGAGAGTGAGGCACATGGCCAGGGACATAGGGAGAGAGATCAAGAGAGGTAGAGGGATGATAGAGATAGGGAGATAGGGAGATATAGGTTTAGAGTTGATTGGATTTAGGGTGTACCTGGGTTTAGGGTTTCTTAGTTTTGTAGATAGCTAGATAGAAAGAGAGAGGAGACAGATAGGGAGAGATGGAGATGACAAAGGGGAGAGATAAGGAGATAGAGAGTGAGCGAGATGTCCAGAGAAATAGGGAGAAGGATTGAGAGGTAGAGCTCGATGATAGAGATAGGGAGATAAGGGAGAGATAGGAGATAGGGTTTAGGGTTGCTCGCGTTTAGGGTTTAGGGTTTAGGGGTTCAGGGTTAAGGTTTAGGGGCATTATTTAGGGTTTAGGGTTTATGGTTTAGGGGTTAAGGTTTAGAGGTTTAGGGTTTAGTGTTTAGAGAGAGAAGATAATTAGGGAGATATAGAGTGAGGGACATGGCCAAAGCATAGGGAGAGAGATTGAGAGGTAGAGGAATGATAGTGATGGGGAGATAGTGAGATAGGGAGATAGAGAGATAGAGGTTTAGGGTTTCTTGGGTTTAGTGTTTAGGATTTAGGGGTTTATGGTTTCTCAAGTTTAGGGTTTAGGGGTTAGGAAATAAGGGTTAGGGGTTAGGTTTAATCATGTGTTAATACAGGTTGTGGAGTGAGAAATGGGTGGTATGGGAGATCGGAAGACTAGTTTAAAGTTGGGCCGATGGATATATGTCACAACGAAAGGTTCAAAGGCTCGTCAAAAGTGGAGTGATCGGAGCATCAGTATAAGAATTTTTGAGTTGGCCGATAGTGTTTATCTTGCCAATAGGAAGAATGTATATGATTTGATGTTATTTGGGACTTTGAGAAGGTTTCTTAAAGCTGATTAAGCTTTAATCTATTTAAACTATGGGTTTTGATGGGTATTTCACCGTGTTTTGAGAGCTTCCACTGTGTGCTTTGCATCAGACCAATAGGGAGATATAGAGGAGTCCGAGGGGAGAGATAGGGAGATAAAGAGTGAGGGACATGGCAAGAGACATAGAGAGAGAGATTGAGAGGTAGAGGGACAAAGGTGATAGGGAGATAGGGAGATAGTGGTTTAGGGTTACTTGGGTTTAGGGGTTTGGGGTTTATGGTTTAGGGGATTAGGGTTTCTCAGGTTTAGGGGTTAGGGGTTAGGGTTTAGGGGCATTAATTAGGGTTTAGGATTTAAATTGTTTAGGGGTTAGGTTTAGAGGTTTAGTGTTTTGGATTTAGGGTTTATAGAGTGAGAGGAATGATAGGGAGATAGAGAGAGGAGACCGAGGAGAGAGATAAGGAGCTAGAGAGTGAGGCACATGGCCAGGGACATAGGGAGAGAGATCAAGAGAGGTAGAGGGATGATAGAGATAGGGAGATAGGGGAGAGATAGGGAGATATAGGTTTAGAGTTGATTAGATTTAGGGTGTACCTGGGTTTACGGTTTCTCAGTTTTGGAGATAGCTAGATAGAAAGAGAGAGGAGACAGATAGGGAGAGATAGAGGTGACAAAGGGGAGAGATAAGGAGATAGAGAGTGAGTGAGAGAGATTGAGAGGTAGAGGGATAGAGGTGATAGGGAGATAGGGGAGAGATAGGGAGATAGTGGTTTATGGTTACTTGGGTTTAGGGTTTAGGGGTTTGGGGTTTAGGGTTTCTCAGGTTTAGGGGTTAGGGGTTAGGGTTTAGGGGCATTATAATTTAGGGTTTAGGATTTATTGTTTAGGGGTTAGGGGTTAGGTTTAGAGGTTCAGGGTTTTGGATTTAGGGTTTATAGAGAGAGATGAATGATAGGGAGATATAGAGGAGTCTGAGGGGAGGGATAGGGAGATAGAGAGTGAGGGACATGGCTAGATACATAGGGAGAGAGATTGAGAGGTAGAGGGACACAGGTGGTAGGGAGTTAGGGGAGAGATAGGCAGATAGTGGTTTAGGGTTACTTGGGTTTAGGGTTTAGGGGCTTGGGGTTTAAGGTTTAGGGGTTTAGGGTTTCTCAGGTTTAGGGGTCAGGGGTTAGGGTTTAGGGGCATTATTTAGGGTTTAGGATTTAAATTGTTTAGGGGTTAGGGGTTAGGTTTAGAGGTTTAGGGTTTTGGATTTAGGGTTTATAGAGAGAGGAATTATAGGGAGATAGAGAGAGGAGATGGAGGAGAGAGATAAGGAGATAGAGAGTGAGGCACATGGCTAGGGACATAGGGAGAGAGATCAAGAGAGGTAGAGGGATGATAGAGATAGAGAGATAGGGGAGAGATAGGGAGATATAGGTTTAGAGTTGATTGGATTTAGGGTGTACCTGGGTTTAGGGTTTCTCAGTTTTGGAGATAGCTAGATAGAAAGAGAGAGGAGATAGATAGGGAGAGATAGAGGTGACAAAGGGGAGAGATAAGGAGATAGAGAGTGAGTGAGAGAGATTGAGAGGTAGAGGGACAAAGGTGATAGGGAGATAGGGGAGAGATAGGGAGATAGTGGTTTATGGTTACTTGGGTTTAGGGTTTAGGGGTTTGGGGTTTAGGGTTTCTCAGGTTTAGGGGTTAGGGGTTAGGGTTTAGGGGCATTATAATTTAGGGTTTAGGATTTCTTATTTAGGGGTTAGGGGTTAGGTTTAGAGGTTTAGGGTTTTGGATTTAGGGTTTAGATAGAAAGAGAGAGGAGACAGATAGGGAGAGATAGAGGTGACAAAGGGGAGAGATAGGGAGATAGAGAGTGAGCGATATGTCTAGAGAAATAGGGAGAAGGATTGAGAGGTATAAGGATGATAGAGATAGGGAGATAAGGGAGAGATAGGAGATAGAGTTTAGGGTTGCTCATGTTTAGGGTTTAGGGGTTAAGGTTTAGAGGTTTAGGGTTTAGTGTTTAGAGAGAGAGGACCAATAGGGAGATATAGAGTGAGGGACATGGCTAAAGCATAGGGAGAGAGATTGAGAGGTAGAGGAATGATAGTGATGGGGAGATAGTGAGATAAGGAGATAGAGCTCGATAGAGGTTTAGGGTTTCTTGGGTTTAGTGTTTAGGATTTAGGGATTTATGGTTTCTCAAGTTTAGGGTTAGGAGTTAGGAAATAGGGGTTAGGGGTTAGGGGTTAGGTTTAATCATGCATCCTAGTCATTCCCCTATCATTCCTATATATCCTATCTCTCCCCTCTATCTTTCCCTCTCCCTTATCGACGAAGCAAATGGAAACAAGAAAACTAGGACTCCCTTTCTCAGGTTTAGGGTTTAGGGCTTAGGGGAATTATTTAGGGTTTATGGTTTAGGGGTTAGGGTTTAGTATTTGGAAGAATTATTTAGGGTTACTTGGGTTTAGGGTTTAGGGGCATTATTTAGGGTTTACAGTTGCATGTCAAAAGTAGTCTCTCTCTCTCTCTAAATCCGTAAACCCTAAATAATGGCCCTAATCCCTAACCCCTAACCCGCATCTACCTCTCTCCTGTATCTACCTCTCTCCTATATCTATTCAAAAGTGCCTTTAAAATACTATGAGATTCCTTAGTATAAGTAAATCATATAAAAATCAAATATATATATCATCATAATCCTATATAAATTTTGATAGTATTTTATAGCTAAAATGCCTAAATATCATCATAATCCTTTATAAATTTTCTTGTATTTTATAGCTAAAATGCCTAAATACTTAAAATATATGCAATGCTAAAATAATAAAATAAAAAAAATGAAATACAATAAGGAAAAGGAAAACGGATATCCATTTTGGAGATCATAAAAAGCAAAAAAGACTGCATTTTTGCAAACCCGCGGCTTGCAAAAACGCAGTCTCATCTTCAAAAAAATGCATATTAGTGCTGAGGAACGGATATCTGATCCAAAGAGGTAAGATTTCATGCATTTTTTTGGTTTGTTTTGTATTTTCAAGCAATTTTTTTGGTTTTTATGCTAAGTGGGTATGTTTTATAATTTAATTAGGTAAAATGGATGCACAAAATGAAAACCCAAACCCTCTACCACCAAACCCTCCCCCTCCAATAGTAGAAGAGAATATTCAAAGAAATATTGATCATATAAGCAGGATCATAGAAATGTATTGCCGCCACCCTCGATTGTCTATAATGACATCGAATTTAGAGGGAATCATTAATCATATTCAAACCTTGTCCACCCAACACGAATCATTTCGGCAATGGCGAGAAGCCAAGAAGGCTGAATATGCTGACGGTTTGTCATATGAGGAAGTCAAAGATTTAGAGATTACAAAAACTATGTTGGCCCAACACTTTGTCAATCCTAAAACTGGATTGCATGTTGATGTCCGTAAGCCCAAATTTTCAATCAAATGGTGTATTCATGAGGGCATTAGTCAAAACTTTTGGGATCGTTGGTGGATGGTTTTTGATAAACCACCCAACAACAATTTAGATGTGCCTTTGTATTTCCTCCATAAACTCTATGCAGAGTTCGTCATGGGTCAACATGTTAATTATTTTGATTTTAGAGAGTTTCAAGGAGTGGGCAGAGGAATGCCTCAAGATAGACCTGGGGCAATTAGACAAGTACAAGGTCCCTATATTCCCCCTCTTGCTATCCCTTCTCCACCCCCAATGCAGCACCCAGATGTTGTTGCAAGTGCAACACAATAGGGCCTTAGTGCCATACACTCTTTGACCGAGCATTTGATTATATAGACATCTCAGTTTGCACAAGCACATGATGAAGGTGATGATATTGGATCACCTGGTACCACTAGACCGTCGTCGTCCAGACATATATGTGTGCCCCATCATTGCATTTCTTGCAATCATTTATGCTTGGGTCCTATTATGGAGAGTAGTGAGCCACCGTTGAACACATCAGAGTATGATCTCCATTCACAAGATGAGGTAATGGGGTCCAGAACTCAAGCTGAGGGGTTAGGGACAAGAGTAGAAGCTACCGGATCAGTAAACATTAGAGAAGGAGAAATGCATGAGCAATCTTTTGTGCAGGTAAAATTTAAAGTTAAATTTTATGGTCTATTCCATTTGAATATTTAAACAACTTTATTAGTACTAATGTATCTAAGTGGGATAACAGTTGATGACAGAGGAGGAGTTGACAGAAGTTCATCATGCAACTTTGTCTACCATCCAATTTGGCTTGGACTTGCCGGTATAATTTGTTGTACACATTAACTTTTTTTTTATGCATTTATTTCTTTGTGAGTAATTATATATTAATTTATATCTTGATGTTAATTTTATTTTATAGCCAATCAAAAATGTGAATGATGTGGCATCTTTGCCAATAGTCTTTTCTCGAACTCTTGATCGACCCAAGGGACTATCATTTGTAGAACGACTTTCTCAATGCCAACAAAGGGTGGAGGTAATTTGATTGAATTGTACTTTAATTGATAATTTAGAAAACTTAAATATTTGATTATAGTCATTTAGAGTCTTACATTCTTGTCCTTTTTAATTGATGCAGGAGGCCTCGATGGTGGTATGTGCTTGTTTTCTAGTGGATAAATTTTTGTGTAGTGCATTTCCTATTTTAAATGTATGCATTTCCTATTTTGTTTAATAATTATATATTAATTTATTTCAATGTTACTTTGCTTTTATGTAGTCTATTGAGAATGTGAGTGATGTGCCACCTTTGCCATCATGCTTCACTAGGACACCTGATCATCTTAAGAGAAAATCATTTGCAGAACGATTGTTCGAACAACAACATAGAGTCGAGGTAATTGAATTGAATTTTTCTAAATAATTGATAGTTTATCTAGTGGTCTTATAGTTGATTATAGTGATTTAGATGTATGTTAATAAATGAAAGTTCTTAATTGTAGTAGATAAGAATCTATTTACTAACTTTAACTTGTGTTTTGACTTGTTAATGCAGGAAACTTCACCTCCATCAATTACTAGACATTTTGGTACAAAGAGGACACTTTTTCAGGATCCATCACAGATTGTGGATCCATCACAGATTGAGGGTCAAGTGGACTTGTAGTATTTGATGTAGCTATTTGGCATGTAGATTGTATATAGATTTTGAGACATGGCATATGCCACATTTTGTAAAAAATATTTTGAGTTGGCATATTTGCCAAATTTTTGTATATGTCTACCATTATGGACTAGATTTTAATGTATATACACCTTGATATACAATATAATTTAAATTCCTTATGTGCAAGTCATGATACGTCCCATGATGCCATACATTATGATGATAGTTCTTTAGTCCATTGATGATATGTTTAGCATTGAGAATGGTTTTAGATCAAGAGAATGGTTTTAGATCAATAGAATCAATATGAAAAAATTCTTTATATATGCCCTAATCAAATAAGGTCATGATAAACCAATTCATCATGTATTTAGTCTTCATCTTGTCAAATTTTGTGAATATGTCAAAGTTGTCATATGAAAAATGTAAAAAAAATGCAAAAGTATGGAAGATGAATAGTCAAGTACTCAAGAGTCAGTTGGAGACTATTGGTTTCTCTCAAATCATGTATAAATATGCATAAACCTTCATGGAAAAGGCATTGCAGATGTGTTGAAAACATTTTGAAGATGAATTGAAGACATGTTTGAATGAAATTAATGTCAAGAAACTCTATGTCAAGGACACTGGGGGCACATTACAAACATAAAAAACTTACATCTTGGGGGGAGGTGCCAATAAGGCCAATAAGGATACTATTTAAGTTGGGTGTGTGTGTGTATGAAAATCCCATTTATGGATGAGAAGCTCTCTATTTACTATTATTTACACATCAGAGTATGACTATCCTAAAACAACATCGTGTATATGCTCATAAACGCCATCAAACTCTGAGAATAAACTCGTCATTAGATAAGGAGTGGAAGGATAAAGTCACATTCCCAAAAACCTCTTAAAATCACATGTCTCCTCTTATGAAAACTAGGGTCTTTGCCGATACATTGTTCTGTAAGAGCAAAGTCACTTAAGATCCTAAGAGCAAAAACCTTGCCAGTGCCATATTTTTTGTTCTGCTCATTGTGGGGTCGAACGGACTACCCCAACGAGTCGGGGTGGGGGGGTAAATGCTAGGGGAGGTCTTGTTTCATGTGCCAAGTGTCCCAGTCATTCCTGGCAAGAGGCTACGGGCAAAGTCCCTTAAGATCCCTCAGACCAAAAAATTGCCAAACTTTGACCAGGTAGTTCTCAAAATTTGTGATAGTTGGGAATGCTCTGTTTGGACCTACAGGTGCACGTGACATCCTTCCACAATAAGCTCTCTCAATTTTGGTCAACTCCATTCTGTTTGACCGTGCCGAAATCAAACGCATTGGCGCAAAATGCTTCAATTTGATGTAGTGGAAAGGTGCTAGGTGCGACATTTTTCATTCCATAGCTCGTGTAGTCAAACGGACTGCACCAACGTATCAGGGTGGGGGGTAAATGCTAGGGGAGGTCTTGTTTCGTGTGCCAAGCGTCCCAGTCATTCTGGGCAAGAGGCTACCGGCAAAGTCCCTTAAGATCCTTGAGACCAAAAAACTGCCAAACTTTGACCGGGCAGTTCTCAGAATTTGTGATAGTTGGGACTGCTCTGTTTGGACCTACATGTCCACGTGACATCCTTGCACAATAACCTCTCTCATTTTTGGTCAACTCCATTCCGTTTGACTGTGCTGAAATCAAACGCATTGGCGCAAAATGCTTCAATTTGATGCAGTGGAAAGGTGCTAGGTGTGACATTTTTCATTCCATAGCTCGTGGGGTCGAACGGACTCTGCCAACGCATCGGGGTGGGCAGGTAAATGCTAGGGGAGGTCTTGTTTCGTGCGCCAAGCGTCCCAGTCATTCCGGGCAAGAGGCTACTGGCAAAGTCCCTTAAGATCCCTGAGACCAAAAAACTGCCAAACTTTGACCGGGCAGTTCTCAGAATTCGTGGCAGTTGGGAATGCTCTGTTTGGACATACAGGTGCACATGACATCCTTCCACAATAACCTCTCTCTTTTTTGGTCAACTCCATTCCATTTGACCGTGCCGAAATCAAATGCATTGGCACAAAATGCTTCAATTTGATGCAGTAGAAAGGTGCTAGGTGTGACATTTTTCATTCCATAGCTCGTGGGGTCGAACAGACTCTGCCAACGCGTCGGGGTGGGTGGGTAAATGCTAGGGGAGGTCTCGTTTCATGCGCCAAGCGTCCCAGTCATTCCGGGCAAGAGGCTACCGGCAAAGTCCCTTAAGATCCCTGAGACCAAAAAACTGCCAAACTTTTCATGACAGTTGGGAATGCTCTGTTTGGACCTACAGGTGCATGTGGCATCCTTCCACAATAACCTCTCTCCTTTTTAGTCAACTCCATTCTGTTTGACCATTGTGAAATCAAACGCATTGGCGCAAAATGCTTCAATTTGATGCAGTGGAAAGGTGCTAGGTGCGACATTTTTCATTCCATAGCTCATGCGGTCGAACGAACTATGCCAACGCATCGGGGTGGGCGAGTAAATGCTAGTGGAGGTCTCATTTCATGTGCCAAGCATCCCAGTCATTTCGGGCAAGAGGCTACCGACAAAGTCCTTTAAGATCCCTGAGACCAAAAAACTACCAAACTTTGACCGGGTAGTTCTCTGAATTTGTGAAAGTTGGGAATGTTCTATTTGGACCTACAGGTGCACGTGACATCCTTCCACAATAACCTCTCTCATTTTTGGTCAACTCCATTCCGTTTGACCGTGTTGAAATCAAACGTATTGGCGCAAAATGTTTCAATTTGATGCAGTGAAAAGGTGCTAGGTGCGACATTTTTCATTCCATAGGTCATGGGGTCGAACGGACTATGCCAACGCGTCAGAGTGGGTGGGTAAATGCTAGTGGAGGTCTTTTTTCGTGCGCCAAGCGTCCCAGTCGTTCCGAGCTGTAAGCTACCGGCAAAGTCAAAAGTTGCTAGGATTGAAATTTTGCATTCCATAGGTCCTGGGGCCGAACGGTTTGTGCCAACACGTCGGGGTGGGCGAGTAAATGCTAGGGGAGGTCTCGTTTTGTGTGCAAAGCATCCCAGTCCTTCCGAGCTGTAAGCTACCGGCAAAGTCACTTTACCAGTAGCTTACAGCTCGGAAGGACTGGGATGCTTTGCACACAAAATGAGACCTCCCCTAGCATTTACTCACCCACCCCGATGTGTTGGCGCAAACTGTTCGGCCCCAGGACCTATGGAATGCAAAATTTCAATCCTAGCAACTTTTGACTTTGCCGGTAGCTTATAGCTCGAAACGATTGGGACGCTTGGCGCATGAAACAAGACCTCCACTAGCATTTACCCACCCACCACGATGCATTGGCGCAAACCGTTCAGCCCCAGGACCTGTGGAATGCAAAATTTCAATCCTAACAACTTTTGACTTTGCCAGTAGCTTACAGCTCGGAACGACTGGGATGCTTTGCACACAAAACGAGACCTCCCCTAGCATTTACTCGCCCACCCCGACGTGTTGGTGCAAACCGTTCAGCCCTAGGACCTGTAGAATGCAAAATTTCAATCCTAGCAACTTTTGACTTTGCTGGTAGCTTACAGCTTGAAACGACTGGGACGCTTGGTGCACGAAACAAGACCTCCACTAGCATTTACCCGCCCACCCCGATGTGTTGGCGCAAACCGTTCGGCCCCAGGACCTGTGGAATGCAAAATTTCAATCCTAGCAACTTTTGACTTTGACGGTAGCTTACAGCTCGGAACAACTAGGATGCTTTGCACGCAAAACAAGACCTCCCCTAGCATTTACTTGCCCACCCCGACGTGTTGGTGCAAACCGTTCGGCCCCAGGACCTATGGAATGCAAAATTTCAATCTTAGCAACTTTTGACTTTGTCGGTAGGTTACAGCGCGGAACGACTGGGACGCTTGGCGCATGAAACGAGACCTCCACTAGCATTTACCCACCCACCCCGACGTGTTGGCGCAGTCCGTTCGACCCCATGAGCTATGGAATGAAAAATGTCACACCTAGCACCTTTCCACTGCATCAAATTGAAGCATTTTGCACCAATGCGTTTGATTTCAACACGGTCAAATGGAATGGAGTTGACCAAAAACGAGAGAGGTTATTGTGGAAGGATGTCATGTGCACCTGTAGGTCTAAACAGAACATTCCCAACTTTCACGAATTCTGAGAACTGCCCGGTCAAAGTTTGATAATTTTTTGGTCTCAGGGGTCTTAAAGGACTTTGCCGGTAGCCTCTTGCCCGGAATGATTGGGATGCTTGGCGCACGAAATGAGACCTCCACTAGCATTTAACCGCCCACCCCGACGCATTGGCGCAGTCTGTTTGACCACACGAGCTATGGAATGAAAAATGTCGCACCTAGCACCTTTCCATTGCATCAAATTGAAGCATTTTGCACCAATGCGTTTGATTTCAACACGGTCAAATGGAATGGAGTTGACCAAAAATGAGAGAGGTTATTGTGGAAGGATGTCACGTGCACCTGTAGGTCCAAACAGAACATTCCCAACTTTCACAAATTCTAAGAACTGCTCGGTCAAAGTTTGGTAGTTTTTTGGTCTTAGGGATCTTAAAGGACTTTGCCAGTAGCCTCTTGCTTGGAATGACTGGGACGCTTGGCGTACGAAACGAGACCTCCACTAGCATTTACTCACCCACCCCGACGCGTTGGCGTAGTCTGTTTGACCGCACGAGCTATGGAATGAAAAATGTCGCACCTAGCACCTTTCCACTGCATCAAATTGAAGCATTTTGCACCAATGCGTTTGATTTCACAACGGTCAAATGGAATGGAGTTGACCAAAAATGAGAGAGGTTATTGTGGAAGGATGCCACATGCACCTGTAGGTCCAAACAGAGCATTCCCAACTGTCATGAATTCTAAGAACTACCCGGTCAAAGTTTGGCAGTTTTTTGGTCTGAGGGATCTTAAGGGACTTTGCCGGTAGCCTCTTGCCCGGAATGACTGGGACGCTTGGCGCATGAAACGAGACCTCCCCTAGCATTTACCCACCCACCCCGACACGTTGGCAGAGTCTGTTCGACCCCACGAGCTATGGAATGAAAAATGTTGCACCTAGCACCTTTCCACTACATCAAATTGAAACATTTTGTGCCAATGCGTTTGATTTCGGCACGGTCAAACAGAATGGAGTTGACCAAAAATGAGAGAGGTTATTGTGGAAGGATGTCACGTGCACCTATAGGTCCAAACAGAGCATTCCCATCTGCCATGAATTCCAAGAACTGCCTAGTCAAAGTTTGGCAGTTTTTTGGTCTCAGGGATCTTAAGGGACTTTGCCGGTAGCCTCTTGCCTAGAATGACTGGGATGCTTGGCACACGAAACAAGACCTCCCCTAGCATTTACCCCCCCACCCCGATGCGTTGGCGCAGTTCGTTCGACCCCACGATGAGCAGAACAAAAAATATTGTTCCAGTTGACACATTCTCAATCATTGACATGGATGATATCTCAGTACTATTCCTTTAGGCACAATATGAGCTTCCAATAGAAGGCGCAATTGTGAGGTTAAGATGATGAAAAGTGTGCCTCATTCATAGTCATGTTTTACTTGTCTTCAATGATGATTCCTTGATTCAACTTAATCCTTTGATAATACATTTTAACCTCCTTGTGAAAGCGCACTTTCAAGGTTGCTTGAGCAAGAGCTAGCGCCTCAACATCAAGGCGCACTTTTGGTGTTCTAGAAACATGAACTAGCACCTCAAATATTAAGGTACTCATTCTAGGTTGTTTATTCAATAATTGGCACTAGTCACATATGGTGTAGAGAGGTAGATGTGCGCCCAAGTCATCATTTGATGCCTTCAATAACTATAAACTCCTTTGATGATGCATTTTATCCTTCCTATTCACTATCTAGCCTTAGGCGCATATTTTAGGTTGATCAATCATAATCTAGTGCCCTAAGTACCAAGGCGCACTTTTAGATTAGTTTGATAAAGGATTAGCGTCTTCATTTCTAGGCGGAAGTTTGGAGTTGAAATACATCAAAATAACAAGTTTCTTCATCACTTCAAACATATTTAACACTTTGAAGATCTCCAATGCATGATTGAATATCAAGAAACCAATGTATCATTTCATGAAGGTCTTAAGTGTTGTAAATATGCATCTTCTTATTTAATCATGTGTTGTAAATGAAGGAATGCAATGATTGCAATGTGTGCACAAAACGGAATTTTTGATAAAGATTGAAAGGAAATGTTAAGAAAATGCAATTGGCAGGTGTAAATCCAAAGTGTGGAAGCATAGACAAGGCATGTGAATAGTTTGGCATGACACCTCAAAGAGATGCTATCTCATGGAATGCAATGATTGCAAGATATGCACAAAATGGATTTTTTGAAAAGGCTTTAGAAACTTTGAAGCAAATACAATTGGAATGTTTAAAACCAAATTCCATAACCTGTGCAAGCATTCTCCCTACTTGTACCAAATTAGGATCTTATATATACATATATGCACATAATGTCATGAAAATAATGTATAGTGTATATATCAAGCCATATAGGCATGTACAAATAAAACCATATGGGTATATACAATGATATACATCGATAACATACAAAAGTATGTTTACAAAGCCAAATACACATATGTAACAAAATGTCCCAAAATCAAATCTCCTATGGATTGCTATCAAATAATCTATGGCTCTTGCTAGGCCATGAAGATGGTGAACCAGTCAATGACTCATCTTCCATCGCTCATCGACTAGGCCTCCTCGATAGAGATTTTTGAATTTCCACCTATTAATACAATCAAACAACGTGCACATTAATATAGAATTTAATATTCAAAATATATAACATGACATAAGTAATCAATCACTTACCACCAATTGGTGATCCCTTTTGATCATTTGTTGTCTCTCTTCTTCTATACAGCTGGATGGGTAGGGGAGGTGACGTCCTGTGAGAAGCATGAACAAGTAGATTTAAAAGTAAACATGAATATCATAAATATGTACATTAAATGCTGTGCTTATTGTAGGATTGTTCTAGTACTATTTTAGGACTGTTGTAGTTAAAACTATCCTAGTAGACATGTATAGGACTGTTATAGGACTGTCATCTCATGGAATACAATGATGGCAAGATTACTATCAAGATTAGTATGAAGATTAATTATGACTATTATAGGACTTTTATAAGAATGCAAAGTAAGGAAGCATAGGCAAGGCACATGAACTATTTGGTGGAATACCTCAAAGAAATGAGAATTTTGTCAGATGTTGTACTTGCAATTGCCATGTGACACATGTATGTAATATGTGAAAGCATAGACAAGGCATATGAACTATTTGGAAAAAGACATCAAATACATGTCACCTCATGGAATGCCTCATGTAGAAAAATGTACAAATGTGCAGTATTAAGAAATACAAATGAGAACTAAAAATCATACCTCGAGTATAGTCAAAATAACCTACAATGCCATACAAAATAATTTATGATGCCATGCAAAATAATCTACGATGCCATCTAAAATAACTTTATTCGTTGTCCTGTATAGTCAAAAGCATGCATTATAGTTATTAAAGTAACAAGATTTTTAATAAAACAATTCTAAAAAATAGAAAAAACAAGAACAAGTTAAGATAAAAAATGTCATACCTGTCCATCTGGAAGTTTAAATGCTAGTCAAGCGTACCTGAGGGGTCATCTCTTACCTTCAAAGTATCCAATATTGCTTCATGATCAGCATTACTAATTGTCCATAGTTCTTTTGATTTTGGTCTTCCACGATGCTTTAGTAACTTGACATTTGTTGCTACAACTAGGTGAGAATACATCAATATGGTTTTATTCTTCTCAAAGTCTTCAAAGGCCGGGATGCCATTCTTTTTAGCCATATATGTTCGTAACTAAGTCCCAGCAATAACAACTGATCCTGTAGGATATGTGAACCCATCATCATCTGTCATAAGTTGTGTTAGCTTTTGTTTTCCCTGTACACATCGTGCCAACCAATAGTCTGACCTCTCTTCATTTCCATGCGGTGCAACAACTGCATAAACATGACCTGGCTGTACAAGGTCTGAAAAATGTTCATAGTCAAATGAGCTCTCCATGCCATTGACAGAAGATGATTGACCTTCATATAAAGGGACTAAATATTGTGGAATCCATGCATCTACCCACTCACTTGACTCACAATTGTTCCAATTACATTTAATACAACTCTGACAAAAACAAGCTAATTCTCGTGTCCAAATAGTCCATGTACTTGCATTTGAGCTTTGAAATGAATACATCTTGATGATTCACTGATTCTCTGACATTCCAATTTCTCTATCGCTATCCCATCATCAACCAACCAAAAGAACCTGTGCACTTCAGAATCAAGAGCCACTCCTCGTGACAATGCATAGTTACACCATTTAACAATGGAATCTGCATCACTGAATGTAGCACCACCTCTAATCTTTAGTTGTTCTTTAAAAAGAGCTCTCTTCACGCATGCACCTGCTCCATCATGTTCACCTTTTCCGTGCCTGGCTTAAAATTTTTTTTAAATATGAGGTATACCTTTCTCTACATGCATTTTGCTCAACCAATAGAAATTACGAGAATTCTTGAATTGACCAGTGCAATTATCTGACCAAATGAGATGTTGATCTATTCTAATATCTTTTTCTTGCAAGAACCCATAAAATTGTTGAAAACAATATTGCACAAAATCTGCTGAATGAGATCGATCATCACTCATGTAAAAATGGTATTCTCTGACAATCTTCTTGTTCTCTTCTGTACTCTCGGGGGCATGTTTATATGTGATGTGAACAAAAATAGCAATCTGAATAGAATTGTAGTATTGGGATTGAACTTCATTTTGGGGTTGCAATGTATAGTTTTCTGCAAAATCAACTACATAGACAATAGTTCCAATCGGGAAAGAGTCTTTACACATCCTGAACTGTTGATCTAACCATCGAGACCTGTGGCTATGTCTGACATACTTGTAGAAAAGATTTTCTTAAAATCATCAATAAAATCAGCAATACTTACCTCTCTTACAATCAACTCACATCTAGAACCTTCACCTCCACTTTTCAAATTGTATTTCACTGTCTCATATCTCTTTTTCTCAACCATTCTCTTTTCAAAATCATGCTCGTTGCCCTCATGAAAACATGATACAAACTTTGATAACCCACCACATTGTAAACACTTTTCATTTAAACAATCATTCTTGTAGAACATGCAACCATCATCTCTAATACATAGAAATAAATCCAATAAGTCCCTAGACGACTTTGGTAGTTGAATTGCACCACACTCCTGTAACATTTCATTACTGTGCAAAGTAGAACAAATATTGCATAATAATTCATAGTACATAGAAAATTCTACATGGTATTTGCAACAACATGTATTACGAACTTTAAGAGGAACACAATAAAATGGCTTAAGAGATTCAAATGCTCTTTGTGAGATTGTCATACTTGGGTGAGTTTCACAATATTGTTTGTATAATGTTGTTTGGCTACATTCCAAGTAATGTTTAGGATGTGGTGTGCGGTCTTTATCACCAATTCTTAACTTTACAACATCTTTTGCATTCGGTGATACCCTAGAGTCAGTGTGCCAAAATCCTTCAATTTCTTCCTTTGTGCTATCAATTAGCTTCTTGTCAACTCGTGGAAGCCTACCACTGAAAGCCCAAGTATCATTGGCAACAGGACTATCTAGCCTTGATCTTAATGCTAGTGCTTTTGACAATGTTTTACAATTCAATCTTAAGTCAACACAAGTTTACCTCATTAATCGAGTATTTCTTAATTGTTTGCTTACTATTGAGGTTGTTATTACTCTACGGGCAGCTCTTTTATCTTTCTCCTTGCTAGTCTTTCCAATAGAATTGAGTGCATTGAAAAGGCTTCTTACAATAATTTTATTCTGATCTGACACTTTGTTTAACCGAATCTTTAATTTCTTAAGTAAAGGCCTCATTTTGTACATCTTTAATAATTGCACAAAAAGTTGGCATTGTTCAGTTAATATTTTCTTCTCAAAGTATTCATTGAAGAGTTTTGTAGCCCACAACCGAACCGTTCGTGATGACCTCTTGCCTTCAAGTTTTTCCATTATGTTCTCATCAATTTCAAGTAACCATTTTGGGGTTTTTGGGTGTTTTCCAATTTCATCACGGTTATTCTCTTCTTGACAAATGTCCTCTCTTCTTATGAAATTTGGAGATACATTGATTGTTCTTGTTTCATCCATGTTTTGAACCTCATCAATTTTATCAACAAATGGATTATGGAGTGCAATTTCAATATCATGATGTTCATATCCACTTTCTTCAAGTGCACGTCTTCGTTTTTCTTCTTTTTCTTTGTCCATGGTATTGCTATTATGAATAGGTGTTTCATAACATTTTTCAATATTTTCATTTGCAATATCATGGTGAATTTCATTCTTATCTAACATTTCATTATAATCAAAATTAACATCTTCAATTTGCATGTCATTAGATGGTAAAGAAGAAGATTCACCTTGATGAGCATCTGCCAAACCCACCCTTCCAATCCTCTTCCTTTCCCTATCTTTTTTCCTAATTGCTTCAATTTCCTCCAATGTAACTTTCCTCCTCCTTTTTGCTTTACGACGACTGTTGCTCCCCATTAGGGGAACAAAAATATCACCCTTATGATTGTAACAAGAAAATTGTGTCTCCAAAAGTGCATAAAAATATTCCTTTCACTGTCATAGCCAGAAAGCACGAGTATTTCGATAGCAGAGGGTCTCTGGATGCGGAAGTCGGGCCCAGAAATATTCCTTTTGTCTTTTTTTTGCCTTTCCAAAATGGATATCCATTTTGGAAAACCCAATTCTTTGCAACGGACACTTGCAACATCCATATGCCTACTACAAAATAGATATCCGGTTTATTATGTACATTTGGATTCTATACTAGGGATTCATTGTATTATTCAATAAACTTGTGAATTGCCATCTAATTTCAATGTTTACACACTAATCCACCTAGGTATCAACTTAATAAAGCTCTGGATATAAGCCATTATTTGATTTTAGGCTATCATCAAATGAGGAGCTTCTAAAGGCAAACATGTTGTCCCAAAAGAAGACTCAATGTTATTCGTAAAGACATTAGATTGTTAAAATACAAATTCGAGGTTAGATATTCCTTGGGCTATTTTAGTATAGAGAAGCAAAATTGCAATATATGACTATCCTAGGAATTAGAATGGTTGATCATAGGATATTCATGGCATTTTGATATTAATGGATGGATTGATGGATGTTTAGGGAGTTTAAGTTTAAATGTAATGTATGAGAATTCTCATTTATGAAGGATCTAATATGTCTTATGTCTTATTTGCAGGCCATTCAAGAAAGAAATTAAAAGATACCAAGGACTATCATAACACCTATTATAATTAGGTGCATCAAAGGATTGTCATCCAGGACCTTACCAATATGGGAAGTTATCAAAACCATGTCATGTTTAAAATTAAAGGCTTTATCACCTCTTTGTCCCTATAGGCCAATTAGAACAATAGGTCACATTTTATTCATATACCAGGGTTGAGAATAAACACTAAGCATTTGTAGTTATGGCAAGTGTAAATGGAAATAGATCACAACTTTAGACAATCTATCCTCTCCTAGATTGCACTGACTGAGTGGAAATTACAAATTCCGTATTAATGTCCTTTATATACTGAAGGTATGGGTGAGAAAGGTAAACTTTGTATGTTGTAGACAAGTGATGCAGAGCAACACAACAAAAGCTTACAAACAAGGTGTAAAATACCCATTAACCCACCAATTGCTCAAATAGCTTTTAAAATATCCTTCCCAAGGTCCAAACGAGACCGAAATACACTCTTTCTTTACAATCGGCAAGACATTTCTAATGTCTCATCAAATTATGCTTCATATGTTCTTCCTTTCTCTATTGTCGGCCAGACTTATCATTATCGGTAACCTTCAAATTTGTTAGCCCAATGTGGGACCTCTCGCCGATGTGTAGAATCCATCGCCCAGGCTTATGTTGTCGGTGTGACTCCTCCGTTGTTCTCCGATATGTATAAGAGGATGGATCAAAGTAATTAGCATGCTCCCTTCAAAGTAAAGACATGAGAATAGAGCACTTGTGAGATGGTTATTGTAAAGGGACAAATCAATTAGAGACATGCAGTTTCCTAGAGAATTTGGAATGCTTCCGCTCAGGCGATTGTAGGACAAACAAAGATGTTCTAACTTCCCCAGACCACCAAATTCTGCAAGTATACTCCCCTTCAAGTTGTTGTGTGAAATTCTTTTCGAGTGAAGTTGTGAGTAATTGGCAAGAGATTTGGGAATAGAACCCTCTAGTCCATTTCTTCTTAAGTCAAGTATCTTTAATGCTTTCAACTGCTCAAACCAAGGTGGAATCCTTCCCTTGAAAGAACTAAAAGAGAGATTTAAAGTGCATAACAAGGAGAGACCTCCTTCGGATGGAAAAAGGGTACCTTTTAATTCCAATTAAGGGAGAATTATGGCCACCACTCTATTGGTATGTTTCTTGTACCAAACACTGGTCCAGAAGCACACATTTTCTGAATTGGTAGAAGTCTAGTTGGAGAAATGTGGTCTCCTCGACTACTATTATTGTAGGATATGCATAAACGGGTTTCTTGAAAAGGCTTTAGAAATTTTCAAGCAAATGCAATTGGCAAGTGTAAAGCTAGATTCTGCAACCTTTGTCAGCATCCTCTCTACCTCTACCAAAATGGGAGCTTTGGAATAGGGTATGGACATTCATCAAAGCATAATGGAAGTGGGATTTTTGTAGATATTCTAGTTGGAAATGCTTTGCTAGACATGTACGGAAAGTGTGGAAGCATAGACAAGACACATGAACTGTTTGAAAAAATGCCTCAAAGAAATGTGGTCTCATGGAATAAGATGATTGCAGGATATATACACACTTACTCCGATGTGAGATTCACCACCCTTGTCTATCGGTAAGACCAAATCCCTCGGTGAGACATTTTACTTGCATTCTGACGTTATAACTCTCCCCGATGTGTTTACCGTCCATTAGTCATCGGTAAGACTTCTACATCGGTCAGACATTCTCTTCGATTTATGATATCGTATCTCACACCGAAAGAATAAACACCGAACTACACCATCAGCCAGACCACCTCTATCAGTGACACTTTTCTTCTCGCCTCTGAGAGTCCATCTCTTTTCGATGTTCCTTCTGTCGGTGTGACTCCCTCTCATCGGTGTAGTTCTCAACTATTCTTCCGATGTGCCGATAAATAACCCATCGGTGACACTTAATGATTGTCACCCCGATATGACTTGATCTGTGAGATCAATGTTGTCGGCTCAATGGAACTTTGTCTCTCTGATAACTATTGTCAGTCTGATGTCTTCGATTTAGCCTATACATAACATGACTTGTTATCACCAGTCAACTAACGTATCTTTTCCCAATTTTCCCGATATGGCCGGTCAACCTTTGTATCCTTTGACATGTACATTCACCATTTACAACCACGATAAACGATAGCAGGATATACACGAAATGTCCACGCATACATAAATGATATACCCATGGATTGTATCTTCGGTGAAACAATACCAATGGTACAAAATATGTTGCTTCTCTTCATCCAAAACCAATGGCACAAAATTTTTCATAGATCAACAAAACGGATATCCGTTTTCAGAACGGATATCTGTTTCCAGAACGGATATCCATTTCTAGTTGCTTTTATTGAAGAAAAATGGATATCCATTTTGATTGTTGACTTTTTATGGATTGTAACGTGTTTTAATATTTCAGTCTCTTCTTTGAACTTCACCCTTCGTGCTGACGACTTTTTTTTATGCAAAATTGATAAAACGAAAAGGGTTTATAGAAAAAATTGTTAGCTTTCTAAAAATATAAGATTTATTTGGTTATCATTTTATTAAATAATTATTAATAATTTTCAATATACCGTGTCTCTGAAATCCTGATGGACACACTGATTGAAAAACATCCATAACTTTCAAACCATTTCACCTTTTTGAGATCCAAAACTTGCGTCACACTCTATGCTTTTCTGGCTATAGGTTAAATTTTTTTTTTTAATTTTTGATTTTTTTTAATCGAGTTAGGTTGGCTGGAAAATTACTTTTTATTTTTAAAAAAAAGTCACAGTAAAAAAATCATAACTAATTATTTTATTAGAAAAAAATTTCAAATAAATATGCATCACATCCGGACATGAGTCCTCTACTTATTTTGAAAGTTTCAAAAAAAAAAAAAATTTTTTACTCATAGTTAGGTTGGGTGGACAGACACCCACTTTTTATTTTTTTTTGAAAAATTTAATAGCTGTTCATTGAAATATTCAATTTTCACTAGGTAAATTTAGTTTTTTTTTTTTTTTAAAATAGTAGCTTATAAACTAGATTCAATTCTCTACAAATTTCATTCTTACATCTTTTTCAAATTGTATAGATAATCCATTCAAAACTTCACATGAACTTGATAAAGTCTGATTTTTTGTATTTTCATTGCCACTTAGAGGTATAGTTTGGCCCATCATGATCCTGCACATACCCAAGTAACCAATGTCATCCTAGAGTAATCATCAATAAGCAACATAAAATACCTCTCACCTTGGAGACTCTTTATTTTGGTAGGACGACACAGATCAATATGAATTAGTTTTAATGGCTTTGTATAAGAATAGTCCTTGGCCTTGAACCTTGTCCTTGTCTGCTTCCCAATTTGACATTCTTTACACAAGGTATTTTCTAGCTTGGCAATCTTTGGCATGTCTCTTACTGCTTGTATGGAGCTGATTTTCACAAGATTATCAAAATCGATGTGTCCCATCCTTTTGTGCCATAACTAACATTCATTTGTCTATCCTAGAAGATAGTTCCTTCCATTGACACCACTTAGGTTGTACACGTTACTCTTTGTCTTACTAGCTTCTGCCACCAACTTACCAATATTTGCTCTTCTAATTTCACATCCTTATGCATGAAATATAATATTGTATCCTTTGTTGCACATCTAACTTACACTGAGGAAATTGACATATAGAACATCTTCTATTTTAGATCTTCCATCAATACTTATGGTGCCCACTTCACAAATTGTTGCAGTTGTCTTATCTCCAAACTTGACTGATCCACCATTACACTTTACAAGATTGATGAATTTGCTTTCATCACCTGTCATGTGACTTGAACATCCACTATCTATCACCCAGGGGTTTGTTTTCCCTTGGGCATGAAATGTTGTTTGAACAATCATTGAATTTTCCACCTCTTTATTTATTTCCTATCTCTTGAATGTATCAATCTCCTTGTCTTGCTTATTAATATCTACCATCTGATTTTCTAATTGTGCCAACCCACTTCTACAATTTCTTGCTATGTGTCCAAAATTATTGCAGGTATAACACATCACATTGAGATCAACTAGGGAAGCAAGAGGATTCCTAGGCAGGCATAGAACATGGTTCTAAGGAGTTAAAACCATCCTGTGAAGATGCCATGTGGTGCAAAGCAACTGAGTTAATGATCCAAGTATTAGGTTGTGAAGCAACAACAACTAGGGTCTTGCCCATTAATTTCCCCTTACTTTTGTCTATGTCCTTTAAAGACCAATCTAATGAACCCTGTTTGATAGAGTCATGCACCTTGATATTGTTCTTTTCAAGAATATGTGAAAGGTGATCAATTTTCTTATTTAAACACTTATGTTCATCATGGAACAACCTTTTATAATAGGAAAACTTGATCCTCTCCTTCTTAGGTTGTTCACCTTTTGATTATGAGGTTTGATTAGCTGCATTTGAGGCACCTGGTTTCTGATCTTTCTTCTTCTCTTCATGTTTCTTTTGTTTCTTATCCTATTTTCCAGACCCTTTTTGTTCTTTTGTGCCTTGATTTGCATCCAAGGCATGCAACTTACAGGGTTTAATTGTACCCATGAGAACTAGTTTATCTTTCTCCTTAGTGAGTTCTATTGCAAACTCATCTAGAGAAGGCATTTTATAGTTGGAACCTAAGAGAATACTCAATATCAATTGTGTGCCTTTCTTTTCTATTCGACACTGCCTCAACTACAATTTGATGGCTTTAAAATTTGTGAAGAAGTCTTGTATGGTGTCAAAATTGCTAGGACTTAACCCTATTAGTTCATTCTCCAATTGATGATCCCTTATTTCATCCTTGTTACCAAAGACGCCTTCCAAATTTGTCCACACATATTTTGGTGTTGTGGTAGAATCAATATGAAGGAGTAAGTCTAGCTCGATATTGACATACATAGAGCACCAAAAACTTCATCACATTTATTAAACCATTTAGGATTTTTTGCATCTTGTGTGGGTTTAGTTTCAAGTCCCATTGTAACCCTATGCAAACTCTAATTTCTAAGATAGACTATCTTAGATTTCCATTCAAAATAGTTATATGGTGTTAGGATGAGAATTGTTTATTGATCCATTAGTATAGAAGACTAGATTATGATGTAGAAAGAGAAGTGTGAAAAAGAGACACACAACATACCCCACTTTTCACTAGTTTTTGAAATGACCTCCCCCAGAAATTACAATGTTGGTACTTTATGATTAGTGTGGTTTACAATGCAAATATCAGATTTTAGACTCTTATAGGGCCTAAAGATGCCAAAATATAGAAACTACAACCCAAATACATTATGAGATCAAATTTAGAGCACCAATGTGGAGTACATAGAAAAATATGAACTCAAAAATACAACACCCAAAAAGGAGTCTGTTTGCACAAGTTATGGCTTCCAAAAGGTGTCAAAATGAGAACTATACAATAAATTTTGGAAGAATCTTTAATATCTAAAAACTGGAGCACCAAATTAGAAAACCAAACTCACCATGGTATGGAGCATGAAATTCTACCTCAAATCAAAATAAATTGTGCCAGAAAAGGCTTCCGTATGGCTAAGAACCAGCTTCTTGACGTTCTCCTATCAAACTGAAATTTGCAATGGATAGGGGGTAGAAAATACATAACAATTCACTTGATATCACCACCACATTTAGCTGAAGATCTCCAAATTTATCTAAACTACCAGATTTAGCTATAGCTTGTCAATTTAAATTGTTGCCAATTTTGGCGAATAGCTAGATAATTTTAGTGAACTCTTGTTTTTTTAGGACGCCAAATTCCTGCTAAATTTAGTTGACTAGAGGTGGGTGGTGATGGAGCCACTCTAGGGCATTGGTGGAGATGCAAGGCCACTCACGTGATAGTGGTGGGGCTTTGTTGCTGGTGGCAGTGCGTTGTAGATGATTAATCACATAGGAGGAGGCAACAACGATTTCTTAAGTGCCATTTTGTGGACTGCTATAGTAGGAGGAGCCCATTTGGGGCTTAAAATATGGGGTTGAAGCCCTATTAATAGCACATTAAGAACTAGCACCAAAGGAACTTATTCAAGCACTTAGTGCTTTAAACTAGTGCTAAGTGTGCCTTTATTTTTTTTAAAAATTTTGTACTGTATGGTGTGAATGGAGGGTCATATGGCTTGAAAATTAAAAAGAAATTGCCTCAGAGGCCAACTTTTTCAAAATTGACTTTTGGATAGTCAATCTGAAGGTTTTCATGCCTTCTTAACATAATGGTGAGGTCCATTTTGGACAAAAATGCTACAAAATACTAGTTACCTTCTAGAACCACTAAAAAAACCTCTATTGCAATTGGGTCCTCTGATCTTTGATTTTGGTGAAACGAAAGCCAAATCTTAACTTTCTTGAGCTTTCTAGACACTATGGAATGTCCAAAAATTCCTCCAAGATTATCAAAAAGATGCAAGAGATCTCACAAGAACACAAATATGCAAACTAGAGTAATAGATGCTTATTTTCCTTCAAACTATCTTGATTCTCTAGATCATTAAAGGATGCAAGAGAAGATCATACTAGGTTTTTGAGGAAAATATTAGCATTGGATTAGTCTCAAATCTCTCAAAAATTAGACAGTGAAAATGAGCCATACCAAACAACCAGGCTTTGGTACCATGTTAGATTCTATGAGAAATAAGAATTAAAGCTAAGATCTATTATTGGTCATAGATCACATGCACTCCATTCAGCAGGTGATCAAAGATCAAATAGCAAAATGGATAGGTTGTCCTGAAAGAGAGTAAACAAGAGACAACTAAAAGATAATTTTGAGAATTCTCACATTACTCTCACTGACCACCTGAGAGGGAAGATAAGAGTTGTAAATATAACATTTAATGGGCAAATACATCCAAGAGGTGTAATAACTCCAACTACCCAAAATAGGAAGGAGTTTTACCTACTTGGTAAAAGCCTAAATACATGGTTATACCTAATTAGATAAAAAAACAAATGGTTATGAGAGATGGAATAAAAATCCAAAAGAGGGTGTGAAACTCAATAACCCATGTGTGGGTGAGAGTGACTGATGAAGGGGGTAAATCATAAAACACACAATAACAGAAATTGAACACAGAGAATAGAACTTTCTTTTATTGATCTGGGCAACTTATTACATCACATAAGCTTAATTACAATCAGAGGAATCAGTCCTCCATAGGTTGCAACACAGTACAGCTACCATCACCAGGCTCTGGAATCTTTTGCCTATTGTAACCCCCAAATCAGCTAGGGTTTCTATTTTCCCGCCTATTCTTGACTCTACACTTGCCCCCTTAACTTTACTACCACCCAAGGTCCCCAAAATAGCCATAAATAACACTTTTTGGTGGCCTCCAGCTAAATTTTAAAATTTACAACTCCCTATAAAAGTAGGTAAACTTCCAGGAAGCATAACTTTTGATCCGGGTGTTCGATTGACGAACTGTTTTAGGCATCGGAAAGCTCGCGATGTAAACTATCATGCTGGAAATCCATAAATGGATTTTCATCAACTTTTTAGGATGTTTAGGGAAGTTTTAGTGCCTCATATCTCGTTTCAAAAATTTTTAGGGGCTTTTTAGAAAACAAAAACTTTAATATCTTTCAGCTCACAAATGATCTTTGCCTGATTCCTTCGCCAAAGGTCTTATATTTCCATTTAGTAACTTTTTGCAAGTTTTCACTTCAATTCATGCCCAATTGCAAACTTTCCAAAAATAGCAGGTAGACTTTCCAAAATAGGTAGGTTGCTATTTTTAGCAGTTTTAGAAAAACTGAAAGTCCTACATCATTATTCTGGATATTATGGAATTAGAAACACTACTTATGGAAAGAAATGAAAACAACTACAATGATTTTGAATTAACTTCTTTTTGGGTGATGCAAGATTGCCCTTACACCACTGGATGCTCCTGCATCAGACACCTAGGGTAATGTGAGAAGTGACCCTGTCACATCTCAGATGTTTATGTGAGGGAAACCCAAATGGTTAACCTCTGCCTTAGATAACCAAGAGGAATCTTCAATAGGCCTTCCTTTCCATTTTACCAGATATTCTTCATATTGCTTGTTCCGAGTACTTCTTCCCACATGGCTATCTAAGATCTCTTCTATCTCGCCCATTGAAGTAGATGCTGGAATACTCCACTGCGCTTCTGGTGGTCCATCCTCTACTCTACCTTCATGATATCCTGATAAATCAGCAATGTTAAAAATAGGGGAAATATTGATCCCATTCGGTAGCTCTACCTCATATGCATTGCCTAAATCATGCTTCTTCATGATTCTGCATGGTCCAAATTTCCTCATTTTCAACTTATTGTATGTTCCAATTGGGAACCTTTCTTTTCTCAAGTGAACCATGAATTCATCTCCTACCTGGAACTCCTTATACCTCCTCTTCTGATCTGCCTTAGCCTTGTATTGAGTATTCATCTTATTAATGTGCTTTCTCACCTCTTCATGCAAATTCTTCAAATGTTCTGCATAGTCTTCAGCCTCGGCACTTGTCTTTTCTCCCTTATCCAGATTCCTTAACTCTGAAGCATTTCTTGGACTATTTCCATAGACAATCTGGAATGATGATTTACCAGTACTCCTATTGATAGAATTGTTGTAAGCAAATTCTACCTGTGGTAAAATCAAATCCCATCCCTTGGGCTTATCTCCTACTAAGCACCGTAGCAGGTTACCCAAACTCCTATTCACCACTTCGGTCTGTCCATCAGTCTATGGATGGTGTGCAGAACTGAACTTCAAATCTATCTTCAACTTCTTCCATAATGTCCTCCAGAAATAACTAATGAACTTGGTATCTCGATCTGAAACTATGCTCTTTGGTAGACCATGTAGTCTCACCACCACTCTAAAAAATAATTCAGCAATATGAATAGCATCATTAGTCTTCTTGCAAGGAATAAAATGCGCCATCTTCAAGAATCTATCCACCACCACAAAAATGGAATCATGTCCTCTCTGTGTCCTTGGTAAACCAAGAACAAAATCCATACTGATATCATCCCATGGCTTCTCTGGTATAGGTAATGGTTGATACAAACCTGTATTCTAACTTGTTGCTTTTGCCACCTGACATACTCTTCAACTCTGTACAAACTTCCTCACATCCTGTTGCAGCTGTGGCCAATAATAATTTTCACCAACAATAGCAATGGTCTTATCTCAACCAAAGTGTCCGGCCAATCCTCCACTATGCTTCTCCTTAATCAGGTTCTCTCTCATGGAACTCCTTGGAATGCACAACTAGCTTCCTCTAAACAACATGCCATCTTGGATTATGAAATCCAACCATCTTGTCTTGTCCAAAGTAACAGGTTCCAAATAAGCTTTCCAGGCCTTTACAAAATTTGGATCCTTAGGATACAAACTTTTGAGCTCATCGAACCCAACAACCTCTATCTTCATTTCTGTCAACAAATTTTGTCTTCTGCTCAAGGCATCTGCAACTCTGTTGGACTTCCCACTCATGTGCTTCAAAACAAAAGTATAGCTCTGCAAAAACTCAACCCATTTTAAGTGCCTTTGGTTCAACTTTCCTTGACTATTAAGATACTGCAAAGCCTAATGATTAGTATATAAAACAAACTCTTTTGGCAACAAATAATGTCTCCATTTCTTCAAAGCCTGAACTATTGCATTAAACCCTTGATCATAAACAAAATACTTTTTCTTGGTATCATTAAGCTTCTCACTAAAATAAGCAATGGGCTTACCTTCTTGGCTCAAAACAGCTCCTATACCACTACCACTACCATCACAATCTACTTGAAATACCTTATTGAAATCTGGAAGTGCCAAAATAGGTTGCTCTACAACTTTCTGCTTCAATGTATCAAAGCTCTTGTCTTCTCCTTTAGTCCATCAAAACTCGTTTCTATCCCCTCTCATTGTCTTAGTTAGGGGTGCACAAATACTACTAAAATTTCTGATAAACTTTCTGTGAAAACTTGCCAAACCATGAAAGGATCTTACCTCCATTGTACTCCTTAGCATAGGCCATTCAATGATAGCCCTTACTTTTTTTGGGTCCATCTTAAGACCTTCTTCTGAGACTACAAATCCCAGGTATACCAACTCCTTTGCAAAACTACATTTCTTTAGATTAATCAGCAACTTCTCCTCCCTAAGCTTCTTTAGAACTCTTCTGATATGCATCAGATGCTCATCCCGAGTCTTACTAAAAATTAAAATATCATCCAAATAAACAATAACAAAACTTCCCAAAAATTCTTTCAATACTTTGTTCATGAGCCGCATGAATGTGCTCAGTGCATTGGTTAGCCCAAATGGCATGACTAACCAATCATACAAACCTTCCTTTGTCTTGAAGGCTGTCTTCCATTCATCTCCTTCTCTGATATGGATCTAGTGATACCCACTCTTCAGGTCAATTTTCGTGAAGTACTTGGCTCCACTCAAACAATCCATAATATCATCCATTCTTGGCAATGGAAATCTATACTTGATAGTTATCTTATTGATGGCTCGAGAGTCTGTACACATCCTCCATTCTCCATCCTTCTTTGGTGCTAGTACTGCAGGTACCGCACATGGACTTAGGCTCTCCCTTATCAGTCCCTTCCTTAACAACTCCTGAACTTGTCTGTTCAGCTCTTCATTCTCTGTAGGGGTCATTCTATGGGCTGCCTTGTTTGGCAAACTGGCTCCTGGTATCAAATCCATTTGATGACTTATCTTCCTTACCGGTGGCAAACCTTCTGGTACATTATCAGAGATAATGTCCTAGAACTCTTCTAACATATCTAAAACTTCTGCTAGTACATCTTCATAGTTCTCTTGACTAATCTTAGGAATCAATGCAAAGCAATGACACTCATGCTTCATACCCTCCAAAAATTTCTTGCCATCTACCAGGCAAATTCTGGTAGTACTACATACCTTTTCTTCTACCTCCTTCAAGGGCTTCAACTTATGATGAACTCCATCCTTTGTCAGGGAATATGTGTTTGCATGGCCATCATGAACATCGCTCCTATCATACTGCTATGGCCTCCCCAATAGCATATGACATGCATCCATCGGTATGATATCACACAACACCTCATCGTGGTAATCACCAATCTTGAACTTCACTAAACATTGCTCATTGACCAAAGCTCTATGGTCCTTCTGCAACCATGCAATCCAATATGGATGCAGATGCTTTCTTCTTGTCAACTTCAACTTGTCAACCATTTCCTCTGAAACAAGATTATTAGTGCTTCCACTGTCAATAATAATATCACAACACTTACCTTCACATTTGCACCTTGTGCAGAATAAACTCTTGCTCTGATTGGGTTCTTTCTCCTCAATCATCAAGGTTCTTCTAACAACTAGGGTTTTTCCCCTTTCAGCATCTTCAGAATGCTCAAAATGTGCATCTTCATCTACATGTGCAACTTGTGCATTGCCTTTAGGTCTTCTATTTGTCCTTCCTTGATGTTGCGGACACTCGTATGCTTGATGCCCTTCTTCCCCACATTGGAAACAGGTTCCTCTGAAACCTCCTCTTCCGGGTCCTTGCCCAGGTCTACCTCTTCCTCTTCCTCTTTGCTCACCATTGTTCTGGTCACAAGGGCAGTAGGCATTATCCCCTCTCTGATTTTGACTGGTGCCAGCTTCTTCACTTTTCTTTTGATCTTCATTACGGCCTCCATAGGGCCTCCCACTAGTCCTTCCACCTTGACCTCTTCCCCTTTGCTTTCTGTCAAATCTTTTATTCAGCTTCTCTTCCACCTTCAGGGAAAACTGGTATGCATCTTCTATGGTGGTCATTCTGACTAGGCTCAGCTCCTCTTGAATACTCAGCCTCAACCCATTAATGTAATGGGCCACCTTCTCCTTGTTGACCTCTCCATGGCCTGTCTTGATAGTGATCTTATAAAAATCTTCTGTATACTCCTTAACAGACTTGTTACCTTGCTTCAGTCCTTGCAACTTCTTCAGTAACTCCATCTCATAATCCACAGGAATGAACTGTTTCTTTAGTTTCTCCACCATCCAATCCCATCTGGTGATCTTTCCTTTTCCTCTTCTATTCCTCTCTAGTTGGACCTCCTTCCACCAAATATTGGCATGGCCCTTCAACTTTGTTTTTGCAAACTTGACCCGATCTGGGTCCTCCGCATCTTCATACTCGAAATACTCCTCCATGTCATTGATCCAATCAATAAGTTGTTCTGGGTTCAAATTCCTAGAATATGTAGAAACCTCGATCCTGGGCCTCTTTCCGATCTTTGAAATAGCCCTCAACAGCCTAACTTCTATAGGATCTCCGGCAGCTTCTTGTTCTTCCTCAGATAGCTCTTCTTCAGCTTCATCTTCGCTTTCGTCTCTTATCCTCGGATCAAACCCTCTTTGTAGCTCCTCTTGTAATGCATTGATTTGCCTTTGCAAGGCTCTAAAACCATCTTTTGTCAAAGCATTCCTCCCAACACGATTTCTTTGTGGAGGCATCCTGGTCTCCGCAGCAAACCCACAACCTCAGGTCCTGGTGCAAACTGCCTCACGGTCGGTGATCTGTCTACACACTCAAGAACCCTTGCTCTGATACCACTTGATGAAGGGGGTAAATCATAAAACACACAATAATAGAAATTGAACACAGAGAATAGAACTTTCTTTTATTGATCTGGGCAATTTATTACATCACAGAAGCTTAATTACAATTAGAGGAATCAGCCCTCCACAGGCTGCAACACACTATAGCTACCATCACCAGGCTCTAGAATCTTTCACCTGCTGTAACCCTCAAATCAGCTAGGGTTTCTATTTTCCCGCCTATTCTTGACTCTACACTTGCCCCCTTAACCCTACTACCACCCAGGGTCCCCAAAATAGCCATAAATAACACTTTTTGGTGGCCTCTAGCTAAATTTCGAAATTTACAACTCCCTATAAAGTAGGTAAACTTCTGGGAAGCATAACTTTTGATCCGGGTGTCCGATTGACGAACTGTTTTAGGCGTCGGAAAGCTCGTGATGTGAACTATCACACCAAAAATTTGTAAACAGATTTTCGTCTACTTTTCAAGACATTTAGGGAAGTTTTAGTGCCTCATATCTTGTTTCAAAAATTTTTAGAGGCTTTTCAAAAAACAAAAACTTTAATATCTTTCAGTTCACAAATGATCTTTGCCTGATTCCTTCGCCAAAGGTCTTATATTTCCATTTAGTAACTTTCTGCAAGTTTTTGCTTCAATCCGTGCCCAACTGCAAACTTTCCAAAAATAGCAGGTAGACTTTCCAAAACAAGTAGGTTGCTATTTTTAGCAGTTTTGGAAAAACTGAAAGTCCTACATCATTATTCTGGATATTATGGAACCAGAAACACTAATTATGGAAAGAAATGAAGACAACTACAATGATTTTAAATTAACTTCTTTTTGGGTGATGCAAGATTGCCCTTACACCACTGGATGCCCCTGCATCAGTGACACATGTAGTTGATGGATTTAGCCATGTGGCCTCATAATAACCAAGTCTAATATAACCTAAGAAAGCTTAATAATGTGTAGGAAAAAATAAATATCCCCTAACATAAGGAAAATAGAAAACCTACACTAACAAACTAATCATTTCTATTCATGCACTTGCTAGAGTTGGTGCACCACAAACTCTCAAGGTGGTGGGTTTCTTGAAGAAACAAAGAGTAACAATATTGATAGACATAAGAAGCACTCACAAGTTCATCAACAAGAAGTTAGCTACACATTTTAATTGTTTCATATATCCTACTCTAGAATTCAGGTCCAAATTGTAGATGGGGCTACTGTTAGTTTCTTAAGAAAATACCATATCATTAAACTAACCATGGGAAAATATCAATTTGATTGTCCAATGTTTTCTATTCCCATGGGTGCTATAGATATAGTGTTGGGAGTAGAGTGGCTCACTACATTGGGGACAATTGAGATGAACTTCCAGCGTCTATTCATGAGATTTTAATTGGAGGGGAGGATAGTTGAATTAAGAGGGTTGCATGCAAAGTCCCCACAAATGGTAACTTCTCATCAAATGCAAAAGATGCTTTAAAAAGGTTGAAGGATTTGCAGCCCAATTGTTTTCACTAGTAGCCTATTAGCAAAATGTTCTTGTCCAACTTGATATGCAATCAATTATAGATTGTCACTTAGTGGTTTTTGGAGATATTCCTAAAGGATTACCTCTAAAAAGAGATCAGGATCATGCCATTTAGATAGTACTAGTCAACCACCCACCTAACATCAGGCCTTATAGGTACCCATATATACAAAAAAGTGAGATTGAGAAGATAATTTAAGAGATTCTAGAGGTAGACATTATAAGGCATAGCCAGAGTGCCTACTCCTCTCTAGTTGTGATGGTGCATAAGAAGGATGACACTTGGCGCATGTGTCTAGACTATAGAGAGTTCAACAAGTACACCATGAAACATAAGTTGAATCCTATTCTAGTTATTGATGATTTACTAGATGAATTGAATGGAGCCATGTTTTTAACAAAACTAGATCATCTTAGATTAGGCTATCACCAAATTTGAAGTAATGAAGAGGATGTTCCCAAGATGGAATTTAGGAGTCATGAGGGTCATTATGAGTTTCTAGTGATGTCATTTGGTCTTTCTAATGCTCCATCTATATTTAAAATTTTGATGAATTATATCTTTAATCCATTTTGAGGAATTTCATATTAGCATTCTTTGATGTTATATTGGTTTATAGCAAGACTTGGGAAGAGCACTTGCATCATGTAGATCAAGTTTTAAAAGTTCTCAAACAACACCAACTTCATGCTAAACATTCCAAGTGTGCTTTTGGTCTCAAAGAGGTGGAGTACTTGGGTCACACAATCTCACATGAAAGAGTAAAAGTGGATCCTAACAAAATCAAGGCTATGATAGAGTGGCCTTTTCCTAATATCATTAAGAGCTTGAGCAGTTTCCTTGGGTTCACTAGAAATTATAGAAGATTTGTGAAGAACTATGGCCACATAGTAGCACCATTTACAAGTTTATTGAAGAAAGATGTTTTTCAATGGAATGAGTTAGCTAATGCAACATTTGAGAGATTGAAGGAGGCTATGTGTACCACTCTAGTTCTAGCCACTCTAGATGTTCTCATGCAAGAAGGAAGTCCGATTCCTTATGAAAGTCATCAATTGAAGGGTAAGAATCAACTCGAGCCCATTTATAAAAAGGAAATGCTAGGTATTTTTCATGCAGTAAAATAGTGGAGGCCATATTTGATGGGTAGACACGTCAAAGTCAAGACAAATCATGATAGCCTCAAATATTTTTGGATCAATAGTTACAATCAGAAGAGAAACAAAAATGAGTCACTAATATGTTGCTATATGACTTTGAGGTTGTCTATGTAGTCAATTCAAGTATGCACCCTTGTTAAGTTCGCGAAAACTTAACTACCTATTGAAACATGGAATCATTCCCGGATGTGGGTCTCCTTTCATGAGAACGAATCTCCAGAGTGAGTTAGTTCTCTTATAATTCCTAAACTAATGACTTGAGGGGAAAATGGATAGAAGGATGCGAATGAAATGCAAACTAACACTAAAATCTAAACTCAATGAATTTCTATCACTCACAAAATAGATCCTCTAACTTGAATCCTCACAATTCCACAAATAGTATATTCCTCAAGTAATTTGCAACAAGGTTTGGATTAAACACAAACTGCAACAAGGAAAACCTAAGTTTTAACAGCATTGAGACATAATAAAGGACAGAAAAAGTCACAATATAACATCAGATCAAGACTGCAAAATATGTGAAATAGGATGATTTGCTATTAGAACTGGAAGGAGTACAATGCATAAACTGAAAAAATGAGCCAACTGCCTATATACAACTCTGCCTGTGAACAAGAGAGAAGAAACTAATGCTAACTTACTGAGAAAAACTAAGTTTTCCTCCTATAAATGCCCCCAAAAGATCTCTAAAGAAAGATGAAAAAGCTCCTAAAAATAGACCCTAAGTCCATTTTTGAGCTACTCATGAAAGCCAAAAATAAATCACTGGATTTGTCAGCAATCTAGAAAATAAAGCTACAAAATTGCCCTCTAATGTGATCCCACCATAAAACTACTTTTCTCTACTCATTAAAGCTCCAAAATTTGTCCTATATGACTCTAAATAAAATAAATCGAAATAGGATATTTGATTTGTTTTATTAGCCTATAAATTGCCTAAAAATAGTTAAACTTTAAAACCAATTTATAAATTCAATGCTTTAAAGTTAACTTTACAATGTTGTGGCAATTTTAATCAATATCCTATTCAATATGATTTTTGCAAAAATAAAATGATATCTGGCTTATAATTTCACCAAGATATTTACAAGATATCACTATTGATTTTCTATAAAAATCATAAAAAGATGAAATATTACACATATTTGCAAAAATAAATAAAAGCCTTAAAGGCATGACACCATGGCTTCCATGTGTCAATATTTAGCCACCCCATCTTTGTCCATATGCCTTGGAAAATGCCACCTCACTATTTATACAATGCCGCCATGTCAAATTTAGCTCTTTGATCATGTCATCACTTTGCATACTTTTCACATCTTCAAAGGGTCTTGTTTTGATCTTGTCCACACATTTGAAATATGTGAAGGAAAAAAAATACTGCATAAGTGGGAGGTCAAAGACACTCAACCACATGCATAATCAAATGATACTTGGATTCCAATATGAATTGACCACATAAGAGATTAAGGCCTTAAAAAGGTTCTAAAGTCACAAGCCTTGTTCACTCACGAGTCACACACTAAGCATAGCACTGCTCCAAGATGGTTAATTATTTTTATTTGATCTTATAGAATTTAAGATTTATAATTGCTTAGATTATAGAAAGGTATTGCTCATCTTCAACAAAGATCCAAATTTTGATCCCTAATACTCCATAGACGGTTTGAACCGCATAATAACAATAATGATTATTTCCACCTTTGACTTTATAAAATAAGCTACATTCCACAAGCTGTCAACCTCTTCTTATTATGATTGCTAGGCAACATCGATGCAAGGTTTTGACCCTGATCCCATTTGGATAAAATAATTATGTTGTTTGCATGGTCAAAAAATGAAACGTAAAACACTTGATCGAACAAAATGAGAGGTCAAACCCTAAAAGATAGGCATTTTCATTTTGTTGGCTGTCAAACTTGCTCTGCAACTTGGTGGCTGCCGACTTGGGGTTTCATGGCTCAACATAGTCTTCTCCATATCCGGTCTCCTGTGTCTGAAAACATTGTACTTTTAAAGCCAAAACAACAGGCCGAATTAGGTGAGTATGAATCTGAAGCTTAAAATGACATTTTGATTGTATTTTAGTGGCATTTCTTTCTTAAATGGCCACAGACATGTTGCTCTTTCTTCAGTTTCTTAGCTTGATATATATGTGCTTGGCTTTTCTGTGTTGAATTTTCACAAATGTGGCAAAAAATGACAAAAAGTTCAAGCTAGGTCGCGGCCATATAGTTTTCCTCCTCTACAATGCCATATGGTGAGTTCTCACTGTCTCTTTTCATCACTGCTTCTTTCATTTCTGTATGTGCAAACTAAGATGAGGGTTTCATTTTTACTAGTTGGGTATCTCAAAATACCTTCATACATAGCACAGCCGTGGTATAGAATGCATTCTGTGGCATGTTCTTTGTTGTTTGATATGAAAAGTTTGAATCTTTCCTATATTTGAAGTGAGGGTTTCTTTTATATTACACAAAAACTTCTTTTCCCTTCACGACCATGTCTCCAACACCCCACTCTTACTTTGCTCGACTGTATATTGCAAGAAGAAAGAAACTCTTTTAAACCTGACAAGGGGGTGAGTGCAGGATCATGATGGGCCAAACACTAGCCCTAAGTGGCAATGTAAATGTGAAAAATAGACTTAAGTAAATTCATGTCAAAAGTTGAACAAGTTATCTACACAATCTAGAAATAAGGTAGTAATTAAAGTTGTATTAAATTGAATGTAGTTTATGGGCTACTACTTTTTTTTGAAATTTTTAAAAATAGTTTGGTGAAAATTGGATATTTCAATGAAGCACTATTAAAATTTTTAGAAAAACGTAAAAAATATGTGTCATTTCGGCCAACCTAAGTATGAGTAAAAGATAATATAATTCCTCCATGATTTGGATTTAAGTAAAGGACATATGAGCGGATGTGACAGATATTTTTTTGAAATTTTTAAGTAAATAAATAATTATTTATAAATTATTTATTGACTTTTTTAAAATATTCAAAATTAATTTTTCAGCCAACCTAACTTGGTAAAAAATATATGAATTTTTTTTTTTTAAATTTTAATGTATACCCAATAAATCCTAGAATGTGATGCATCTTTTGGATTTAAAAAAGGATTAATATGTTTAAAATTATGGATGTTTTTTAATATGCATATCTATTAGGAAATTAGACATAGCATATGTAGAAAAGTAATAATAATTACCTATTAAAATTATTATCAGGTGTATGTTATATTTTTATAATCTTAATAGCTTCCTCTATAAACCCTTTTCATTTGATTAAATTTAGTTACAAAAAAGTCTGTCAGCTTCAAGGATGAAATTGTGAAAAATTTCAGGATAGCACTAAATGGGTGGTTTTGCAAGTTTCTTTGGCAAGTTTTGGGATTCCCACTTGCATAAATATGAGGAAATCCCAAGTCATTTTTGGAGGGGATCCATATTTGAGATAGAAATATTAACACCCATTACATCCAAATCTAAATATTAGTCTAAATGTTAGCATTTTTTCAGCCAGCAAATTTTTTCTCCATTGCCACTGTTTGGCCCATCATGATCTCGCACTCTATCAAGGGTTTCATGTTTTTACTGTATAAACAATCATTTCCTCCATGGCCTTGTCTCAGAGAGTTTGATTTATCATTCCTCCTTTTCAACACTGCAAAAATAATAAGGTTCTGGAAACTCGACATGGGTATTCTAAAAAATGAAAATGAATGGCATTATATGTCACGAACTTGCTATGGATATATCTCTGCACTTCTCATTCACTGTATGAACCAAGATTTTCCAAAACTGAATAAGGGTTCCTCATGTAGCATACATTGGCATATGATATCTTTTCCTCTTTCTTATCCTATCATTGTTGAATTATATTTACTATCATTGTTTAAGAAAAGTGAGGATTTCATATTCTTTTCTCTATTTCTGTAGCTCTATTTGCTGCTTTATGATCTTTGCATATGAAATATATATTGTTGGCTTTGAACTTAGAAATCCTCTTCTCTCTGGTAGCATATATGTCTTCATTTCTATAGCTTCATTTACCAGTCTAGCAGATTTTAACAAATATACTTTTCAAACATGATTGATGATTTGGCACTGTATCTGATGAAGATGGCACTTGGTTAACTTGTTGTGTATACATTACGGCAACATGATGACTTTTGCTGTTCCTCTTTACTATACTTTAACATATGAAATGTATTATGTAAGATGTCCTATAGGACATCAATCAGGTCCACTGTATCTTGTGTCACTAGTTTGACAAATCATTTCTTATGATGAAGATTTTGTTTGAGCTCATTCATCACCAGACACAACCACACACATATACACTTCACTTTGACACATAATGACATGCTGTAGCATGAAAGATGATGATGACCACACTTGTTCTATTATTCTTCTATCACATGATAGGGATGTTCTATTGCAACACATGTAATGAAGTGTCCCACATTCCCTCTTTTGAAGCTTGTCAAAGACAAAAAGAGCCATTTGATCTGGCTATCTTGTATTCTTCTGCTACAAATCCGTAATACTAGTATGTCTCTTTCATAGATATGCATTGAATGTAACATGTGATACACATTGTTCTGATGCTCAACTTGTCAGTAGCAAAATGTGAGGCATAATTAGATATATTTCATCATTTAAAAGACAGCTTATGTAATTTGAATTCTGAATTTGATCTTGCCACTCCACTTTAATGAGAAAGTATAATGTTTGGTACTCACCTGTCCTTGCAAACTTGCTTACTGGTTTATAATGGATACTCGTATTGGATTATTGATCATGGATGAGTAAGCAATCCTCAAATATTCAACACTTGTGAACACTTATTCTTTTATCAGTTTGATGATTATATATGCATTATGTACTCTTGATCATTATCATACCTAAGAATGTCATTTTCATGACAGTTGGAGTAATGACATAAGCTGTTATATGTATTGAGTGTTGTACTTCATTAGTTTAGGTCATGTTCTTTGTTTCCTTCCATACCTTGAAGTGAAATCATGGTCATGCCTTGAAATGGGACTAATGTATATGATTGCCTTTGCTATTCCTTTAGCTTGTCATGTGAATGTGATCAATGATTTTTCTTCTTTCTATTCATCGCTTCTGAGATCAAGGGGCAGAAGCATGCTGGACTCAACCCTTGCGGGAGCCCATTTGACACCACGTGCTGAATGTCTTCATCCAACTTCATGATTTGTCCTATACTTGCACATGAAACAAATAGATTAGAATAAAACAATGATGCTCTATGTTTGCTTCTCTTCAGTTCCTTCTGCATATGGATGTTCTTATTTGATCAATGCATTATAACTAAAGTATTATGCCTCTCCTGATAGATGAAGGATTTTTATAACCAGAGCTTCTAATGGGATCCTTCCCATAATTTTTTAGGTACTTGCCGAGGTTGGGAGTAGGACTGGAGGCTACTACAAAGATCAAACAAAACAAGGCAATGATGGCCATGTCTTTCCCTCCTCTTTCATTAGATGCATAGTATTTTATTTGTATTTGCATGAGTTCAACTATAACCCATGACTTGTGTGGGACATCTGATATGTCTTAGTTTCCTTCAATGCAATGAATGATTCTCTTATGTATTCAAATTTGTAAATGAATAACCATTGTGGTGAATGAATACTTATCTCATTTTACTGCTCTACAATGCAATGAATGAATTAAAACTTTTCTTTCTACATCTAAACAACCAAACTACATTTGTCATAATAACTATGCAACTATCACATAATAGAAGTAAATCAAACCTCATATAAAAAATGAGAAATGATAAATTTGCTCAACTAATTTTTGAGCTATGGTAAAAAAATGGCAACATTTCTAGTAACTTCTGCTATATGCTTGCCTACTAAGCATCTGACCAGTTGCCTTGTCATCCATTGGGCATAGAGTCATACTCTGTCCTTCTCAGAAACTTAGATAACATTGTAATTCAGCTCTCCAATAGTTCAAAAAGAAACAAAAAACTAAAAACCAACTCTATTGAAAGTAAACTAATAGGCCCTGATGGCCAAAATAAATTGCTGAAAACAAATGTGCATGTGTACTTATTCACTTCAAAACTACTCTAATTCCACTTGAACACCAAATGTCTGACAATAAAATTCCTTGGCCTTGCTCTCTTATCAAATGTAGTCTTCATTTGGGTTTGATGCATATCAAGTTTTCTTAAGGCCTCTTTCCTTGTCTCCTCCAGCTCCATGAGCTGAGCTAGCCTGATCACAAGAGGCTGTTCCTCTAGTAGCTCAATTTCTTTGATAAAGGCCAATGTAGGCAATTCAACTAAAATAGGTAACCGAGCTTCTTTTCCGTAAGTAATCACATATGGGGAACAACCAGTAGCCCTCTTAGGTGTAATTTTGTTAACCCATAGAGCTAACTTTAACTTTTCATGCCAAGTTTTCTAATTGTCCTCAATAGTCTTCTTGATTATCCTTATCAGATTCTTGTTGGTAGATTCAGCCTGCCCATTACCCTATGGGTAATAGTTAGATGAAGTATTCAAATAGATATTATTTCTGACAGACCAAACTAAAATTCTTAATCCTAAAAAGGCTAGACCATTATTAGAGATGATTGAATTTGGTGTACCGAATCTTGACACTAAGTCTTGGTAAAAACTTAGGACAACAGATTCATTTGCCTCTTTTAAGTCAACAGCCTCGATCCACTTGGTAAAATAATCTGTGGTAGTTAAAATCCACTTGTGGCCTACACTTGAAGGTAGGTTTATTGGTCCTATGAAATCCAATCCCCATTTTGCAAATGGTTGTTCAAATTTAATAGGATGTAGGGGTAAGGCAGCAAGTCTTTGCTTACCTGCAAATAAAGAACACTTCTCACATCTTCTCACCCAAGAAAAAGAATCTTTAAACAAGTCAAGCGAGTAATAACCAGCCTACATAATCTTCAAGGTAGTTATTCTAGCTACAAAGTGACCTCCTGAAGGTCCATTGTGAATCTCTTCTAATAGCCTATCAACTTGATCAAGTCCAACACACCTCATAAATACACCATTAAAGTCTATCCTATATAAAATTCCATCAATAATAGCATAAGGAACTTAGCTTGCAATAAAAAATACCTTCTACCTGGCCTGTCTAAACTGATTGGGCACTCACTGGTCTGCAAATAATGCATCATCTAATGCACCCAACTATCTGTTTGAGATGGTACATTGGCTAGTTCATTATTGTTCAGCACTATCTCGATGTCTTCTTGATGTTCTTGCTCAAACTCCTCCCTTTCAGCAAGCTGCTCGCATAAGCCCTTACCTCCAATCAGCTTGGTTACTTGGATGTCAACATCAAATTCCATAACCTTGGTTATCCAACCAGCTGTCATGTCATTTATATCTCTGTTTAATAAAAAACTCTTGATAGTGGGATGATCAACCTTTAAGTGAATTTTATTATTAGACAGCATGTGTCTAAATTTTTTGAGGCTCCTTATAACAACAAAAACATGTTTTTCCACAAATAGAGTACTTTACCTCATAATCGTATAGCACTTGGCTAAAAGATGCAATTGGCTACTCTAAACCTTCATCGTTTTGTTAACATAACATTGCAGAAATGGTGTCAGTTCCTCCAAAAGCATATAAAATGAAATCTTTCTCATAATTAGGATTGATGAGGGTAGGGGCAACAACGAGGGCTTCCTTTATCTGCTCAAAGCTTCCTTTTCCCTCCTTAGTCTAGCTGAATGTCACATTCTTTTTCAACATGGCAGTAAGAGGTTGTAACAAAGCTGCAATATTCTGAATAAACCTCCTAAAAAAATTAATTCTTCTTCTTCTTGACTGGGACTAAATTGGAAACCCAGGAGGTATGTTTTATTGGGAAAATGATACTACTTTCAATCAGTTTATTTAGCTAAGTCTTCATTAAGTGTTCAAGTTTAGGATTGAGGGGTCTTTGCTTTTGCCTAACAGGCTTGGCATTAGGCTCTAGCTCTATGGTGTGCTAGGCCAAATTGGGATGAAAACCTCTCAAGTCTTTATACTCCCATGCAAAAGCATAAAACAAATCTTGACATAATTGAATAAAAGACTGTTGTTCTTCTCTAGTACATACCTTTCCAAGTTTCAACCATTTGTCCTTGAGAATTTCTATGGTCTGATAGTGTTCTTGCTTCACTGTCATGCTGCACTTATCTTTTCTGAACTAACCATCAGTGTTAAACACCGATTCTAATGTGACTAATCCCTTGGGCAACTTATTGGTCCTCAATTGAACAATATGATCTTTGAATTGCTACTGATATTTATGCTGATTATCTACTACAAATTTAGCCTCTGCACTTAAAAAACTCAAGATTTGTTCGTCACTGTTAAATACTTACCATGAAACACTATTGCCAAGTACAGAAGGTCTGATAACTATCTTAACATATGGCTATACCTCAACATTTTGGATCTGATCAAGAATCTCAAATTGAGATCCTAAGGTTGCCAACCTATTTGCATACTTATTTTGATTCCTGGGAACTAAAATCAGATTAAAAGCATCAAAGAATTCAATTGAATCCCACACTCTATGCTTGTATTTTTTGAGTAGATCATTTTTAGCAACATTCAGATTTCTAACTTGGTTAACGATCAACTCAAAATCTCCATAAACTTGAACTACCTATTGAAACATGGAATCATTCTTAGATGTGGGTGTCCTTTCATGAGAATGAATCTCCAGAGTGAGCTGGTTCTCTTATAATTCCTAAACTAATGACTTGAGGGGAAAAATGATAGAAGGATGTGAATGAAATGCAAACTAACTCTAGAATCTAAACTTGACGAATTTCTATCACTCACAAAAACAATCCTCTAACTTGATTCCTCACAATTCCACTGATAGTTTATTCCTTCAGTAAGTTACAACAAGGTTTGGATTAAACACAAACAACAACCAGGAAAAACTAATTTTTAACAACATTGAGACATAATAAAGGATATAAAAAGTCACAATATAACATCAGATCAAGACTGCAAAATATGTGAAATAGGATGATTTGCTATTAGAACTGTAAGGAATAAAATGCATAAACTAAAAAAATGAGCCAACTGCCTGTATACAACTTTGCCTGTGAACAAGAGAGAAGAAACTAATGCTAACTGACTGAGAAAAACTAAGTTTTTCTCCTATAAATACCTCCAAAAGATCTCCTCTGAAGAAAGATGAAAAAGCTCCTAAAAATAGACCCTAAGTCCATTTTCAAGTTACTCATGAAAGACAAAAATAAAGCATTGGATGTGTCACCAATTTGGAAAATAAAGCTGCAAAATTGCCCTCTCATGTGGTCCCACCATAAAACTACTTTTCTGTGCTCGTGAACGCTCCAAAATTTGTCCTATATGACTCTAAATAAAAAAAATCAAAATGAGATATTTGATTTGTTTTTTTAGCCTATAAATTGCCTAAAAATAGTTAAATTTTAAAACCAATTTATAATTTCATTGCTTTAAAGTTAACTTTACAATGTTGTGGCAATTTTAATCAATATCCTATTCGATATGATTTTTGCAAAAATAAAATGATATCTGGCTTATAATTTCACCAAGATATTTACAAGATATCACTATTGATTTTCTATAAAAATCATAAAAAGATGAAATATTACACATATTTGCAAAAATAAATAAGAGCCTTAAAGGCTTGACACCATGGCTTCCATGTGTCAACATTTTGCCACCTCATCTCTGTCCATATGCCTTGGAAAATGCCACCTTACTATTTATACAATGCCACCATGTCAAATTTAGCTCTTTGATCATGTCATCACTTTGCATACTTTTCACATCTTCAAAGGGTCTTGTTTTGATCTTGTCCATGCATTTGAAATATGTGAAGGAAAAAAATACTGCATAAGTGGGAGGTCAAAGACACTCAACCACATGCATAATCAAATGATACTTGGACTCCAATATGAATCGACCACATAAGAGATCAAGGCCTTAAAAAGGTTCTAAAGTCACAAGCCTTGTTCACTCATGATTATGTCCACCTTTGCCTTTATAAAATAAGCCACATTCCACAAGCTGTCGACCTCTTCTTATTATGATTGCTAGGCACCATTAATGCAAGATTTTGACCCCGATCCCATTTGGATAAAATAATTATGTTGTTTGCATGGTCAAAAAATGAAACGTAAAACACTTGATTGAACAAAATGAGAGGTCAAACCCTAAAAGATAGGCATTTTCATTTTGTTGGCTGTCAAACTTGCTCTGCAACTTGGTGGCTGCCAACTTGGGGTTTCATGGCTCTGCTTAGTCTTCTCGATATCTGGTCTCTTGTGTCGAAAAACATTGCACTTCTTAAGCCAAAACAACAGGCCGAATTGGGTGAGTATGAATCTGAATCTTAAAATGACACTTTGACTATATTTTAGTGGCATTTCTTTCTTAAATGGCTGTGGCCATGTTGCTCTTTCTTTAGTTTCTTAGCTTGATATATATGTGCTTGGCTTTTCTATGTTGAACTTTCACAAATGTGGCAAAAAATGACAAAGAGTTCAAGTTGGGTCGCAGCCATATAGTTTTCTTCCTCTACAATGCCATATGGTGAGTTCTCACTGTCTCTTTTCATCACCGCTTCTTTCATTTCTGTATGTGCAAACTAAGATGAGGGTTCCATTTTTACTAGCTGGCTATCTCAAAATACCTTCATACATAGCACGGTCGTGGTATAGAATGCATTCTATGGCTTGTTCTCTATCGTTTGATATGAAAAGTTTGAATCTTTCCTATCTTTGAAGTGAGGGTTTCTTTTATATTACACAAAAACTTCTTTTCCCTTCGCAACCATGTCTCCAACATCCCACTCTTACTTTTCTCGACTTTATATTGCAAGAAGAAAGAAACTCTTTTAAACCTGACAAGGGTTTCATGTTTTTACTATATAAACAATCATTTCTGCCATGGCCTTGTCTCAAAGAGTTTGATTTATCATTCCTCCTTTTCAACACTGCAAAAATATTAAGGTTCTGGAAAATCGACATGGGTATTCTAAAAAAGGAAAATGAATGGCATTATATGTCACAGCCTTGCTATGGATATATCTCTACACTTCTCATTCACTGTATGAACCAAGATTTTCCAAAACCGAACAAGGATTCCTGATGTAGCATACACTGGCATATGATATCTTTTCCTCTTTCTTATGCTGTCATTGCTGAATTATATTTATTGTCATTGTTTAAGAAAAGTGAGAATTTCATATTCTTTTCTCTATTTCTGTAGCTCTATTTGCTCCTTTATGATCTTTGCATATGAAATATATACTGGTGGCTTTGAACTTAGAACTTCTCTTCTCTCTGGCAGCATATCTGTCTTCATTTCTGTAGCTTCATTTACCAGTCTAGTGGATTGTAGAAAATATACTTTTCAAACATGATTGATGACTTGGCACTGTATCTGATGAAGATGGCACTTGGTTAACTTTTTATGTGTATCTTGTGACAACATGATGACTTTTGATGTTCCTCTTTACTGTCCTTTAACATATGAAATGCATTATGTAAGATATCCTGTAGGACATCAATTAGGTCCACTGTATCTTGTGTCACTAGTTTGACAGATCATTTCTTATGATGAAGATTTTGTTTGAGCTCATTCATCACCAAACATATAGCCACACACATATACACTTCACTTTGACACATAATGACATTCTGTAGCCTGAAAGATGATGATGAACACACTTATTCTTTTGTCACATGATAGTGATTTTCTATTGCAATACATGTAATGAAGTGTCCCACATTCCCTCTTTTGAAGCTTGTCAAAGAGAAAAAGATCCATCTGATCTGGCTGTCTTGTATTCTTCTGCTACAGATCTACAATACTAGTATGTCTCTTTCATAGATATGCATTGAATGTAACATGTGATACACACTATTCTGATGCTCAACTTGTCAATAGCAAAATGTGAGGTATAATTGGATATATTTCATCATTTAAAAGGCAGCTTATGTAATTTGAATTCTGAATTTGATCTTGCCACTCCACTTAAATGAGAAAGTATAATGTTTGGTACTCACCTGTCCTTGCAAACTTGCTTACTAGTTTATAATGGATACTCCTATTGGATTATTGATCATGGATGAGTAGGCAATCCTCAAATATTCAACACTTGTGAACACTTATTCTTTTACCAGTCTAATGATTATATATGCATTATGTACTTCTGATTATTATCCTACCTAAGAATGTCATTTTCATGACAATTGGAGCAATGACATAAGCTGTTATATGCATTGAGTGTTTTTTTTCATTAGTTCAGGTCATGTTCTTGGTTGCATTCCATTCCTTGAAGTGAAATCATGGTCATGTCTTGAAATGGGATTGATGTATATGATTGCCTTTGCTATTCCTTCATGTTGTCATGTGAACGTGATCAATGATTTTTCTTCTTTCTATTCATCCCCTCTGAGATCAAGGGGCAACAGTATGCTGGGCTCAACCCTTGTGGGAGCCCATTTGACACCACATGCTGAATGTCTTGAATCAGTTTCATGATTTGTCCTATACCTGCACATGAAACAAATAGATTAGAATAAAACAATGATGCTCTATGTTTTCTTCTCTTCAGTTCCTTCTACATATGGATGTTCTCATTTGATCAATGCATTATAACTAAAGTATTATGCCTCTCCTGATAGATGAAGGATTTTCATAACTGCAGTTGCTAACGGGACCCTTCCCACAATTTTTCAGGTACTTGCAGAGGTTGGGAGTAGGACTGGAGGCTACTACGAAGATCAACCAAAACAAGGCAATGATGGCTATGTCTTTCCCTCCTCTTTCATTAGATGCATAGTATTTTATTTGTATTTGCATGACTTCATTTATAATCCACGACTTGTGTGGGACATCTGGTATGTCTTAGTTTCCTTCAATGCAATGAATGATTCTCTTATGTATTCAAATTTGTAAATGAATAACCATTGTGGTGAATGAATACTTATCTCATTTTACTGGTCTGCAATGTAATGAATGACTTGAAAATTTTCTTTCTGCATCTGAACAACTTAACTACATTTGTCATAATAATTATGCAACTATCACATAATAGAAGTAAATCAAACCTCATATCAAAAATGATAAATGATAAATCTGCTCAGCTAATTTTTGAGCTATGGTCAAAAAATGGTAACAGTCTATAAGAAAGGTAAAGAAAATATGGTGATTGATGCACTATCTAGAAAGGATGAGAAGGATGAGCCATTATTGTGTGCCATTTCAATAGTCCAAGAAAATTGGGTGGAAGAATCCAAAGCAAAGTGATAGAATGATGAGGCTACACAACATCTCATTCAACAACTACAAACTGATCCTAGTAGTTTAGATTTGGAAGGGAGATTGTTTGTGCTATAAAGAGAGGCTATACCTATGCAAAAAATCCATCCTCAAATAGAAGATTCTTGAAGAGATCAATTGTTCTCCAATTTGGGGTCTTTCATAATTTTTGAAGGTCACATATCATAGAATCAAGTAGGATATATTTTGAGAAGGGCTTAAAGGTGATGTTTAAAAATTTGTAACAGAATGTTTGATATGCCAAATAAACAAAGGGGAAATAATTAAGCCACCAGGTCTCTTGTAGCCATTAGTCATCCCTATCCAATGGTGGGAAGATGTCTCTATGGATTTCATCACATGCCTTCCAAGATCTAAAGGTAAGAGTCTCATCATGGTAGTTGTGGATCGCCTCACCAAATATGCCCATTTTTTTACTTTATCCCATCCTTTTATAGAAAGTATAGTGGAAAAAGCATTTATGAAGAATATACAAAAATTACATGGTATCTTAAGGGTTATTGTCAGTGATCGTGATCTTATCTTCACTAACTTAACTTTTGGACATATTTATTCTCTTGTTTGGGTACTCAATTGGCTCACAGTTCTTTATATGACCCTTAGTCTGATGGTGAACAAAGGTTGTCAATAATTGCTTGGAAGTATGTCTACATTGTTTCACTTCAGATAAGCAATCTCAATGGCTAGATTGGCTACCACTTGTAGAATGGTGTTATAACACTTCCATACTTTTGCAAAAAATCCACATTTATGGAATTATATAGATACCATCCTCCATCCATCACATCAACATTGAAGGTGACACCAAAAGTTTAGGCAATGTACGATCACATGCATCATCAACAATAGGTACTTTCAAGATTCAAGGAGAATTTGGCCATGGTACAAAATAGAATGAAACAATAGGTAGACCAACATCATAGTGAAAGGAATTTTGAGGTGGGTGATTGGGTTTTCTTGAGATTATAACCCTATAAGCAAATGTCCCCAAAGAAACAAACAAAGAATACTAAGTTGTCGCCAAAATATTAATGACCATACTACGTTCTATAGAAGATTGGTAGTGTAGCTTACAAGCTTGAATTACCTCCTACAACAAAGATCCATCCTTTTTTTTAATGTTTCTTATTTAAAGAAGGTGATTGGTCAACAATTCCTATATAGACAGTGTTACCAGAGTTAGATGAAGAAGGAAGAATCAATTTGGATCTAGAGTCAATTCTCCAAACACACACAAAGAAGTTGAGGACTAGCACAATCATCGAGTATCTCATTCAATGGAAGAATTTACTAGTTGAAGAGCCCATGTGGGAAGATGAAGATTTGTGTAGAAACATCCATAGTTGATCAACATTTAGAATAATGCTTGTCTAAAGAGGGGTGCATGCTACGCCCTTAATCTTACATTGATGTGAGGTTATGAGTAGTCAACTTGTGGCTACCTTAACCCTTAATTAAGTTATATAATCATTAATATAGACTTATATGACTATTTAGGTTGGCCTAGGTGAGATAATGCAATATCTAAGTCATCTTGGGTGATATCCAAGGCTTGAGTATGGTATATATAGGAGGTAGAGGTTAATCATTATCATCATTATGAATTGTGTTCTTCATTGGAGACTTTTGGAGGTTGCCTCCTCAAAGTAGCATACTATTATCAAGTATTTGCATCATATTTCCTATTATATTCTTCTATTGTGTAATTTATTTCATTACACTTTTATAAAGGAAATGACCAACACTGATTTAACTTTTTAACTTGAATCACTACAAACTGACATAGATGTTTTGAATTTTAAAATGATCTAAACTAATAAAATGTAGATTCTTTAGTGTATTTTATGTTTGTATTTTTTTAAAAATAAAAATTATTTAAATGTAGTATTTTATAAAATTGACATTATAACTTAGTTGTTGATAAAATGCTAAAAATCAATGTTGAATGGGACATTGCACTTTATAGTAAATTTCATTTATTTTCCTTCTATTTTTTTGTGTATTCATAACTTGAAACTTTAGTGCATGGATTATGTTTTTTCCTATTTTGATAAATATATATTTTTAAATAAATCTTGGAAGTTGTGTGTAATGAAAATACAACTATTTTGATAGGATGTCAACTTTTGTCTGAATAACAATTTATCCAAAATAGGAAAAAAATATATCATCTTGACATGGAATTTCTCCTCTAGTGTATCATATTTTTTTCAAATTTTTTAATTAACTTTACTATTTTTTCTTGAGAGGACAATCAACATAATTTTTTTTTTGTGTTGATACCTACTTTTAGTAAAATAAAAAATAAAAATAAACACTAACTAAAATGGTTAAAAAATTATATTTTTACAAAGTAGGCTTATAGATCTACAAAAGGGTATTTTTATATTATTTTAAAATGATTATTTACATGAGTAGGTGTTCTTAGCACATCAAGTTTTTCAAATAATTTCACTTTTTTGGTAAATTAGCCCCAAAGTGATGCTACATATGTTTTTAGTAGATGGTTCTAGTTGGAAAAGTTGTGTCCTAGGTTTAATTTGGCTAGAATGAATCTAAATAGAACATATGTTTCACCAAAAAATAACTTTTTGCTGGAAATGCTTAAATTCATTGACGTTGATAAGTTGGCATGAAGTGTGACACAGTTTTAAACTTTTACCCTTAATAATTATTTGAAGAACATAACTTTGTAAGGGTTTAAAATAAAGAGAGAAAGAACTTTATAAACCACTAGTTGCTTACAAAATTTTTCAAATAAAACTAAACGATACCCATAAAAAAGATAATCCAAACAATTGCATAGGACCTTATTGTAAGAATGCAATATATCTTTCCTTCTTCTTCACCTAGTAATGGGTATGTCTAAAGAGTAGCCCATGCCATCTTTCTCTTATTCATTGATTTGGTTGGATGGAATCTCATCTATTGTCTCTAGATTTGCAAAGGAAGATGTTTGAGTCGCCATGTTTTGGTCTGCATCATCCACAATAATTACATCTAATTCATGATGTTCACTTGAGCTCTCCTCTGTACTTGAAGGATTGTTGTTCTCCCTTGACATTTCCAATGTGTAAACTTGGGATGAAGCTTGCTCTTCGTATATATACTCTGCAAAATATTTGATATGTTTCCACACACTTATCCTTTGTCTTGAATAATTGGGGGCTTTAGTGAAATTGTGTAGGGCTTGTGAAAGAAAAATGATCAAAGCCATGGATGATACTGTTGCTGTGATGAGATACAACCCCCAGAAGCTTTCCACATCTAACCTTCTTAAATTTCCTATAGAGTTAGGGCACGCATTGATAGTGTCATTGAAATACGTAGCTCTAATCTTTTGAAACTTATCACTTTCTGAAAGATTTAAAATCCCCTTAGAAAATCCTTGCACTAAAGGAGAACCTTTACGGAAGACCTGTATCAAAAATATCACAAACAAGTAACCCTTCAAATACTAATTCCCACAAAATAATTAAACAATATGAATTAAAATTAAAATCATTATTATTAGTAATGTGCACAAATATCTACAAAAAGAACTTACAAAACCAAAGCCCCCACTTTGATACGTGCTCCCCACCATTGAATAGCCGCATTCACCGGAAAGGAAGGCACGAACAAATGGGATCTCATCTAAAATTGCATCCACGCCTCCATTCTTTGCACCTTTTGACAGAGCATCTTTGTACGCCTTTCGCGATGAAAATGGTTCAAGATCTATATCGGCCATTCCCGAATCGTGAGCTAGAAAGCTACCAACATATGAACTGCGATAGCCCACTTTATAGTCACCAAAACCATTTATGAGTGGTGTAATTTGTTGGGCAGTCAGTCTCGAAGCGAGATTAGCTGTATAGCTCGACGTTAAAACGAACGCTACAAACAGCCAGACTATTACAACTATTCGAGTCCAACTGTTATGGATTCTCTCCCCTGCAAAGTGGGGAACATAGGCATATGTACTTACAACAGCTATAATTAAATTTTAAAGATATGAACAGCATATAAGTAGTCGCAGAAAAAGATGTTGAACAAGGCAAACATGGTGAGCACTGAGTGGAAAGGAAATGCTTACGGTGAGCGTAAAACACAGCAGAAAACGCAAACCTGGAAGAATTAAAACGAATTTAGGTTATATTCGATATGGAGAAATCAAAGAAAGAAGTGAGCAAACAAGGATAAATACGATACCAAAGCAGAGTGACTACTTGGGTGATGGGACTTCCTCTAAAGTCAGGATTTATTTTATGCTCGAGGAGCCACACAACTAGTCCTGTATATAAAAGAAACGCCGCCGTTGTAGCCCACAGTTTTGGAGTAAACGGCTGTAAGAATGTCCAAGTCTTGTCGGCTTCCTCCTTTACGGCCGTGGGAGCCACCATCACTAAACCCGTTTCCGAGTATGGTTGTGTGAAATCCACAACTTCACTGCGGTTTGCTGTAATTGTAACGTCACCTATAACTGCGTCGTACTTCTGCCAAAGCAAAACTACTTTTAAAAATTGGCATTTCTGTAATGTTCTTCCGGAAATGGTTTAAAGAAATTAAAAACAGACCTTGAGATACACTTGGCGGACGAGCTCATCATAAGAATAATTTTCGAAAGAAGTGCCGTTCTCAGGGTAAGGAATGAAATCATACTGCAGTTGAGGATCAACAATTTCCACAACAGCACGAAATACATCAATGGAGAAGCCGATGACTATAGTTTCATTACTTCCTGGGTGAGACGAGACACTGACGAATTCCTCCCAACCAGCTTTTCTAGGAACTGCGATCCTCAGCCTAGTTGGTATTGCCCAACCGCGAGGAACAGTTAAAGACCCACCTGGCCAAATACCGGATCGAAGCCCCTCATTATCAACAGATGGAGGAAGTGTTTTGAACAACACACAGGAATTATATGGCCAATACCCAACTACTTGATAGCTTTTTCCCACCACATTCACTACCTCGTGGCTACAACCGTACATTTCCCCGTCATCGAACTTAACAGGTCCGCTTAAACCACCAAAATTTGTTGAGAAAATCTCCTGCAACAGCTTCCTACCTTGCTGGAATGCCCTGATTTTAGTATTTGCTATTACCGCAAGACTGGTTGAGGGTGTCAAAAAACTTAAATTTGCATTTCTTTCCATCTTTCCAATTGCTTGAGCTATCATAAGCACCGCATCATAGGCCAATAAACCATATGCATTGAGCTCAGTGTTTTTCATGTTGGGGTTGTCAAGTCTAAATTGTCGTTCCCACCTTTCAGTGAAATCGCTCAGCTGTTTAGAATTTGGGATATGTGTTTTAACTCCAAGAGGCCTTGCATAGATGACATTGTAGAAGCATTTAGCACATAATCCCAAAGACTGGTAAACCCTTGGGTTGTTATCCACACATAACCAGCCTCCATCAATCCTATCTCCTGCGCCTCCATGAATATATTCATTGCCAGAGCACAAGGCATGTGAACAACATAAATTCGTGATTCTATCCTCTTGAGTTTACCAAGCTCTTCCCTTATTGTTTGTTTCTGAGCAGTTGAAGGAATCATGGAGGTGTATACAATTTCAGAGTCAAGATCTCGAAGGGCGTCACGCAACGAGGACATGGCTCCGCAACCAAAATCATCATCTTAGTGAATAAATGAAATGCTTCTCCAGCCGTAATGCTTAACCAGAGCTGCAACGGCTTTCATCTGAATGTGATCGCTGTGTGCCATGCGAACAAAATATGGGAATCTCTGGTTAGAGAGCGCTGGACTTGTGGCAGATAGTGACAGAATTGGAACATTGACTGCCTCTCCAAGATATGATAGAAAAAGCTCAGCCTCAAATGTTTGTGCTTCTATTAATGTCACTACTTCTTTGGCCAAAAGATCAACAGCTACATTCACCCATACAAAGGAACTAAATATCTCTGAATGAAACTGAAAAAGGGAACATTTGGATCTTTCACCATCACTGTATCTTACAACACATCAAAAAACAATTTGGCTCTTCACATAGTGATCATTTTCTTTTAAAAATAAATAATAAAAATTCTTTTACCCACGAATAATATAACTCCACCATTAATGTTAAGAGTAGTAAAAAAGATAAATGTAAGAACAAATTAATTATATTTTAGTTTAGATTAACCAGATTAACTAGTATAGATTATCTTAAATACATCCAAAAACTCTTTTTAGTAATTGATGCAGCAGCATCTCTAGTCTTGACAGTTGGCATGTACAAAAGGCGTCGAATCGGTCATTTGGAGGAGGATGTGCACTTCCAACCACTGCAAGTTTTCATTTGTAACCATTGGCGAGAGAGTCACCATAGTGCAGAGGTACTTGCAGCAAAGGAGGCTACCTCCAGCAAGAGGGAGAGTGAGCATTGGCTCACTTTAGCAACAAGAAGCTGTAGTGAAGGAGAGACTACTTGCAACAACTGGAGGTTTGCCCAAGAAGTGATGGTGTTGGTGTACGTGGAATATGTTATGCAGTCCAATCCTTTATTGCTGTGTAACGGTTCTGACCACCACTCTTTCCTCTCGCTGTGCATCGCTCTATGCATGTTTCTGACTCCCATGAGGAGGTTATTGTGTATCGGCTATTGTTAGGCATTGTGTAATGGAGTGTATGGCTGTAGTAACACAAGTAAGATTATTATTATTGAGTGGTGTGTAGGCTGCTGGATATATAAATGGTATGAATTGCAGAGCTGTAGATTGTTGGATAGTTTTATTTATGATAATACAGAGAGTAACCCCTGCTCATAGTGGACGTAGCTATTTGGTGAACCACGTTAAAAAATTCTCTTTGTCCTCTACTTTCATTTCTGTGTTCTACTCTGAGTTTTATTCTCTATATTTTCTCTTTGTTTGCTGTTGCATTATTATTTTTGCACTTAACAATTGGTATCAGAACTTTGGTGAAGAGGCTTGGTGAAGCAGCTCGGTGGTGAAGCTGGTTGGAGATCGGTGAAGAATGGATGATGCAAACAAATGGAAAATCGAAAAATTCTCAGGATAGAACTTCGGTTTATGGAAGCTCCAGATTCGCGCTTTGCTGATTCAGAAGGATCTTGCCATTGCATTGCAAGGGAAGTCCAAGAAGCCGGAGAAGATGTCGGATCAAGACTGGAATGTCTTAGATCAGAAAGCAGCTACAACCATCATCCTATCATTGTCGAGCAATGTCCTCTTCAACGTTACCACGGAGACAACAACTAAACAGATTTGGGACAAGCTATGTGACATGTACGAAAGGGCATCAACAATGAATTGGGTGTTCCTGTTGAAGAAACTAGTAAACTTAAAAATGAAAGAAGGTAATAGCATATCGAATCATTTAAATGAATTTAATATTGTTATCAGTCAATTACTTTTTGTGGATGTTAATATTGAGGAAGAAATGAGAGCCATGTTGTTGTTGTGCTCTCTTCTTGATAGCTGGGATAGTGTGATCATGACCATAAGCAATTTGGTATTAAGTAAAAGTAGATTTGAAGAAGGGGAGGATAAGAAAAAATAAACAATGCTGCGGTATGATGATGTAGTAGCCACTCTTCTCAATGAAGATATGAGAAGAGGGCAAAACATAATAAATGGTGATGCCTTGACTGCCGTAAGTACTGACAATAGAGGAAGGGGTCAAGACAGAGGCAAAAATAACAATAGAGGAAGATTGAAGTCCAGAAGCAGAAATGGAGAATGTTGGTTTTGTGGCAAGCTTAGTCACACAAAAAGGAACTGTTGGAACTACAAAAAGGCACAAGAAAAGGTGAGCAGTAATGAAGCCAACACAGCATGCCAAGAAGATGTAGGTGTTCTTATTTTAACTGAAGAAGAAGTTCCAACTAATGTTTGGGTGCTTGATTCTGGCTCATCATTTCATATCACTCCATGCAAGGAGTATTTCAAAAATCTGCAACTTGGTGACTTTAGTAAGGTTTTTCTTGGTAACAATGAATCTTGTAATGTTGTTGGCATAGGGGATATTCCTTGAAATTGAAAAATGGATATACCTGGTTGTTACATGATGTTAGATATGTTCCCTAGTTCAAACAAAATGTCATTTCAACTGGGCAGTTGGGTTCTCAAGGTTGTGAGATTAGTTTTGAATCCAATAGATGCAAGGTTAAAAAGGGGGCCTTGGTAATTACAAGGGGTAGCAAATTAGGCACCCTGTATGTCATAGAGAGTCATGCTGAAGTGGGAGTTGTTCATCCTACTTCAGATTCATCATTGGAGACTGCTAGGCAAGGGTCTTTGGATCAATTAGATGCCGATTCTGTTATTAATAATTTTCTTAGTAAGATTGACAGTGACAATTTGGAGTCAATTTGTGATGGTGCTGGTAGTAAAATTTGTGCAAATGAGTTTGTTGCAGCTGCTGATGCTACCATTGCCATTGAAACAAAGGTCAAGGAGATGGCACAGGTGACTTCCAAGGAAGACCTTAAGGAGGACACGAAGCCAATTGTGGAGTTTGCTACTGAGCCCACAAAAGATGACAAAGGAAAATTTGTCAGAGGTAATGAACATGAGCTTGAAGAGCAATGATTTTTTTAGTGGATAATATTCTCCAATTGGCTAATAGTTGAAATTGGGGATTTAAAATTTGGCTAATAGTACAAGCTATAAGGTGACCTAAATCACCACATTTTTACAAAATTTTATTTTAGTCCTAGTTAAATCGCCAGAATATTTATTTTATTAAAATTTTAAACTCAAAAATTTGCCACAATATTTGATACCTAATTAGATCAGATTCACCTAAATTTTATAATTTTTAGTAGAAAAGGAAATTAATTCGCCAATTTAATATTATATAATTATTGGTTACTTTAGGGCCATATCACCAATTTTTAATCACCATCACTAATTTTATTTATAAGCTAACAACAACGGTTATAGTATTCCATGGGTTAAAATGTACCCATGGAGCTCCAATGTCCATCAAGCTCGAAATTGTATTTGGACCATTGATCTCAATTTATAATCTAATGGCTAGTGTTAAATTCCATTGGCCAAAATGTATCCATGGAGCTCCAATGCCCATGGGGCCCAAAATTGCATTTGGGTCATGACTCATTGATCTCCATTAAGGTCAACGTCCCAAATGCAATTTCAGGTCCTATGGGCATTGGATCTCTGTGGGTACATTTTGGTCCATGGAATAGAACCCAAATTAGATTATAAATAAAATAAATGGTGGTGAAAAATAATTTAGGGCCAATTTAAAATATTCAATGTTTGATTTAAAATATTAAGGAATTAAAGAATTGTAGACATGAACACTACACCTTAAACTAGTCAATCACTACCACCTTTAGGCCTTTACTTTTCCATAAAAATCTAATTTGTTTTCTAGGAAGGATTCAACATGGTATTAAATGCATTTTCCTATTTTTTGTCAAGATTCACCAAGATTTTCTACAAATTTCTAGTGATTTAAAAAATTCGCCAATAAAATTAAATTATTTTTTCAGAAAAAAAGAAAAGATTCACCAATAGAAATTAATATTTTTTTCCAAAAAAATGGAAGAATTGCCAGGATTTTATATCTTTGTTTAGGAGGGGTTTCTTAAAGTTATCATTGTCAAAGAGGATACCAAAGTGTCATTTATAAAGGCAGAGACAACAAATATGGATAGGAATGAAGATGACAAAAGTGAAGATGGAAAAAGACACACTCATCTCCATGAGCTCGGCTACAAGCAGAAACTTGATCAAAATTTCTTAGTATTGTCAAACTTTGTGATTTCATTCTGGATTATATCTTTTTTGACTAGCATAACAATTTTGTATAATATGGGGCCTACCTTCAGTGGTCAAATGATTATGGTATATGGATGGATTATTGCTAGTGTTGGCAAGAGTTTAAAGTGGGCGCTTCCTGGCATGCAACCAAAAGGCTCTGAGAAGAGTACAAGTGGTAATAGGCACCCATCTCATGAAAGCTATGGTGATGAGTTTGATAAGGTGAGAGGCAGGCCAAGGGATAGGCCTGTCGAGTTTTCCAATTACTAATAAGATTGGAAATGTAGGAGATTTCTCGGTGTCGCTCTTGTAGCTCAGATTAGATCGCAAGTGGGAGATTGTTGGTGTAGGTGGAATATGTTATGCAGTCCAATCCTTTATTGCTGTGTAACAATTCTGACCACCACTCTTTCCTCTTGTTGTGCATCACTCTATGCATGTTTATGACTCCCATGAGGAGGTTATTGTGTATCAGCTATTGTTAGGTATTGTGTAATGGAGCATATGGCTGTAGTAACTGTTAGCATAAATATATTACATTGTTTCTTTCTTTACGTAACTACGTCTGTTACGTTGGTTTCTACAGTTATGGTATAACTGTGAATAGTTGTGTTAGTTTCTTCAACTACCACACAGTATTTATAGATGTCTTGTAATGCTTTTTTCTCATCGAATACAATTGCTCTTCTTTCTGCTTTAACCTTTAAATGGTATCAGAGCAGGGGGTGCTGGCAATGAAGTCTTGAAGGAGGAATGCCCATAGCGCAGGCCAGCAGCAAGGAAGAAAGCGCCCACGCTGAGAGAGGAAAGCACTCACTACTGTTGGAAGAAATAGTGCTGACTGTGGCGATGTGAAGTGAACTCATAGCGATCAGAACTCTAGTGTCTGTAGTCTATCTCCCCATGTGAAGAAGACTAGGAGGCTGAAAGGAGACTAGAAGTGCTTATAGTCTGAAAGGAGACTAGAGGAGTGCTAAGATAGCGAAGGAGAGGTAACAGCAAGCCCCTTGAAGAAGTAAGGAGGAAGATTTGTCTGTAGAACAGCACAATTAGAGAAAACTGGATGTCCACCACACCTGATGCCAGCAGTGTGGCCAGTAATCATGCGAATGATCCACCTCGAGGCAGACGTGCTGTTTCAGAAAGCTCAGGCTTCTACTTTGCACTTCTAGATGCCTTGCAAAACACCGATAATCTCTAATTTGATGAATTATTTAGGCAAGGATTGCTAGATTACTTTCTATTTGATGTACAATGGCAAGCAAGGAAGATTAGAGCAAAACTAGATGAGGGTTATGATGCTGATGACGAAGATGAGGTAGAACGCACACCAAAGCGTCCCCATCTCACAGCATAGGCCTATCGTGCTCATCTCCATGCCACTATTTCCTCTTCAAAGTGAATGTACTGTCAAATAAAATAATAATACATTTGTTGTCTGGATTATTTTTTTTAAAATGTCTGCCCCGAAATTGCTTCTTTTCGATGCTCAACTTTTGAAAGGGCCAAATTATGCCGCATGGAAGACAAAGATACGGACTATTCTCATTTTTGAGGAGCTATGGGGAATTGTCAATGGTGACATAACCAGACCAACAGACCCAGATGAAAGGCAGAAGTTTGACAAGGCCGATGCCAAAGCATTGATGTTGATAACACTCGGCATCACCGATGAAGTTCAACCTCACATTCGGGATGCAGCAACATCAAAGGCGGCATGGGAATCTCTCTCCACAATCTACCAAGTGAAGAACCAGACAAAGATCCTCCATCTACAGTCCAAGCAACATACACTCAGTATGCATGTTGGCGAGAAAGTTGAGGAATTCTTACGGCGGGTATCTGAACTGTGAGCTGAGCTTGTTGCACTTGGAGAAAAGGTGGAGGACAAACTACATGTCCCAATTATGCTGAGAGCACTGCCATCTCAGTTTAAAATCTTTGTCACCACGCTGAACATCACCAAGAAAGATGTTTCATATGATGAATTGGTGAATCTATTGCAGCAAGAAGAAGCCATTCAATCTGTTCAAGGTGAACTGGAAGATAAGGCCCTGATCTCTAGACAATCAAAAGGTCAGAAGTTTCGTGGAAAGCAACCACAAAAATAATAAGAACATCAACAGTCGAAGCCTCCAAAGGCAAATCGATGGTGTCATATATGCAACAAGAACAATCATGACACTATCAACTGTTGGTACAATGCCTTAACAAAAAGCAATTGAAGTAAAGAAGGCTTTTCTAGTTGCAGTGATACTCAGCCATCCAAACGTCATCATCATCACAGAAGGCACAAAGGCAATGTTGCAGCCCAACAAGATGATGCATCAGAAGAAGATGAACTAGAAACAGCCAATTGCGGCACTCATCACAATCTAGTCCTTGTCTCCCAAACCTCGTAGCCCACAAGGGATATTTGGTTGATAGACTCGAGTGCCAGCAAGCATATGACAGGCAATCGTGAGCTATTCAATGCACTGACAGAAAAACCTACTGGAGATAGAGTTCGAATTGCTGACAATAAGGAGTATGTTGCAGAGGGTATAGGCAAGGTCATCATTCCTCTTGGGACAAGTCGTTGTACCCTCACCAAGGTGTTGTATGTTCCTGGTTTGACAACAAACCTGCTCTCTGTCAGTCAGCTTCTGAACCACAAACTGAAAGTTGAGTTCCAGGTGAAGGACGGGGTCAAGACCTGTCTAATCTCAAGAGAAGGTATGATACTTGCTAGAGCATTTATGAAGGATAGACAGTTTGCATTAGATGCTGTCTCCTCCCCTACAGTAGCTCTATCAGTCTCAACAATAGAATCTACGGGACTCTGGCAGTATCGCTATGGGCACCTTTCAGTCAGCTCCTTGCATTGGCTCAGCTCCAAACAAATGGTAAGAGGTCTTCCTCCAATTTCAAATTCATTGCCTATATGTCCTGGCTGCCTTGTAGGTAAACAACACTGGGATCCGTTCGAGGCTAGTAGCTTCCATGCTACACATCACCTTGAGTTGATACATACCGATCTATGCAGACCCATGCTTGCTTCATTTTCAGGCCATAAGTACTTCCAGTTGTTTGTGGATGACTTCTCCCGAAAGACCTGGGTGTATTTTCTCAAGAAGAAAGATGAAGCCTTTGCCAACTTTCAGGACTTTCACAAGCAAGTTGTCAAAGAAGCCGGCCAGTCTCTTCTTGTCCTCCGGTCAGATCGAGGGGGGAAATTCACCTCCAAGGAGTTCGTGGCATACCTGAAGCATCATGGTATCAAGCAGCACCTCACTGCTCCCTATACACCCCAACATAATGGAGTTGCAGAACGTCGCAATCAGACTGTCATGGAGATGGCTCGATGCATGCTCTCCACAGCCAAGTTGGAGGAAAGATTTTGGGTAGAAGTAGTACGGACAGCTGTATACCTCATCAATAGGGCACCAACAAAGATTCTGCAACACAAGACACCGGAAGAGGTATGGACTGGACAAAAGCCTTCAATTTCTCATGTAAGGGTGTTTGGTTGCACTGCATACATGCATGTCCCTGCCAATAGGAGAAAGAAGACTGATCCTAAGACACTTCAGTGTATATTGTTGGGATATAGTATTACATCAAAAGCTTATCGTCTCATAGATCCTGAGACAATGAAGATACATGAGAGTCGAGATGTGGTATGTGATGAATTGTCATTCGATTCCTTATCACAGAAAGAAGAGCAACAGCCTCCTACTTCTCATAAATTGCTCTCACAATCAGATGATGAGCATATGGAAGACTCTCATAGAGAAAGTGAACTACAAGGAGAGTTGTATGTTGATCTGGGCCCTCTAGAAAACATTGCACACCACCAGCAGCACAGTCAACCTCCAAAGTGGGTCCAAAGTACAATCAGGGACTCTAACCTGCACACTCTTCCAGACACTTCGTCAGGAGTCAGAACCAGGAGTCAGACAAGAAATGAAGTGAATCTTGCACTCATGAGTATTGTTGTTGACAGCACTGAACCTGACATAGTTCGAGAAGCATTAAGCCAACCTCAGTGGAAGAAGGCTATGGAAGCGGAGTATGATTCTCTGATGCAAAATCATACTTGGGAACTTGTCGATCTACCTGAAGGGAAGAAACCCATTGGCTGCAAATGGATCTTCAAAACAAAGTACATGGCAGATGGATCTATCGACAAGTACAAAGCATGACTTGTAGCAAAGGGATATGCTCAACAAGAAGGCATTGATTATGAAGAGACCTTTGCACCCACTACGAAGATCAAAACTATCAGAATGGTCTGTTCATTGGCAGTGCAGAAGGGATGGAAGCTTCATTAGATGGATGTCAACAGTGCTTTCTTAAACGGTGATCTCAAAGAAGAAGTGTACATGACCCAGCCAAAAGGGTTTGTTGATGAACATCATCCACACAAGGTATGTCATCTTATCAAATCTCTTTATGGCTTAAGCAAGCTCCTAGGGCATGGTACATCAAGATTGATGGTCACCTATTGCAGCATGGATTCACCCGTAGCCCCTCAGATCCTAATTTGTATATTAAGAAGGTAGGCATAGAGATTGTCATTCTGGTTTTGTATGTGGACGATCTTATTCTCACTGGCAACTCAGACAGTCTCATTGATGATGTCAAGAATGATCTCAAGAACTCCTTCGACATGACAGATTTGAGGCTACTTCATTATTGTCTTGGCTTGGAGATATGGCAGAAGAAGAACCACATATTCATTTCCCAAATGAAATATGCCAAGACACTCTTGGAAAAATATGGAATGGTCAACTGTAAGCGAATTTCCACTCTAATGGAGAAAGGTTTGCAACTATCTCGTTTCCAGGATTCACCTCAAGTAGATGTCACTCTCTATAGGCAGCTGGTTGGGAGTCTTATCTACTTGACATACACCAGACCAGACTTGTGTTTTGCTATAAGCTATCTCGCTAGATTCATGCAGGAGCCAAAGAAGTGTCATTGGGTTGCAGCAAAGCATGTGTTGAGATATATCCGAGGCACAATTGATTATGGTCTAGAGTATAAGAAGAATAGCTAGTTCTTCTTACAGGGATATACAGACTCAGATTATGCAGGATCTATAGATGAAAGGAAATCCACCTCAGGTTATATTTTTCATCTTAGATCTGGGCCAATTTCGTGGGTTAGTAAGAAGCAAACTGTTGTTGCTCTTTCATCCACTGAGGCTGAATATCGCACCGCACGAGGAGCTGTGTGCGAAGTGATTTGGTTATGTCACATTCTGGCAGATTTGGACATTCCTGAAGACAAGTCACTAGTTCTTCATTGCGACAATCAGGGTGTGTTAAAACTTGTGAAGAATCCAATTTTCCATGAGCGCACTAAGCATATTGAGGTCAAATGTCATTACATTCGGGACCAAGTTTTGAACCACCACATCTAGCTCCAGTACTGCCCTACAGACTCTCAGATCGCAGATATGTTCACCAAATCTCTTGGTAGGGTCAAATTTGAACTGTTTAGGGGGTACATTTGTAAAAACAATGTAATAAGGGGGGAATGTTAGCATAAACATATTACATTGTTTCTTTCTTTACGTAACTACATCTGTTACGTTGGTTTCTACAGTTATGGTATAACTGTGAACAGTTGTGTTAGTTTCTTCAACTACCACACAGTATTTATAGATGTCTTGTAATGCTTTTTCTCATCGAATACAATTGCTCTTCTTTCTGCTTTAACCTTTAGTAACAACAGTAAGATTATTATTATTGAGTAGTGTGTAGGCTACTGGATATATAAATGGTATGAATTGTAGAGCTGTAGATTGTTGGATAGTTTTATTTCTGATAATACAGAGAGTAACTCCTGCTCATAGTGGACATAGCCATTTGGTGAACCACGTTAAAAAAATCTCTTTGTTCTCTGCTTTCATTTTTGTGTTCTACTCTAAGTTTTATTCTCTATATTTTCTCTTTGTTTGCTGTTGCATTATTATTTATGCACTTAACAATGGGCACTTGAAGCAAAAGGAGAGGAGGCATATGGAGTGAGCACACTTGCAGCAATAGGGAGGTTGTTGAGGCTCAAGAGTAACATTGAGGTGTTGCTTCAACTGAGAGTTTACAAGTGGCAATTCTTGTAGTAAAGTTGGCTCACAACCTTATTTTGGCTTGTTCCTATCATCACTAATTCTTATGAACTAGTTTGAGTCCTTAAATCTCTCATTTGCCACCTTAGTTTAGATTTGCAAGCATAGAATTGACCTAGATCACTTTCGTGCACATAGATTTGATCCTCAAACTTTTAAACTCAATTCAAATTTGAAACTTGCTAGTCTTTCCCTACTTGTCACTATGAGTTGACCTAGCATGTTTGTGTGAATTATGTGTGATATGTTGTTGTATTTAAGGATATTCATTATCCATTTGAATTGAGATTGATTGATTGAAAGGAAAATTTACATGAGAGTGCTACCACAACATAAAAGTTACATTATTAACTTGCATAATCATCCTAGACATACTACACACTTGCCTATTGTCTTTGGTATTTGTTCATTGTCATTAAATTAGTCCTTCTAGGGGTTTGATCAAAGGATAATTGATCCTTGCCTAACAAACTCATCAAAAAATTCACTAGACATCATCTCACTTTAAACAACAGTAAAACAAGTTGAGGCATATTTGTTATAGATGTCAACTTTTTGTTATTTCAAATTTGTGGGTCAAGTTCATTTTCACACACCAAGTTCATTTTTGTAGGGGTGTAGATCAATTTTGCAAGCATAGATCTAACCCAAAGTGAGGTATAGTAAATTTATGGATTCTGAGGAATTTATCTAACATGGCCTAATACTTTCTACACTTTAGCAACTCAATTGCTAGCATCTTTAATAATATATTCCTCCATTCAAATTTTGATCTAGGTATCATATTAATTTGTTTAAATTCTATCAATTTAACTATGCATTTATTATTCTACTCCCAAGTCTTTATCCTAGGTTAGATTTATTTATCAAGGTAATTTAATTAATTTTCCTTCAAATATTTTGTAGATGAACCCCTTATTCCTCTGCATTTATGGTGAACTTGACATTCCTATATGACCTAGGGTTTTGACCTTCAAGTTTATTTCTTCTTTCTAATGGTGTCATATTTGTTTTTTCTAATCACATATTTTATTTAAATCAGATCTAATTATGGTTTGGATTGGCCTTTTCTTGTGCTTTCATTGATATATCTTTCCTCAGGGTTTTTATTTTCATTATGTGGCCTTGTTTTTATTCCATGATACCCACCCTTCCTTTAGGGTTTTTTGTTGATTTATTTACATATCTTATTTCTTTTTCATTTTTAAATTGTATATTAGATCTTACATCCTTTTTATACCATTTATCCTTTAGGGTTCTATAATTTGTTTTCATGATAAGGTATCATTCACATCCTCACTTCTCCTTAAGAAGAATCCTTCATTTAAATCCTTAAATGGCTTAGTGTAGTGAGAATTATATTTTTTATGGTCTTAACATGGATACTAATGTTGTTACTAAATTAGTATTGAGCATGAGGAAAAGAGTTTTGATCATGAATTCTATGTGAAAAATATAGTTTTACACATGTTAGCTTACTAGTTTGGTCAATGCTAATAGTTCAACACATTTGGCTAAGGTCCTTAATGAGTTTAGTGGTATTTTACCTCTTCTAGTTATTTGTATGATGCATCTTCCCCTCCTTATCCTACCCAAGACACTTCCTCTTTATAACGTCCTCCTAGTTTTGTTCCTTGATTTGGTATGCCTTCTTGTGCACCTCCTATTAGCTCTCCATATCGTTTCACTACATTTTTAGAGAAGAAAATCAAGACCTAAACCTAGGGATGTATGTTGATCTAGAATAATGAAGAAAAACTCATAATTGAGTTGTGAGAAATTATGGGCCAATTGATAGGAGTAGGCAACTTCTCTACACTTTTAAATCTACAAGGTCAAGGATGGTGGTCCTAAAGGTCTAATATAGGATTTAAATAGAGAGAAATTAAAGTAGCATAACACTTTTGCAAGCCATACTCTATGTATATGAACATACCATAGATTTCTCACTAAGAATTCAATAGACTAGCTCAATCTTAACAAGAGAAAAATACCTCAAATTTTACAATAGTTTGAAAATAATAGGTTACCCATGCAATAAAAATATAAAGAAAGTTTCCATATTCCCTTAGATTAATCCCCTTCAATGTTACTTCATGTGCATCCTAGAAATTCAATAGACATAGCTTTCTAAAGGTATATCCGACATGAGCTCTCATAAAATTTAACAAAGTTTGTCTCATGGAACTATGTAGATTGGTAGGACCTAAACTACACTTAACTACAAAGGAGGATAAAGTAAAACATTTCAATAAAAGATTTGATCATTTTAGGATGAGTTATTAGTGCCTATATATCATTGGAAAAAAATCCAACAACTTGAAAAAGAGAGATACTCATGTGAGTTAAAGATAGAATAAGAGGTGCACATAAGAACCCATATGCAAATCAAAGACACGAGAACACAATCACATAACCATATCTTATTTAATAACACATGCCCACTCAAAGGTATACCATATGTAAATGAATGAAAAGTTATTCTTAAAGACTTTGAGAAAATTTTATAGATTAAAATCTATGACCAACTATACAATAATACAACTTAGTTATGTGATACCAAAGACCTATACAATATCCCTTAAAATATCTTAACTCAACATGGAAACATCCAAATTGTGGATAGGTATTTGCAAGACTACATCTTCTACAAACTCAACACAAACCTATAGCTCAATTCTCTCAGGTTGTGACATAAATCATTTGATTACCCTAGAATACACTATAGATATAGTACTAGCTGTATATAAAAATAGCCAAATATTTTTTCTCCTAAGAGAAACATGTATCATAACTATTTATCATGCCCTAACACTTGTCACAATCTTTAGCACTATAGTGTATTGTCAATTAATTATATTACAAATTTCTCTTTGTTTGACTTCCTTGTCATGAAACACACATAATCAAATTTTATAATATGAATATATCAATGCTTGGTAGGCTTGAGTCATAGGACACACATGCTTGATAGTACTATAGAACATTTCTTTGAATCCAAATTCCCCCTTGATTTTAGGGAAATACTCCTTAGATTTGAATTTTTGGTATTAGTTACATAATCAAATCTCATCACTTGCTTTGATGCTTAATAAATGTTAGAAGTTTAGCCCATGCCCTAAGGACACAATTCTTCTTGGTTTCTACACATGGAAAGGGATATAACTTCAAGGTCATCATTTAATTCCCTAGATCTACCATCTACACATGGAAATGTCTCCAACTACAAGTTCATTATCCAATTCTTTGGCTCTACCATCTAGACATGGCACGTAGCCCCACAAATTTGATTTTCCCCTATAAGTGGGTACTTTATTGCTAACTAGGCGGTTAGTGGATCCAATCTCCTTACTAGGCTTATGGGCACCATAACATTCTTACATTCCCATGCAACTTGCCTTTGGACTATGTTTCTCTCTCAACTAAACCCTTACCCATGTCTCTATTCATTTAAAAACTTTATGAACATAATTTCTTAGTTAAAACTTTAAATTTTTGACATGTGATCAATGGCTATTGTTGATCACTAAATGATCAATGGTTGATAATTTAACACAATAGGGGAAGTTGCATGCATGTTGTTTCGTTATTTAATTATTTATAATAGGAAATGAACATTTCATTTACTTTATATTACCAAGAACCTTCAAATAGATCATTAAGCCCTATGTCAAGTATACATCTAGAGAGCGCACTAAATACACCACCAAAAACTTCAACTAGGACCATTTGGTGCTTCTTCATTTGATATAACATAGGTGGACCCCCTTAAAAGTTCTATGTTTTGGCCTTCCAACCAATGTAAATTGTCTACGTGTTGCCACATGTCCATATATTTCTTTTAGCCGATGTGCTAAATGCCAAGCTCAAATGGGGGAAGCAAATATAGAGGCACCAACCTTTAGCCATTCTACCATTCCCAATTGGAATGGGACACACCAAAATATTTAAACAATATATTGAAAAGGAATGTTCATAGACATGGGATTCAATAGGATAGACTAAATGGTCTCAACATCCTTTAGCACCTAGCAACACATAGTCATTCACCATTTGTTTGAACTAGACACCTAAGACTACCATGTGTAGCTTATACAAACCTTTACTTTTAAGTAAACCTATGATCATAGGAATTTTAGAATAAAATCCCAAAATGAACCGACCACACTTAATAAGACAAATGTTCTATGAAATTGACCACCTTACCTTTGACTACTACCACCAAGCTTTCTAAACACCATGCAAATTGAAATGTCTAGCTTAATCACCAGAGATTGATATATACGTCTTAAACATAATGTCCAAGGGTGCATGCTCTTCATTTAGCTATTTTACTATGGACTATTATAATTGAACATGTAGAAATCCTTTTTATAAAGTTCTTTCCCTAAACCATGATGCCCACCAAACATAAACCATTGGGCTACTTGAAAAATTACAATTTTCTCCTCATGATAAGGGACTAGATGAGTGTCCACATGCCTACTTTTTTATCAATGAATGTGAGACACACAAACATAAGAACCCAATAAAAACATGCACTACTTACACTTAACCAAATGGACAAACAACAAAACCCAAAGTGTTGGCTTTAACTAATGGCATTCCTTTGCAAATAAAAAGGAGAACATGCAACTACACATTGCTAATGCATAGGAATAAAATACTAATACTCAATCACCCAATAAGCACATGAAAGACACTTAAGTTAAAGAAACATTCTATTAAAAATTAGTGAAAAAATATAAATAAAGTGGATGATTAGGACAAGGGCTTAGGCATTGTTATAATAGGCCTCCATGACTGCAACATTGAAACTTAGAAAAGATATAGAGAAGGGGAATTGACATAGTTGCAATGACTAAATTTTAGTAGAAGCATAAGATGAGGCCTAATTAAAAAAAAAAAGATTGATTATTAACAAACAATCGCAGGATGACACAAGAGCTAGAATAATTTATTTGCTAAAATGGGTGTTAATAAGTTAGCTCTTGTTGGGAAAAGTAAAGGGGTCCAACTAACCAAATTTAAATTTTTGAATTTGAATTTAAGTGGGTTGAGTTTGTGCTTGCTCTAGGGGTTTAACTTAGTAAACTTATCCTACATCACTTTTAATCATAGAATCTTAAATAATACCCTTGATTTCATTTCTACCTCTAATTAGTCAATTTTTATACCTCCTCCTAATAAACAATTCCTCTTAAAATATCCCCTCTTTTTACTATATTTTTAGGTATTTTTTTAATGAGATTTATATACCCCTATTTATTTCTACTCATACATTCAACCAAACATTTCATTTTCACCACTATCACACCTAGCTCTAAATGAAAAGCCTTGAACAAATTTTTATAGGAGATCGTGAAAATAAAATACACTACAAATATTTTTATATTATAATAATTGAACATTGATCCCTAAAATAAAAAATATAATTGAAAAAATTAAAGGGGAACTATTTGATGTGAATACATGATTATTTTTTACTTCCTTTATATGGTTGGATCAAGAAAATGAATTAATATTTGTGCATACTTAAACCACAAGAAAATAAAAAAATAATTGTTCATCTATATCATATCCATCCACTAAGAGAATTTCTTCTTAGTGTTATCAAGTAAGGGAAATTATTTTTAGTGTTACCATTTTGCAATCCTTTAAATAGGGAATCTATTAGCCTCTACAATAAAAATGTAAATATTATTTTCTTATCATTGTAAAGTGAGTCAAAAATTTGATGTATGAGAACCTCTTGGTGGATTCCCACAAGGAGAGTCATTTCCCATTTATCTTATATATTGTTCTACAAAATGTACATGGGTCAAATCCCCTTTTGAATGAAACTTGTATCTCCTCTATGGTATACAAACACATCCATTATTTTAGCCACTTAGGACTAAACAAATTTGTATGCAATCCTCACATAAATAACATAACTAAATTCTCTTTGTGGTCTAAAGAAAGCCAAAAGTAAATATACATACAAGGGGATCTATAAGGAATGGTTCATTAGACACAACACTTGCTGAAGGTTTTACAAATTTGGTAGCAAGCTAAGTGTGCTTGATCTTGGGAGAAACTTCATGGTTAAGCACACTTGAGTTGGAGTGGTACAAGGATAGGTGACCTCTTGGGATGTCCTGATGTTTCACCCATGTGAGCATCACCTAGATGTAATGAGTGTTAAATGGACCATTCATTCTCACAAAAGAGGTGTTCATTTGAATCACTACTCATGTAATATGGATCATGTGTTTGACTCAAAAGTTATGTAGTTGAATCTTGATATAAAATATCATAATTTGACACTTTGCGGAAAACACCTCCTACTTATCAAAGGGATGTACATTTAAATTTATATTTTTCACCCAACTTCCTATCCATTAGACCTAACCCCTAACCCCATCGATGCTCTTACCATCAATACCTAAGTAAACATTAATATAATTACCCTCTCGAACCCGAACACTTTAACAACATATCTATCTATTTCTATCCCAACATTAAATATCCCATTATGAAGTCAAGGATAATGAAAAATAATGACTATTTGGGATTGGTGTATGGACAATCATGATAATCAGACAAATAGGCCAAATGTATAGAGACATGTGGACATAGGGATGAGATAAGACAATACGTATTAGGTTGTGTGTGAATAGAACTAAGTGAATGGGGTGCACTTTGAACAAAATCATGTTATTTACTATCATGTACATGTATTAAGGCATTTCTTCAAAATAAACAAAAAAACTAAATAAAAGGTAAAATATGGTTATTAATTTCATCATTACATTTTTTTTGATGAATATTTATTAAACTTTATATTAATATAAAAAAACTATTCAAGAAAATATATTAATATAATTTAAAATACACATAATTCAAATCCCATAAAATTAAAATTCTAAATATGTATTTTATTGTTTGGTGTTTTGATTTCTAATAAAAAATTAGGATTTCAAAAAACAAACTTAGATTTTTCATTTATGTCATAAACCATTAATAAATCATATGTGAGAATTAAATATTTGACACACTTTAAAATATCACTAATTTAAAATAAAACTAGCAAAAACATAATATCACTAATTTAAAATAAAGTAAGCTAAGAAACTTTATAATAAGGAGTAAATGAAATAAGTTAAGACATCACTATTGAGTAAATGAAGTAAGCTAAGACATCATCACTGAGTAAATGAAGTAAGTTAACACATCACTAATTTAGAATAAAGTAAGCTAAGAATCTTTATAATAAACAGTTCATAAAGAACTCATTGAAACTTTTGTAAATAAAAATATTATTAAAATATTGAAAATAAAATAATAAATAAGCAAACTTAAATTTAGAAATTTAATAGTTAAACACACTTTAAAAGAGTATTGGGTTACATAAAATCTCTTTATACCTCACCCTTTAAACATCATCTTGTTAAAAAAGTTACATAGACAACTAATCACAAAATAAAGTGGTAAGTCTATATCGATTAAACTAAGTTTTAATATATATATAACAATGAAATTATATATGGAAAAAAATTGTGATTCTAAAATTTCCGGGCAGGAGAATTTAGTTAAAATACCAGCGGAAGCGCCTTCGAGTGCGGCTTGGGCCTCTCGCAAGTGAAGCAGCAATTGAGCGCCGTTGAGTAGTTGAGATTGATTGTTAACATCATCCACCGCTAACTTTATTGCAGTCTTTGCTATCTTTCCTGACCACGAACTTGAATCTACAATCACCCCTACTTTCACCATCTCTTTTTGAACCGCGAGATCTACCCTCGCAGCCATTAAAACGCAGATAACTTGAAATGTTTTCATATCCAATTCCTTGCTTGCCCTCTCGTATGTCGATCATACCTATGAATCTAAGTACCACGCACCACGCTGTGTCAATCATATCTCTAAATATATCTATTTCAAGCTGCTTCAGTCTTGCAATGCCTACTTCACCGAAGAGACATCGAAATATCCTGTAAATTAAGGTAAGTCGTCTATCACAGTAAAGAATTAATTTGCAAGACATTGGTTGAGTCGTCTGCAACAATAAAGAATTGATTTCCAAGGCACTGGTCAAGTCGTCTATAACAATAAAGAATTAAGAGGTTCCCGCATAGTTTTGATTATTCCGACCAACCAAAACCAGAGCATCGCGCACGCAGAGGAGATACTGCCATGGGTAACAAAACAAAATGGGGCGAAGCAAAAGAAGAAGAAAATGACTGAAGAAGAAAATGACTGAAGTCAATGCCCCCACTATTTACTCTTCCTTTTGTTGCGTTAGCAGATGGCAGTAGCTCCTTTGCCCTCCTTCACTCCAGTCTAAGGTCTTCTCCAGAAATTAATTAACACAAATTGCAGAAAGAAATGTCCTCTTCCAATGATCACAGCATTGGTCATTTGGGCATAAATCGTAGATTATATAAGATGGGCTGAGAAGACCTGAGGAAGTTATGGAGTTGAATAATTTCGAGCGTCTTATCCATTGTCTCTGCTTAATATTTAATGATTTTAATGATGGGAATCGCATCTTTTTCCTTATGTTTTGCATCTATACGTCGTATTTATGTCTTTTTCATATGGTGTATTTTATACAGAAGTTGGATAAATATTTTTATTTTAGTTTGTATCTATATCTTACACAATGTAGAAAAGGAGCAATGAGAGGGAAAGGGCTATTCTTAAACATCATCCATTTTGATAGTCAAATGTCAATTTTGGCCAATAAAAATAAAACAAATATTTAGCACTTTTTGGTGTGGATGAGGTGTAAAATTGCTATTGATTGTTTGACCATTGAAGTGGATGATGCTTAAGTAGAGTGGAGGGAAAGCAGTTAGGGTTAGTCAATTAGATAGCAAAGAGGAGGCAAGGCATTGGGTAGTCATAGATTGGTCCTATTCTAGCTCCTTTAGAGGTTTTGGAGGATGAAGATGATGAAACAAAGGATGATTTGAACCAATTCTTCATTATGCTAAACTGGATCAACTCATCCATTGGTTGACAAGCTCTCCTCTTACTTTGAATATCAACCAAAATAACCCAGTGGTGGAATAAAGACCAGTTGAGTCTTTGGCTCCCTTCACGTTATCCTTCGTTGTTGAAGAGTCTAATTAGATCGTCTCCCATCATGATTTATAGAGGTGCAAAAATGTGGGCAATCCCTATCACTTTTGCAACACTAATTTCTAGTAGTATTTGCTTTCTATTTGTGATAATGGTTGGTAAAAGATTAATGTTAGGATTAAGTTGCCATCAACTTTGTAAATCTTATGTCATTTATTATTCCTATTATTTTTTGTAAACCACCCATAAGTGACGAAAGGTTTCACCAAGTAGTGATCTTATTTCAGCCACATGTTTGATCTCAGTACGTGATGAATGTTAGTTATCAAACACATTTCATTTCAATTATGAAGCACATTTCATTTCGAGGGGGTGTAGGGGGTATCCGCTTCGTGGGTTTTGGAGGGATGACCCCCTTGGTGGGGGTTATATATATATATATATATATATATTGTAAATCTAGATCATTCATCATTAGGTCACAAATCCGATGGTAGAGGTTATGTTGGCTTTTCTTACCCTAGAAGGCAACCCCTTTATGAGGATATGTATTACAACTATGAATGAGTATAGTACAAAAGTTGAGACTAGAAAAACAGACACTGATGAATTGAAGACTAAAGAGGAGATTAATAATGTTGTATTGTAAAATCTATTAAAATTAATACAAACTGGTGCATCTCTTCTAGGGTTTCTATTATACTAGATATGAAATTTTATGTGTACTGATTATTGGTGTAAATCATTGTTGGTGAATATTAATTGATATAGATTGATATATCAATTGATATCAATTGATATTTCTAGGGTATCTATTGTATCACATTAAATTTATATGTATTGTTTGAGTTTCTATTATATCATATTGTAAAATCTATTAAAATTAATACAAATTGGTGCATCTCTTCTAGGGTTTCTATTATACTAGATATGAAATTTTATGTGTATTGATTATTGGTGTAAATCATTGTTGGTGAATATTAATTGATATAGATTGATATATTAATTGATATCAATTGATATTTTTAGGGTTTCTATTGTATCACATTAAATTTATATGTATTGTTTGGGTTTCTATTATATCATATTAAATTTTATATGTAGTGATTGTTGGTGTATATCAATTGATAAATCAATTTATATATTAATGAGATTGTTAATTTAGTGAATGATTTAAAATTTAGCATCTAGATATCAAATACAATTGGTTGATATATAAATTGATATATTGATGATATTGTTAATTTCGTGAATTATTTTAGATAAAAATTTTATGTTTGAAATGTGTTTAATAAGTTTTAACTAATGTTTTTGGGCTAAATTATTTTAGGCTAAATCCTAATTTTTAACCTCAAATTATTACAAACCCTAAACCCTAAATTTAGAGTTTTGGATTTAAGGATTATAGCTTAGGACCTATGGATTAGAGTAGGGCCTAGGGTTTACACTTTAAGGTTCAAAGTTTGGTCTAGGGTTTTAGGGTTCCAAAAATGTATTTACATCAAAATAGGGAAAAAACTCTAAGAAAATAAGAAAAAGCTTATACCAAAGATGCACCTACCTAAAAGTGCTATTAACTGGCTATTGTGGAGGGAGGATGTGGACTTGGGACACTATTATGGATTTCAGATGTGTATACCCATTCTTATTTTCTTTACAAAGTTACTTCTTCCATTGAAACAAAAATAAATGAGGTTGGCGAGGAAAAAAATAATATTCTTTTAGAATAGGAACTCATTCCTAAATAGATACATGTTACTAAGGGTTACCTATTTAGGAATGGAAACCTAAACCTAAATGAGGGAAAATGCAAGAGGATGAGTCCACTTTTCATGGAAGGCATGTGAGCGAAAAAATCCTAACAAAAATGGGCACCCATTTTGAAAATAATGGGTACCCATTTAGGAATGGGTGCATGAGTTTAGAATAAAATGGGTGCCCATTTTGGTTCAGGGTAACGTTCCTAAATGGGTACCTATTTAGGAACATGTATTGATTTCAAAAAGTTAAAATTGGTCTAACAATAGACGCAACTAAAACGGGTACTCATTCTATTTTAAAAAGGGTATTCATTTCAAAATGGGTACCCATTTATTTTTAGTATGTGTTCCTGATTTTTAGAACAAGTACACATTTTGAAGTAGGTATGCATTCCAAGAAGTTTGAATTTTGAAACCCACCAATTTTCTTTAATTTTAGGTTTGGAGAAGGCTTGGAAACCCATCCCTTAGCCTTAGACCTTCATAGGCCATGTTAATAGAAAAGGAAAAAAAAAAACTAACTTTACCAATATGGCTGATGACTATTTTTAAGAATTTTTATACCAAATTAAAATCCATTATAGATCACAATGTCTAGTTTTTAAATATATGTTTTTTTACTATTGGACATATTCTTCTATTTAATAAATAATTTTTAAACAAAGAGACTCATAAACTTGAAATGACATACATTGGCATTAGTTTTCTATAGTCCATGATAATATGTGAGTGCTTCTGGATTAGACTGTGTCTATTTTTGAATCAACGTTTCGGATCATACTCAATGATCCATCATTAGGATGAGGAGAGTTGCAGATTGGAGAGCAGACTTGATCTATTTAAAGGACAAAGAGGGATGAAGAGGAAGGAACGCAAACCAAGAGGAGGTGGGAGGAAGACACAAGACAATCAAAGAAAATGGTCTAAAAGTCAATGCACTAAATAAAAGAAAAAGAAAAGCTACTCAATAATTCTCAAAGAAAACAAAAATAGAAATAAAATAACCCTAGAAAAAGGGGAGAAACATCAATTTGAAAAACAACACAAATACTAGTCAATGCCAAACTGAAATTACCTAAGGGTTAAGACAAAAGAAAAACGAAACAACACTAACCAAGAGCCCCTAGGAAAAGAAAAAAGGTTAAGTAAGGATGTAAATATAAATTATTTAAAGTTATAAAAATGCGTGAAAAAATAAAATAAAAATAAAAACCAAAAGGGAATCCAAAAAATAAATAAACAAACACCATGCTCAAAAGAATGAAATGAGAAGAAAGAAGAACACTAAAAAGAGAAAGAAAGGCCCAAGAAAGAAAAAAGAAGAAAACGGAAAGAGGAAACAAGACGGCATTCATCAAGGCACAAACAACCTAAAACAAGGGAAATTGACTATCAAAAAGATAGAAAAACGGAAAAGAGTGACAACAAAATCCAAAAAGGGGAAGAGGACAAACAAACCTCTATCTAAAAGACCAAACAAACCCCTATATATGACCATACAAAATGAAGATAAGAATGCAAAAATTATAAAAAATGTAAATAAAATAAGCAAAAATGAAAAAAGGAAAGTTCAAAAAACCGAGAAGTGGGCCCACAAGTGTATGAGAAATATATAGGAGTAAGATCATAAAAAATACTCTTTGAAATGTGAGTATTCTTGATGATCTTACTCCTATATATATCCTCATGAGTATAAAGGTACCATACATACTTGCAACCGAAGGTGAGAAACCTAAGAACCACGAGAAACTAGAGGAAAGGTTGAAAACGAAGGAAAGAGAATGACAAACTAGTAAAGGGGGAGGATAGCAAAGGAGGGATCAAGGAAGAGGGATAACGGTAACTAAGAGAAAGGGAACCAACTAGGAGAGAGGAGGGGGAGGACAAGGGTGAGGAGAGAGTCCAGGTAGCAGTTGGAGGGGACAAAGAGGAGGGAGGTAGGGACGAAGTGGGGCACAAGAGAATAGGGGGGAGGGGTGGGGAAGGGGGTCAGGTGAATCACAAAGGATGGGGGTGGGATTGGAGGGAGTGTAATAAGGGATGCCAGGCATGGCTAAGTTGCCAACCTTCATCACGATTGAGATTGGAGGGATGCCTATTGATGTGGATAGCCTCTTGGAGTTTCCTTTTGAAAAAACAATCTTCCTTAACCAAGACTTGGGTGTGTTGAAGGGAAATGTGGTGTTTAGTATTGAAAGAATGTTCGGCTAAGGCCGATTTAGCGATGCGATCATGCCTGATATCTGCGCTATGTTCTTTCACTCTTGTGCTAATGGATCGACCTGTTTCTCCAATGTAAGGAGTCCCACAAGAACAGGCAATCTTATAGACCCCAGAGTTGCTTAGAATATTTCTGGGATCTTTGGTAGAAGGGATGAGAGTCCTAAGGGTGTGGACGGGTTTGAAAGTACATACCAGGCCTTTCTTATGTAGGATTTTTGAGATTTTATTAGAGAGGCCTTCTATGTAGGGGAGGGTGGCAACCCAGGCAGTGTTTGGTAATTCATGTTTGGGGTTGGGTTTAACTCAATTTTTAGCGAGGTTGAAGGCATGAGCGATGCATTTCTTTCGGTACCCATTTAACTTGAAAACTCGGGAAAGGTGGGCGAGCTCTAGGTCAATGTGATCTTTGTCACAAATGCGATAAGCCCGAGTAGCAAGGGTCTTAATGACACCCACTTTTTGGGCAGGATGGTGGTGAGAGGAAGCATGAAGGTAAAGGTCAGTGTGGGTGGATTTTCTATAAACACTACGGGCAATGGAGCCATCCTTTTTCTAGGGTTATTTTATTTCTATTTTTGTTTTCTTTGAGAATTATTGAGTAGCTTTTCTTTTTCTTTTATTTAGTGCATTGACTTTTAGACCATTTTCTTTGATTGTCTTGTGTCTTCCTCCCACCTCCTCTTGGTTTGCGTTCCTTCCTCTTCATCCCTCTTTGTCCTTTAAATAGATCAAGTCTGCTCTCCAATCTGCAACTCTCCTCATCCTGATGATGGATCATTGAGTATGATCCGAAATGTTGATTCAAAAATAGACACAGTCTAATCCAGAAGCACTCACATATGACATACATTACTATTTTTTAATAACTTTTCATTTTGGAAGTTTTTGGAAAAAAAATTGTGTCTAACAAATCTAGGCATTATTCACAACATGATAAAAATAAAACTTTCATGTTACGATTAGTTTAACTCAAATTATGTTTGTCATACAAGAGGGATTTTAAAAAACCCAAATTAGGGCCAGAATAAAATTAATTAAATAAAATATTTATCAAAAAATTACAAAAAATATTTTAACCAAAATTCATCATCATATGCATCTTTCCACAAAGGGAATTATAAAAATAATTTCATTTAGGTCAAATTATAATGGTTGTACACGTGCATGTTTTGGCCCAAATAGGGGACTTTTACAAAGCCACTTTTCCTACATCTTATACAAAACCAACTTTTATCATTTGGGTATTAGAATAAATTACATATCTGACAATTAGAAACAAAATTATACATTTCATATTTTAACATCATATTAATATTATAGTGTAATTGCTTCAAATTTTTACTCCAACTATGACAAAATTTTAAAATCAGAAAAAAAATTCCACTTTTTGGCCAAAAAGTGGACCCAACTTCTTGCATTCACCCATGAGTCTCTATTTTTTATGGGTATGCATTTAGGTTTAGGATTTTTTTCCTAAGAAGGTACCTTTTGTTACAAAATGAGTACTTGTTCTTACCACAAACTTCTCTTCCTACAAGTTTTACACTAAAACTTGATCCAACTTCTTTCACTTACACCTTGGTGCATAATGCTTGATGCTATATAAAATTTAGGTTTCTCCTCACATGCCATCATGTACCTACATTCAAACAATACTTATCATCTTTATCATCCATATTCATGTGCTTGTCATTCTCTCCATCATGTTTTAACTAACATTTCTTATCATTTTCTATCATTTCCTATGATCATACTTCCTAATTATTTCTTCTACATTATTCCATGAACTAAAACTAAAGAATCATACATAAATATATAATGTCCATCCATGCATAATTATTCAATCCTTCATACATAAACATTTCATTCACATGCATACATCCATGATCATAAATCATCATAAATACCACATCAAATATCTATGCATAGTCATCCATGTAATCTATGCATCCATAATCACATCAAACCATATAAGAATTCTTGTATCTTACACAAAAAACACAAAAAAGCATCACATCATGCATACTCATAATCACATAACCATAGGTATATCCATACATCGTCATACATAGGTATACACTCTCCATAATTTGTACATGTGTCTTCCTCTTTAAGAGTCATACACATATCAAATCAAAAGCATCATAAACATCATTGCATATAATAAATCCTATCAACATATATAAGCATCCATATATTCCTCAATAGATAAGAATAAATCATATCATCATGAACCATAACATAATCATGGTATATATCTCATTGAATATAATATAATTCTATCATATAAATTAGGGATTCATAGAGCAATATCATATATATCCCAAAAGAATGTATGCACATAATCAATTTATATACATAATCCAAAACCCAAAATGGAGAAAAACATCGATCCTACTATCCTTGGCTAGCACTATCACCCATGGACCCTAATGGTGGTGATGGTGGACCCCTAGGTGGCCCCATCACTATTGATGTTGATCTCACTATTAACACCAACCTAGACACTATTATACTATCCCTAGAGGTTGTCCTCTTCCCAAAAGATGGCTCTCTCTAATTATTTAGTAACATGGCATGCTCATATAATGATCTATAGTAAGTTACCCCACACAATGCCCATGTCATATCTCTACAACCCATGTCACTGACCTTCCTACATGTGTAGCCTCTTTCAAGTCCTTTCCCATCTTTGTGGCTAACTACATCATTCCCTATGGACTTAATAAACCCATGGCCTAGTACCTCTCTTATTGAGGCCTTTGTACATCAACTTAGGCCCTATCTAGTTGCACCTAGATTGCATCATGTGGTAATTGTACCCCACCCATCTCTACCACCAACCTATCTCTCTCTATGACTAGACTATCCTCGCTACCTACAAGGTGTCTCTCTCACTATGCAATCTATCTCTCTTCACTTGGAGGACATCCCTCTTATTGAGTGTAGTAGCTAGCTGCATTCTCAAGTCATCAACCTCTTCTTGTCCTTTCCTCTATCCCTACTCTATCTATGCCTAATTTTCCTATCCTTTCTTAGCCTATACCTCATATGCATCTACATCCATAACTGCCTCCTACTCACCTTATGCTAAGAGACCTTGATGTACTTCTTCCTATTCATTCCCCTTTCCCGACCTCCTCCTACTAGTGGTGGTACCATATGAGCCTACTATATCCTCCCCTTTTAATCTCCTTTTCCATGCCTCTTTGATAATCAACCTCACTTTGTCTTGCACATCTACAGGGTAATTAAAATAGTGAGTCTTATTGTAACTTCCACATCCTTAACTCTATCCTTATAATCCCATGACACCTATTCCATGTGCCTCCAATTATGTGCTACCATCTAGGGATCTATCCACACTCCCTACTACTCTTTCTCACATGCAACTCATATGAGCACATGCAAACCCACCACCACTCCCTACTACAAACTAAATTATCATAATACTCAATCCAGCATGTATCTATCTATGATGTGGTGGTTCTTACTCACTATATAGTAAGGCATTTGAACATATCAAAGATAAAATAGATCCCCGTCAAAGCTCTCACACTATAGCCATGGTCTCTACACAACATATCCTAGTTACAACTCATCCAACACTCCCTAATAAAATGTAATGTCACCCAAATGGTGGTACCTCAATCAAGATTCCAATGAGTAAACATATGGATCTCCATCCTCCTATCCTTCTTTGTCTCCCACTATAGAAATCACTGTAATGAGCTCCCATGTATATCTATCTATATCAGAGTCACTAGGCAATGCTTTGCCCCTCCCTATAATTAACGAGGTGCAAGTCTTTTCTAACTATGTTAAAATGTAGGCCCCCATGCAAATTTCTGCTCCTCCACCATCATATCTACAATGCACTCTACTAATCTAATGGGAAAAAATCACCCATTCTTGTTAGGCAATAAAATGTCACTAATGAGAGTTTCTATAACTAGGAATAGGTCCTTAACCACACCCTTGCATGCATCTAGGTCCAAGGATAATCTATGTTGAGGCAAGTTTGTACTCTTGAACAATCTAAATAGGGATGCATCTAGGTCCCTATCCCTATAGTACACTTTAACCTCTTGTAGATTAGGATCTGCAAAATCCTCTAGAGTAATCATCATATCCCTCATGGTAAGATGGAAGGTATTCATCTCAAACTACCAGTTCTCAACTAGTGCAATCAATAGTGCTTAGTGTGCCTTGATCACAACCATCCAAGCTACAATAACATAGAAAATTGTGTACAATTATAATTTCACATTGTGTTTTAACCCACTTTAATGTCTACTCCATAACATATTTCTTGGTCCACTTGAGCCTAAATTTGGCCTATTTCACCCCTCACCAAAGTTTGTATCATATACTTATCTTTCTTAATTCTCTAGAAATATGTGCTAAAATATAATAAAATTTTTCTAGGATTTGAGCACAACATGCAGAAATCTACATGACACACATGCATCTTGAAGATTCCAAATAATCAAAATACTACTTTCTTGCTTTGTTAGTTGACTTTATCAATGCTAACACTCATTTGGTAGTGAAATAACCTCTGTAAGTGTTATGACCCTTGGATTCTTTCTTCCCCATTGTATAAACTCATTTTTTGAAATCATTTCATTTCTTCTACCTCCTCTTCAACTCATTTTTGGAAAAAAATATTTAGCATTCAAAAAGAAAGAACTCTTGGTTCTATATTGCTAGTTTTGGTGTTCTCCCTAAGTTTCAACATTTCTCTTTCTTAGCTTTAATTGAATTTGCACTTGCATCTTGGTCATTGTTGAGGCTCTCACAAGGGATTAGTGTTGGTCATTCATTTTAGTAGTCCTCAAGGAGCATGCAGCTTCCTCCATTGTTTCAATCTTGGTAACATTGTTTTATTTTGAAGAGTTAGCATTATTATTTAGCTTATTACATATTCCATTAATTCATTGTTGGAAAACTTGTGTTGTAAACCATCACCTTCTTTTCTCTTACACATACTAGGGTATTCTTCACCATAGACCAAGGTTGATACTCATAGTATTTATTTATTCTCACTATTATTATTTTCTAGGACATACTTAGGAGATAAGAGCACATACTTGTTTTCAATATTTTTTGATAATGGTTGTCAATAGAGGTCAAAAGACCAACATAGGGTCTTGACTTCAAGGCAAGCTCCCAAATAGCCCCAATAATCTTTTCTTGGTCTTTGTAGTTATTGGTATTTTTGAGAGATTCAACCACATGAAGGTTTGATAGTCTTCATTTCTTTGTTTTCCTCCATTTCTTGTTTTCATTCCATAAATTAATTATTTCAATGTGTTTCCCAATAGATTTTGTTGTTTAGAATATTGCTGGGTTTTCTCTATGGTTTTTGGTATAGATTTGGTAACTCGCTAGATTAGAATTGGAACATCTATCAAATATTTTTTCTATTTTCCTACCATATGGAAAATGAGGTGATGTGTACATGTCCACGTGATGCACTAGCATCCTAGGTCGAGGCTCTTCCCTTTTTATTCTAGGTGCCTCTTATATTCATCTTTTCACTATTGAATTTATTTTTGTGATTCAATATATTATTTTCTAAAAAAATTAGTTTCATTGTTGTATCTTTATGCTTTAGCTTAGCAAAGATAGTTATTTTCTAAGTATACAAAAACTATAGGGTTTAAGTGGAGTTATTTTACTTTTCCTATTCAGATAGAAGTGAAATACTCTTTCTTGAAGTTGGTTAGATCCTCATGTAATACCTTGGAAAATAGTTCTAGTTAGAAAATATAGATATTTTAATTAGGATCTCATTTTCCATATTATATCTATGTACCATAGTCATGCCTACATCAATATTTAAAAGTCCTCACCAATCATAAGATCATTGAGCATCACTCTTGGGTCATTAGCCACTAGACTTGCCTACATCCAATTAGCCATCATGCCATCTCTATTCCTTTTCTTTCATGTTAAACTCACATGCACATTCATATATAGGCATGCTCCTAGATACACATGAACCAATATTTGTGCCTCAAATTAGCCCCAATGCATGTTTAGTGTTGTAGAATGCACACACAATACTACCCTACATAAACCATAACCCTTCATGCACACACAACAAAGTTTCACACACATGTTCCAAACCACATTTTGTAATTGAATGCATGCACTTTTCCTCTTTCTTCCCTCATAAATGCACACTAAATGAGTACAAAGCCTAAAAACATGTACATACCCCTATCTTGGTGTCTGATAACTACCTATAGCTCCTCACATGCTCTACATGGTTCTCTTAGACTAGCACATGCTCCATCTTTTCCCTAATCCTTTCTCTAATATTACTCTAATTTAGTAAGCCTTAAGAGTGAAAATGAAATATTTTCACCCCTACCCCTATTTATTCACTCTCACCCATGACTTCTAAATTTATTTTCCCTCCTAATCACGTTTCTCACCCTCTTTCATCCATTTTTAACCTTTCTCACCCACTTTTTCTCCTTTAATTTTTTTCCTTCTCTGTTTCTCTTTTTGAGAGACCACCAGCATAAGTTTTTTTCCTTATTTATCGAGGGAGCATAATCTTTCCACCCACTAATTTTATTGTTTCCCACTAACTAGGGCATCTTGTCGCCTTCATCACTTCCTAAAGTGCTACATTTTATTTTTCTTTGAAATAGCATTATATAAAACCATTTTAAAAAGGTGTAAAATGTATCCACTTGAAATCCTCTCCCATCATTTTTATTCTCACCAATCTCATTTTTGTTGTCACCAGTCTCATCCCTTGATCATTCTTACAAAATTAATTAAATAAATAATCCCTGAATCTAATTATTCCTTCTAGTATTAAAAAGAGATATAAAACAAATATAGTTACGGTGCAATGCAAAAGTTGCAACACGTGTTTAAAAAGAACGGTTGAAAATCTTTATAATCTCTCAAACAAATACAGTTGATGGAATAGTGTGAGTTTTTTGACCGTTATCGACACCCATCAAACGATATTGGATGCTGTAGTTTGAAAATACATAGGCATACCGACATGTAAAACATAGATACATACAAAATATAAATGATTTGGCTGAAGATACCTCAAAATAATTGCCATCTTGTTGTCTGCAATGATTAATAAGCATGAATGATTGAAATCTTATTGAAAAAGTTGTATAAACTTTTGAACAGATGCAACTGCCAAGGGTATGACGGCATTTTCAGCCCAAAAGTTGTCCATGCATATGCAATTTTACCCTCCAGCGAAGTTGTGCAGAGGAGTGGAGGTGGCATTATTCACTTTATTGAAAAAGCTTTAGAACTTTTAAAACTAGTGCAATTGGCAAGTGGCATATCGAGTTCTACCACCTTTCCCTAGTAGCAAAACTGGGAAATAGATAGAAGGTCTATGAACTATTTTGATCAAACATGGTAGGCAAATATAGTTTTCTTGAAATGCAGTAATGACTACTTTGTATGTAGCATGTAAGCCAGTTGTGGAAGACAAAAACTAGACATGTAAACAAAATCAAAAGGAATTTCATGCTTCATGTAGATGCCCGGGTATGGACACCTACTGCCTTCTTGTTTGAATGATGTATTTTTCAATTCTTCTCTTGAAATCCATTGTAACAATTTGCAAATTATCAAACAAAACCCCATAAAACACTGCAGAAAACTTTGAAAGAGAATAAATACAGGAAGTTTTCACGGCTTGTTGCAAATATTTAATCATGAAATACAGATATCAAGGGTTTGAGTTTCTCTCAGTCCTTGAATCCACGCTTCCAGATATATTAGTTACCTCTCTAGGACACATCAGTTTGGTAGATTTCTGGGAGACTATGGAGCAAGGAAAAAGATCACTGATGGCTCAGAAGTTGTTCGACAGTGGATTAGCTCATGCAGCCAATTTTCCTGTGGCAGTCCAATGCATAGACTTGGTTTTAGAATGTATGAAGCATTACAATCTGTAAACCAGAGAGATCAGAACCATTGATGACAAACTTATTGTCAGGTTAGACAGTGTTTCGATTGGTATTGCTTTCAGCTTACCTGTTAGAGATCAGTTTGTGAACATAGACAAAAGGCTTGCTCATCAATATTTCAATGAAAGGAAACATCAATGTCTCAACACCATTGCAAAACACTGGTTACATACACTGAAAGGAGGAAAATCACAATTGCCTAAAGTCCTTCATAGATCAGGTTTCATAGAGGATATTTCTAATATGATTGTTCTACTCCATAGAGTGATTGGAGATGAAAAAGCAACTAATTTTGAAATGTGGATGTTCCTTTTTGTAAATGTTATTTGTGCAGGATATCAGTTTATTGATTGGGGTAGCATTATTAGTGACAATTTGCATTATTAGTTGACCAATTTTGAATTGAATGAACATTTCTACATGTCCTCTTACTTATTTTATGCAATTGCATGCATGAAATCATGGCCAGGTCTTGCTACCAAAGGAACTTATGATAACATGACACAAATCTATGATTATTACCCTCAGTTACAACTGGAACAAAGTTACAAGCACTACCATAGGGTAAATGATGCTTTCACAATGTTGACAGTAAGAGAACTTCAAGGTAATAATGCACTTTGGATATCATTAGAAGCTACTAGTTTAATCAAAATATATGGGAGCTACTTCATCCAATATCCTAGATTTACCTATCTGCGAGTTGGCGGATTTGATGGATATCCATATAAGTTACCTAGATATGTAGATGACAAGATGGTATTGATAGAACTATGCAGGCAAATTGGTTCACTTAATAAGAAATGTAAAGACAAGAGGAAACTTGGAGTTCCATTTCCCATTGGCCTTAGTCATTATAGCTGTAAATCTTCCGCAGATGCTCAAAACATAGAGAGATCTCTGATAAAAATTAGCTTGTATGCCTATACTATGAGATTCCCTTTTGACAGCAAAGGATATGTCAGAGACAATCTACGGCTTGGTGCAAGTTACTGTCACTTTCCAGAGCTTGAAGACTTTTGGGAAGATTGTGAAAATGATTATGAGGTACGTAAATGAGACTGGATGAGGATGACCATTCAAAAGATCAGAGAATTCAAACTAGATTGCAATACAGATGTAATTGAGGAAGATGGTTCAGATTTAATTGATCCTGTGTATTTTGATAAAATTGAAACACAGTCTTTACCACCTATCAATTGGGCTAATGAGGAGATCAAAGATTTGGGTATAAGAACTGCACATATCATTCAAAAGACTAAAGATTGGGTAAAGAAAAAGGCTATTGAGGCAACAACTACTATACTGACAAGTAATAATGCTTTATCATCAAGTAGAAATGACAAGCATTCACATTCTTCTTCTTCTTCCTTTCATTCTCATTCTCCATCTTTAAGCATTGGTTCACATAAGAATACTCAAGGAGGAGATGATAGAGAAGATCCATCAAGAAGAAAGGGTCCTAAAAGCATTTGTGAAAATGATGAAAAATAGAAAAGGGGGAAGACAAAAATGAAGGATAATGCATTGCCTTCCATACAGGAAGTAGTTGAGGAAAACAAGTCCACAAGTCTTGAAATAATCCATCAAAATGTTGAGCATTTGAATATCTCTCCTTTACTCCTTGTTGTTTCTCCTTCTCATGAAACACCTCAATCACCTCATGCATTAAAATCTATGCTCTCACCACCTGTCAACATATTCAGTGAAAATACTCTTCCCTCAAACATAGTACCTCTTTCCACAAATATTCCAGAATCCTCACATAATCCTTCTTCTTCCTAGTTGCAACAAAGTTTGTCAAGAAAAAGAAACAATGCTCAATTAATCATGCCTGATTTTTATAGTCTCCAATTTGCTACAAAGGTCTCCCAAATCTAAAAAGATCAAGATTACATCAAGGATGGTAGTGGATTCTTCATCGGGCAATGTCTATGTTGAGGTTGCACAACCTGTTTTAGAAAAGAATTTGAATGAGGCTACAGAAAGCAATTTTAACATCACTAAGATAGATCTTGGTCCATCTACATATGAGGGTGATATACAAAATTTTCAAGTATCGGCTGCCCAGTTAATAAAAAGAATAGAGAAAGAAAGACACATGAAAGATCAACTAAAGCAACAGGTGCAAGTTTTGACGTCCTATCTCAAAGCCATCATAGATACATCTGCTTTGCCTCTTGATACTTCCTCTACCTGCACTAATTTCTCTCTTGAAAATAATGTTGAAAAAGAAATTATTGAAAGTGTCAGCAAATATCAGTTGTATGGAAAGGTGACTGAAAAATGGGTTGAACATATGAAGTTAAAAGCATTTAGTTTCGTCGAGCAAGCAAAGAGTCTATAAGATGAAGCAGAAACAAAGAGGGAAGATCTTGATAAGGAAATAAGAGGTATCCAAAAAGAAGAATTGTTATGGCAGGGAATATCCAAGGACCTCAGTGAGATGATCAAAACTGACAATGAGATATTATTTGTTGAAAAAGTCTTTTCAAACATTGAAGAAAACCAATCTAGTTCTTGGCTTTGTTCAGTTGAATGGAAACTGTCAAATATAAAGCAAGTGTTGGCAGCTCAAGAAAAGATCTTGGAAACTTGTGAACAGGTGAAGATGAAGATTCAAGCTGATTTATTAGCAATCAATTTTGATGTGATTGAGAAAGATAAATTTTCAGTTTTGGAAGCTTAGGCTATCAAAAGAAACTTTGAAAACATGATTAATATAGAGTTATTCAATAAACCGGTTTTCAATGAAGAACTTATGGATAAATTAAATCTCATCTTTTTTGCTATCAATTCTGGCATTGATCATAAATCAGATTATCGACATAATTTGAATAATGTCCATAAAGATCAATCAGAGTGGAGACTTCGTATGACAGGAGTATTTGTTCCCAAAAATAAACTTATAGCCTCTGTAGTCAGGGTGTTCAGAGCATACAAAACAAAGTCATCTCTTCCTTCACAACAGTCTGTAGTAGCAGAAACATCTTTAGATGGTAGCAAAGGTGGTGAGGATAAAACCTGATGGTTTCTTATGAGATCAATCATATTGGTCTACTTTTCAAAGTTTACAAAATGACAGGTTTCAGTTCTCTTTCTATGAAAGTGACTTTATGTCACTCTTTGTAATTAAGTTGTAAAGTACACTTTATTTTGGGAACTTTTGAAAAGACCATATAAAAATTAATTAAAGTGCACTTTTATTTTCATAAAATATTTTGGGTAGTTACGAGAAGTAGTTATAAGGTACTTATAAAGTTGGTTACAAGAGACAAGCCTATATATACAAGGCTTGGTGTTTGTAAAAGGGACTTTTTGGCTTTCACATTTCAAAAGGTGTTATAAGGAATAGAGTTGTACAACTTAGTGTGGAGAAATAAGAGACATTTTGGATTGTGTGATCTCAAATATCTTTTTAACATTATTCATTCCTCTTATGTTGATGGATGATGTTTTCTTTACATAATCTTGCATCTATAATGTGGAATAACAACTAGTCTTGGAGGAATTGATTACTAGATAATGTTTCAACATATGTTGAATATCTCCTAGATCATTTCTTCTTTCTAATACTACACTCATTTTAACAGTTTAAGAAGTGTTCTTATATTGTCTTGGTGGGATTGTTAAACTTTATACATGTAGATTGAGCCAATGTTCATAAGCCCATTGTCTTAATTTTCCAAACCTTTCTTTAATTTCATTTCTTTCTCAAATATCCTAAAAATCCATAATTTATCAAACAAGGGAGCTGCCCCTCCACACGCAGAGGTAAGTTGATAGAAAAACTACAACTTTACCAACTGTTGGTACTTATTTTCACTATGTGTTTTCTAGGCAAAGAGTCAATATAATAATCTGTATGTTATAGTGCAAAATCTGTTTACCAACAAGAAGACAAATGGAATGACCTTGTTATGCAATGAATAGTGAACATTCTTGTGAAGATGATTTGTTGATCAGATGTGTATATATAGAGAAGACAAAGGCTTATTTTTTTTAGAGGGGTAAAGTTGAGTTATTTTTGAAGTGTGAAGCATATGGCAAACACATGTGAGAAAGAGTGTGAAAAGAAATGACAGAGATGCAAAAAGTTGTAATGGTAAGGGTGAGACTCATTTTATGTTTTTTTATTGATATGCTACTAAGTATGTATTTGAAAATATGTTGAAGTGGTTTGCAGAGAAACAGAGTGTCCCTCTATATTTTTCCTTTTCATTCAAATCGGTGATGTAATGTATATTGTCAGTGAGACACCTCTTGTAGCCAGTGAGGCATATTTTGTATTGAGTGAGGATTGGCTATTGAGGCTCAATAGAATCTATTTTCATAATGGGTTTTCAGCCTTCTAGGATTTTCCACTCAAAATACTGGTGTCATCTCTCTTCTTGCTATTGTGTCTTATGTTTGATCATCTTTTCTCATAGTCTTATGTTTAAATGTACTTGTTATGGTGATACAGTGAATATTCAATATCTAATTCATTGAAGTGTCTTAGTTCTCTCTGCATTATTAGTCAAGTGTATTAATAGGTGAAAAAGTTTGATTGTTCAATATACCACTGATTCACCCCCCCTCTCAGTGGTCCTGTACTCCAACAACGACATCCTGTCACCTTCATCACTTCCTAAAGTGCTACATTTTATTTTTATTTGAAACAATATTATATGACACTATTTTAAAGAGGTGTAAAATGTAGACACTTGAAATCCCCTCCCATCATTTTCATTCTCACCAGTCTCATTTTTGTTGTCATCAGTCTCATCCCTTGATCATTCTTACAAAATTAATTAAATAAATAATCCCCAAATTTAATTATTTCTTCTAGTATTAATTAAATAACCCCTTCTACCACTATTAATTAAATTTATTTATTTATTTAATTCATAAATAAAAAATTCTTCTATGCACATGATGGGAAGCGCACAATAGATAACCATAGACTGATACCCTAATTACTCACAGTTAAAGGAGCCATCGATTCAGCTCCATCGACCAAGTTCCTCATCCTTCTTCCAATGTGCCGAAGGCATTTGCCTTTGATGAGACTCATTCTGTTGGCGAACACTCGAAACCCTTGGCGAATGCACCAATGCGCTGTCGCACAGTCTACTTCCTACAAACCCTAGCACATGGAGATGCTAGGTCATCCTTATTGCGTGAAACGCCCTACTAGGATCCTCTACACTGCTGAACAGGGAAAACAAAACAAAGAGAAAAACAAATATTCATACAACGAAGCCATTCCACTGATTTCGATGGAAATCTCACCAGTGGAATGCTTCATGATGACATACGGTGACAATGGAAAATACAAAATGAATGGAAAGCTACTGTTACACGATTTACAGTTGTAAGGAACAAAAATCAAATGGACATAACATAATTACTTTATTTCTCCTGAGCACAGTACAGTCACATTCGATCTAGTTAACATGATCATTCAGTTCATACTTCTAGGCATTTAACAACTTTCCCTGAGTAGTACCACACTAACTCCAAGCGGCTGGGAGAACAATCCAAGCAGCTGGGAGACAACTGACCAAAATATCCTCTAACTACCCTACTGCCTTATTTTGGCATCATTGCTATTTTTAGCATTATGCGATTACAACTTGACAAATGTTCCCTAAGTCACTTGGGATTTACAAAATAAACCTAGCTACAGACTAAAATGAAAATGCATTGGTCAAATAGACCTTATTACAAATGAAAGCATGATTTTCAAGGTGCTCTTGCACCATACTCCTCGAGTAAAAATTGTCTCAAGTTCTCTTAGAGACTAACTGCTATAAATAACCACCTCACTTTTTGATGTCTTCTTCCAGCATCCATGTGGCTTCTGAGTCTGGTAGTCCTTGCCATTTGACCAAGTGCTCAAAATATGTCTGATTTCTAGTCTTCTTGGCTATCTTGCTATCCAAGATGCATTCCATTGTAAATGGTTCCTTAGATGGTAAGTGTTGCACCCACTCTGCATTGTCTTGAACAAAATTTGCTGTACCTTCACCTGTATCAAGACTCCTATATAATGTCAGATCAACAACATTGAAGATAGGTGAAATAGCAATATCTTCAGGGAGTTCAATTTTGTAAGCATTAGGACCATATTTTTCTAGAATCTAACAAGGTCCAATTTTTTGCATCATCAACTTGCTGTGTTTTCCTGTGGGTAGTCTGTTCTTCTTGAGATGAACCATGACCATATCTCCAATTTGGTACTGTACATCCCTTCTTCTTTGATCCATGGTAGCCTAGATTTTCTGACTATTCCTATGTAGAGTATCTCTGACTTGTTGATGAATCTCCTTCATAACCTCTGCAAATGTATCAGCATGCCCACTCCTTTTGTCCAACCCTTGAACATCTCTTAATTCAAAAATTCCTCTGGGATGACTACCATAAACAACTTCAAAAGGACTTAGACCTATACTTCTATTTGTAGAATCATTATAGGCATACTCTTCTTGTGGGAGTACCACATCCCAACTATTTCCATGTTCTCTTGTCAAACATCCGAGCAGATTGCCTAATGACCTATTGACAACCTCAGTTTGACCATCAGTCTGAGGATGATAGGCTGAACTAAAAGACAAATTTGTACCCAATCATTTCCATAGGGTTCTCTAGAAATGTCCCATAAATTTGCTGTCTCTGTCAGACACAATACTCAAAGGTAACCCATGAATCCTGACAATTTCTTTAAAGAACAAACTGACAATGTAACTAGCATCATTGGTGGTCTTACAATGAATAAAGTGTGCCATTTTCTTGAATGTATCTACCACAACAAACACACTGTCATAGCCTGTCCTTGTCTTGGGCAATCCCATCACAAAATCCATACTCAAACTATCCCAAGGTTTGTTTGGTATGGACAAAGGTTGGTATAGTCCTGCATTGGTTGAGACTCCTTTTACTCTCTGGAAAATCATACAACTCTCAACAAACCTTCTGATATCATATTGCATCCTTGGCCAAAAGTTAAACCTTCTTACAAGATCTAAGGTCTTATTGAGCCCAAAATGTCCTCCTTGTTGGGAATTAAGGTGTCTCAACCTTTGCAAGTTTCTAGCATTTATTATTTAATTGTATTTATTTTTTTGCCTATTATTGTATTTTGGATGCAAATCCTATTTCGTCACTTTGTGGGAGTTGGCACGGTGATGTGTCATCCTACATGGAAGGTGACCACATGTATTTTTTTTCCTCATATGAGGAGATAGGCATTCCACCTTGTGGTAGAAGAGTTTTGCCATGTGTCGGCATCTTTCGGGTGTTGTAAGAGGTTTATGACGCGTAAGAGTTATGACAGATTCTTATGATAGAATCTATGACATGTAAGGGCTAGAAATGGAAGATTATATGACAGGTGAAGACAAGTGTCCGAAAGCATCTTTCATGGGGAAGTAGGCACCCAAGTTTGACTATGACAAGGTTGTAAGAGAATCTGCTATTAATAGACAGTTATGATAGATTCTCTTACAACTGTAAGAGTTGTCATATATGACATATTTTATGACATTGTAAGAGCATCTGTCATACCTTAATTGGGTAAATTTGGGGTGCCCAAGTTGGGGGGTTGTAAGGGATGAAAGAGAATCACTTACAAGTGTCATACACATGTTTTATGGCCTTGGAAATTGGGCCACATGGAATTGGATGAGTTCCTTGTGTGACTTGCTCTAGAAGCTACCTCCATTGTACTACTTCTCTATATATACAGGTGTTTGGAGATGGAGTTAGTATCACAGGTTTACAGGTACTATTATGCTGCCAGATTGACTCCAGACACGAGTGTTGAAGACCATTGAAGCTTGCATTGCAAGTGTATTGTAAACATTCTTTCAGATTTATTAATACATTGTGCAGGTTTCTGAGTGTGGGGTTTTTCACTTGATAAGGGTTTTCCCCACCATAAATCTCTGTCTCTCTTCTTCTATCTTCTTTCTGGCTCTTGTGTTTTGCTGCAATATCTCATGTTAATGGTTTAACATTGCTGTAATAGTTAGGATAAATTTGAATTTGCATAGCCCTCTCCTTAATAGATTAGTGTAGGAAGCATTTTCTGGACACCTAGCTTCCTTTCAATTGGTATCAGAGCTTGATCACCTTTGGTCCTAGTTGTTGGGTAGGGGTTTTTTGAGCTAATCTTAGGTTGAGTGGGAGTCTGTACAGAGCATTCTGTATCTTATTGCAGCAAGGAGATGGTAGGCACATCAGGAAGGTTTGAAGTAGAGAAGTTCAACGACAGTAATTTTGAGCTGTGGAAGCTCAAGATGGAAGACTTGTTAGTTGACCAAGACCTCTGGGATAGTGTGAATGAAACTAAACCAGCTGCAATGTCACAAGCTGACTAGAATCAAAAGGATCGGAAGGCTAAGGGTCTCATAAGACTTAGTCTTGCCAATTCTATGTTGTTAAATGTCCATGAAGAGACCATTGTAAAACTCCTTTGGAAGAAGTTGGGGGATGTGTATCAAGTCAAATCCCTTGTCAATAAACTTTTCCTGAGAAAGAAGTTGTATTCTCTTTGAATGGAGGACAGAGGATCCGTGGCTAAACATATGAATGCCTTTAACATATTGGTTGCACAATTAACATCTATTGGTGTAAAGATGGAGGAGGAGGATCAATGTATGACCTCACTTTGTTCTCTGCTAGACTCATGGGATCATCTTGTCATGGCAATTGGAAGCACCACATCCACATTCAAAATGGAAGAGGTGGTTTCTTTGCTGTTATCTGAAGAGATGCGGAGAAAGTCTTCTGAGGCAACCAAAGAAGCCCTTGCAGTTTGTGGAAGACCCATGGAGAAAGGGAAGAAGAAGGACAAGAAAGCTGAGAAGGGTAGATCCAAATCCTGTGGGAGATCCAAATCTCCTAGAAAGTCCAAGGCTCGTTGTTGGAACTGTGGAAAGACCGGGCATTTCTGAAAGGAATGCAAAGAGGAGAAGAAGAAAAAGAAGAAAGCTCCTAATTCAGATTCTGACAAATCACAAGATGACGGTGATGCCTTCATCACAGCCCTGGCAACCCTTGCATCTAATGATGTGTGGCTAATCAACTCTGGTGCATCATTCCACATGACCTCGCATTGAGACTGGTTCACTAAGTACGAGGAGTTCGATGCTGGAAAGGTGTATCTAGGTGATGACTCTCATCTGAAGATCGTTGGTCATGGAAGAGTCTCTATCCAATTCTCTGATGGTTGAGTGAAGGGGATCTCTGGGGTTATGCACATCCCAAGCTTAGCATGGAACCTGCTTTCTGTAAGTAGTTTGAATGATGTAGGTGTGCAGGTTGTCTTTTCTAAAGAAGGATGCAAGATGACTAGAGGATCTATGGTGCTTGCTAAGGGTACTCAGAGAGGTACTCTATTTCAGCTGGAGGCATGCATTGCACAATGCAATAGTTCTTCTGACTCAAGAAAGAGGGAAGCAATCACTTCATCCCCACCATCTGAATGAGCAGTGAAGAAATCTATTGTTTCTAGTCCTGATGGTTGTAATCGTGCATTGAAAGTTAAACTTCTTGTAGAAAACACAATGTTATGGCATAAGAGATTTGGCCACATTGGTGAGAAGGGTCTGCATACCCTGAAAAATAAGAACCTCGTTGAGGGGTTAGATGATTGTAATCTTGAGTTTAACTTTTGTGAACATTGCATTTATGGAAAACAAAACCGTGTTTAGTTTTACTCAAGTTCTCATAAGTCTTCTGGTGTGTTGGACCTCATTCATTCTGATGTGTTTGGTCCTGTTAATGTTCCTTCATTATCAAAATCTGTATACTTTGTATCTTTTATAGATGATTATGGTAGAAGGACATGGATTTATTTTCTCAGAAGCAAATTTGAAGTCTATAGCAAGTTTAAGGAGTTTAAAGCCTTTGCTGAAAATTAGACTAGTAAAAAGATTAAATGTTTGAGAAGTGACAACGGTGGTGAGTTCTGTTCTACAGAATTTGATAACTATTGCAAGAAACTTGGGATTGAAAGACATAAGACAACTCCATACACACCGCACCAAAATGGATTTGCAGAGAGGATGAACAGGACACTAATGGAGAAGGCTAGGAGTATGCTTAGTGGAGCTAGTCTAGAACAAAAGTTTTGGGCTGAAGTTGTTGCCACTGCTTGCTATCTGGTAAACAAATCTCCTACATAAGTTCTTGTTGGAAAGACACCTATGGAGGTGTGGTCTAGTAGAAAGCCTTCAGTAAGGCATCTTTGTGTTTTTGGTTGTGAGGCATATGCACATGTGCCTAGGGAGAAGTGGTCAAAGTTAGAGAACAAAGCTGTTAAGTGTATCTTCATCAGCTATGGTGTTGGTGTGAAAGGATACAAGCTTTCGGATCCCATGGCTGAAAAAGTGTTGTATAGCAGAAGTGTCATCATCAGAGAGCTTACACCTTCTTCCACTGTTTTGCAGCCAGAAGAAAAAGAAAAGAAAGAGGATGTTGTTTAGTTTCCTCTCACCCCTGAGAAGATTGAACAGAAAGACAATGTTGGACCTGATGATGAGGAGAGCTCTAGCAGCTCTAAAAGCTTAGAAGAAGAAGAAGTTGAACCTCAACCTCAGCTCTTGAAGAGGTCTACACAGATAAGGAAGCAACCTAAAAGGTTTTGTTTTACATTGCTTGATTCTAGTTGTGCTTATGCCTTGCTCACTAACAGTGATGAACCTAGAACTGTATCAAAGGCTTTGGATATGAAGGATGCAGGTTCCTAGAAGGAGGCCATGGAAGAAGAAATGGCTTCTTTGGAAAAGAATCAAACTTGGGACTTGGTGCCTTTGCCTCCTGGATGAAAACCCGTTGGATGCAAATGGGTGGTCAAGAAGAAGATTGGTGCAGATGGCAATGTTGAGAAGTATAAGGCTAGATTGGTTGTGAAGGGATATTTACAAGTGGATGGTATAGATTATGGTGAGATCTTCTCTCCTGTTGCAAAGCTGACATCCATTCAATTCCTGTTGTCTTTTGCAGTAGCTTATGACTTGGAGGTAGAATAGATGGATGTGAAGACAACTTTCCTTCATGGTGACTTGGAGGAGGAAATCTACATGTCACAGCCAAAGCATTACATGGTAAAAGGTAAAGAAAATTTGGTTTGCAAACTTAAGAAGTCTTCGTATGGTTTGAAGCAATCCCCTAGGAGATGGTACATGAAGTTTGATGACTTTATGTTATCAATTAGATTTGTGAGATCGAAATTAGATCACTGTGTTTATTATGAGTTAGATGGTGATCATATTCTCATTGTTGCACTATATGTTGATGATATGTTGCTCATTGGGAAGGGTAAGAATATGATTTCTAATTTTAAATCTTAGTTGTCAGCTCAGTTTGAAATGAAAGATTTAGGGGCAGCTAGGTACATTCTAGGAATGGAAATCAAAAGAGACAGAACTAACATAAACTTTGGTTAAGTCAGAGTAAGTGTGTTAAGACCGTGTTGGACAAATTCAGCATGGGAGATTGTAGACCATTGTGTGTTCCTGTTTCCTTGGGGACAAAGTTGTCTATTGAGGATTGTCCAAAATCTCTTAGCGAGGTGGAGGACATGAGCAAAGTACCTTATGCTAGTGCTGTTGGCAGTTTGATGTATGCTATGGTCTGGACAAGACCAAACATTGCCCAAGTAGTGGGAGTCCTTAGTCGATTTATGGCTAATCTTGGACGAGTTCATTGGGATGCAGTTAAGTGAGTGTTTAGATATTTTAGGGGTACTTCTAAGTATTCCATTTACTATCATGGTAATGCTTCAAGACCTCTGTATTCTATTGATATTTATGGATTTGTGGATTCAGATTGGGTAGGTGACATAGACAGCAGGAGATCCACCAGTGCTTATGTTTTTACATTGTTTGGTGGTGCTATTAGTTGGATGAGTAAGCAACAACCTATTGTTGCTTTGTCCATGACAGAAGCTGAGTACATGGCAGCAACTCATGCTTGTAAGGAAGCCATTTGGCTTAAAGATTGTGTTTAGATATTGGTGTTGATGCAGGTCAGATCACGATCAGTTGTGACATTCATAGTGCAATTTGCCTTGCAAAGAATCCAACTTTCCATGCTAGAACCAAGCACATTGATGTTCAGTTTCACTTCGTGAGAGACATGGTTGAGGATGAAAAGGTAAATTTGGAGAAGGTAGATACTTTGAAAAATGTTGCAGATGCATTGATGAAACCAGTGAGCACAGAGAAGTTTAGATGGTGTTTGGAGTCTATGGGCCTCTCAGCCTATAGCAGTTAAACCCTATTATTTCCATTGGCTCTTGAAAGGTGTTCGACAAGTGGGAGAATGTTGGGAATTAAGGTGTCTCAACCTTTGCAAGTTTCTAGCATTTATTATTTAATTGTATTTATTTTTTGCCTATTATTGTATTTTGGATGCAAATCCTATTTCGTCACTTTGTGGGAGTTGGCACGGTGATGTGTCATCCTACATGGAAGGTGACCACATGTATTTTTTGTCCTCATATGAGGAGATAGGTGTTCCACCTTGTGGTAGAAGAGTTTTGCCATGTGTCAGCATCTTTCGGGTGTTGTAAGAGGTTTATGACGCGTAAGAGTTATGATAGATTCCTATGACAGAATCTATGACATGTAAGGGCCAGAAATGGAAGATTATATGACAGGTGAAGACAAGTGTTTGAAAGCCTCTTGCATGGGGAAGTAGGCACCCAAGTTTGACTATGACAAGGTTGTAAGAGAATCTTCTATTAATAGACAGTTATGACAGATTCTCTTACAACTATAAGAGTTGTCATTTATGATAGATTTTATGACATTGTAAGAGCATCTGTCATACCTTAATTGGGTAAATTTGGGGTGCCCAAGTTGGGGGCTTGTAAGGGATGAAAGAGAATCACTTACAAGTGTCATACACATGTTGTATGGCCTTGGAAATTGGGCCACATGGATTTGGATGAGTTCCTTGTGTGACTTGCTCTAGAAGCTACCTCCATTGTACTACTTCTCTATATATACAGGTGTTTGGAGATGGAGTTTGTATCACAGGTTTATAGGTACTGTTATGCTACTGGATTGACTCGAGACATGAGTGTCGAAGACCATTGAAGCTTGCATTGTAAGTGTATTGTAAACATTCTTTCAGATTTGTTAATACATTGTGCATGTTTTTGAGTGTGGGGTTTTTCACATGATAAGGGTTTTCCCCATCGTAAATCTCTGTCTCTCTTCTTTTGTCTTCTTTCTGGCTCTTTGTTTTGCTACAATATCTCATGTTAATGGTTTAACATTGCTGTAATAGTTAGGATAAATTTGAACTTGCATAGCCCTCTCCTCAATAGATTAGTGTAGGAAGCATTTTCTGCACACCTAGCTTCCTTTCGCTCCTAAACCACCACTATGTTTTTCCTTCACTATATTATCCCTTATTGAACACTTAGGGATACATAGTTGACTTCCCTTAAACAAAAGGCCATCCTGTAATGTGTAATCTGAGAATTCACTATGGAAAGTACTAGCAAACTCATTGCATACCCTATAAATTTCCTTAAAATCTTGGTCCTCTCCATACAATCCTTTAAGTGACTCAACATCCATACTTTGTTGCTGCACTTCTTGCACTGTCAACACCCTTCTGCTTAGATCATCAACAACCTTATTGGTTATCCCCTTCTTATGTTTGATGATGAAGGTGTATGCTTGAAGACTTTCTACCCATTTCATGTGCCGATGACTGAGCTTTTCCTGTCCATTCAAAAAACTAAGAGCATGATTGCCAGTGTATACAATAAATTCTTTATGAAGCAAGTAGTGCCTCCACTTTTTCAGAGCTTGTACCATAGCATACAACTCTAAATCATAAGAGGAGTACTTCCTCTTAGCTTCATTTAACTTTTCACTGAAGAAGGCTACTGGTCTACCTTCTTGGCTCAACACTGCTCCTATGGCCAGTCCACTTGCATCACATTCAATGGTGAAAACCTTATTAAAATCAGGTAACACTAAAATAGGGAATTTAGCAACTTTCTGTTTCAGACTCTCAAAACTCTAATTTGCCTTTTTTGTCCACACAAACTTCATCTTACCTCCACCCTTGATAGTCTCCAACATAGGTGCACAGATGTCACTGTAGTTCTTAATGAATTTCCTATAAAATGTGGCTAACCCATGGAAACTTTTGACCTCTCCTGCTATCCTGGTTGTAGGCCAAATCAAAATAGCTTCTACCTTGGAAGGATCCATTTTCAAATCACCCTTAGAGATGACAAAACCTAGATACACCAATTCTTGTTTCATGAAGTCACACTTTTCCAAGTTTATCAGTAACTTATAATATTGCAGCCTCTTCAAGACTATCTCCAAATGTTTTAGGTGTTCTTCTTGGCTCTTACTGAACACCAAAATATCATCAAGGTAGACTACCATAAATTTCCCTATGAATTCCTGCAACACCTAATTCATCAGCCTCATAAAAGTGCTAGGGGCGTTTGAAAGACCAAACGGCATCACAAGCCACTCATACAACCCTTCATTGGTCTTGAAAGCTATCTTCCACTCATCCCCTTCTCTTATCCTTATCTGATGATACCCACTCTTCAAGTCTATTTTAGAGAAATAAGTAGCACCTCCCAAACAATCCATTAGATCTTCTATTCTAGGAATAGGAAACCTATACCTGATGGTTATCCTATTTATGGCCCTAGAATCAGTACACAATCTCCATTTTCCATCTTTCTTTGGTGCTAAAATGGTGGGGACTGCACATGGACTCAAACTCTTTCTTATTAACCCCTTGTCTAAAAGTTCTTGAACCTTCCTGGCTATCTCCTCATTCTGCTGAGGGGTCATTTTATATGCTACCTTATTAGGAAGTACTGCTCTGAGTACGAGATCTATCTGATGGCTAATGTCTATGATTGATGGTAGGGAATCAGGCATATCCTTTGCAATCACTACTTTGTAACTCTCAAGCAAATCACTGACCTCTTTAGGCCCTACTTCTCCCACACTTTGCTTCTTTTCCCCCTTAGGCTTCACAATCAAAGAAAAACCTACTCCATCACCTTCCTGTAATGTGTCCATGAATTCTTTTTCTCCTACCAGCATTACACTAGACCCTACATGCTGTGGATCCTCTCCTACCAATGACTGTATCCTATAAGTCATACCATCCTTTTGAAATGAGTAAGCATTCTTTTCTCCATCATGCTGAGCCTTTCTGTCAAATTGCCATGGTCTGCCTAATAAAAGATGGCAAGCATTCATAGGAAGGATGTCACACAAAATCTTTTCCCTATACCCCCTAATACTGAATTCTACCCATGCTTGTTCATTGATGAGTATGTGCTGCCCCTTATTCAACCAACTAGCTTTATATGGATTACTATGGGGTATCTTTTCCAGATTCAACTTATTTACTGCTTCCAAAGATATGATATTATCTGTCGAACCAGAGTTAATAATAACTTTGCAAACCTTACCTTGGATCTTGCAGTTGATTCTAAATAAAGCCCTTCTTTGTGATGGTTTTGTATACATTGGTTCCTTGAAAAGCATCCTCTTGATCATCAGATTTTCTCCCACTTCTGATGCTAAATTCACTTCAGGAGATGTCACACTCCTTGCATCTTCTTGAATCAAAGTGGTTCTCTTCTCACCACCATGAGAAGTTGAGGCCTTCTCTGGACACTTGTATGCCAGGTGCCCTATCTGATTGTAGTTATAACATCTCATATTGGAGAATTTGGATCCTCTACCTAATCCATTTGTCCCACCTCTTCCATTAGGCCTTCTTCCTAAGTAGCCTCCCCTACTACTTGATTCCCCAATTTGCTCTTCTTAGCCAGACTCACCACTAGGCCTTTGGTTAGGACTTCTTCCTCCAAAACTACCTCTGCCTTTAAAATTCCTTCCACCTCTACCTCTATTGTTCTGCTCACTCTTCCTCTTTATCTTCTCTTTAGCCCTTAAGGCCATCTGGAAACACTTGTTCACTGTGTCTAGCACTAAGATGCTAATCTCATCTTGAATGTTCATCCTTAGGCCATTCAAATACCTGGCCACCTTCTCTGACTCTTCTTCTTGTCTCTTTGATTTGAGACTGAGTTTATGAAACTCTTGTGTGTATGCATTCACATCAAGGTCACTCTGCCAGAGGTTTTGTAGCTTCTTATACATCTGTACATCATAGTCCAGGGGTAAGAACTGTGCCTTAAGTTTGGTCTTCATCCTTTCCTAGGAGGTTATCATGTTCTTCCCCTCCTTAACTCTCTCTCCTTGTACATAATTCCACCATGCAAGAGCAGATCCCTGCAACCTTTCCTTTGCCAACTTAACCCTCTTATCATCAGAAACTTCTTTGTATTTGAAGTGATTGTTCAATGCCTCAATCCAGTCAATCACCTCTTTAGCTTCCATACTTCCACTATACATAGGTAACCCATCTATGGTGTCCCTATTGACTGACTTCAATGCATTTAAAAATGCCCTCTAGTCTACTAGTATCTCCTTTGTCTTTTTACTGGTTTCCCCAATTTCTGTGTTGCCTTCATCGCTGTCACTTTCATCTTCCCTATCTTTGGCTTTGGACTACTTGAACTCTCCCAACTTGGATTCAAGCATCTCCTCGATCAACTTCTTAACGGCGTCCTGCGACATACTTTTGGGAGGCATCCTCTCCACCTTTGTCTCACTTTCTTTGTCTGACATAAACATTCACAGTCAGCACCTAAATGCCAACACTTCTGTAAGTCCTCGATTCGACTTGCCGCCCAAATATTTTTTCTTTCTCACTATGATGGGGAGTGCACAACAGATAACCATAGACTGATGCCCTAATTCCTCGCAGTCAAAGGAGCCACCAATTCAGCTCCATCGGCCAAGTTCCTCATCCTTCTTCCAATGCACTGAAGGCATTTGCCTTTGATGAGACTTTTTTCATCGGTGAACACTTGAAACCCTTGGCCGATGCACCAACGCGTTGTCATACAGTCTACTTCCTGCGAACCTTAGCACATGGAGATGCTAGGTCATCCTTACTGTGCGAAATGCCCTACCAGGATCCTCTGCACCACCGAACAGGAAAAACAAAACAAAGAGCAAAACAAATATTCATACAACAAAGCCATTGCACTTATTTTAATAGAAATCTCACTAGTGGAATGCTTCATGACGACATACGGTGACAATGGAAAATACAAAATGAATAGAAAGATACTATTACATGATTTATAGTTGTAAGGAACATAAATCAAATGGACAGAACAGAATTGCTTTATTTCTCTTGAGCACAGTACAGTCACATTCGATTTGGTTACCATGATCATTCAGTTTATACTTCTGAGCATTTAACAACTCACCCTGAGTAGTACCACACTAACTCCAAGCAGCTGGGAGAACAATCCAAGTAGCTGGGAGACAATGGACCAAAACATCCTCTAACTACCCTACTGCCTTATTTTGGCTTCATTGCTATTTTTAGCATTATGCGATTACAACTTGACAAATGTCCCCTATGTCACTTGGGATTTACAAAATAAACCTAGCTACAGACTGAAATGAAAATGCATTGGTCAAATAGACCTTATTACAAATGAAAGCATGATTTTTGAGGTGCTCCTGCACCAGCACATGCCTTTAATTAAGTAAATCAACATTTATTTAATTAAATCTAATCATTCCTATGTCATTCTCCAAAAAATACAATATTTATTTAATTCCTCTATTTTCCCCTCAGTAATTAGTTGACTAAGAAATCCCACTTAAAAAACTAATTAATAATTTACACATTCCAAATCATCATTAGCCAAGTCAACCTCGGACATGGCTCAAAGTTGCATGTGGCTCGATTCAAACACATGGATCCAAAAATCTACTTTTCTAATCTCGTCCATCTATTTCCACCTAGAAAATCTGCACCATCCAAATCCATTAGATGACAGGCCTAATCATGTGCCTTAATCACCAAGTGCCACTTGGTGGCTTCTCATGCACTCTTGGCTCCCATGCATCCCTAGCCCTCCATTCCTAAGATCTCATCTCATCCATTGTTCTTCCTCCATGGAAATCTATAAATACTTCATCACCCAATCCATTTAATAACACAAATTGAATGCAAAAGCATGTTAGAAGATCTTAGAGCAACCGACATTCATTGTCATCAACAACAACAATCCATTGAGAAAATATTTTACATCAAGGGATTGTTTAGGTGAGAGCTTGATTTATTTTTCATTAATATTTCCATTCCCTTAGCTCAATCTTGAGGTTATGTTTAAATGTGAAATGGGATCTTAGTTTATTTCTATCTTCTTTATTTATGTCTTGCATTCTAGCATATATAATATATGTGTGTATTTATATGCATATATACACATATGTATACGCATATATACATGTATACATATGTGTACACATATACATATACATACCTATACATGTACATATGTATACATCTATACACATATCTTTGTGTAAACATATATATAAATACATGTGTACATATGTATATATGCATGTACGTATGTATACATCTATATACATATGTATGTGTATACATATATATAAATATTTATACATGTATCTATATGTGTATACATATAAATATATACATATATGTATTCATATATATATATATATATGTACTCATATGTATATATACATGTGTGTGTCAACACCATCACAAACTTCAAGGCATCACAATTTAAATATATTAACGCACAATAAATAAGTTAAAATTCTTAAAGTGCTTCTAAAAAATGCTTTGTGGAATGCGACAAAATAGGTGTTTAAATGTGTTTTCTAGTTTGTTTTAACCACTTACTTAGAGTTGAAGTAAATGTTAGGTTGGAAGCCTTATAGAACTTAAGTTTGTAAGAGTTAAAGTAATGCATGATACCATTATCTATATAGTTATTTTTAATTTAAATTTTTAAGAATTAAGTGATTCTATATAATTTTTTAATTAGTAGTAATTTAGTAAAATATTTAAAAGTTAAAGTGTGAATGAAGAAGAAAGTGATATATAGTTTTAAATATATCTTAAAATTAATAATTATATACAAATTATAATTTTGTAAGAGTTCAAAATAAATAGAAAAATAAATTCATAAACCACTAGTTGCTTAAAAAGATCATCCAAGTAAAATTGAACAATACTTATGAAAGAGATAAAACTAAATATTTGTATAAGACTTTATTATAATAATGCAATATATATTTGCTTCTTTTTTACTAGTAATGATTATCTCTAAAGAGTAAGCCACATGAGCTTTCCCTCATTCATGCATTTGGTTGGATGGAATCTCATCTATTATCTTGGGATTTATAATGGAGGATGTTCAAGTCACCATGTTTTAGCCCACATCATCCACAACACTTACATCTAATTCATAATATTAACTTGAGCTCTTCTTTCATATTAAAAGGATTGTTGCTCTCTATTGACATTTCTAATGCATAGACTTGGGATGAAACCCGCTTGTGGTATATCTAATGTTCAAAATTAATGTTTCTAATGTAGCCCATACCTCTGCTGCTATTGTAATTGACTGGGGCTTTTCAGCTACGTAGGATATTTAGTTTATAGTTTTTACCTTATGCATGTTTTGCTCAGTTTTTTTTTGGGTGTAAGAGAGCAGCAGCTCTGTTTTTAAAAGACAACATATACTCTATTTTAGGATATATATATGCTCTGTTTCCATGTATGCAATGAGCTTGTTTTGAGTTAGAATGGAAATTACATGTATTTTATTTTTTTAATATGTTTCATCAATTTTGATATATGATAGCAAGTTAGAGTGCAAAGCATGGTGAGTGAGTAGGCTCAGAAATTAGAATTGCTCTATTTTATTTCTTCATCTTTATGCAAATATAAATAGTAGTAGCCCTCTATTTTTCTCTCTATCCTCTGTCTCTTCCCTTCACCTGGTATCAGAGCCATGGTCATGAGTTGAAGGTTCTCTAGCAAGGGCATTTCAAGTAAGGTTTCTCAAGTACTTATCAAGCAGAGGCTTTGAAGAAGGCAAAGTTTTCTTTCACAATCAGCAATGGCATCCACAAGCACAAGCTTGACAAATCCTCAAATCCCATAGTTCAATGGGAAAAATTATGATTATTGGTCCATAACAATGAAGGCACTCTTTTGTTCTCAAGACATATGGGATCTTGTGGAGAATGGCTTTCCAGAGCCAGCTGATGTAGCAGCATACAATGCATTGACACAAGTAGAGAAAGATTTGTTTAGGGATAATAGGAAGAAGGACTCCAAAGCTCTCTTTTACATCTTCCAAGCTGTTCATGAGAGCATTTTTCCAAGGATTGCAGCAGCAACAAAATCCAAACAAGCATGGGATATCCTCCAAACAACATACCAAGGAATGGCAAAGGTGAAAACAACAAAGCTACAAATGCTAAGAAGGGATTTTTAAACAATTTTCATGAAGGATTTAGATTCAATAGACACTTTTTTCACACAAGTGATGGGTTTAGTTAATCAAATTAGATCTCATGGTGAGACACTTGAAGATACAAGGATTATTGAAAAGATTTTAAGGAGTTTACCCACAAGGTTTGAATCCATAGTTGTGACCATAGAGGAAACAAAGAACCTCTCATAGTTTTCAGTTGATAAGCTCCATGCATCTCTCATCTCACATGAGCATAGACTAAGCAGGTCAGCAAATTCATCATTAGAGCATGCATTCAAGACACAAGCTTCAATCAGCCATGGCAGAGGCAGAGGAAGATCGAATTTCAGAGGTAGAGGAAGGAATTCTTATAGAGGTGGAAGAAGTAGCCCATCAAACTCAAGTGGAAGAGGTAGCAGCCAAAACTCAAGCCCAAACCCATCTCAAAATCAATCACATGGTCAAAGGTATGACAAATCTCAAATCTAATGTCATTATTGTAATAAATGTGGGCATTATTCAAATAAATATAGGAAAAAACAATCTAATTTCAGCAGACAAAATGCAAACTTTACAAGAGAAAACTAAAATCAGAGCAATATGTTCATAGCATGCAATGTAGCACAAGAAAATCAAAAGGATGTGTGGTTTTTAGACTCAGGTTGCAACAATCATATGACAGGGAACTTAGAAATGTTCTCAAGTTTAGATGAAAGTGTAAAATCAGATGTCACATTGGGTAATGACAACAAAGTTTTAGTTATGGGCAAAGGAAATATCAACATTCTAACTAAACAGGGGGAGAAGAAGTATATTTCAGATGTGTATTTTATGCCTGGTCTAAAACACAATGTAATGAGCATTGGACAGCTTGTTCAAAAGGGGTATAGAGTCTTCTTCAAAAACAAAGAATGCACTATTCTAGATAAATTTCTAAGTAATCTGCTTATTGCTATAGTGCAAATGACAAACAATAGAATGTTTCCCCTAAAGATTAAGCCAGATTTGAATGTGGAATATGCTCAAGCACAACCCACAATGAACCCACAAGAGGATAAAGAAAAAGTTGCAGCAGTTACACAAACCATCTTTCAAGCAGAAATAAAAGATGAAAATTGGTTATGGCATCTAAGATTTGGGCATCTTAACTTTGGAGGTCTAAATTTGCTTCATAGGAAGAGTATGGTAAATGGTTTTCCATTAATAGAGAAACCAGAAAGAGTATGTGAAGGATGCATCTTGGGAAAGCAACATAGAGAGACATTTCCAATAGGCAAGTCAATTAGAGCAAAGGTACCTCTAGAGATTGTGCATTCAGATTTGTGTGGACCAATGCAAAAACCATCAATTGGTGGAAGATACTACTTTTGGCTTTCATTGATGACTATTCAAGGAAAACAAGGGTCTACTTTCTAAGGCAAAAGAATGAAGTGTTTGATTACTTCCGTCAATTCAAGGCACTTGTTGAGAAGCAAAGTGGGCATTACATCAAAGCATTGAGAACAGATAGAGGTGGTGAATACATCTCAAATGAATTTCTACATTTTTGCAAAGAGCATGGGATTCACAAGCAATTCACAACTAGGTACACACCTCAACAAAATGGGGTAGCTGAAAGGAAAAATAGAACAATCATGGAAATGGCAAGAAGCATGTTGAAAGCAAAGCATTTGTCAAATGAATATTGGGCTGAAGCTGTAGCTTGTGCAACATACATTATGAATAGATGTCCAACCAAAAGTGTGAAGAATATGATTCCTAAAGAAGCATGGACTGGAAGAAAACATAGTGTTGCTCACATGAAAGTATTTGGATGTGTGGCATATGCACATGTGCTAGACGAGTTGAGAAGAAAATTGGACAACAAGGGAGAAAAGTGTATATTTGTTGGTTATAGTGATGAATCCAAGGCATACAAACTATACAATCCAATAACCACAAAAGTTATAATCAGCAGAGATGTACAATTCATAGAAGATGAAGCATGGGATGGAAGTTTGGAGAAAGTAATCAATTTTGCAGCCAACTTACCACAAGAAGATAGAGAAGATTTTACACCAGTAGGTACTCCATCAAATGTGACTCCTTCCACACCCATTAAAGCTCAACAAAGTGGTCATCAAATGACACCATCATCAAGTGTAAGGACAACCCCACACATTCAAGCATCCACTCCTTCACATGTACAACAAACACCATCTACAAGTGGCAATCAGGGTGTAGGACCATCAAGTCCACATTCCACAAGTCCAAGTTCAAGTGATATGTCAAATCCAACATTGGCAAGCTTAAGAAGACAAAAAATCAGAAGTTTGAGAGACATTTATGATCAAAATGAAGGTGAGAACAATGCTGGTCTAATTTCTCTCTTTGCATTTTATTCACAAGTAGAAGATCCAATTCATTATGAAGATGCAATTAAGGATGACAAATGGGTAAATGCAATGGATGATGAAATTAATGCAATAGAAAAGAATCAAACATGGGAGTTAGTGAGTCTTCCAAAAGACAAGGATGTCATAGGAGTGAAGTGGGTTTACAAAACCAAATTAGATGCAAATGGTGATGTACAAAAACATAAAGCAAGACTAGTGGCAAAAGGATATTCACAACAGCCCGGGGTTGATTACAATGAGACATTTGCTCCAGTAGCACGTTTAGACACCGTGAGAACTATACTTGCAATAGCAGCTCAAAACAAATGGCCAATTTTTTGAATGGATGTGAAATCAACCTTTTTGAATGGTTATCTTGAAGAAGAAGTTTATGTGGAACAACCACCTGGGTATGAGATTTTGGGTCAAGAAGACAAAGTCTACAAACTGAAAAAGGCACTCTATGGACTCAAGCAAGCCCCAAGAGCTTGGTATAGTAGAATTGACTCTTATCTTTTGCAAAATGGCTTCAATAGGTGTAGCAGTGAGCCTACATTGTACAACAAGATGAATGAGCAAGGTGAGATCATAATTGTTTGCTTGTATGTTGATGATTTGATATTCATGGGTGATTTGGCAATTGATTTGTTCAAAGGAGCTATGAAAAAGGAGTTTGAAATGACTGATTTAGGCCTCATGAAGTATTTTCTTGGCATTGAGGTAAATCAAAATGGTAATGGTATATTCATCTCCCAATCTAAGTATGCAAATGACATTTTGAAAAGGTTTAACATGAAAAATTGCAAATCAGCTCCAACACCAATTGTCACAGGACTGAAATTAAGCAAGGATGATAAAGGAGGCAACATTAATCCAACTTTGTATAAAAGGCTTGTTGGTAGCCTCATGTATTTAACAGCCACAAGGCCTGACATAATGTATGCAATTAGTCTCATTTCAAGGTTCATGGTGTCTCCAAAGGACTCTCATTGGCAAGCAGGAAAGAGAATTCTCAGATATGAGTGGAACAAGGAACTATGGCATTTAATATGCAAAGTCAAATGAGTTCAATCTGATTGGATATACAGATAGTGATTGTGTAGAAAGCATTGATGATAGGAAAAGCACTTTTGGTTATGTTTTTCATTTTGGAACAGGTGTAGTTTCATGGGCTTCAAAAAAACAACCAATAGTTACGCTTTCATCAGCTGAAGCAGAGTATGTAGCAGCCACAAGTGCATCATGTCAAGCAGTTTGGATGAGAAGAGTTTTGAAAGATCTCAGGCAAAACAAGAAGAGGCAACAAAGATCTATTGTGACAACAACTCAGCTATAGCACTATCAAAGAATCCAGTTTTTCACAAGAGAAGCAAGCATATTGACACTAGATACCACTTCATCAGGGAATTGATTAACAATGGGGAGATTTATTTGAAACACTGCAAGTCCAAAGATCAGTATGCAAATATCTTCACCAAGCCATTAGGAAAAGAAAGCTTTGAGTATCTAAGAGATCGATTAGGAGTTCTAGATGGTGGTAGTTGTGATTAAGGGGGAGTGTTGGAATGTAATCTCAACTACCCATAATGAATGCAGCAGACAAAACACTATTTCCTTTTGAATGTTCAAGACTTTTGCAAACAAAAATGATGACCTCTCCCATCTACGATCTGCCCTCTTTATTTTCTGTCCTATTTTTATTTATTCTTCTATAGGATGCTGACTTGGGAGTATGGCTGCCATCTCCATCGTATGGAAGAAAATGGCAGATTTCTTTTTTGATTAAAATTAATGTTTTTGATGTAGCCCATACCTCTGCTACTATTGTAATTGACTGGGGCTTTTCAGCTACGTAGGATATTTAGTTTTTAGTTTTTACCTTATGCATGTTTTGCTCAGTTTTTTTTTTTGGGTGTAAGAGAGCAACAACTCTGTTTTTAAAAGACAACATATACTCTGTTTTAGGATATATATATGCTTTGTTTCCATGTATGCAATGAGCTTGTTTTGAGTTAGAATGGAAATTACATGTATTTTATTTTTTTAATATGTTTCATCAATTCTAATATATGACAGCAAGTTAGGGTGCAAAGCATGGTGAGTGAGTAGGCTCAGAAATTAGAACTGCTCTGTTTTATTTCTTCATCTTTATGCAAATATAAACAGCAGTAGCCCTTTATTTTTCTCTCTATCCTCTGTCTCTTCCCTTCACTTAGCTTAAATCTCTTGAAACTTATCACTCTCTAGAAGATTTAAAATCCCCTTTGAAAAATCTTGCACCAGAGGAGATCCTTTACGAAGAACCTATACAAAAAACATCACAAACAACTTAACCCTTCAAATACTAATTCCACAAAATAATAAACAATGTGAATCCAAATTAAAATTATTATTATTAATGTGTAGAAATATCTTCAAAAGAACTTACAAAACCAAAGCCCCCACTTTGATACATGCTCCCCACCATTGAAAACCCGCATCGATAGAAAGGAAGGCATGAACAAATGGGATCTCATCTAAAATGGCATCCACGCCTCCATTCTTTCCACCTTTTGACAAAGCCTCCTTGTAAGCCTTTCGCGATGAAAATGGCTCCAGACTTATATCAGCCATTCCTGGATCATGAGTCAGAAAGCTACCAACATATGAACTGCGATAGCCCACTTTATAGTCACCAAAACCCTTTAATTTGCTGGGCAGTCACTCTCGAAGCAAGATTAGCTGTATAGCTAGACGTTAAAATGAAAGCTACAAACAACCAAGCTACAACAACTATTCAAGTCCAACTGTTATGGATTCTCTCTCCTACAAAATGGGCAACATATATGGTGAGTACTGAGTGGAAAGGAAATGCTTACGAGGAGCGTACAACATAGTAGAAAATGCAAACCTGCAAGAACTAAAAGGAATTTAGGTATTCCAAATTAAATATAAATATGGAGAATGAAAGAAACAGGCGAGAAAATAAAGATAAATGCAATAACAAAGCAGGGTGAGCACTTGGGTAATGGGGCTTCCCCTAAAGGTAGGATTAATGTAAAACAAACGCTGTCATTATAGCCCACAATGCTGGAGTAAATGGCTGTAAGAAGGTCCAAGCATTGTTGGCTTCCTCCTTTATGGCCGTGGGAGCCACCATCACTAAACCCATTTTTGTGTATGGTTGTGTGAAATCCACAATTTCACTCCAGTGTGCTGTAATTGTGACATCACCAACAACTGCGTTGTATTTCTTGACTTTTTAATAACTTCTAATTTTGAAATTTATGTTAAAAAAATTATATGAGCTCAAGTTAAACATCATTCTCTATACATGATCTTATAGTTATTTTAGGTCAAATTAAGGATGTCATACATGTTGGGAAAAGTGTCTCAACCTTACAATTGCAAAAAGTGTGATTTTTGGGTTATAAAAATGAATAAACACAATTTCTAGACTATAGAGTTATTTTTTCGCTGAAATAACTATTCTAAGTTGTCCAGTGGTGCAGGAGCACCTAGCTCCATCATGTAAATAGGGGTCTAAAGGTGGTTTTGTTTAATGTTGAGTTATTTTTGGGTGTAATAAGGTTTATTGAGATCATTTCTAAGTTTTTTAGGTGATTAGAGTCTTATGGGGTCCATTTTGCAAAAGTTGCCAATTCTTGTAAATATTGTCATATTGCAAAAATGCAAAAAATGGGAAGTTGAAGGGTCAAAAGGTGAAAAGGATGTTAGAAGTCAGTTGTTTTTGGTTGGGAAAGTTTTGGTGTGTTTGAAAAAAGGCATTTGTAAATGTTGATTGAGGGTTGGAGTTTGTAATTTTGAATTTGAATATCAAAAACTACACTTTTCCTGCGTTTTCCCTTATATTTTGCTACTATAGAGGTCTGTACGGCCCCATACATGTTGCTAATGATCCGAGTTGGATTGGAATAGATACAAGGGTGAATCTTCTTTCATTTATAGTTGATTTTTCTAATTTCATTTAGATTTGTGAGAGTTATAGAATTTTCACTGTTGACAACCAAGGAACCCTAAATTTGAGGGTTTGATTGAGTAAAATGGAATTGTAATCCATTCCACCCAGTGAAACATGTTCAAATTTGGTGGAATGACATATTTAGGCGTAGGTTTTATGTTTATGTGTTTTGCAAGAGTAGGGGAGGCAGTTTGATGAAGTTTGGATGATGCCCTAGTTGATTTCATCCATGTTTTAAGCAAAGAATGGTTTCTAAGAGTTGGGTTTTAAATCTAAGGGTGATCTGGGTATTGTCCCAATTGACAAAATTGGTGTATTTGGACCCCATGTAATGTGTAAAGTGTCTTGAAGTAGGGTTTTGTATTGTGGGTTTTAATTTTCTCAGACTTGCTTTGTAAAAGAGGCCTAATTTGGCCTAATTGCAGCATACCAGTGAATTGTTGAGGGTGTTGTTCCAAAATAATCACATCAAAAATCTAGATATGTTGAAGAACAACTAAAAGGGTTTCTGTAATGATGTTTGATTTCTAGGTTTGAAGTCTTTTTGGAAAGTTATGATAGAAAAATCACTTTTGAACTACTAGGAGAAGGGGACAGTTATGAAGGAATGGTTATTGTTTGATGATTCCAGACTTGAAAGGTGAATAGGTTGAGTTTGTTTAGTGTTTCTAACCTACTCTACACCATCCAGTAACAATTCTAGTGGTGCTTAGTGCATAGATAATTTTGATCTCTACAATTTTAATAAAGGGGCTCAATCAACCTCCCAAATCAAAAGTTATGACCTCCAAAAGTTGGGCCTCTTGCATTCTAGAAAATGTAAGAACATGTTGGACATGAAAAAGAGCTATAAGAGGGAGTTACATGTGTTGACCAACTTATGATGCATGTTATGATACATAGTAAGGTATCTTTGATTGGAGATAGTGGAACCCTAAGGACTTCGACACCACTTTTGGGTAGTTTTTGTTGCAAATATGTGCCTAATCAGTGTTGTCATTGATGTAAACATATCCTTGTTGCCATTGGTGTCAACTGTATTCTATTTTTTTGCCTGTTTAGAAGACTAGAATGCTGAGGATATTGAGAAAATTAATGAAGATCAATGTATGTGAATCATATGACTATGTAGAGGATTGTCTGAAGTAGCTCAGTCAAGATCTGAGAGGTCCGCATGAATATTTGAAGAAGCTATGGCCATCTGAGTAGAACTCAGTTTTGACAGTTGTTCAGAAGTGACAGAGATTTGGTCTGGATTGCTCTACATTGAAATATTATGATCTGTGGATCTAGAGGCATGTTTGGGAAGTTAGTGTGTATCATCAACTCAAGTGGTTCATGGTTTGGAGGTCTGCAAGCAATCTTTCTAGTGTGACAGTCATGGTAGATAGTGTTCTTGAGGTTCTGGATGAAAATGTAAGTGATTCTGATGATTTGAAGGAGTGCGGATGTTTTTGTTGAATCCAATGTGCTTGTGGAGGTCTCTGGATCATGTGACTACTATGTTGGAGGTCTGCATTGAAGTTTGAGCTCATTGGTGAAGATTCCTTCTTGGTGTTACTATTCTTCCCAGTCTTGGCCGACCAGATGTTTCAAGCATGTTGCGGATGATCTAAGAGCAATTATTTGGAGCGTGGCGTGTTGTTGGAAGAAGATTCAAGTATCAGATATATTTGGCTGACAACATAACGATTCGCATTAATGTTTGTAGTGCCAACCTTGATATTCATTCCAAGGTTGATGAAGCTTATAAATACTTGTGAATGAGTTGTGGAAATTTGTCCTTGTGCAAAAATGATTAAATCATAAGAAAGGTATAGAGATAGAGTAGAGAAGAAGAGGAGCAGAGGAACAAGAGTAGTAAGGTATGAAGAGATTGTGAAGAAGTGTTTGGGGCAGAGCAGAAGTTTTGTGAGCTTTCAAAGGAACTGAACCAGGCATAAAGAAGATGCTATTTATAGTTCATTCTTCCTATATTAAACATAAATTCATGTAGGTAGTGAGCCTCCTTGAGTAGGGAGCCCTAAGGCAAGTGCCTTTTCATTTCTTTCAAGTACTTTGAATAGGGTACAAATGTTGTGGGTTAACCCCCACCATAGTTTTCCCTTAACCAAGTTTCCACATAAAATTTTTGGTGTTATGTGCGTTCAATTTGCTTCTACTCATGTGTTGTTAATTCATGTTTTAATGTTTACATCACTAATCTAATTGAAAGTTGAGAATCTTGAAGTTTAAAAGAAGAAAAAGGTTAATTTGTGGGACAACTTATTCACCCCCCCTCTTAGTTGTCTAGATTAATCTCAACAATTGATATCAGGGCTAGTTCCTCTAAAAGAAGCTTGACCGCTTGAGGAGATCCAAGATGTCAACTTACAAGAAGGAAAGTCTGATATTTGATGGAACAAATTATTCCCTCTGGAAGGTACGCATGTAGTGTCATTAGAATGTATGGGTGATGCCTTTTGGTTGATAACTAAGAATGAGTATAAGATTCCAAAGAACGGCCCTACAACTCTAGATGAACTCAGGGAAGCTGAATGTAATATTTGAGCTAAAGAAGCATTATTGAGTGCCCTGACTGATACAGAATTGATAAATATCCTGCATTTGAAAATTGCCCATGAAATCTAGAAAAAGTTGGAAAATCTGTATGAAGGTGACAAATATGTCAAATGTGCCAAGCTATAGACCCTGAAGGGTAAATATGAAAGGTTGGTAATGAGTGAAGATGAAAACATTATTTGCTACATGCAAAAAGTGAATGAACTTGTGACTGGTATTAGAAATGCTGGTGGAGTATTGGAAGAATCAGAGATTGTTGCCAACATGCTCAGATCCTTACCTGCAGCATACAAACATAAAGCTACTACCATTGAAGAGATCAAGACAGTGACAACTGTTACAAGGGATCAATTAGTTGGTAAGCTTTTAACATTTGAAATGAGTGAGTTTGGTGATTCTCTTCCTAAGTCTGAATCTACATTTAAGGCCAGTGTATATGGAAAACAAAGATATGATCCAGGTGAAAGCTCTTCATGAAGATCAAGCAGATTTGCTAAGGCAAGGAAGGATCTAGAAGATGATGAAATTGAGTCTGTAGAACTTGAAGCTCTTATTGCCAAAAGAATGCTAAGAGGATCCAGTAAGTATGAAGGAAAGTTGTCATTCAATTATTTTTCTTGTAATAAGATTGGTCATTTTGCCTCAAGATGTCTAGAGGAATTTTCAAAGCCAAACCCTAACAGATATAAAAGTCAAGAAATGTTACTATGTCTAAGAAGATGGAGAAGGAGTCATAGATGATGAATCTGATCATGGAGGTTCCATTGAAGGTGATTGGGTGTTCATTGCTATCAAAGAACAAGATCTGGTGTCTACTAAATCTACTAGCTACATGCAAATGTGGAAAGTGCCTTGGTTGCTCAGGTTCATGAAAAAGATGAATGGGTGATTGATAGTGGATGTTCTCATCATGTGACTAGTGATAAAAGTAAGTTTGTAGGCTTTGAAAAATATGAAGGTGGAATTGTGAAATTTGGAGAGAACTCAGCTGGTACAATCCATGGCCGAGGATCCATCTCTTTTGATGGTAAGAATAACACTAATGATGTTCTCTATGTGGAAGGACTAAAGCATAATCTTCTGTGTTGGACAGTTGGTTGACAAGGGTTATGACCTCAGATTCAAGGATGGAAAATGCATAATCTTGGAAAGCTCCAGAACTAAAATTGCATCTGGTACTCAGACTAGAGGTAACATCTTTCATTTAAGTAGTTCTGGCAAAAGTTATTTGATTGATCAAATAGATCAAAGTTGGTTATGGCATAGGAGAATGTGTCATGTGAATTTTGATAACATTGTCAGGATAAGTTCTGCTTAGGTTGTAAGAGATCTTCCAAAACTTGTGAACCCTGATAGCATGTGTAGAGAATGTCAATTGGGTAAACAGAACAAAATTTTATTCAAAAGTAAAGAACAACTTTCAAGTGGACAGTTGGAAGTTTTGCATACTAATCTATGTGGTCCTGCTAGAATTAGGAGTGTGCAAGGAGATATATTTTATGTTGCTGATTGATGATTACTCCCAGATGATGTGGGTAACCTTATTAAAAGAAAAATTAGAAGCACTTGACAAATTCAAGGTGTTCAAGGTTATGGTGTAGAATGAGATTGGTGTGAAGATAAAGTGTCTGAGATTTGAGAGAGGTGGAGAGTTTACCTTTGGTGAGTTTGAATCATTCTGTGAAAAACATGGAATAAAAAGATAGTTATTTTCTCTTAGGACTCCTCGGCAAAATGGAGTTGTGGAAAGAAAAAATTAGACCATTCAAGAAGCTACCAGAACCATGATGATGGAAACAAATGTTCCTCAGGTCTATTGGAGAGAAGTTGTGAGTACTATTGTCTACACTCTTAATTGGGTGTAGATCAAAGGCAATTCTGGTAAGACCCCTTATGAACTATGGTTTGGTCATCCTCCTACTGTGAGATATTTTAGAGTTTTTGGTAGTAAATGCTATATCAAAAGAGATGAGGATCTAAGCAAGTTTGATACAAGAAGTGATGAAGGAATTTTTTTCGGTTACTCTACTCAAAGCAAGGCATACCAGTGCTTTAACAAGAGATTGAAAAAGATTGTTGAAAGTGCAAATGTCAGAGTTGATGAAAGAAAAGAAGGCCATTCCAAGTCTCACGGATATGACTCAGATGATCAAAATGAAAGTCAAAGTCAAGGAAGGCAAGTTCAAACCCAGACTCAGATCTAGATTGATCCAGATAATCTAGTGACTCAAGAGGATAATGCAAAAGTTGAGGAATAAGCTCAAGAAATAGAAGTTCAAGCAAATCCCAAGACTCCCAGGTATGTAAGGATGAATCATCCTGAAGATCAGATCATAGGAGAGAGAAATAAAGGTGTTTGAAGTAGGAGAAGAATTGTGGAAGATCAGGAAGAGATTTGTTTGATATCAAAGATTGAACCAAAATTGGTAAGTGAAGCCTGCAATGATGAAAACTGGATAAAAGCAATGGAAGAAGAATTAATGCAAATTGAAAAAAATCACACTTGGGATTTTATCTCTAGTCCAGAGGACAAAAATGTGATTGGAACTAAATGGGTCTTGTGGAATAAACTAAATGAAGATGGTGAAGTTGTAAGAAACAAAGCAAGGTTGGTATACAAAGGATATTCTCAAGTGGATGGAATTGATTTTGAAGAAACTTTTACTCTGGTAGAAAGAATAGAAGCAGTCAAATTATTTCTTGCATTTGTTGCTTTCAAAGATTTTAAAGTATATAGATGGATGTCAAGTTAGCATTCCTGAATGGAGAGATAGAAGAAGTCTATATTGAGTAACTAGAAGGATTCTAGTTGTCTGATAAAAAAGATATGGTCTGCAAATTGAGAAAAGCTTTGTATGGACTTAAACAAACCCCAAGAGCCTGGTATGCAAGATTGGATAAGTATCTGCTAAAGATAGGATTTAGCAAAGGCACTACTGACAGTAATCTCTATTTCAAGTTTGATCATGAACACATATTAATTGTTGAAGTATTTGTTGATAATATCATTTTTGGCGGAAATGCAAGCACGTGTAAGAAATTTGCTGATAAAATGCAAAGTGAATTTGAAATGTCCATGTTTGGTGATATGAATTTCTTCTTAGGTTTGCAAATCACTCAGTCAGATAAAGGTATCTTCATATCTCAGTCTAAATATGTGAGAGAATTGCTAAAAAGGTTTGGAATGGAGGTCTCAAAACCAGTAAGTACTCCTATGGTAACCGGATGCAAGTTGAGTAAAGATGATAATTCACTTAGGGCAGATCAGAAAAGGTATAGATCAATGATTGGGGGACTACTTTATTTGACTCAGACCAGACTTGACATTATGAATGCAATTGGACTTGTTGCTAGATTTCAAGCTGATCCTAGGGAATCCCATGTTGTGGCAATCAAAAGAATTTTTAGATATCTAAAGGGAACATCTGATTATGGCTTATGGTATCCAAAGGATAATGACTTCACTCTTCATGCATATACAGGTGTTGATTGGGCAGGAGATGTAGATGACAGGAAAAGTACTAGTGGTGGTGCATTCTTATTGGGAAGGAGATTGGTTTCTTGATTGAGCAAAAAGCAGGAGGCAATTTCTCTGTCTAATATAGAGGTAGAGTATATAGCAACATCAAGCAATTATAATCAAGTCTTGTGGATGAAGAAAATGTTGAAGGCTATCAGAATTGTGTTTGAAGAACTTGTTATAATTTTTTGTGAAAATTCAAGTGCAATAAACATCTCAAAGAATCCGGTACATTGCATTCAAAGAACAAACACATATCCATCAAGTTTTATTTCTTGAGAGAAAAAGTAAGTGAATGAAGTCAAAATGGAGTTTGTTTCTTCAAAGGATCAAATTGTGAAAATATTCACCAAGCCTCTGCCTAAGGATACTTTTGAGTATCTTAGAGAGAAGTTAGGGGTTATTACCCCTACTGCTCAAAACTGGTGTTAAGGAGATACTACTTAAGAGGAGTAGTCAATATGCAAATTTTGGAGATCAGTCTAAAATAAAAAGGGGGAGAAAAGATTGCAAATATGTGCCCTTTGCCATTGATGTCAAAGGGTGAGAGAACTCATGTCAAAAACTAGGTGCTAATGAAAGTGGGAGTAGTGAAGAAAGTAGTTGCAGAAGTGATAAGAGAAAGGGGGAGAAGTTCTTGTCTTGATGGTTGAATCAGTTTTTTACATCATATGTTGCCATCAATGACAAAGGGGGAGACTGTTGCAAATATGTGCCTAATCGGTGTTGTCATTGATGTCAACATATCCTTGTTGCCATTGGTGTCAACTGTATTCCATTTTGTTGCCTATTTAGAAGAATGGAATGCTGAGGATATTGAGAAAATTAATAAAGATCAATGTATGCAGATCATATGGCTATGTAGAGGATTGTCTAAAGTAGCTCTAGTGAAGATTTGAGAGGTACACATGAAGACTTGAAGAAGCTATGGTTATTTGAGTAGAATCGGGTTTTGACAGTTGTTCAAAAGTGACAGAGTGACAGAGATTTGGTCTGGATTGCTCTGCATTGAAATATTATGATCTTCAGATCTAGAGGCATGTTTGGGAAGTCAGTGTGTATCATTAGCTCGAGTGGTTCGTGGTTTGGAGGTTTGTAAGCAATCTTTCTAGTATGACAGTCATGGTAGATAGTGTTCTTGAGGTTCTAGATGAAGATGTAAGTGATTTTGATGATTTAGAGGAGTGTGAATGTTTTTGTTAAATTCAATGTGCTTGTGGAGGTCTCTAGATCATGTGACTACTATGTTGGAGGTCTGCATTGAAGTTTGAGCTCATTGGTGAAGATTCCTTCTTGGTGTTGTTGTTCTTCCCAGTCTTGGCCAACCGGATGTTTCAAGCGTGTTGTGAATGATCTAAGAGCAATTATTTGGAGTGTGGCATGTTGTTGGAAGAAGATTCAAGTATCAGATATATTTGGCCGACAGTATAGTGATTCACATTAATGTTTGTAGTGCCGACCTTGATGTTCATTCCAAGGTTGATGAAGCACATAAATACTTGCAAATGGGTTGTGGAAATTTGTCCTTGTGCGAAAATGATTAAATCATAAGAAAGGTACAAAGGCAGAGCAGAGGAAGAAGAGCAGTAAGGTATGAAGAGATTGTGAAGAAGTGTTTGGGGTAGAGGAAAAGTTTTGTGAGATTTCAAAGGAACTGAACCAGGCATAAAGAAGATGCTATTTTGCAGTTCATTCTTCTTGTATTAAACATAAATTCTTGTAGGTAGTGAGCCATCTTGAGCAGTGAGCTCTGGGTAGTGAGCCCTAAGGTAAGTGCCTTTTCATTTCTTTCAAGTACTTTTAATAGGGTACAAATCTTGTGGGTTAACCCCCACCATGGTTTTCCCTTAACCTGGTTTCCACGTAAAAATTTTGGTGTTATGTGTGTTCAATTTGCTTCTACTCATGTGTTGTTAATTCATGCTTTAATGTTTAGATCACTAATCTAATTAAAAGTTGAGAAAGAAGTTTAAAATAAGAAAAAGGTTAATTTGTGGGACAACTGATTCACCCCACCTCTCATTTGTTTGGACTAATTCCAATAGTTGTGACTCATGGTTTTCTAATTATCATTTGATGGTTTCATGTATTATATCTCCTATATATTAGGTGATTGAGATGGAGATTGTATGTGAGTGTCTTATAGACATTTTAAGGTACCTCCACATCTATGGTTGGTGATACTCACGTGAAGGATTTCTCAGCAAGCATATTGTAATCTTGTTAAGGTTTTGAATAATATATTGGGTTTCTTTTAGAGTGTGGAGTTTTTCTCTCAAAAGGGTTTTTCATATGTAAATCATTGTGTTGTGGTATGACTACTATTTATGTTTATTTTGCATATATTTTGTAATTGTTGTAAAGATTGAAATTTTTTGCATAATCCTCCTTGCAAGAATAGTATAGGAAGTTGTTCCACTACCTTAGCTTCTTTACAAGTGGTATTAAATCTTGCTCGCCTTTGGATTCAATTGCAGGTTGGTGGATTTTTTGAACTAATCCAATTTGAGTTGGAGCTTGTATAGAAGATACATTATGATCTTGTTATAGTAATTTTTAGATGGCAAGCACATCAAGGAGAACGAAGGTAAATAAATATTTTTGTAACAATTTTGAGATATGAAAGATGAAGATGGAAGATTTGTTAATTAATTAAGATCTATGGGATGCTATTGACGAGAATGTTTCAAAGCTTATACATGCCACTTTGGCTAGTCAACATGATATTATGGATCGTAAAGCCAAGTGTCTAATTCGATTATGCTTGAAAAACTCTATTTTAATCAATGTTCATGAAGAACCCTCTATGAAGAAACTATGGAAGAAACTTGTTGAGATATATCATGCCAAATCTTTAGTGAACAAGATTTTCTTGAGGAAGAAGTTATATTCCTTAAGAATGGAAGAGGGTGGATGAATTATAGACCACCTAGAGGAATTTAATATGTTTGTGACTTAATTAGCATCAATTGGTGTAAAAATGGATGAGGAGGAGAGATGTTAGATCTTCTCCTCTTCTCATCATTTTTCTCCTTTTAATTTTTTTTCCTTCTTTGCTTCTCCTTTTGAGAGACCAATAGCATAAGTTTTTTTCCTGATTTCTTGAGGGGGCATAATCCTTCCACCCACTAATTTTACTTTTTCCTACTAACTACAACATCATGGCACATTCATCACTCGCTAAAGTGCTACATCTTATTTTTATTTGAAACAATATTATATGACACCATTTTAAAGAGGTGTAAAATGTTGACACTTGAAATCCCCTCCAATCATTTTCATTCTCATCAGTCTCATTTTCGTTGTTACCAGTCTCATCCCTTGATCATTCTTACAAAATTAATTAAATAAATAGTCCCCAAATCTAATTATTCCTTCTAGTATTAATTAAATAACCCATTCTACCACTATTAATTAAATAAAATTTAATTATTTAATTCATAAATCAACACTTCTTCTAATGTCCATACCTTTAATTAAGTAAATCAACATTTATTTAATTAAATATAACCATTCCTATGTCATTCTCCAAAAAAAACCAATATATTTAATTCCTCTATTTTTCACCTTGGTAATTAGTTGACTAAGAAATCCCACTTAAAAAACTAATTACTAATTTGCACATTCCAAATCATCATTAGCCAAGTGAACCTTGGACATGGCTCAAAGTTGCATATGGCTCCATGCAAGCACATGGATCCAAAAATCTACTTTTCTAATCTCGTCCATATATTTCCACACAGAAAATCTCCACCATCCAAATCGGTTGAATCATAGGCATAATCATGTGCCTTAATCACCAAGTGCCACTTGGTGGCTACTCATGGACTCTTGGCTCCCACGCATCCCTAGCCCTCCATTCCTAAGATCACATCTCATCCATTGATCTTCCTCCATGGAAATCTATAAATACTTCATCACCCAAGCCATTTCATAACACAAGTTGAATGCAAAAGCATGTTCCAAGATCTTAGAGCAACCAACATTCGTCATTAACAATAACAACAATCCATTGAGCAAATCTATTGCATAAAGGGATTGTTCAAGTGAGAGCTTGTTTTATTTCTCATGAATATTTCCATTCCCATAGCTCAATCTTGAGGTTATGTTTAAATGTGAAATAGGATCTTAGTTTATTTCTATCTTCTTTATTTATGTCTTGCATTCTGGCATATATATTATATATGTGTGTATTTATATGTATAAGTATATGTATATATACACATATATGTATATGCATATATACATGTATACATATGTAGACGTATGTGTACACATATACATATACATACCTATTCATGTATATGTATACATCTATATACATATGTATGTGTCTAAATATATATAAATATTTATACATGTATACATATGCATACATATGTCTATGTGTGTATACATATATGTATTCATATGGATATATGCATATACACATATATGTACTCATATGTATATATACATGTGTGTGTGTGTGTGTGTCAACACCATGTATTAACGCACAATAAATAAGTTAAAATTCTTAAAGTGCTTCTAAAAAATGCTTTATGGAATGGGAGAAATAGGTGTTTGAATTTGTTTTTTGGTTTTTTTAACCATTTACTTAGAGTTGAAGTAAATACCAGGTTGGAAGCCTTATAAAACTTAAGTTTGTAAGAGTTAAAGTAATACATGATACGATTATCTATATAATTATTTTTAATTTTTTTTTTTTTAAATAAATGATTCTATATAATTTTTTAATTAGTAGTAATTTAATAAAATATTTAAAAGTTAAAGTGTGAATGAAGAATACAGTGATATATAATTTTAAATTCATCTTAAAATTAATAATTATATACAAATTATAATTTTGTAAGAATTCAAAATAAATAGAAAAATAAATTCATAAACCACTAGTTGCTTAAAAAGATCTCCAAATAAAATTGAACAATACTTATGAAAGAGATAGAGCTAAATATTTGTATAAGATTTTATTATAATAATGCAATATATATTTGCTTCTTTTTTAGAAGTAATGATTATCTCTAAAGAGTAAGCCATGTGAGCTTTCCCTCATTCATGCATTTGGTTGGATGGAACCTCATCTATTATCTTGGGATTTATAATGGATGATCCTCAAGTCACCATGTTTTGGCCTGAATCATCAACAACACTTACATCTAATTCATAATATTAACTTGAGCTCTTCTTCATATTAAAAGGATTGTTGCTCTCTATTGACATTTCCAATGCATAGAGTTGGGATGAAACCCAGTTGTGGTATATCTAATGTTCAAACTATTTTATATATTTCCATGCACTAATCTTGTTCCTTGTTCCTTGAACGGTTGGGACCTTTGGTGGAATTGTATAGGACTTGTGAAAAAGAAATGATTAAAGCCAAGGATGATATTATCCCTGTGATGAGATATAATGCCGAGAAGCTTATCACATCTAACCTTCTTAAATTTTCTGTAGAGTGATAACATGTATTGATAGTATCATTGAAATACTTAGCTTTAATCTCTTGAAACTTATCACTCTCTAAAAGATTTAAAATCCCCTTTGAAAAATCTTGCACCAGAGGAGATCCTTTACGAAAAACCTATACAAAAAACATCACAAACAAATTAACCCTTCAAATACTAATTACACGAAAAAATAAACAATGTGAGTCCAAATTAAAATTATTATTATTAATGTGCAGAAATATCTACAAAAGAACTTACAAAGCCAAAGCCCCCACTTTGATACGTGCTCCCCACTATTGAATACCCGCATCGACCAGAAAGGAAGGCACGAACAAATGGGATCTCATCTAAAATGGCATCCACGCCTCCATTCTTTGCCCCTTTTGACAGAGCCTCCTTGTACGCCTTTCGCGATGAAAATGGCTTCAGACTTATATCGGCCATTCCCGAATCGTGAGTTAGAAAGCTACCAACATATGAACTGCGATAGCCCACTTTATAGTCACCAAAACCCTTTATGAGTGGTTTAATTTGCTGGGCAGTCAGTCTCGAAGCAAGATTAGCTGTATAGCTCGACGTTAAAACGACCGCTACAAACAGCCAAGCTACAACAACTATTCGAGTCCAACTGTTATGGATTCTCTCTCCTGCAAAATGGGGAACATAAGGCATATGTACAGCATATAAGTAGGTGCAGAAAAAGATGTTGAACAAGGCAAATACGGTGAGCACTGAGTGGAAAGGAAATACTTACGGGGAGCGTAAAACACAGCAGAAAACGCAAACCTGCAAGAATTAAAACGAAATTTAGGTATATTCCAAATTAAATGTAAATATGGAGAAAAGAAACAGGCGAGAAAACAAGGATAAATGCAATACCCAAGCAGAGTGACCACTTGAGTAATGGGGCTCCCCCTAAAGGCAGGATTAATTTTATGCTCGAGGAGCCACACCACTAGTCCTGTATATAAAACAAACGCCGCTGTTGTAGCCCACAGTGCTGGAGTAAATGGCTGTAAGAATGTCCAAGCGTTGTTGGCTTCCTCCTTTATGGCCGTGGGAGCCACCATCACTAAACCCGTTTCTGTGTATGGTTGTGTGAAATCCACAATTTCACTCCGGTGTGCTGTAATTGTGACGTCACCCACAACAGCGTCGTATTTCTGCGCAAGCAAAAGTACTTCAAAAAATTGGCAACTCTCTAGGTAATGCTTGAAGGGAATGAAAAGTAAAAATAAAAAAACAGACCTTGAGATACACTTGGCGGACGAGTTCGTCATAAGAATAATTTGCGGAATAAGTGCAGTCCTCAGGGTAAGGAATGAAATCATACAGCAGTTGAGGGTCAAGAATTCTCACAACAGCACGAAATACATCAATGGAGAATCCAGTGACTGTTGTTCCACTACTTCCTGGGTAAAACGAGACATTGACAAATTCCTCCCAGCCAACTTTTCTAGGAACTGCGATCTTGAGCCTAGTTGGTATTGCCCAACCGCGAGGAACCGTTAAAGACCCGCCTGGCCAAATCACGGATCGAAGCCCCTCATTACCAAAAGATGGAGGAAGTGTTTTGAGCAACATAGAGGAATTATATGACCAATACCCAACTACTTGATAGCTTTTTCCCACCACATTCACTACCTCATAACCATAACCGTACAATTGCCCGTCCTGAAACTTAACGGGTCCGCTTAGGCCAGCAAAATTTGTTAAGAAAATCTCCTGCAACAGCTTCCTACCTTGCTGGAATACCTTGATTTTAGTATTTGCTATTATTCCAAGACTGGTTGAGGGTGTCAAAAAACTTAAACTTGCATTTCTTTCCATCTGTCCAATTGCTTGAACTAGCATAAGCACCGTATCATAGGCCAATAAACTATATGCATTGAACTCATTATTTTTCATGTCGGGGTTGTCAAGTCTAAAATCTCGTTCCAACCTTTCAGTGAAATCGTCCAGCTGTTTAGAATCTGGGATGTGTGTTTTAACTCCAAGGATGCCTTGCATAGATGACATTGTAGAAGCATTTAGCACATAATCCCAAAGACTGGTAAACCCTTGGGTTGTTATCCACACGTAACCAGCTTCCATCATCCCTATCTCCTGCGCCTCCATGAATAGATTCATGCCCAGACCACAAGGCGTGTGAATAACATAAACTCTTGTTTCTATCCTCTTGAGTTTACAAAGCTCTTCCCTTATTGTTTGTTTCTGAGCAGTTGAAGGAATCATTGAGGTGTATACAATTTCGGAGTCGAAAACTCGAAGGGCGTCACGCAACGAGGACATGGCTCCGGATCCAAAATCATCATCTGAGTGAAGGAATGCAATGCTTCTCCAACCGTAATGTTTAACCAGGGCTGCAACGGCTTTCATCTGAATGCGATCGCCGTGTGCCATGCCAACAAAATAAGGGAATCTCTGGTTGGAGAGCGCGGGAGTTGTGGAAGATAGTGACAGAACTGGAACATTGGCTGCCTCTCCAAGATCTGCTAGAAAAGGGTCAGCCTCAGATGTTCGTGCTTCTATTAATGCCACCACTTCCTTCGCCAAAAGATCAACAGCTGCATTCACCCATAAAGCTAAATCTCAGAGGGAACTAAATGTCTGAATGAAACTGAAAAAGGAAACATTTGGATCTTTCACTCAAAAGGCAATTGGCTCTTCACAAAGTGATCAATTTTTTTTTACCGTTGAATAATAAACGCCACCATTTTCAATAGTCCAAAGTTAAATGTAAGAACCAATTAAATAAATTTTAATTTAGGTTGCATTTTAATAAATTAGTATAGAGCTACTATTTATTATATATGAACATATAAATTTTAATTTTTTTTTACTTTTTAATGTGACCTGTGCACACGCCTATCCCCTCTCCAGTCACAACATGGGGGACCTCATCCCCTAGCAAGAACACTTCAAACTCGCGAGCTCATTGGCCCAATGAAGGCGTAAAGCCTTGCGAACTCATTGGCCCAGCGAGGGTTTGAATTCTGGTGGCCGCCACTACAATCGAACGACTTAACCACTGAACCATGGCATCATCGGCATTTTAATTTTAATTTTAGAATTATCTTACTTACATTATTTTTTTTTTCTAATAACATTTTTTTTTAGTCTTTATATTTAACTTTTAATTTAAATCATAATTATTTTGTTTTATTTTTATTTTGAAAAGTGTAATAAATATTATATATTTATATGTTCTTTTCAGTAATTTCTTTTATATACATTAATATATATTTTAAAATTTTGATGTCTTCAGATTTAAAAAATAAACAATCAAATTCTAAATAGTTTTCCTATCACAGTCACATTACCAATGGTTCTCCCCCTACTATTAGTAAAGACTACCCTCTGGTTCATTTTGCAATCCGTAACATTTGTGGGCAGAGAATGTTGTTGGGTTCTCTAGACAGGGTATCAAACTCTGTCAACTCGGGGAGCAAATGACAAATGGGCAGCAGGGCACCACTTAAACAAGGTACATCTTTTCACTCAAGCTAAGGGGTAATGTTACGACAGCCACTTTCACGAAAGAGGAGACGTTATACGTCCCATTCAAGCATAACATGCCAGAACAAGAGGTGGGTCTGGGGATCTCAGGCGGTCTCTCACAAAAGAATACAGGGAAAGTCTTTTTCCAAAGAGAACACGATGGAAGACCGTTTGGAGGAAGCATCTCAACTTCACATTCCTGAGGGATCTAAAGATAGAGGATAGAGGGAGTTTTACAGCCAACAACACCCAATGCAAAAGCAAGCACATTTGGTTGCCATAATCCTAGACTTACTGTTGACCCAACAGATTGAGGATTTCAAACGGTGAGCTCTCATAGGTGAGTTTTGGCAACTTTCTCCTACAAAATATTCCATAATAAAATGGGCTTCTAAAAATTGGCCTTCTATAGAAGGAATTGTTTTGTTGGGAAATGGGTTCTTTAATGTTGTTTTTCAAAACAAAGAGGGAAGAGAAATAGTGCTCAAGACAACTGCTTGGTTTTTCAACGGGGCTGGGTTATTCCTGTTGGGTATATGAAGTCCAACGGACTTCTTGTTTGGACTCCCATGGCTTTTTACATTCCATTCCTGAAGGAATGTTATTATTTTCGAACCTGGATATGTAAAGTTCTTCCTTATAAAAAGAGATATGCTGTAGCATATGTGTATTGTAAGAAACTGAAATTAATAAAAGATTTCCCCTGCCCTGGATAGTGAACATAGCCATATTGGTGAACCACTTTAAAAACTTGTGTGTTTGTATTTTTCAATCTATCTTTATTTTTCTACAATCTTCTTTCTTTTATTTGCTCTGCAATTCAATCAACAATACCTGCAACCATGGGAACCCAGGTTTGACCTCTGTAAAGCCAAAATGCATCATGCCTCCTTCTGGATTCGTCTTGAAAATTTACCTTTGGAATATAGGGGTGAAACCATTTTACAAATTATTGGAAACTCTTTGGGTACTCTTATAAGCCTTGATGAGGAATCATTATCAGCTCCAATGTGTCCTCTTTTCGAAGCGGCTACTGGGTGTCCTGCATCGGTCACTGTTCAAGTTCTACTGGGGATTGAGAACAGAAGATTCTTTATGAAGAACCTAACTCAGTTTGTCAAGCTTGTCATGGGGAAATGTCTCAAACAGACAAGCAATGGAGACAAGATTAGAAACAGAGCAAGTCATCCATCACATGCCATTTCAGAAAACTAACTTTTCATTACCAAACTTTGAAGATGAACACAATATTAAGGAAGATGTTAGAGAAACCCCACAAGAATTTCTCCTTCCTTCAGAACAACCAGCCTCCCCGGCTTGCATAGAAGCTACTCCAATCCAGATAGAGGCTCAAGATATGGACCCCGGCTGGGAGGCATTCAAAAAAACAGAGGTAGCTAAACATATGAATCTGGCTGAAGGGAATGAAGTCCCTCCTAGACAAGAGGTGGTGGCGATGATCTAGACACCTCAAGAAATCTTCCTGCAGGTTGACCTGCATACTGAAGAGGAAATCCCTTCAGAACTTCAGGCTCTTAGAGGAGAAGAAACTTTAAAAGAACATGTAGAGATTCAGGGTGTTCCACAGGTTTTTGCAGAATCAATCCATAATCTGGCAGATGAAATCCAGAAAATTATGGGAGAGAGTTTTTAATGATATGGTAGATTTAGCATTTCAAGATGATTTGGTGGATGAATCTCCAGAATGATTTACCATTACACAATCTGAGATGGGGAAGAATCTGACAGAATTTTTCTTGTTCAAAGCATGGAAGCAGACGGGGTAGAAAACTTGGTAAATGCCAGAGACTTCATTGGAAAGGAAGCAGAAATAATAGACAAATCCCTAAGTGACTTCATAGATGAAGCAATACTCAAAGTTGGGAAAGATATTTGTTATGAAGTTGAAGAAGAAGTGCTTCAGGAGGACACAACCACATCAAATACTTCAATACTAAGCATCTCTCAGAGAAATCCTGCAAAGAAATCAGACTTCATTACACCAAGCCAGCGCAAGAAGTCTTGCAGACATAATAGTGGTATGGCTGAGGTGGAGCTAACTACAGGATTTCAAAACACAATAGAAAAACTCTAAGATTGAGGAGAGTGGTGTACTCTCCTTGGTTATTTTGACATCCTTTCCCTCGAAGGTTAAGAGCAGAAATGCTCCTTACATTTTTAAAGAATCAAATTAAGAGCACATTTGGTATGCCTTCCTTTGCAGCTCCTTTTAGCTCTCCATATTGCTTCCCAACATTTTTAAAAAATCAATTTAAGACTTAGACCCAAGGATGTATATTTGCTAGATTGATGAAGCAAAACTCATAATTGAATTGTGAGCAATTATAAGCCAAATAATATGAGTGAATAACTTCTCTACACTATTGATTCTATAGGGTTAAGAAGGGTGACCCTAGAGGTCTAATGTAGGATAAATAGAGAAAAATGACAATAGAATAGGCCTTTACCAAGCCATACACTATCTATACAAAAATCTCATAGATTTTTTAGTAAGCATTTAATATACTAGTTCACTCTTAATAAGACCAAAATTTCTCTTTTATAATAGTTTTAAAATAATAGGTTACACATGCAACTAAAAGTATGTAAAAAGTTTACATATCCATTTAGATTAATCCCCTTCAACTTTACCTACTTCGTGTGTAACCTAGAAGTTCAAGGGACTGATCTCTCTAAAGGTATATCAAACATAATCTCTCATATAATTTGACAAAGTTTGCTTCAGCAAACTATACAAATTGGAAAGACTCAAACTACACTAAACTACCAAGGAGGACAATGGAAAATGTTTCAGTAAAAAAATGGATCATTTCACCATTAGTTATTAGTGTCCATATCTCATTGAAAAACAAAACCAATAACTTGAAAAAGAGAGATACTCATGTGAGTCTAAAACATAGAATATGAAGTACACATTACACCACATATTAAAATCAAAGATATAAAAACAATCATATAAACATATCTTCTTTAACAATCCATGATTTACGATCTTAACAATAACATTTTTATTGCTAAGAGAATTGTAGAAGGTTGTGAAGAAAATCTTGCTCGCTATCTCTGCTTCCCATGGCTATTTAGGGTTTTTTTAGGGTTTTTGCTCTGAGTGCTTTCGGTGTCAATGGAGGCTGCTGCCTTGGGTAGTGCCTCTAGGACTGCGAACCTTATGGAGGACGTTCCTTCCAACGGATGGAAGAAAGCATTAATAGGGGAAAAGATGGGGTCTTCTAAATACATGTTGGGACTTCCTGTCAAAAAAGTTTCTGCAGAAGGTACAGCTCTGGATATTCCAGATGTTCTGATTGAAGAAATCGTGGCGACCATGGATCTTGCTCTGGTAGGTAAGTTCTTTTCCTTCCATCCCAATATTGAGATGGTCCGAAAATAGGTGATATCTCAATGGAGAATCAAAGGTAGTGTTTCAGTCATTGCTATGGCAAGAGGATTATTCCTATTTAAATTCACGAATAGGGAGGATATGATAGCTACTCTTGTTGGGGGACCCTAGCTTTATGGATCACATTCGCTTGCTTTGTGCCCTTGGAAACCTGGGTTTGACCCTAGCTTAGACCTCAATAAGTTTGCTCCTGTTTGGGTTAGATTACCAGGGTTTCCCTTGGAATTCTGGGATGAAAAAATATTTACCGCTATTGGCAACTCCTTTGGCCAGTATGTTACTATGGACCATACTACCCATACTCAATCCCGTTGTGTTTTTGATCAGTTTTGTGTCAATGTGGAGATCAACCAAACCCTTCCAATGTCCATCGAGTTAAACTCTAAATATGGGATTTGGACCTAGCTAATCCTTTATGAAAATGCTACCACTTTCTATCAGATATGCAAGATGAAGGGCCATATAATGACCCAATGTAAAGCAAAGAAAATGGGCAAGAAGAATGACCCCCATAATGAGGTTGAGGATCATTCACAAAAAACTGTTACCCCTCGCAATCAAGGAATGGGGGGTAATGTGAAAAATGCTTTCCCAGATGATAATACTGAGCAGGCTATGGAAAAAGACTATCAGACGGCTTCAGGTAATGGGAATAATGCTTTCCTAGAGGATAATATTGAGAAGGTTCTGGACAAAGCTTGTCAGAATGATGTTTTAGACACAGTTAATTATATGGATCAACAGACCACCAATGGGTTTGAGGAGGGTGAAATACGGGACTAATTGATAGATGGCGATGTTGAAGAAGGTAAAGTTTTGTGGGTTGATTTGCAGGTTCTTCCTAAAGAGTCAGCATATACTGTAGGAGCAATAGCTTTTGAGTCAACCCAAAATAATGCTCTGGAAATAGGTGATCAAACCGCTGATCCTTCATTGACAGTAGAAATCGGTCCAAGTGGTAGTGGTAATGAACAGGAGGAATGGATTACCCCTAAGAAAAAGACTCGTAAATCTAAAAAGACTGCTGATGTTGGCACTGACTCCAAACAAGGGAGACCGACCCTATGGGAAACACGACAAAGAGAGATTGCCAGGGAAATTGCCAGTGGTAAGTAGAAAACACTGGAGGTCACTTCCCTCAAACCTTCTAAATGAATATTTTATCCTAGAATCTAAGGGGTTTCAATAGCCCCACAGAATAGTTTGAGGTCAAAACTACGTTCTAGATAATAAATTAGATATCTTGCTTCTTCAGGAAGTCAAGACGAATGAGGAAAGCTTAAGGAAGATTGCTGATTACATATGGCCTAAGGCTGAGTTTTGCATTAGTCTGGCTATAGGGGCTTCTGGTGGGATTGTTACTATGTGGAACAGTGCAAAAATTTAGGGTGAACTCTTGTGGCTTCTAGCAAGCATTTTCTAGTTATCAACTTCTCCTTGCCTTCATTCAATTGGTATTTAATCAATATTTATGCTCCTAATACTAGAGTTCTAAGGCAATCTTTGTGGATTGATTTGAGTAGCATTCTGACCAATTCCCCGCGCTCTAGATGGATGTTGGCTAGTGACTTCAACACTCCTTTATATCCCTCTGAGAAATCTGGTGGGATCCTTGATTACTCTGATAGCATGTTTGACTTTGCAGAATTTATTAATGTCTGGAGATTGCTAGATGTGGAGCGGCAAAATTAGATTTTTACCTTGTCTAATAGAAGATGAGGTGACCATATGATCTAGGTTAAATTAGACAGGGTTCTTATTTCAAGTAACTAGGATAATCATCATAATATGCATTTGCAGGCTTTTCCTAGAACCATATCTGATCACTGCCCTATCTTCCTTCATTGGCAAGATCAATGTCAACGGGGCCCTTTCCCTTTCCGCTTTGAAGCAATGTGGATTAAGCATAAGGACTTTAGACAACTTGTGACTCAATGGTAGCAAATTCCTGTCCAGGGTACTCCTATGTTCCGACTGGTTAAAAAGCTTATGCATATCAAATAGGAGGTTCGTGGATGGAATAGATACAGTTTTGGTCATGTGTTTTGTTAGAAGAAAAATATAACTGGAAAACTAGTAGATATTCAGCAACGAATTGCTCAAGGACATGTTTCAGAAGACACTACTAAGGAAGAACATGATCTAATTTTAGACTGGAGGAATCTTATGTGCCGAGAAGACGTCTTTTGGAAGCAAAAATCTAGAATTCAGTGGCTTAAAGAGGGAGATCGGAATACAACTTTTTTCCATATTTCTACCATGAAACATAGGAAGGCTAACTCCATCACAAAATTATGTTTAGAAAATGGCAATGTTATCACTGAGGATAATGAGATTGGAGAACAAGTTGTGATATTCTTTCAGAATTTGTTGACTGAACAAGCTAATGTTGTTGACAATGGCAGGACTATAAATTAATTCATTGACAAAATTTCCTATCTGATAACTGAGGAAGATAACCTGGAAATGCTATGGCCTATATCTGAGGAGGAGGTTCGTGTTGTTTTATTCTCTATGGGTCATTTCAAAGCTCCAGGTCTGGATGGCTTCCCTCCCAGCTTTTTCTAGGACTATTGGGATATTGTGGGGGCTAATCTCACTGCTATGGTTTGTGATTTTTTCAAAACTGGTAAACTTTTAAAATAGCTCAATAACACCTTTATTGTCCTTGTCCCTAAAAAGCTGAAACCCACCAATCTTTATGATTTCAGACCTATTAGCTTGTGTAATACTGTCTATAAGCTTTGCACCAAAGTCCTTATCATGAGAATTCAACCTTTTCTAGATAAAATTATTTCCCCTTCTCAAAAAGGTTTTGTCCCAGGTCGTCAAATTTTGGATGTTGTGATCTCCACTCATGAAACTATTCATTCCATGGATAAGAGTAGAATACCTAGCATGGTGCTTAAGTTGGATATCTCTAAAGCCTACAATAGGGTCTCATGGGCTTTTCTGTTTCAAGTTGTTAGGAAATTTGGGTTTAATGAAAAAATTTATCTCCTAGTCAATGGGGTTCCTAGGGGTTTTTTCTCTTCCTCGAGAGGACTCTGTCAGGGGGATCCCTTTTCTCCTTGTTTATCATAATGGTGGAGGCTCTTGGGAGATACATTCAAGCTAATGTCGCTTCTAAGCATCTTGTGGGCATCAAACCTGCTTCCTTCCTTGCCCATATGTCTATGCAGCAATTTGTTGATAATACCATTCTTTTTGGCATCTCTTCTATGCTTGAAGCTCGGAGATGGAAGAATATTTTAAACCTTTATGCCATAGCTTCTAGGCAAAACATCAATTTCTAAAAGAGTAATGTGTATTTTTTCAATACTCCTACTGATCTCTGACAAAAAATCATTCATATCCTGGAATGTGCTGAAGATGATCTTCCTGCTATCTATCTGGGTCTCCCCTTTATGGTTAAAGAGGTATCTCAAAATTTCTAGAACAGCCTATTGGAAGGAACTCAGAGGAAATTGATTGGGTGGAAGGGGAAAGTTCTCAGTAGTGCCAGTAAATTGCAGCTTCTTCGAGCCTCCCTGAAAGGTATACCCACTTATTTCCTTTCTCTTTTTAAAATTCCTACTTCTTTTACTGACAAGCGGGAACAGATTCAAAGAAATTTTTTATGGACAGGAGTAGAAGATAAACAGAGAATGTCCTTGGTCAGTTGGGAAAAAGTATGTCTCCCTAAATCCCATGGAGGTCTCAATATTAGATCCATATGCAATATGAATAAAGCCCTACTCTCAAAAATCAATTGGAACTTGATTCATCAACATAAAGATTGGGGAGAAATCATGCAAGCCAAATATCTGCATGTCAATGACTGGTCCAACTTCCTCCATCAGGAAGGTTTACCTAAGGGATCTGTTATATGGAATAAAATGCTGAAATCCGGAAGCCTTCTCACGTAAGGGATTAGATGGAAATTGGGTAATGGTATGTCTATTAAGTTTTGGATTGATATTTGGATAAAAGATAAGGCTCTCATTTCTCAGGGGGATTATGGTGAAATTGTTGGCATTGCTACATAGTTTTTTGGTGATAAAGTCAACAATTACATGTTAAATAATAAAGGTAACAGGAGCTAGAAAAATTTGTTGGACTGTTGCACACATCGCCCAGATCTCACCTCTAAAGTTTGGGTTGTTCAAAAGTTGATTCAGGGAGTTAGAATCCCTCTCTTCCCTCGTGAAGACGAGCAGTTTTGGTGGCTGGATAAGTATGGATGCTTCTCTATTAAGTCTGCCTATTACTTATTGGTTTCTGAGGTACATAGAAAGGAGATATGGAGAAAAGTTTGGAACCACAAACTTGTTCTGAAAATCAATATGTTCTGGTGGGCCTCTGTTCATAACAAAATTCTAACCCAAGACAATTTGCAGAAGAGAGGTTTTACCTTGGTCAATAGATGTTATCTGTGCTGTGATAAGGAGGAAACTGTTTCTCATTTATTCATGCATTGTGACTTTGCTAGGGAAATCTGGAACTTAATCCTAAGTAATTTTGGTATTCAGTGGGTTTACAATTCTGATATCAAGGAAGTTATTAACAGCTGGTATCCACCCTTTTCTCATCCCTAGCTTGTAGAGTTATGGAATCAAACTCTGTCGTGCTTCAGCTGGACTTTGTGGAAAGAACGCAATCATAGGATTTTTAGGGATACTGCTAGAGATGTCTCTTAGGTTTCTCACACTTTTATTAAGACTCTTCTAGAAAGTGTCAATACGGCCCATATCCGAATTGCGGAGAAACCTCTGACCCATGAAGAGGAACAAATTACGGTGAATTGGAAGATTCTCAATCATATTCCTGTTCATAACAATGCCAAATTGCTACAGAGGCTTAATACTAGATGGAGTCCTCCAATTCCTAACTGGATGAAACTTAACTTTGATGGGGCTTCTAAGATTGATGGTACAGCTAGTGGGGGAGGGATCATAAGAGATGACAAAGGATGGATGTTTGCTGTCTATGCTGGTAGTCTAGGCTGTCAAAGCAATAACTATGTTGAAGCTATTACTCTTCTTTGGGGGATTAAATTGGCTATATTCCTTGGTATTAGGAATTTGTATATCCAGGGGGACTCTAAAATGGTTATTGATAAAGTTAACAATGTGTTGACTATTGGCATTAAGTTGAAAGATGTTATTAGGGATATACAGATTCTCCTGCAGAAGATTCCTAGTGTGAATATCTCACATATTTACTGCAAGGGCAATGGTGTTGCAGATGCCTGTGCTGAACTTGGACAATGGTATTCAAATTGGCGGTGTTGGCGCCAATTTGATCATATCCCTTTAAATCTTAAGGCTCTCATTCTTAAGGAAGTGTCAGGTTAATGATGAGTCAGATTTATTGGAAAGACAACTCATATTGTCAGCTCTTTGGGAGGGGGCTGACATGCCTCTTGAAGTACGGGTCTTTTTGTACCTTCTCTATTGTCATTTCCGTTCCTTTCTCTCATAAGGTGAGCAGACGGCTGGATCATTATGGTGTGTGCCGTGTAATTATGATTAAGCATGGGATGAGTAAGCATCACTTTTACAAGGTTTCCCATATTTATGATAATGCATGTGGTTTTATCACCTGCATCATTAGCCTTGATCAAGCAAGTAATGTTTCTGTAAATATGATTGGGGAGATTTGGGGTTTCTGTGAAATGCTCTGTAACTCTAACATGGGTGGTGGTAGAATCAGAACTGAACCCATCTCTTGCTGTGAGTTCAAAGACAACCTGGTGGTCTGGTACTATTGCAAAGAGGGTGGGATTAGTCCCTATTTGGAGCGGCTCAATGGGTATAATGAAAATTTATCTGAACAATTTGCTAGGTCTTGGCAGAATCGGTGGGTTTCGGTGGGTGGAATTAGTTTTAAAATCTCTAAAAGTGTGATTGCTATGGCCACTGGTATGTCTACTCAGGGTTTGAAACTGAAGAGGAAAACTAAAATTGTGGACCTTTCCAGTCAGAAGCTCTTTCTTGGAGATGGTGAAGCATTAGTCCCCTATCAGGGGGGATTTGACAGAGCAAAGTTGCCCAAGCCTTGGGACGGTGTGTGTTTTCTCCTCATGAAGTATTTCACCCTGGAGGGATGCTTCACTAGGTTTTACAACTATCATCTTCCCCTTTTGAATCATTTTTTCGCAATGCTCAAATTAGCTTTCTGTTTTATCTGCTTTCTTCCCTTGAGCATTCTATCCTTAGGGTTAGGGCTAAATTGGCTAAGAACCCTACTAAAAAACCCATCTCTCTTCATCTGAGCCTTAGCCTCTGCCTTTATAACCACCACCTTGCCCTTGAACCTAAGTCCATTCAAACCAATAGTGGGGAACCATCCTCTAACCCTAAGGATATTCCTGGTGTTGAAGAACCTGGGCCCTCCCCTGTTCCTACTAAGACTAAAGAAGTTTCTTTTTCCACTCCTGAGGAGATTCCTGTTGATAATTTGGGTCCTACTGTCAATACGAAGGGCAAAAAGAGAGATAATTGCTGGTGAAATAAGCACTGGGAGGGCTGTGGTTGGGACCCCTAAAAATTCTAGTAGGACCCCGGTGGGCTAGAGGTCTCATTCATCTGCTAAGGTTTTTAAGGATGGTCTCTCCTCTGGAGTTAGGTGGTCAGGGTGAATCGCTGGCAAACCTGTTCTTTAAGCAAAACTAATTGATTATTTTGAGAGCGGTTCAGATGATTCCACCTGGGGGAATGAGGCTAAGGATATGAAGGTTCAGGACATATCTAGGGATGATGAAGGTAAGCAGGAGACTCATGATATGGGGGCTACCACTGAGGATGTTGCTGACTCTGCTGATAATGTTGACAAAGCAGGAGAGATGTTCGTGGAAGAGGCCGATGATGAAATGGACACTAATGCTGGTCTGGGAGCTGAACTAGCGGGTCTAAGGGCTTGCATTGAGAAGCTGGAACAAAATCTTTCCACTGTGCTTAGGAATTCTATTTTTCTCAGTATTTCTGTGCTGAAAAACTTGGGGGTGCCTGTCAATGCTGACAATGATGATCTTGCTAGGAATTTAGATGACATTATTAAATCCATGGTTAAATAAGGAGAGAATTTGCCTCCTTAGTTTTGGCTTTTATGTTGATGATACTCTGCTACTCTGTATTTACTATCTTAGTTTATAGCAGGTGGTTTTGTTGTTTATGCTGGGTTAACTGTAATTGATGTATCTGGTTTAAGGCACTTTTTGTGCTTGCTGCCTTTGTGGCCTGTCTGCTTTTTGTAAGGGTTCGGCCCCTTGTTTAGCCACCTTATTTTATCAAAAACAATCCATGCCTACTCAAAGAAATACCATATGCATTATTAAAATTTCTTCTTAAATACTTTGAGAAACTTTTACAATTTCAAAGAAGAGCAACTGGACAATAATACAACAACTCAACAATGTGATCCTATGCCTATATGACATCCCATAAAATATATTAGTTTGACATGGAGACATCTAGATCATGGAGAGATCCTAGGTCAAGACTACACCTTTTATAAACTCAACTCAAACCTATACATCAATTCTCACAAACTATTACATTCGTAATTAATTACCTAGTTCTTTAGATCTAGTACTAGCCATATATATAAAAATGGCCAATGTTTTTTTCTCCTCAGAGAAACATGTATATATAACTATCTATCATGCCATAGATCCCTTCTATTAATGAAACTTGTTGCAATCTCTAGACTATATGGTAAATTCTTAATTAATTATTTTTAAAATACCTATGTGTTTAGGTAATTACTTCCTTGAGTCATGAAGCACACATAATCAAATTTGATAATATGAATATCAATACATATGGTAGGCTTTGATCATAGGACACCCATTCTTGATAGTACTATGGAACATTTCTTTGAATCCAAATTCCCTCTTGATTTTAGGTAAATCTTCCTTAGATTTGAATGTTTGGGACTATTTGTAATCAAATCTCATCAACCTTTGATTCTTAATAATGCTAGAAACTATGTATCCATGCCCTTAGGAGCCAATTCTTCTTGGCTTATACACATGGAAAGTGTTATAAATTTAAGTTTATCATTCAATTCCTTGGTTCTACCATACATAGATGGAGGTTTCTAACTTCAAGATCATCATTCACTTTCTTGGCTCTACCATATGCACATTCCACATAGCTCCATAAATTTGATTTTCCCCTATAGGTAGATGTGTTATCACTAACTAGACTATCAGTGCATTCAATCTACTTATTAGTTTGAGGGTGCCATCATATTTTCTAATAGGACATGAACATGCCATTAGTTTAGATTATCAAGAAACTTCAAACAAATGGTTATGTCACTAAACACTCCAAATAGGGCAATGTGGTGCTTCCTCATTTGTTATAGGATAGGTGGACTCCCTTGATAGTTATATGCATTGGTCTTCCAATCAAATAAAAACTTCTATGTGTTTCCACATGTCCATTATATTTATTTAAGTTTATGCACTGAATGCTAAGGCCAAATGGGAGAAGAAAATATAGAAGCATAGACCTTTATCCATTCTACCATTCCCAATGAGAATGGGACATGTTGGCTTCATTAACCAATACATGAAAGGGTAAAAATACATGTGATCTCAAAAAAATAGACCAAATGGGCTAACCATCCTTTGGTGCATAGAGACACATAGTTATCCACCATTTACTAGAATTGGACATATAAGACTACCATGTGTAGCTTATAAAAACATTTACTTTTAAATAAACCTTTTATCACACATATTTTAGAATAAAATCCCTAGAAAACACCACCACACTTACTAGCTAGGATCATGTGGTAGTATTACATCGATCCACATGTAGTACAAACCCACATGAGTCGTCAACATAATCACCATCAAACTAATGAGTCTGTGCTGCACAAGACAAATGTTCTATTAAATTGGTCACCTTACCTTTTACCACTACCACAAAGATCGCTAAACACCATGTAGATTGAAATGTCTAGCTTAATTTCTAGAGATTAATAGCTAGGGCTTAAACCTAGTGGCCAAGGATGCATGCCCCCCCCCATTTAGCTATTTTACTATCAACTATTAGAATTGAACACATAACCATCCTTCCTTCCCCTTTATAAAATTATTTTTTTCAAAACACTAGGCCCACCAAATATCATTACACCACTTGGCAAATTAAAATTTACTCCTCATGATGTGGGTCCACATTTTGAACAATGAATGTGAGATAGATCAACCTAAGAACCCAATAGAAAACTATGCTACTTACACTTAACTAAATGGTGAACTAACAAAACCCAAAGTGCAAGTCTTAACCAATGGCATTCATTTATAAAGAAAAAGGAAAACATGCAACTACATATTGTTGGTGCATAAACAATAAAATACCAGTAACCACTCACCAACTAAGCACATGAATGGAACTTAAGTTAAAATGAAACAATCTATTACAATTTAGTGCACAAATAGAAATAAAGAGCAAGGGTAGGACAAGGTCTTATGCATTACTATAATAGGCCTCCATGACTATAACATTGAAGCTTAGCAAAGATATAGAGAAGGAGAATAACATAAGGTAAATGACTAAATTTTAGTAGAGCCATGCAAGATGATTCCTAATTAAATTTTCTTAGATTGGTTATTAACAAAGGGCCATTGGATAACACAAAGAGATAGAGAGGTTTATTTGTAAAAATGTGTGTCAACAAGTCAACTCTGGGTGGGAAAGGTAGAGTAGTCCAATTGGACAAATTTAATTTTTTTAGTTTGAACTTAAGTTTATTGAGTTTTTTCTTTCTCTAGGGGATTCAATTAGTAAATGCATCATATATCACCTAAAACCATGTAATCCTAAATAATACTGGTTGATTTCATTTCCACCCTTGCACATTCAATTTTTGTACCCCTTTCTAGTAAACAATTCGTATTAAAATCCTCTCCTTTTACCATAATTTTTAGGTATCTTTTTTAATAATATTTATTATACCCCTATTTATTTATACTCATATGTTGAATTAAACATTTAATTTCGACCACTATCACATGTAGCTCTAAGTGAAAATTATTTAACAAATTTTGATAGGAGATTAGGAAGATAAAATACACTAAAAATATTTCTATACTATAATAATTTAACATCCATCCTTTGAATGAAAAATATAATTGAAAAACTTAAAGGGTAACTATTTGATGTGAATACATGGTCTTTTTTACTTCATTTACATGTTTGGATCAAGAAAATGAATTAATACTTGTCAATAAGTTAAACTCCAAGAAAATAGAAATATAATTGTTTGTCCATCTCATATCTATCTACTAAGATAACTTATTTTTAGTGTTATGATGTTGCAATCCTTTAAATAAAACATCTATTAACCTCTAGGTTAATAAAGGTAAATATCTTATCATTGCAAGTGAGATACAAATTTGATGTATTATATATTGTCCTATGACGTGTACATTGGCCAAATCTCCCTTTTGAATCAAACTTGTATCTCCTATATGGTGTATAAGTACCTTCATTATTTTAGCCAATTGGGACTAAACAAATTTGTATTCAATCCTCACACAAATAGCATAATCAATTCCTTTTTGTGACCTCATGAAAGATAAAAGTAAGAGATATACATTTAAATTTATATATTTTTACTCAATTTCCTATCTATTAGACCTAACCCATAACTCCATCCATGCTCTTACCTCCAATACCTATGAAAAAACATTAATATAATTGTCCTTTCTACCCCTAATACTTAGCAATATATCTATATATTTTTATCACAATATTAAATGCCTTATTATGCATTAATGTGTTTGAGGATTGTTGTATGGATAAGCATGATAATTAAACAAATAAGATGAATGTATAGAGACATGTGCACCTAGGGACAAGATAAAACAATAAGTATGAGATTGTGTATGAATATAACTAAGTAAATAAGCTCAAATTTACACAAAATTATGTCATTTGTCATCATGTATATGTATTAAGATATTTATTAAAAATAAATACAAAATTAAATGAAATATGAAATATGATTTCTAATTTCACCATTAAGTATATATTATACTTTTTAAAAATTATTAAAACAAAGAGTTATTCATAAAAAATATATTAATATAATTTAAAATACATACAACTCAAATCCCATTAAATTAAAATTTTACTTACCAATTTTTATTGCTTTGTGTCTCATTTTTATATTAAAAATAAAGAATTTTTTTAATAAATTTTATAAATTATATTTTTCATTTATTTCACAAACCTTTCTTTAATCATATATGAGAATTAAAAATCAAAACTAATGCACATTGAAATATCACTAATTTAAAATAGAACAAACTAAAAAACTTATCACTTATTTACAACAATGTAAGTTAAGAAAGTTTTTAATAAACATTGGTAAAGAACTTTTGAAATTAAAGGCATCAAATTTCCACAATCCATAATATTTGATGATAACAAACTTATACAAAACAACTTATTGAAACTCACTCTACCTAAATAACATTTACTCAAGGGTCAAACAAATTAATTGTAATTCTATACATAAAATATTATTATTATTATTATTTAAAATAGTTTATTTTGGCTAGCAGCCACTACTCAATTTTTTTAAGGAGATATTTATGGAGCTAGTGACCCCAAGAATATTTTATTGTTGGGCTTATCTTAAGCCATTACCTTAATTTTTAGTTTTTACTATATAAAAAAATAAAAACAGATTATCTTAATTATTTTAATTTAGAAAAAAATAAGAAAAAGGAGGGAACGAAATATATGCAGCCACATGCATATTTTTCATTATGCAGTGGCTGCTTATTTTCAGCCCCCCACTTTTTTCCACCGCTTATTTCCAATTCTAACTGCTCCACAAAAATAGGGAAAGATTCTATATTATCCTTTTCCCATAATTATAAATTTCCATGGAAAAAATGTATATACTAAAAATACATATATAAGAATAATTACATATAAATTTTGACAGTTTATCTGAAATCTTGCCTTTCAAGTGACACAGTCTTCCTAAAATTTTAATTGTATTTTACAGCTAAAGACCATAGGACCATCAAATTTAAGCTCTGGGTAAATAAACAAAAATTTAATAGCTAAACACACTTTTTTCAAAATATCTCTCTGTGCTTTCCCCTTTAAACGTCATCTGATTGATAAAATTATGATATACAACTAATCATAAAATATAAGTGGATATGTCTGTATAGGTTAACACCAAGTTAAAATTATTTTTTTAAGTGACTTTTTATATAAAAAAAAATGCCATTGTAAAAATTCTGGGCAAGAGAAATTAGTTAAATACCAGCAGAAGCGGCTTCAAGTGGTGTTTGCGCCTCCTGCAGGTGAAGAAACAATTGAGTGCCGTTGAGTAGTTGAGATTCATTGTTAACATCATCCACCGCTAACTTTATTGCAGTCTTTGCTATCTTTCCTGACCACGAACTGGAATCTATAATCACCCCTACATTAATCGTCTCTTTTTGAAGCGCAAGACGTACACTTGCAGCCATTAAAACGCAGATAACTGGAAATGTTTTCATCTCCAATCCCTTGTTTGCCCTCTCCTATGCAATTTCGATCATACCTATAAATATATATATATATCTATGTCTTGCTGCTTCAGAGTCTTGCGATGCCTTCTTCACCGAAGGGACACTGAAATGTCTTGGAAATTAAGATAACAATAAAGAATTGATTTCCAAGACATTGGTCAAGTCGTGTATAACAATAAAGAATAAATTAATTACAGAGTTTTGATTATTCCGACCAACCAAAACCAGAGCATGACGCACGCAGAGGAGATACTGCCGTGGGTAACACAACAAAATGGGTCGAAGCAAATGAAGAAGAAAATGAGTGGAAGTAGACATCTGTTGTATTCAATAACCCCACTATTTACTCTTCCTTTTGTTGCGTTGGCAGATGGCAGTAGCTCCTTTGCCCTCCTTCACTCCAGTCTAAGCTCTTCTCCAGAAATTAATTAACACAATTTGCGGAAAGAAATATGCTGTTCCAATGATCACATCATTGGTCATTTTGGGCATAAATTATAGAATATAGAAGATGCGCGGAAAAGAAGACTCAAGGAAGTCAATATTATGGAATTGAATAATTTCGAACGTCCTATCCATTGTCTCTATTTAATGTTTAATGGTGTAATATTTAATGTTTAATGTTTGGAATGATAACAATAGCATCTTTTTTAATGGATTTATTTGTCTTTTATGTATTGACTAGTTTGTAAGATGGTGTATTTTACATGGAAGTTGATACAAAATTTTATTTCAGTCAGGGTGATTTTTATCTAACAAATACCTTTGTAAGAAATGAGTAATGGGATGGAAAGCGATTAAGGTTCATCATTTGAATGACCGAAGAGGTGGCAAGGCTTTGGACAACCGTGGATTGGCCCTACTCTAATTCCTTTAGAGGTTGCAGAGGATGAACATGATGAAACAAAGGATGATTGGAACAAAGTTCTTAGTTATGCTAAAGTGGATCAACTCATTCATTGGTTGACAAGATCCCCTCTCGCTTTGAATAACAACCAAAATAAGCCAATAGTGGAATAGAGGTATGTTGAGTCTTTGGCTCTTTCCAACCCATCCTTAGTTGTTGAAGAGAAGTAGATCACCTCCCATAACATTTTGTAGGGGTGCAAAAATGTTGGCAATCCCTATCACTTTTGCGAAAAGGTTAAGAAGGCTTTTGTTCTCTATGCTAAGGTGGTTGATTCCCCCATGAAGTGAGTTCCTATATCAAGGGTTGAGATGGAGAAGGAAAAATGTCCTTAGCATTAAGGTAGGGCATATGATGTTGCAAGGATTAAGATGTGATGTCTTAGTCTTCTTATTAGAGAACCATTTAGAGTTTGTTTTGCATGTAGAAAATATGACCAATTTCTCACATTAGCATGAGGCTTTGTCTTTATTGGGTGAGTTTGTGTGGAAGGATATAAGTGAGTAGGTGTTATACAAGTTGAAGGAGGCATCTTGGTTAGATATCACTTTCCCTCCCTATTTTCTTTCCTAAAAGGCTTGTTTATATTGCAGTCTTACTTGCCTAAATATGAGGAATGTATCTAGAAGTAGAGTACTTCATTCTATCATGGATTTGGGGTTTTTATGTGTCCTTAGATACTTTTCTTTGACTTGGAGAAGGGGGTGAACCAACAATAGTGTGTCGTACTTGTGGGATGAGGCAAAAAAATGAGCCCAAGGTACCAAAAAATGAAAAAAAACACCTTTGAATGAAGGTGAGGGATCTTCAATTGAAGCTCCCTCAGTTTTTAATGTTTCATTTTAAAATGGGTGTAGATAATGCAAGCAAAATACTTGGATAATATAGACAAGAAGAGAATATTCACTAAAACATATCCACCTTCTAGATAAAAATATGGAACTTTATATTGCAGGTGTTAGTGGAAAATATGAATAACAGTTTAAAACTACTAAGTATCTAATAACTCAATGGAAATTGATGTAAATACAAGTAAACAAAGAATATACCTTCAAAGACTGATTTACCTCTATGCTTCCATTGTCGCCTATCTCTTCTTGATCTTGTTGGTAATGGAGCTCTCAGAAGTGTGCACTTCCTTGCTGTTGAAGATGACAAGAGTAGAATGGTTGTATGTGGATTATGCAATGGAGATTACACTACAATGCAATACTAATGGAGATGGATTGATGGAGACATGATTGGATGAGGATTATGATAATGAGGTTGTGTAAATGCAAATGAAATGGAGATAACTTTGTCAAAGGCACGCTGGTATGATTCACGCAGAGTAAGATTGCTAAAGTTTAGATTGATATGAAATGGATGTGAAGACCTTGCTTATATAGGCTGAGGGAAAACTAAATCCAAGTGTCAATAGATCCATGACTGGAGGAATTACCTGTGATGTGTACATTTGAAAAAGCTTGAGGGAATGTACGCGAATGGTGCAGGAGTACCTAACACAAGGTGGCCTCCATGAGGCATTTAAGTTCATGTTCTGTTTTAAAATAGGTTTTGTGTTGTAATAAGTTCTATATGACCAATGCATTTTGATTTTTGTTTGTAAGTCCCTAGTAACTTAGGTCATTTTGGTCAAGTTGTTAGTTTTAGACGGTTGGAATCAGTTAGTTTTCTCCTAGCTGCTTAGAATCCGTTAGTTTTCTCGCAGCCGCTTGGAATCAGTTTCCCAGCTGCTTGGAATGAGTTGGAGTACCTTGGGGCAAGCTTATAAACCCCAGAGAAATGAATCAAATGCATATAGATTAAATATTGTAACCAGATCGAAGAAAGAAGGAGATTGATAGTAATTGTGCATTATGTTAAGGAGAAATCAAACTGTTCTATTTCGTCAATTTGTTTTCCATTCTCTGTAATTACAAATCGCATAGCTATAATTTTTCTTTCCTTTCTGTGCTTTCCGTTGTTGCATAATGTTGATACGAAGCATTCCACTGGTGAGATTTCTGTCAAAATCAGTGGAATGGCTTCATTGTACCATATTTGTTTGTTTTCCTATTTTACGGTGCAAAGGATCTAGATAGTGCGAGATGCACAGTAGACGGCCTAGCATCTCCATGTGCTAGGATTTGACTGAAGGAGTTGGAGTTGTTATCGGTGAGGTAGAGGCCATCAGAAAAGCATTCCTCGCTCAGAGCGATTAGGGTGGTTTGGCCGAAGAGAGGATCGAGCCATTGATAGGAGATCCATCGGGAGGAGTTGGATGGTGGTAAGAGATCTCAGGCTTTAGCTGAAGGCTTTCATCCTACCGAAGAGCAGTTGGTCCATCGGCGCATCAGCCTAAGTGTATGAGCGTTCATCGAAGACAAGAGTCTCACCGAATGTATATTACGAATGTATGTCACAAAAGCATGCTGAGAATGTATGTTGAGAAAGCATGTGGGGGAATGTATCTTCCGTCAGATACAAATGTTGACTGGTCGTAATGGTGACTCGGAGTATTGCTTCCGGTAATAGCAAGTCACGCCAAGCATATACTAAGTTGCTATATCAGCATATCGGGAGAACAAATAGGGTGGCCGATGGAGGTAAGTCTTACCGACTGAGGCTCCCCATCACATTGGTATCAGAGCTAGAAAAAAGCTCTAAGCGGAGGTGTTGTGTATTTGATTTCTGTCATTGAGAAGGTAGATGAAGAGTTGCTTGTGCCATCTAGTTGCAAGAAGGAATAAGATTCCTATAGTATGTGGGTAGACGATGATGAGGTCTGTCAAGACCATTCACTAATAGAGGTTTGGCTGGAAGAGGGTGCAGAGTGAGGCCACTATGAGAGAGAGTGGTAGTGCATCTCCAGGATCTATTGTTGGATGAGAGGAATGGGTTTGTGAAGCAGCATGTAAGATGGACAGCTGATTGAGCATTGTGTTGTAGTTGAATTGAGGATTTGCAGAAGTGTTGGCATTGTCTGTGAATGTTTATGTCAGATTAAGACAGTGAAGGAGAGGCTAGTGATATGCCTCCAAAGGGGTTGACCACCGAAGTGGTCAAGAAATTTCAAGATATGGAAGAGATGATTAAAACTGGAGTCAGGGAAGCACTCCAAGATGAGTTAAAGGTACTGAAGATAGGAAAGAAATCAGATGATGAATCTGATGGAGAGGAAGAAGAAGAGGAACAAGAAGAGGCAGAGATACCAACTGAACAAAAGCAATTTCTGGAAGCCATCAAGGCAATTGGCAAGGAATCTTCAGAGGCTCGAATAGATATCCCCATGTTTAGTGGAAAGATGAATGCTGAGGAAGTCATGGAATGGATTGAGGCTCTGAACAAATACTTTGAATATAAGGAAGTTCTTGAAAGTAAGAGAGTTAAGTTTGCAAAAACTAAACTCAAAGGTGCTGCCCTTACATGGTGGAATTATACCCAAGGAGAAAGGGTAAAGAATGGGAAAAGTATGATCTATTCATGGAGTAGAACATTGGAGAAGATCAAGTCGTAGTTCCTTCCATCTAACTATGGGGTACAAATTTACAGGAAAATGCAGAACCTTAAGCAAAAAGATATGGATGTGGCTACTTACACCAAGGAGTTTCACAAATACACTCTTCATTGTGGGTACATGGAGGATGAAAAAGCCAAAGTAACAAGGTACCTAAATGGTCTGAGGATCAATATTCAAGATGAGATAAGTTTATTTACACCTAAAACTGTGGAAAAATGCTTTCAAGTAGCATTAAGAGTGATGGAACCAGTTCTAAACACATTTTGCTTTGAGATCCCTTGATGGAAGAATTCATAGATTTAGATTAAAACCCATTTATATGAAACAAAAATCAAATGCATATGCAGGAATAATGACAGAAGAATGAAATGATCAATTCCAGAGAAGTATTGAAATCATTGAACTCATATCAAAACCATGACTTCACTCAGAAATTCCCTTGATTTATCAAAACATGAATTACATTTGTTTGTGCATCAGTCTCTACAGCAAGACTCATCCCTCTATCCCAACAATTCTCTATGACTCTCTCTAATTGAGACTCTTCTATTTTGTTTTCCCTCACTCTTCAACCAAACAAGAAGTACATTTCCAATGGCCTGCTATGATCGGCCTTATTATGGTCATAAATCAACCTTCCTACAAACTACACTAACACCCCCATTCCTTCACCATCGAAATCCTTCATCCTCTTTAATTCTACTTCCATTATCACCTTCCACTGTGTCTCAACTTCTACCAAGATCAGATAACTTATATTCTCCTCCAGGTAACCATCACACCCACTAACACTATGTAGTCACCCTCAATGAAGCTGCCAGTTCCTTGAACACGACAGTCCATGAATAGCAGAGATTTCCAGAAAGAAAAACCGTTGAGAAAAACCCTCGATACAACACTAATAGTTTATAGGAAAATGGTCAGCGCTAGGCAATAACAAGGAATGGCAATTTAAGACAGTCTTAAATGATCTTCCAGATATCCTAACTATTTCTATTTTGGTCTATCCACCAAGTAGGAATGAATCTTAAATGTTTGCCAGCTAGTTCATTTTATTTTGCATGATTTTAGGCTTTAACAAATCTTTTCTAATTCTCAGCCATGACCCTCAGATGAGAAATTGAAATTAAATAACTTAACAATGGTTGAATGGCCAAATCAAGTTACTGTCATAACGGAGACAGGAGCTGTACCACAACAAAACCCAAAAACTGAAAAATGCAATCCCAAATTGATGATCGGGATGCCACTGCATCAAAGAGCTAAAGAGAAGCTGACGAGGAAAGGAGAGAAGCTGACGAGGAATGGTGAGCAGCAAAGTAGAGGAAGAGGTGACAGAAATTTTAGAGTTAGTTTTGGAGGAAGAAGTCCTAACCAAAGGCCTAGTGGTGAGTCTAACCAAGAAGAGTAAGTTGGAGACTCAAGTAGCAGAGGAGGCTACCAAGGAAGAAGGCCAAATGAAAGAGATGGGACAAATGGATCAGGCAAAGGATCCAAGTTCTCCAACATGAGATGTTATAACTACAATCAGATAGGGCACCCGACATACAAGTGTCCAGAGAAGGCCTCAACTTCTCATGGCAATGAGAGAAGAACCACATTGACTAAAGAGGATGCAAGAAGTATGACATCTCCTGAAGTGAATTTGACATCAGAAGTGGAAGAAAATTTGATGATCAAGAGGATGTTGCTCAAAGAACCAGTGCAGACTGAACCATCACAAAGGATAGCTCTTTTTAGGATCAATTGCAAAAGTAAAGGTAAAATATGCAAGGTAGTCATAGATTCTGGTTCAACAGATAATATGGTGTCTAGGGAAATGGTGGATAAATTGAACATAGAAAGGATTCCTTATCAAACTCCATACAAAGCATCTTGGGTAAGTGATAGTCAATCACTTTTGGTAGATGAACAAGCATATGTTGATTTCCAGATTGGTGAATATAAGGAGAGGATCTTATGTGACATTTTGCCCATGGAGTGTTGTCACCTACTTTTAGGTAGGCCATGGCAATTTGATAGGCAAGCATTGTATGATGGATATGCTAACACATACACCATCAAGAAGGATGGAAAGACTTTTGTGATGACACCATTGCAGGAGGATGCTGAAGCAAAGAAGGCAGCTGAGATAATATTGGTGGGTAAGAAAGAGTTTGTGAAGATCAATAAAGAAGAGACAAGGATAGTTGAGGATACCTGAAGGAGTGGGGTTGCCAAAGATCATAGTTTTAAGGTGATTTCAGTTTTGAATGATAGAGATCAGATGGTAATGTCTGAAATGGATCAGCTGAAGGTAAAAGAGCAAGTTTGCAAGCAGCCACAAGTTGATTGGAACAAAGAAGATGCTATCATAGTAGGGACCATTGTTTGTCCTCTAAATCCAACAAGAGTTGACAGGAAAACATACTCTACCATAGTAGTAGTACAAGAAGCATCAAACAAGGTTTTGGATGCAGGTGTTCAAGCAGAGATGATAGTAAGCAATCATGGCATGCAACATCCAAGTTTGATTGCAAGCACTCACTCATGGCAAGGTGTGAGTAGCACCTACAATGCTAGACATGAGTTTTTGATTCCATGGAAGCAAGTTGCAGTTCAGAGATCGTGGGGAAGACATGATGCAGCAAAGGATAATGGTGGTGCAAGACACAGACTCAACTCATGGGACATGAGTTCTTTTCTAAGTTGGGTGTATGGTGCAGGAGCACCTAACACAAGGTGGCCTCTGTGAGGCATTTAAGTTCAAGTTCTGTTTTAAAATAGGTTATGTGTTGTAATAAGGTCTATATGACCAATGCGTTTTGATTTTTGTTTGTAATCCCTAGTAACTTAGGTCGTTTTGGTCAAGTTGTTAGTTTTAGATGGTTGGAATTAGTTAGTTTCTCCCAGCCATTTCGAATCAGTTAGTTTTCTCCCATCCACTCGGAATCAGTCTCCCAGCCACTTGGAATGAGTTGGAGTACCTAGGGGCAAGTTTATAAACCCCAGAGAAATGAATCAAATGCATATATATTAGATATTGTAACCAAATTGAAGCAAGAAGGAGATTGAATGTAATTGTGCATTGTGTTAAGGAGAAATCAACTGTTTTGTTTCGTCAATTTGTTTTCTGTTCTCTATAATTGCAAATTGCATAGCTATAGATTTTCCTTCCTTTCTATGCTTTCCATTGTTGCAAAATATCGATATGAAGCATTCCACTAGTGAGATTTCTATCGAAATAAGTGGAATGGTTTCATTGTACCATATTCATTTGTTTTCCTATTTTGCGGTGCAGAGGATCTGGACAATGTGAGATGCACAGTAGACGACCTAGCATCTCCATGTGCTAGGGTTTGACTGAAGGAGTTGGAGTTGTTATCAGTGAGGCAGAGGCCATCAAAAAAGCATTCCTCACTTAGAGTGATGAGGGTGTTCTGGCCAAAGAGAGGATTGAGCAATTGACAGGAGATCCATGGGGAGGAGTCAGATGGCGACAAGAGATCTCAGGGTTTAGCTAAAGGCTTTCGTCCCACCGAAGAGCAGTTGGTCCATCGGCGCATCGGCCTAAGTGTATGAGCATTCGTCTAAGACAAGAGTCTCACCGAATGTATATTGCAAATGTATGTCGCAAAAGCATGCTGAGAATGTATGTTGAGAAAGCATGTGGGGGAATGTGTATTGAGAATGTATCTTCCGTCGGATACAAATGGTGACCGGTCATAATGGTGAATCAGAGTATTGCCACCGGTAATAACAAGTCATGCCAAGCATATACTAAGTTGGTATATCGGCATATTGGGAGAACAAACAGGGTGGCCGATGAAGGTAAGTCTCACCGACTGAGGCTCTCCATCAGCAAATCAGAAGAGGACAAGTGTCCAAGCTCCTTTCATGAATTATGGGAGTCAACAGAATAGATTAAGGAGTTAACTGAGATGACTGGGAAGTTGATTGAATTGATTGACCAGTGAACTCAAATGACTAATTAGTTACTTGATTTGATTGGTGAGTTAACTAATTTGACTGGAGGAGAAATAAGACATGTGGGTGAGGGAATATTAGCTAATTAAATATTAAAATATTTAATTATGTGTACAACATGGTGAGGTGGAAAGGTGATATGGATAAGGTGATGTGGAATTTATGAAATTAGGACTTTGGGATAAAGGAAATTGGGATTAATTAAATAGTTTAGGATTATTTAATTATATGAGACATTAGAAGAATTGGGGGATTTAATTAAATAAATTGATTTTTATTTAATTTTGGGATAATGAACCAATCAAATAAATTAGAATATTTATTTAATTTGATAGAAGAATAATAATTAAGATAGATATTAAAATATTTACTTAATTCGACATGAGCCATTTTTAGGTGTATAAATTTTGCCCCTCTTTGAGACAATATGTTTTATAACATTGTTTCAAAGAATAATTTTTTTTTGCGATTGATACATGCCCCAGTTTGCCCCTGGTACAGGTTTATGATGCTAGGATGCCCCTTCGGGAGATTGGACGGGAATAAATTGATAGGATGAAGGACAATCTCACGATGAGATAGGTTGAATAAATAGGTTGACTGGACAGATGGGTGAAGAAATCGGTATACCTAGAAGAAAAACAATGTAAAAATCATGCCCCAGCATGGACAAGGTCAAGCACCTCCCACTAGGGTTCCATGCGCTATATATAGGAGTGTGGGTTCACATTCTTATGCATTTGCACACTTGCCTGTAAGAGAGATTCTAGTGAAGAGCAGAGCCTTTTGAGCATAGAGCAGTCAGTGAAGATGCAGTAGTTTCCTCTTGAGCTCCATCAATTCAAGAAGATCTGATGGTTCAACCGTCCAACACACTACGGGCCTCCAGTAAGTACTACTTTATTTCTAGGTTAGGGTCATTTATGATAGCATTAATTGTAGCACAAAGTTTTAGGTTTTAAATATGTTAAAAGGCAGACCTACGCATATGATCCACGATATTGCGCATATAACATGATTCTACACATATGACGCCGAAATTGGCGCATATACAATTTTTTCGCAAACGAAACACATTCATGCACAAACAATATCCTATTGCGCATACAAAGATGGATGCTATGCATGTAAGATTGTACTGTGCATTTGAAATTTAACCATGCAAACAAGATCCTACTACGCAAGCAAAGAGCAGTCTTGCGCAATTGAAATAAAGTTGCACATGCAAGGTAAAACTGTGCATACAAGGTAAAACTACGCAGTTAACAAGTAGAACTGTGCATCTGATTTTTGTTTATCAAAACACTTAGAAATTTGATGAAGTTGAATGTGTGATTGATGTTGGTCAACTGATAGGTCATCTCTAAGATTGATAGAATCTTCAAAGAGATGATAGGATTTCTTTCCTATTAAAATAGCTAAGTTTTTGATGTTGGATAGATAGATTTGTAGTTTAGTCAATTTTGATTAATTAATTCATGCTTGCTTGATTGTAGGAGGAGCTAGACGACATTCTCATGTCAAGAGAGTGTTTTCTAGTTACACAGTTGCTGAGGCCCTCTCTTACCAAGACTGATCTACTTATACTTGGATCAGCCAGATTGTCTTTTGTTTGTTTCATGCCTGAGATTAGGGCAAATCTTGACATGTTGACTACATTGGTTGAGAGATTTCACAGCGAGGATGGGACTTTTCATCTCTCCACTGGGGAGATTACAGTTACCCTAGAGGATGTCCACATGATCCTTCACATACCTATTGATAGAGAGCTGGTGGAGTATGAGCCGCAAACTGGGGTAGGGTTGGATGAGTGCAAATAGGTATTTGACGATGATAGTATCAAGGGTACTGAGATTAGCTAGGCTAACATGCTAGCTTACTATGAGTCACTTCCTTTAGTTATAGTAGGGTTGATCGGAGGTATTGTGTGTGCTGATAAGTGATCTTATGGATTCACGATTGGATGGGGCCGAGTGTTAGAGTGGATTATGACTAAGAGTACTAGATATGGCTGGGGAGTTTACATCATTGCACACTTGTATCATGATTTACACCAGTTTGTATATGATGGTTCTTCTATCTTGGCTTGCAGAGTATCACTTTTGCAGATATGGGCATTGACTCACATAGCTATTACTCATCTTATTGGTATTGGTACTCAGGGTAGGGATCATCCCTACTCCTATATGTTTCAGGAGAGCCTTTCCCAGCCCAAGTTGGGAAAGCTAGGGTACTGGAGACATGCATTTTATAATGTCAACTCAGTTGTGTGGTGACCATACCTGGATTGCAAGGTATGGGATGAGGATGCATCTGATCTACCTTTCTATTTTCAGATGAGATGGCTTATAGGGAGGACACCCTATATTATAGAGAGACACATTATAACATGTGTGTATAGGTAATTTGACAGAACCCAGGGGAGTCCTTAGGGTAATGCCATATTTTCTTGTACACACAAGAAGTGGGGACGATGGGGATCCAAACCATCTTATGAGTACGCTTGTGATGAGTCTTTTTACATTCTGTACTAGCCTTGGCTGATTATGAGGGCAATGGCAGATGCCGGCATGATGTAGAACTTCTTTGACTGGTTTGACTACTTTTATTTGGACATGTATACACCACTTTGGTTTGGACTCTTCGAGATGTATTGTTATTTTGGCATCATTGTATACTTGGACACTTTTATTATTTTTGATGATGATGATATGATATCATGATTCGACTGACTATGTTTATGATTTACTGTGATGGACATGACTTACATTATGTTGTTATGATATGCTATGCTTATATATGACTTATGTGGTTACGATTTTGATGCATATGTTTACGTTAAGCAATGGACCTAATGATCTATATGATGATTTGTATGATGTACTACTATGATGCTTATGTTGATGCTTCTATAGATTTTGATGTTAGACATGATGTTTCTACATGGTTATGATATTTAACCTAATGCTAGATGCAAGACGTATCTATATGGGATGGTTTTTACATGTGTTGATTTCTATAATGCTAAATTTCAATGATATGACTCATGTATGTATGCATTAAGATGCTTTAATTGATTATCACTCTATCTATGCTTTTGCTTTTGCTTTTCTATCATGATATACATATATCTGAAACTAAAAAAATGGATGAATGATGTGAGTATATGACCCTTGCTATAGATAACTTATGATTTACTTGTGTTTATGCATCCTAATGAAAAAAAATGATATGCATCTATGATGATGGACCTGATTATGATACACGATGATTTACTTTTTTTATTAATGCCAAGTATACTCAATCCTAATAATAATACACCTTTTAGGCGAAATTAGCAGAAAAGGAATTGGACAATGAATGGGTTATTTAGAAAAGAATGATAATGGACCATGAAAGATAAGAAATGGGATCATGATTATAAAACCTAGGAGAATGAATTGGTTTATGGATGAAATGATTTGGGAAAATGGATAAATAGATCTTGAGACACTTGGATATTGGACAAGGATGAAATGCTTATAATGAAATGCAATTTGATATGCATTGATGTGGATTTTGTCATCTTTGGATACAAGTTTTGAAAGTACTTTGTTTCATCATTGAGTATTTTAAAATGTTGTAAGAAAATATAAGCATCTAGGTATAATTAAAGCATGATGACCTGAGTATTACTTACATGGATTTTGATTTAGCATGTTAATACAAGCATCTAAGTATAATTGAACCAAGATGACTTGAGTACTTCTTGCATGCATCAACAGATAAGGATTTCCCTATTTCATGTTTAGACCTAGAATGTCCTCAATAATCTTTTGTTGATCATGTCGTTAGACAAAGTCATCACATAACTAAAGATTGATCCACAAAAAACAAACAAGTAAGATAATTATGCCCCCATCATAGCTTCTCTATTTTTTGACATCCTTGAGTAACATAAAAAGACATAATAACAAAAATAAAGACTCAACAACTTAAACCTTTTTAATAAGCACAAATTTTCTTGCCATATTTATGTTTTTTTGCAACAAAAACAAATACAATCATCATGGTGTTTGAGGCTCACTGGTATAGGTCTAGTTTTTGCATCAAGAATTTTGTTTGAAAAAGGTTGTTCGCTATTTTTGCCTGTTATCTGTTGATAGTATCATGATCCTTCTTATTATCCTCGAAGGTTTTTTTGTGACATTCAAGAATCCAACTCTTCCAACTAGGTCAAGGATTATGCCCCCAGTCAAGTAGAGGTTCTATTTTATTATGGATGAAACATTGTGGGTTGCTTATGGTAGACTCGACGTGATAGGCCCTAAGGGACTAACCTAGTGCCTCGGGAGCTCATCGCTGATGGCCTTGCCTACGTGATGACATAGAGGCAACGTAGTTCAGGTTGGACTTTGTGGACCTAAGACCTAGGCGATTGGAACATGGGGGAGTTGGGTGTACAAAAGGATTTGTGTTAAGGGATGGAATGGTTGGGAAGCCTTGGGGGCTCATCGATGATGGCCTTACCAACGTGATAGATCAGAGGTGACATAGTTCGACAATGGTTAAATGGATTGGTTTAGGACAGATGACAAGATGGATGCAAGTCTAGATCGATAGCCTGATGGGAAAAGGCAGTAAGGACAAGTGAATAATAAGCCATGGTAGGTATCCTGATGTGATAGGATGGAGGGGATGAATGAGGAATGAGGTCCCAATAGATGGAGGAAGTGGCTTATCACAAATAGCGCATGTTTCTAGGTTTACCACTTGCTTTTATTTGCATTATAGTTAAAATACACATAGCGCCTGTTTGCCAGGTTTTCATCATGGTATCTATCCAAGGTGCCTATTTGCCAGGTTTTCACCAGAGGATGATTCTTTTGTTCTTTTATTTTTTTTTTTAATTTTTTTGTTCTTTTTATTTCTTTTGATAACTTTTGTTGTTGTTTTTGACTCCCTTACATTAGGGTTTCAGTGTAGAACTTGCAAAGATGCATGTTGTTGATGGGATCATCGAACAGTTCACCTTCTAATGTGGCCAATTGATATGCACCTAATCCATAGATAGGAATGATGACATAGGGACCCGACCAGTTGGATTCAAACTTACCTTTCTTCTCTCTGTCTTGCTGATTTCTTGGATTCTCTTTGAGGACTAGGTCGCCAACTTGAAATAGCTGGGGTTTGACTCTATGATTGTAACTCCTGGACATCCTTTGTTGATAAGATTTTAGATGGTTGAAGACATGTTGTCTTCTTTCTTCTAGTAGCTCTAACTCTTGATGTTTGGAAACTCTGTATTCTTCATCAAATATGAGGCCTTTTAATGATACTCACAAGGATGGGATCTCAACTTCAATGGGCAAGATGGATTTAAATACATAGACCAAGGAGTATGACGTTGCACCTATGGGTGTGTGTATACTTGTGCGGTAGGCCCACAATGTAGGATTCAATTAGATGTGCCAATCATGACTGGTATCATTGACAGTCTTTTTCAAGATTTTTAAGATGGTTTTATTTGATGCCTCTACTTGGCCATTTCCTTGGGGATAATATAGGGTGGAAAAGTGGTGTTGGATGTGGAATTTCTCACACAGTTCTTTGACATCCTAATTTTTGTATGGTCACCCATTATCTGTGATAATGGATAAAGGGATACCATAGTAGCAAATTATATAGTTCAGGATGAAAGAGGTGATTTGTTTGCCCGTGACATTGGTGAGGGGTATGGCTTCAATCCACTTTGTAAAGTACTCAGTGGTGGTTATGATGAATTTATGGCCACTGGATGATGGTGGATGTATCTTGCCCACTAAGTCAAGTTCCCATTGACAGAACAACCATGGAGTCATTAACAGTTGTAGCTCTTGCACTGGTGCATGTATCAGGTTCCCATAGATTTGGTATTTGTTGCATCTCTTTACAAAATGATAGGAGTATTTTTCCATAGTGGGCCAGTAGTATCCCATATGAATGAGTTTCTTAGCCAACATAGGACCACTAGAGTAGGTCCCTCATACACCTTCATGCACTTCACTCAGGGTGGTTGGATATTCCTTGCTATCGAGACACCTCAGGATAGTACCATCTAGACCTCATCGATACAGGGTGTTGGTGATTATGGCATAACAGAATGATTGGTAGATGAAGGTTCACTTTTGGTTACTTGAGAGACTAGGTGGTAGGGTATTCTCTTTTATATGGGCAAATACTTTTCTGTATAGGGGAGAATCAGATCCTACAATGTGGCATATGATGTGGGATTCGGGGGTGCCATATGCAAGATGGGACATTGGCTCTACCATGAACTCATAACGTGATTGGTTTTTAGGGATGTTTAGGATAGATGTAATTGTTGCCATGGCGTCTGCTACTTTGTTCTCTAGCCTTGTTATTTGCTTAAAAGAGATCACAAAAAAATATTCCTTGAAGTCGTTTACCATACACTTGTATGGTATTAACTTCTTGTTTTTGTTTGGTATTCATCGTTCACCTAGTTTATGACAAGTTGTGAGTCACCATACACATGAAGTTCTATCACTTTCCATTCCACTGCTAGCTTGATGCTGATAAGCATGGCTTCGTACATAGCCACATTATTAGTGCATGGAAAGAGTAGTCTGTACGACTTTGGTATTATGTCTCCATTAGGTGTGATCAACAAGATACCTGCTCTGGACCCCATGTTGATTATATGATCCATCAAAGTATAATTTCCAAGCTGTTGTTGTAATGCTAAAGATATACTCATCTAGAAATTTAGAATTTAATGGGTTGTCACTTGTTAAAGGTGCATCCACCAGCTGATCTGCAATCACTTGCCCCTTTATTGCTTGTCTATCTACATACTCAATGTCAAATTCACTGAGTATCATGACCCATTTTGATATTCTACTTATTATGATAGCTTTGATGAGGAAGTATTATAATGGATCAATCTTTGGTAAAAGCTTAATGGAGTGTGAGAGCATGTAATGTCTCCATTTTTGTGAAGCAAATACCACAAGAAGACATGCTCTTTTAGTTGGTGTATATTGTAGCTTGTAACCTACTAGTGTCTTACTGATGTAGTAGATTGCTTGTTCCTTTCCTTCATGATTTTGCTATGGAAGCAAAGCTCCTAGAGCTGTTGGTGTAGCTGAGATGTAGAGTAGCAATGACTTGCCCTAGATTGGTGGCATCAATATAGGTGGGTTCATTAAATACTCCTTTAGATGTTAAAAAGCTTGTTCGTGTGAGTCATCCCACTTGAAATGAATGTTCTTATGGAGGAGATGCATGAATGGATGACACTTGTCTATCAGTTGGAGATGAACCTTTTGATAGACTGTAGTTTTCCCTGTAGAGACCGTAACTGACTAAGATTTTTGGGTGGCAGCATTTCCATGATGGCTTTTACCTTAGCTAGGTCTACTTCGATTCCATTGGCAGACACTATGTATACGAGAAGTTTGTCGGATGTGACTCCGAATACACTTCTTCAGGTTGAGGCACACATTAAACTACTCCAATCTTGTGAAGATCTTGTCTAATACTACCAGGTGTCCTCTTGTGAGTGATTTAGCTAAGATATCTACATAATCTTCCATGATTGTGTGCATCATGTCATGAAAGATCGTAGTCATTGCCCACTGATATGTTGCCCCCGCATTCTTTAGTCCGAATGGCATGACGCACTAGAAGTAGGTACCCCATGGGCATGTGAATGCTATTTTGTGCTGATCCTCTAGCGTAATTTTGATTTGGTTATATCTAGAGAAACCATCCATTAATGACAGCATAGTGTGCCCTATCGTGAGATCTACAATAATGTCAATGTTGGGCAAAGGGAAATCATTTTTTAGACAAGCTTTATTTAGGTCTCTGAAGTCATTCTATAGTCAAATCCTTCCATTTGGTTTGAAAACAGGCACAATGTTTGAAATCCATTCCGAGTAATCTATGGGACAGATAAAGCCCACGTCCAAGAGCTTCTTCAGTTCTTTTACCACGAGGGAAATATGCAGATGCATTTTTCGTAGTTTTTGTTTTATTAGCTTAGCTCCTTGAGCTATGGACAAGTGATGCATTATGAGATTTGGATCTAGCCCTGGCATATCTACATATGACCAAGCAAAGTTGATTTGTTTTCTTTTGAAGAATTTGGTGAACTCCAGCTTCTCTTGTGCTGATAAAGATTTTGCCATGTGGATTATCCTTGGATTTTCATCTATGCCAATGCTGACTAGTTTTGTTGGTTCAATCAAGATTGCAGATCTCTCTTGATGTGTTAGATTGGGAAGAGTGTCAAGCCTTTCATCCTTTGGTGCCTCAAAGAGGTTTTCACCATTAGATACATCTTTCACCTTTTTATTATTTTCACGATCTAACACTACCATAGAGCGGTTTTCACTGTTAGATCTATCTTTCATTTTTACATTTTTGAGACTAAAAGGCTTGGCACTCTCTCCAAAATAAGCCTTGTCATTGAGTTCTATGGCATATCCAGCTCTATGATCCCCTGCAGGTATATGATCTCTAAGTTCTACATAGTAAATGATGGATTCATCATTCTAAAAGATATCTAGCTCAGGGGTAGAGTCTTGCAAATCCCAAGCTTTGAGTTTAGGATGTAATAACGGTAATGGTCCATCAAGTTGGTTTGGTTCAATGCTAGTGATGGTCAAGAAGGAGGAGTTGGTATGGTTATTGTGAGCATCAACAATACCTGCAATGGTACTCTCCACTAGTTGTTTCAATTGTGTCATCATTCATTCCTCGTGAAACACACTATCATTATTATGCAGATTAAACTCTAGAGGTCTAGACCATGAGCCTTGTCCCTCATGAGTTGTTTAGGTTGAGCTATACTCTTGGACTACATTAATATATTTTTCATTACAAGATAGTTCAGAGAGCTCATATCCCACTCATATTCATTGGAGTCTATCTCACTCCATGCTTGTAGTCTATGGATTTGTTCTACTAGGTTAGTAGAAGCTATTTCTTTTTGTTTTCCTTTATTTTTATCCTTTTTTTGTCTTTGCTTTGCCTATGTAGCCTAGCCCTATGGTGTCTCAGGCCACCAAAGAAGAAGGTTGGATAGGCTCAATGATACCATCTTTTTGCAATCCCAAGGAACCATGGCCATCATACCCCATCCTTTGCAAGATAGAGAACCCTTGACCATATTGTGCGGTTTGCATTTGGCCTTGTGGTTCGTGGGAGTGAGGTGACTATCTTCATCCTTGTATAGCCATTGTAGGATATCCTTTTCATCACTTTCATCTAACAAGCTTCCCCATTTTACAAAAGGACCTTTGTGAGCTTCCAAATGCTTGGGTTTGTTTATGGAAAGTTTTCCATAGGATTTGGGAGAGATGGGTAGTTGTGCTAGGCAAAAGGATTGTGCTATGGTATACTCTCCAACACCCTTGTCTTTAAGGTTGACCTTGAGTTCAGATACCTTAGAGGTAGAAGGTAGTGATTTTGGGTCAACTTCAGATGAAGATGAGGAGGAAGCATGATTGGTGGGGATGACAACCTCAGGTTTTGAGTGATGGAGTTGCAATACTAAAATAGGTTAGGGTCTCCTTAAATAGTGATTTCTTGGTCATTGTGGGGAAACTTGATGCATTGATGGTAAGTTGATGTCATGGCTTGCATTGCATGTATCCAATGTCACCCAAGTAGAATATTATATGCTAGTTCCATATCTAGCACTTGGAATACCACATCTTTCACTATTGGTCCCACTCTTATAGGTAAAACAATGGTACCTTTTGAAGTCCTTTCCTCTTCATCATATGCCTTGATGGTAATTTTCTTTTTGGGATCAATGGCATGCTCTGAAAACCCCAATGCAAGGATTAGTTTTAAAGTGTAGATATTTAAACCTGCCCCTTCATCTATTAAGACTTGTCTTACTTTATACTTGTGGATGAAGGCTTCAATGTGTAGGGATGCATTATGTAGCTATGTGATGGACATATCATCCTTTTATGTGAAATTAAAGAAATGGGGTGTGGTTAGGTGACCTACCATGGCCTAGAATTGCTCTTCTGCTAGATTGGTTGGGACCGTGGTTTCCAAGAGAGCTTGTTCAAGCTCCAAAATGGACCGTGGTTTCCAAGAGAGATTTGTGGGATGGAGATAGATGTAAAAGCTCCAAAATTGATGTGTGCTATTGTTTTGTGGAGTTTCTCTAGGACATTGTACTAGTTAGATGTGGATAGAGTTTTGGATGGAGCCCCTTGAAGAGTAACTTTTCCACAGTGGGTGGTCATGTTACAATCAGGATTTTTATTTATAGTGATGACATTGATATGCGCATCACTTTAAGAAATGTGGTTAACAATGTAATCATAAGACACATTTATATAGTTGGTGTTGTTACCCCTGTTATTGTTTTGATTTGAAGAACCTCCCTCTTCATAGTTAGGGAGAGGATTCTTGAATGCCAATTGGTCCTCATTGGATCCTTGTCCCTTAACTTTGACCACTTTTTGATCCACCAAGTCTTGAAGTAAGTACTTGAGCCTGTAGACACCCAAATTTGTCCCAAACTTTGTCCATGTCTATCAACACCTTGTTAAATCATTATTCATTAAACCAATTAATTAAATAAATTTTATTTATTTAATTAAATCCCATCCTCATCCCACTTAGCCAATTAATTGAATAAATTTTATTTATTTAATTAATTCCACATCATTTCTCAATCATATCCTATCCCCATCCCAATTAATTAAATAAATTTTATTTAATTAATTAATTTCCACATCATATCTTATCCCATTTTATTCATTTATCCAATTAATTAAATAAATTTTATTTAATTAATTAATATCCAACTCATATCCCAACTAATTCAAATATTTTATTTGAATTAACTACTCACCTTTCATCACATTCCAACACTTGTCCATCTCCCCTTAATCATGTGTTGTCATACAACTTTCATTTAAAATTCTTCACACGCACAACTAATTGGATCTAAATTTAGTAACTTTCAATCCTAGCCATTCACATAGCCTTTGAATCTCCACCGTCGATTGATCTTGGTTGAGTCCTATATAAACACCCTCTCACTCCATATGAGACATCCAGCAATCATATACCACCTACATTATCATCTTGAGCATATGAGCATTCATTTGAGCTTTTATCATCTATCATGGCAGCTTTTAGCTTTGCAATTGTTTATTGTTGAAGAAGCAGTCCACATCTCTCAAACAAGGAATTGCATGGTCTAGGTGATGTTATGCTTGAATTGCATGGTTCTTTGATTTCATTTAGATTAGATTCCTTGATGATGGTAGGGTTAGGGTCTCATGACTATGTCTGATCTGCTAAACCTGATTTCACCTATCACATTTTGGCACGCCCGGTGGGACTCATGTCCTTGATTGACTTCATTTTTTGGAGTTGTTTCTTTGAAGATTAGATTTTGTAGGTGCTTACAGTAAATTTCAGTTGCTTTTGAGCGCAAATCTACCGCTTTCTGTATCTCTGTGTCGCTTATACGCTGGAACTGGCCGCATTTACCTCTCTGGATCACCTTTAAACCGGTAGTGATCGCCTCAGGTATGATTTGGATCGCTTTCATATTAACAGAACCTGCCTGTGTGTTTTCGTTGTTTGCTGTGGGGTTTAAACTGAATTAATCACTTATGATATAACAGTGATCGCTTCCGCATTAGTTCGGATCGCTTTTAAAATAACAGTCATCGCTTTTGATGTTATGTGTATTGCTTATGAATTGACAGTACCCGCTTTTGATCTGATATGCATCATTTCTGAATTAACATTGCTCACCTATGCAGACTAGGGTTTTTATGTTTTGACTATCTTTTTGCAGATACAGGTCGCTTTTAACCCGAAACTGGTCATTTTTGGATATAACAGCGTCGCTTATGAATCTGTAGATGTTGCTTTTAAATGGATATGAATCACTTATGAATTGACAGTGTTCACCTCTGCAGGACAGGGTTTTTATTGTGTTTTTACAGATACAGGTCGCTTTTAGCTCACAACTGACCGCTTCTGGGTTTATCTGCATCACTTCTAAGCTGACAAGAGCCACATCTGGTATGTTTCCTGTCGCATATGATCTGCAGTATCTCGCTTATGGAAAACTAAAGATCGCTTTTGATCAACAGTGAATCGCATCTGGTAAAACTCTGTTGGTTTTAATCTGTTTCAGTTCCAGTTCAATTTCTTGGCTATTAATTAGGTATTTGCACAGCATCTTATCGATTTGTCCAAGAAAAGGAGGTTATCAAACTACTGACATATCTGTTGCAGGTTCGATCGGTCCAAGATTTGTGGTTTTTCACTAAATTAGGCACATTTGGGCTTGGTGCTTAAAATGAATCATTATTTGCTCTGTGCTTGATTTATCTTTTTTGACTACTTGCATGTGCTTGATTGTAACCCAAATTTAATGGCAAAAGTATCCTCTCCCCTTGCCTATCAAATGGATCTTGGGTGTATGAGAACTTGTCATTATCTTTAGAGGGCCTTCCTTCCCGGTGTGAGAAGGGATACGACCCAAGCGGTAACGGGCTAAAGCCAAGTCCTTCCGAACAGCTATATAAGAAAAGTGTTTGTGTCGAAAGCCACAAGCAACGGATGTTGTTGCATTATACCAACAGCCAACCTCCCCCAAAACCCTCCAAGGCGTAACCCTTGCAGGCTAGGAGACTCCATAATGGAGAGTAGCGTTGCCGCATGTATAGCCACCCGAATGGATGCCCTTATTAGCAACTTTGTGTAGTAGCCAAAAACCTTCTATCTGTTGATGCAAAAGGTGGGACCTTTGAAGTGGCCCCGATTCACGTGGTTCTTAGTAGAGACAGCAGGGACAATCTTAAGGTTTGGTGTGGGGACAAGCCTTACAGGAAGCCCAGAACTTGGTATGCATGAGAAGTGAGTGCCGTGGAGGGGAGCCGGTGCTACCAAGATCCTGAAGCTATCCGTTTTGAATAAGCACGGCCAAGGGATTCAACGGATACTGTCCTATCCTAGCCTAGGTTGTATCAGTTTGTGCTTGTTGTGAGTGTGAGTGACTATTATCACTATTTTCTTGCTGAAAAACTACAAAATTAGACATCCTTTTGACAAACACAGTCGCTTTTGAACCTAAACTGCCCGCACAGATAACAGACAGTGCTTTTGAACTGTAGTAATCCACTTTTGGCATGAACTATATCGCCTTTAAACAATAGCTGCCCGCATATAGGCTAAACTACATCACTTTCAAACCACAATTGGTCACATATTGCCTGAACTGCATTGCTTTTAAACCATAGCTGATCGCCTATTTCCTGAACAAAATCGCATCCGATCCACAGCCAATCGCATCTTGTCTGAACCAGATCACCTTTAAGCCGCAGTTAGTCACCTTCTATCTGAATGAGCTCACCTTTGAACAACAGACTGTCGCCTTTAGGGATACATGAGTCGCTTTTGATCAACAGATAATCGCTTTCAGACCAATAGTCATCGCCTTTGGTAAACCATTCGCTTCTGGTTAGCACTGTGATTTACTGTCGAAACTTAACCAGATCGCATTTGAGCTATCATTGATCGCCTTTAGCATCCTTTGAGTCGCGTTTAAACTATCATCAGTCGCCTATAGCCAAAATACCTGCAAATCTTAGTGCCTCAACTGAATTAGCCACAAGTCTAGCTTGCTTAAGTCTTAAACATCAGTTTTCAGACTTCTCCTTGATCAACAGCAAATACCTGGACTTTGTCTCCTATTTTTGAGCTTATCAATCAATCACAACTCATGAGCTTTCCATCTTTTTGAGACCCCAACTAGTAAATCAAACATCAACCCAATCATTTCAATCAGTAAACATCCTTCAGCTTTAGCTTCAGCCAACATCATCCTTCAGCTTTAGCTTGAACAAACATCATCCTTTAGCTTTAGCTCCAACAAACATCAGCATCAAACAATCTTTCCCTTGAGTTTTTGAGCTATCCGCTAGGGACAACCAACAACAACTCAGCCAAAACAAACCAACCAAGTGAATTAGCAAAACCAACAAACCAAAACAGTAACCAATCAACCAACCAGCCAACTATCATCTTCTGGGTCTCAACCAACCAGCCAACTATCATCTTCTGGGTCTCAAAACTTTGACAAGCTCAACTTCATCATCAACATCATGCCTCAAACTAGGAGTCAATATCGAGCTGAAATAGAAGCCAAATTAAGAGTTGAAATGGAAGCCAAATTGCAAGCTGAGATGAAACACTTCACAACACCTCTTAAGGATGCAACTCAATTCACAACTGGTATGCCTCCTCATATGTTTATGCCTCAAGGATACACTATTGGTGAATCATCTTCACAATGAATGCAACCCACACCATCCTTGGAAACTTTTGAAGAACAATCTCAAGACGACTCATCAGAATTTCAAGATACCCTTGTATGGGACCAAGTTGAGAGACTCATGATATCTGAGCCTAATCATTGCTTTCTCCAACTTGCTCGCATGGGTGCTAAACTACCAAAGGACTTTGACATATCCACTATTAGAGAGCAAGATCCCAACACTACCACTGTTGTTGCAAAGGGACCATCTACTATAGTCACATCACTTCCTATTACATCGCAAACATCGTCCTCATTGCCTATTGTTGCTTCATTTGAGCCACCACGATTGGAGCATACTTTAGAACCATTGATAGTGCCAACCAATGTGCTCCCTCTCATGTCACAAAATCTCAACATTCCACCTTTCCATGTTCCTCAACATATCTCTCCTTCTACCATGACTGTTTCCATGCCTCAAGTAACACAAGCTGTCCATGTAACTCAAGCGCAAATACTTCGAGCATCACAAGCTATTCCCATGTCTTATAGTGTGCAAACCTCTCAAACTACTCCAACAACACCTGTTGTCCATGCTTCACACCCATTACAATCTACTACATCTCATATAAATACCATATCCCATACACCAACTGCTAATACTTCCATGCTATCATATAATCCCAACGTTAGTCTCATTGACATGAGTGATCCCCCCGTTTCTCAATCCAATCCGAACAATAAGATCGCTTATGTTGATCAACTTACATCCATGTCGTCATATTCTTCCAATCCTTCACACACCATCAATCCATCTTATGATACCCAAAGCTTCCCTAATGTCACCCAACACATGACACATACCAATCCCCATATTATCCAAAATACAAATCCAAATGTTTTTGTCGTATCTACCAATCCCTCCGTCACTTACCGTGTCATGAATTCAATCCCAACTTCTCAACCATTCGCTACTATCAATCTGCTATCCACTTCCCATGTGATGCACACCCAATTGCCGCTTGTGTCTCAAGGACAGCAATCCTCCAACACATACGTGTCACATACCAATCCTTCGACATACATTGTGGGTACACAACCGCAACAAACAGTCACAGCTCCATATATCCCACAACTGCAACCACAATATATCTCATACCATACTCCACCCCCTTCGCAACAATAGCAATTATCTTCAGCAGATGTTCAACAGATGATCGATGAAAGGGTAGGACAAGGCAAGAAACCTTTCTCTCTCAAAAACATATGCGCCTGTCCATTTGACAAGTCTCTTAATATGATACCTTTTCCACCACATTTTGAAATCCCACAATTTGATAAGTACAAAGGAAAAGGAAATCCGGAAGACCATCTTTGAGCCTTTTTTATGGCATGTCTTGATGTCTCTTATGACGACACATATCTTTTGAGACTATTTCCTCGAAGCTTAGCAGGACAAGCTCTCGAATGGTTTTCTCATTTACCCCCGGGCATCAAATCTTTTGCAGAATTACCAAACAAATTTCGATCACACTTTGCCTTCAACATTGAACATGAGGTAAACATGAATGACCTTGTCAATACCAAACAGCGCCATGGTGAACCCTTTTCTTCCTTTACCCAACGATGGCATAATATGGCTAGCAAATTATCATGGGAAATACCTGAGAAACAACAGCTTGACATCTTTGTTCAAAATCTTCATCCTGAGCTATAATTCCAATTACAATTGCAAAGTGCTAGCACCTTTGACGAACTAGTTTCCAAAGGAGTTATTATTGAACGAGCCTTAAGTGCCAAGGGCACTATCAAGATCTTTCGTAACAACAAAGATTCTCCCCAAAATTCCAATGATAAGTCTCGCTTTTGGAACAAGAACAAGAATGTTGTAAATGACGGTATTGTAGATGCAAAGAACATTCAAACTATGAGAGCTCTCATCAACATTCAAGCAGCTTCTACACCAACACAACCTTTTCCACAACGAAGAAACCAACGCCAAACTTCCAATCCACGCCGACAATTTACACCATTAGCGGAACCTATGGAAGTTGTTTTCCGAAAGCTACTTCAGGTAGGAGACATTATTCTACCTGATGCACCACCCAATGGCGAACCACTCTTTCGAGCTCCTTGGTACAAAGAAAATGAGTATTGTGATTACCATCGAGTTAAAGGACACAAAACAAATGGTTGTATGCGCTTAAAACATGTTATCCAAGGCTGCATTGATCAAGGTTTAATCAACGTCACACCTTCAACGGCTCAACCTACTCAACAATCAACATCAAACTATGATCTAGAGACTTTCAAGAATCCACTTCCATCTCATGATCAGACAAATAACCTTCAGGCTGGAAATGCTATTCCATATAACTATGAATCATCTACCATTGGCCGCATTGACCATGCTCGCATTTATACCATTACCGTCTAAGGGAGAGCACCTGATTGTGCCGTAACCACACGAAGAGGTCAAGTTACTATTCAAGGAGCACCTCCCCATCCTCCTCGATCTCTCTCTGACTATAACCTCTTAGATCACCTTGGCAAAACACCCACGCACATATCTATTCTTGAGCTGCTCCGCATATCCCCCGCACATAAAGCTATCCTTGATAAAGCCTTACAAGAGTCTTCGGTGCCTAATAATATTAATATCACACAATTCTAATCTATGGTCGCTAGCATTGCAGCTCCTTGTCACTTAACCTTTTCCGACAAAGATCTTCAGCCCTCCATTCATCCTTCACACAATGAAGCCCTCCATATTGAAGTATTTGTTAAGCAACGCCGTATCAAACGAGTCTTGATAGATGGGGGAGCTAGTCTTAATATATGTTCTTTGAAACTTATCAAGTAATTGGGCTATTCTGAGAAAGATGTTGATGGCTCCAAAGTTATTACCATCAGAGCATATGATGATGCTGAAAGAGATACCGAAGGGATTATCTTATTGCCTATTCAAGTTGGGCCAGTCATTAGAGAAACCCGCTGTCAAGTCCTTGATATTGATCTTCCTTACAACATCATCCTTGGTCACCCTTGGATCCATACCCTTAAAGCAGTTCCCTCTACATACCACCAATGCCTTAAATTTCCACATAAGGGTGTTGAGGTTACCATTCAAGCTAATCCCAATCCATTTGAGTTTTGCCGTGCCTTTCAAGCTAAATATCAGAGTCTGAATCGCATTCCTATCAACACCGAGGCATATCCGTCTTCATCCTATATAAACCCATCCGACCTTCTCAAGCCCTCATCTAGCAAAGCCGCTTCCAACCTCCATATCAAATATACTAAACATGGCCCTGGTGAATACAAATTACAAGAGTCCTATTGCGTTGGTACCCTTCCATTATCTCCTAAATCCCATGGTAAGCCCTCTACATCCAAGCCAACTTCATCCTCTGCTGTTATGAAAGCTCCCCCTACAGTATTCATTAAAGGTGGATTCTTGGATGATGAAGACATTGATGATATTAACTCTTGGATATTCTTTGATGAAAATGACCAAGTCCAACTTGAAGTAGAGCGATACAACAATAGGTTTCGTATCATAAAAAACATGGGCTATAAAGGACATGGCGGCTTGGGATCACAGGAACAAGGACCTATTGAGCCCATTATTGTGTCTACGAAGTTTAATAAGCAAGGCCTTGGTTACCAACTGGAGGTACCACGACCCAAAGACATTAAGTGTATTTCTGATACTGACGTTGGACCTTCTTCGGTACGAGAGACTTCTAATTTGAATACTATCAATGACTCCTCCCTTCATATCACTGACCTTTTTCAAGAACATTCCATCTTCATGTTTTCCGCAACCTCTTCTAGCCATCACGATTCCTCCATTAGCCTTTCACTCGTATATCCTGACCTCATCGATTGGGACCAACAGGGGGCACCGATATTAGATACATTTGAAAATGACGAAGCCATTGCAGAATTCATGGGTTTGAGACAAGGTATTCCATTGGGTGATCATAAAGCAGGTTTCATGATGGATTTACCTAAACTAGCATATTTTGGTGGAAGTATCAAATCCTTCAGTCGCAAAAGTGAAATAAACAAAATTCAACAAAATAGGTCACTAGGTGAAAACTGCAAGGCACCTCTTGACCATGAAAAAGTAAAAATAAAGGACGTATCTGAAGGTGAAAACCTCTCTGAGGCGCCTGAGGATGAGGGATTTGATCTTCCTGTTGCCACTGATTACCATGAGAAATCAACTGTGCTAGTTGAAAAATCACAAGACATGAACTTGGGAATAGAGCAGAATCCGAAGATCACTTTTTTGGCAGCATCACTATCAGAGCAAGAACGAAGAAACTTCACAGCATTTTTTATGAGAAGAGCTATAAATTTTGCATGGACTTATGTAGACATGCCAGGTCTAGATCCTTCACTTGTGGTACATCATTTAGCAGTATCTCCTGATGCAAAGCCTGTCAAACAAAAATTGCGCAAAATGCATCCACAAGTTGCCTTATTGGTCAAAGTAGAAATTCAAAAACTGTTAGAAGCAAAATTTATAAAGCCTATTGATTATCCAGAATGGGTTTCAAATTTGGTACCTGTAGCAAAACCAGATGGACGTGTTCGTTGCTGCACAGACTTTAGAGATCTTAACAAAGCTTGTCCTAAGGACGATTTCCCACTACCAAGCATAGACAACATTGTAGACCTTATAGCAGGACATGAAATGCTATCTTTAATGGATGGATTTTCAGGTTATAATCAAATCAGAATAGCAGAGGAAGATCAAGATAAAACATCCTTTATCTGTCCATGGGGTACATATTGCTGGGTTGTAATGCCTTTTGGTCTCAAAAACGCTGGAGCCACCTATCAATGAGCCATGACAGTTATTTTTCATGACCTTTTCCATACCATCATGGAAGACTATGTTGATGACATCCTGGGAAAATCTAAGACAAGAGAAGGACATCTACAAGTATTGGCACAAATCTTTGATCGATTAGAAAAATACCAAGTCAGATTAAATCCAAAGAAGTGTGTATTTGGTGTAACATCAGAAAAATTGTTGGGATATATTGTGTCTCGACGAGGAATAGAAGTGGACCCAGCTAAGGTAAAAGCCATCATAGAAATGCCTCCACCAACAAATCTCAAATAGCTCTGCAGTTTACAAGGTAGGCTACAATCTATCCGCAGATTTATTTCACAACTAGCAGATAAATGTCATCCTTTTTAGCATCTTCTTCGTAAGGGTGAACCTTTTAAGTGGGATGAAAAGTGTCAACAGGCTTTTGACAAGATAAAGGAATACTTGGCAACACCTCCTGTGTTAGTACCTCCGATACCTGATCGTCCATTACTAATCTATATATCATCAACCACTGCCGCATTGGGGGCACTCCTAGCTCAACATGATGATTCAGGAAAAGAACAAGCCATCTACTACATCAGCAGAACCCTTGTGGGACATGAACTCAATTACTCATTCATGGAAAAAGCTTGTTTAGCATTAGTGTTTGCTTCCCAAAAGTTGCGACATTATATGTTGAACCAAACAACAAAGCTCATCTCTAATGTAGATCCCCTCAAATATCTTCTGTCAAAAGCACTTCTCACAGGGAGATTAGCAAAATGGGTTATGATCTTAAGTGAATTTGACATACAATATGTGAACCGTAAAGCCATCGAAGGATAAGTTATTGCTGATCAATTAGCTGAAGCACCCATCACAGACATTCAGCCAATATATCCAGAATTCCCTGATGAAGGATTGTTTAATTTGAATTCTCCAGCACGATGGCAACTATACTTTGATGGATCATATACACAACATGGATCTGGAGCAGGCATCTTGTTTGTCACCCCTCAAGGAGATTGTATACCTAAATCATACAGAATAGCATTCCCATGTACCAACAACATAGCAGAGTATGAAGCTTTAATCACAGGCTTGCGCATGGTAGTACAATGGGCTATCAAACAGTTACGAGTCTTTGGTGATTCTCAGCTGGTTATCAAACAAGTCTTAGATGAATATCAAACAAAAGATAAGAAGCTTCTTCCATACAAGCTAATGGTGGACGATTTCAAGAAATATTTTGAGGATATTACCTTCGAGCAAATTCCAAGACTACAAAACAGAGCAGCAGATGCCATGGCTATGATTGGATCTCTTTTAGACATGCCATCTAACACCTATAAATGTGAATTCTTGGTCGAACAACTTTTGATCGCAGCATTTGAAGTTCCACAGTCCGAGCTCATATGTGAAATTGTTGGTCACAACTCGTCGTGGTACAAGGATATATACGAGTATCTCCGTAATCAAACCTTTCCATTTCAACTATCCAACACCCAGCACAAAACCTTTATCCGTCGAGCCTCTCGTTACACTATCTTAGGAGACACCCTTTATCGCCGGAGTCTTGATGGTATCCTTCTTAGATGTCTTGATTCTAAGGAAGCAAAAACGGCCTTACGTGAAGTGCATGAAGGTGTCTACGGTTCGCATTCAGCTGGCCCTGGCCTTGTTAAGAAACTTCTACGAGCAGGATACTATTGGCCAACTATGGAAAAAGATGCACAACAATTTGCAAGGAGATGTCTACAATGTCAGAAACATGGAGATCTAATACATGCACCAGCACATGAGCTTCAGCCTATTGTCACTCCATGGCCTTTTTCGCAATGGGGACTTGATCTCGTAGGTAAAATCCATCCTACTTCATCCAATGGTCATAAGTTCATTATTACTGCCACTGAGTATTTCATGAAGTGGGTAGAAGCCATACCAATGACCTATATCATAGGTAAACAAATAGCCAAATTCATCTTACATTATATTATCTGCCGTTATGGAGTTCCTCAAGCTATTGTCATAGACAACAGTCACCCTTTCAAGAACCAAGAGGTCAGAGATCTTTGTAACAAGTTCCATATTCAACATAGATTCTCTACGCCTTACTATCCTCAGAGCAATGGTCAAGCTGAAGCCTCTAATAAAACAATCATCAAGATCCTTAAAAAGACTGTTAATGAAGCTGGTTGAGATTGGCATCTACAACTGCATCCTGCATTATGGGCATATAGAACAAGCATCAGAACTCCCACTAGAGCCACACCCTATGCTCTCGTCTATGGCATTGAAGCTATTTTGCCTATCGAGGTTGAGATCCCCTCTTTGCGCATATCCCTGCAACATACTATCTCAGATGAAGAATATCGAGTATCCAGACTCCATGATCTTGAGCTATTAGATGAACGTTGCCTTACAGCATTGAACCATCTTCAAGTCTACCAAAACCGGCTACGCCGCAGCTACAACAAAAAGATCAGAGCACGCAGATTTCAAGTTGGCGACCTTGTCCTTAAAGAAAACCAAAGGAATCAACAACATAAAGAGAAACAGGGCAAGTTTGAACCCAATTGGCTTGGTCCTTTCATTATCACAGTAGTCTATGGATCGGGTGCCTACACTCTGTCAACACCTGAAGGCATTCCCTTAGATGAACCAGTCAACAGCGTTCATCTCAAGAAGTTTTATCCATGAATCTTAGCTATCCCTAAATAAATAAATAAAAAAATAAAACAAAAACAAAAAAAAGATAAATAATCCGTCCTCTGGTGAAAACCTGGTAAACAGGCGCCTTGGATAAGTACCATAGTGAAAACCTGGAAAATAGGCGCTATGTGTAGTGACCAGCTTCCCTCATCTGCTTGGTTCGTTTGATCATATTTCCCCATTTCATCTTGTATAAGCCATAATCACAATCCACCTCGCAATGCCACACATAGCCTTTCATCTTCATCTTTGCCAATGCTAGCTATCATATTTGAGACATTGTCGCGATACCTATATCTTTTGGCGCTTTAGCATCTTGGCCACATCCTTTCTGCATTGTCGCTTTTGCATAATAAACCTCATCCCACACTGGGGGCATTTGTTGAGTCTTATTTGGAAGTGGATATTGTTATGTCTAGCTCATAACACATCAAACAACTCAGCTTACAACACAACAAACCTTATCGACTTTAGCCATGGCATCTATCCAATGACAAATGTGACCTAACAATTTGCAACCAAGACCCACATCTTCGCAATCCATCCACATTCATCCAACAATCGCAATAAACATCGCTTGATCAAACCTCCAACCAATTAGCGACATCAATCAGAACTACATCCAGCTCTATCGTTGACGCCTTGATCCCGTGGATACAGGGTATGTAGGCAATCTGAGATGCGAAGGAAGCACTCTAATTCAGGCTAAGACGATAGCCCCTTTCATCATTCATCATTCATCTTTCTTCTAAACATCCTTCAATCTTTCAGCTCACATTCTTCTATCTTTCATCACTTACATCATCAATAAAACCCAGAACTACATATTCATCATGTCTCATCTTCATCGTAAATGTGCTTTGATCTTGTGGATACAGGGTATGTAGGCAGTCTGGAATATGAAGGAAGTTTCCAGTACGCAAGCACAGATGATCAACCCCTTCTTCTTCATCTTCATTTATCATCCGATCTTCTTCTCTTTGATCAGCTCAAACAGGAAGCAAACCATGTGTATATTGAAAGCTCAAGCACTTTAACCAATCAAAGGTAAGCCAGAAGCTATTTGTCCGCATGCCTTAAGCCAACATTTGCTATAGCAGTTTATCAACAACTTTAGCCTTCAATAGGATGTAGCTTTCCTCTTAACAAGGCGCCAGCTTGATCCATCCAAGAGCACCCAAAATTTGGCAAGAGAACGTGATGACAGTATCTTTTGTTTTATCTTTTGTCCCTTTCCTATGCCTAATCAAAACTGCCTTGATCTATTTATATCTTGGTATGTTGCGATGAAGCAAGGACTAGGGCATGGTCATATAGCTTTCGTATGCCATGATTGCGGGATGATCTTATTCTCTTCCTATGCGTATTGGTATCTTGTACGTGTTGGGATTAGCATCTTACATATCAATATCTCTAGCATCTGAGAAGCTAAACAGTCTCTTATGCATTTGAGACTATTCTATGTTAAGACTAACTCCATACATATAACTAGCAAGCTATCATTATGTGTAGTGGAGATAAGCTCAAACCATTGCTTGTAGCGTCAAAGTCCAACACTAGCTGTTATTCATATCTTGTGCATGTTGGCTCAACATCTTGACCTCATGCGTTTAGCCAAGATTGTAACACGCTAGTTGCGCATTGGATACCTTGACACCTTGGTCTCTTATACCTTGGTGCATAACATCCATATGCTGTATCAAACATAAGGACTACATTTCTTTTCATTCTGAGCAATTACTTGAAAGCTGCCCATCATCATCCTATCTATTCATCCTATCTATCCATTCCATCATACTCAGCCAAGATCAATCCTTTCCATCATCTTTTGTCCATATTCCCGCTCCTGCAAAACAACTGTGTTAGACATACATAAGTCCATCATATATCCTTTCATTACCATTTATCTATATGCATAAGTCTATCCCTATCATTACCATTTACATATTCACACATTTTCCATCCATTAACATTTGCATAAACATCCATATGTCATCCATCACAATATACCCATAACATGCATAGCCATCATAATATCAACATAAGAACCATTACAACATCATATAGATCACCAAAACCATCATATATATATATATATACATGTGTGTCAAAATACAAGTTTCTACAATACAAGCTGAGCCCTGAAGGACTGAATGTACAAAATCAGCTCTAGGCCTCATCATAATACAAAATACACAAGGTAGCCCTAGTGACTACTGGCAGCTCCCTCGCCCTGACCACCACCACCACTAGGTCCTGTACCTAGTCCTCTGTCTCTCGATGGCCCCACCACTGAGGCTACTAATCGAGATCCACTTGTCCTCTGTGAACTTGAAGACCCTGACCTGCTCCTGAAACTAGGCTGCCTCTGCTCTGCTGGCACAGCTCCATAGTACAAGCCTCTGTAATAATTAGCCTCACCCTACACTCTCTGAAGCTCTGCCTATACCTCTGTCAATTGTGTCGCCAAGTACATCGTAGCTCCATCAGTCCCCAATGCAGCCACTACTCTGTCTCGCTCACTGGTCATCCCCTGTAGCTGCTGCACTGCCCTATCTCTCTCAGCTCGCATACTATCTCTCTCAGCTCGCAGACGATCCCTCTCTGCTCTCATAGCCTGCTCCTACTGTATCGCAGTGTCTCGCTCTAGTCTCATCATCTGCTCATGTAGTCTAGCCGCATCTCTCTCTCCAGTCACTCTAGCTAGAGCACCGTCATCCTGTCCATCTCCCCCTGTGCTCTCAACTGTAGTTGAGCCTGATATGTCTGTGCCTATGCTCTCGCATGCCACAGACTAATCACTTCCTGATGCCTATCCATCTCCACTCTCAGCCTCATCTACGCTCACTACCTCCATCTCCTCTCCTCTCTGATCCGTCTCCATAGCTGCTGAATACAAACGTCATCACCTGCTACAATCTGTGCCTGAGGCTATGCTAATATAGCAGGCTGACCTGGCACCTACTCTGGCATCTGTATCCCTAGGGCTACTGGCACAACAGCCTGTGCTGGTGGAGCCTGTCGTCGTCTCCTCCAAACTAGTCTCTCCATCCCAATCTCTCCAATCTCCCCATCTCGTGTCAACCGAGTCGGCCTCGCTATCGCCCAATATACATCATACTCTGGCAATGTGCCTAGATCTGTAGGACCCTGTCCCCACTGCCATGCTACTGGCTACAATCCATCTCTCTCTGCCAAAGCTGTCTCAACCACAACCTCTGGACTCCAATCAAATACCTCCTGTCTCGTCATCCCAAAAATGGCATCACCTACTGGTACTGCCTGTGCCTCCCCGAACTGTCTCAAAACTCTCTCTGGCAAATAGTGCTCTATAATATACACACCACATCCAAAAATGTATCTCTCCTGTCTAGCATAGACAAACTTTGCATCCTCCTCATCCCAGTGCTCACATCCTAGCCATGGCCTCCATACAAATCTATCCACCTCATCCAATCTCCTCTACCAGTATACCACACCTTGGCACTGTCGATATGTCAAAGCCCCTCTATACATCCGTGCAAATGGCTCTCCTGCTACTCTAGCCACCCATCCCTCTGGTCTCGTCACTGGAATGTGCTCATACGCCCATACATGTAACACTGTCACTCCTGCCGACATACTAGCTCTAAACATATAAGCGCAATCATGCAGATAATGATAGAGCTGTCCCAACACACACTCTGCCCATGCATATCTCGTGCCATATGAAAACATGCCCTCCATCACTGTCCCCCATCCTACTGGAAACCCTCTGGCTCTCCTATCACCCACTAGCCATCTAATGATAGCCACTACTACCCGCTGTAACTTGTCACAGAGCTCCTCCATCCTCCCCATCGGAATCTCTGAACCCTCTGCTCCGATGTTTGGTATCCCAAATAATCTCCTAAATGCAGCTGGACCCATCTTCGGATCATAATCCACCTGCTCCCCATCTATCAGAATCCCCAAAATCTGGAACACATCCTCTAAGGTGATGGTCGCCTCTCCTGTCGGTAATAAGAATGAACTGTGCTCGCTCATCCATCGCTTCACCATCGCTGTCATCAGCCCTCGATGTGCCTGAACTGGCTCTAATTGGGATACATGCTCCAAGCCTAGGATCTCTAACACTAGTAGCTCCTCTGCATCCAACCGCCGCACCAATCACAAATCTCTCGGATGTGGCTCTCACGATAACAATGGCAGTAGTACATCCTGCATCATCCATTTATCCTTGTCAGTCCATTCTGTTAGTCATCCATATCAAAATCTGCTTATCTATTTTCTATTCTACCCTACATCTCCCATAAGCATCCCATTTTACCACATGCACTTCTTCCTAGCTCACTAGCGACTAGTTTTACCTTATGCACACCTATTTTCCCTACATGCGAGCTCTTTTTGCACATGCACACCTATTTTGTCTATAAGCGACCTAAACTTTCCCCTGCGCTCATAATTGCTTCATATGCGTGTTATATCCTACATGCGAGTCTGTTTACCCTAGAAGCGAGCCTTGTTTTCTATGCGCCTAGTTTATCTCCATAAGTGAGCCAAATCACCATGCGCGACCCTTCTAGCCTTATACGCGCGCTTTTCACCATATGCGAGCCCTTCCTATTCAGATGCGAGCCCAACTAGTCTACGTGATGGCTATTTGCCCATATGTGTGTGATCTTTGCCTATAAGCGACTTAATTTGCTATTCACGTACATTTTGCCTGCGTTCTTCCCACCGATGGGATGCGACCTCTTTTTCCCTATGCGACTACCCCGCGCCTAAAAGTGAGCTGCACTACTCTAAGCGATCTATCCTCCTACATAAGCGACCTACAACTGCTATTTCCTAACCTAGTCACTTTTGGTGACGTGTGTGCATTAATTACGCTTTTAGGCTATTAATTACACGCTTTTGGGAAAAGTTTTAAAACATACCAGTGCACCTACTCCCTCTGGTCACCCATGTGTCCTCACTCGCTCCGCACGATGATCCCTGTGTGGAATAACCATCCTGATAGCTCTGTAACTCTCACTCTCAGGAGCTCTAGATTTCTCTAGTTTCTGAGCACAAATGAGCACAAATGAGCTTATTTGCCATTATAGAACCTACTTTTAGCCCTTCTCAAAACCCTAATTCTTCCATGCCATAGCCTATTTTCTCCCATCCAACCCCCATTTTCTTCGTGTCAGCCTTCCTTTTAGCCTTTTCTTCTATCGAGAGCCAACCTAGCCCTTCCTAGTTAGCCTGACTTACCTCTCGAGGGGGCATCACCTGCCAGTTACACTGGGGCATAACTTGTTTATCGAACACATATCGTATCTTCTTTGACACAACGCTCTATCAAACATTGTATCAAAGAGGGGCAAAATGTAGATACCCAAATTTGTCCCAAACTTTGTCCATGTCTAGCAACACCTTGTTAAATCATTATTCATTAAACCAATTAATTAAATAAATTTTATTTATTTAATTAAATCCCATCCTCATCCCACTTAGCCAATTAATTGAATAAATTTTATTCAATTAATTAATTCCACATCATTTCTCAATCATATCCTATCCCCATCCCAATTAATTAAATAAATTTTATTTATTTAATTAATTTCCACATCATATCTTATCCCATTTTATTTATTTATCCAATTAATTAAATAAATTTTATTTAATTAATTAATATCCAACTCATATCCCAACTAATTCAAATATTTTATTTGAATTAACTACTCACCTTTCATCACATTCCAACACTTGTCCATCTCCCATTAATCATGTGTTGTCATACAACTTTCATTTAAAATTCTTCACATGCACAACTAATTGGATCTAAATTTAGTAACTTTCAATCCTAGCCATTCACATAGCCTTTGAATCTCCACTGCCAATTGATCTTGGTTGAGTCCTATATAAACACCCTCTCACTCCATATGAGACATCCATCAATCATATAGCACCTACATTATCATCTTGAGCATATGAGCATTCATTTGAGCTTTTATCATCCATCATGGCAGCTTTTAGCTTTGCAATTGTTCATTGTTGAAGAAGCAGTCCACATCTCTCAAACAAGGAATCGCACGGTCTAGGTGATGTTATGCTTGAATTGCATGGTTCTTTGATTTCATTTAGATTAGATTCCTTGATGATGGTAGGGTTAGGGTTTCATGACTATGTTTGATCTGCTAAACCTGACTTTCACCTATCACAAAGCCTTTGGCAATCATTGGTCCTGTGTCCCTTGCCTTTATGATACTCGCAAAAGTCTGAGTCTTTCCACCAAAGAGGTTTGAATTTAGGTTTGTAATCACGTGCCATTGGAAGTGTTATGACATTATTTGATATGAGATTCCATTGAGCTGATTCCAATGATTCTCCTAATGGTGTGAACTTTTGTTGAGGAAAGTTAATTGGTCATGATTCATTGTTTTGGGGCTTGTTTTGTGGTGTGTTGTTTTGCAGATTGGACAAGTTGAAGATCGATTGTTTTGGGATCACTTGTTTTGCATCCACGACACCATCATTGACAATGTTTTTATTCTTGGTCCAAAACCTTGGCTTGTCCATATTATTATTGGAGCTAGGGGTTTCCTTGTAGATTTTGACTTGTCTTTTGGCTATCAAGGCTTTTTCAATGACTAACCTCATTTCAATGACCTTACTAAATGAAGTAGGACATTGGATGTGTATTTGATAGCTAAGATCAGCATTTAGGTTTTGGACAAACATCTCAAACATTTGTTTTTCTAGCATATGATATAGACACTTTCTAGCTAGTTGTCTCCATCTTTGGAAGAAAGAGGCGAAGGCTTCTGCACCCTTTTATTTAGTGTTACAAAGATCTAACATTGAAATTTCATGCTCAATGCTATAGGAGAAATGAGTGATTGAAAGTTTAGATGCTGGGAGATAGGCAAGAAAAATATTTCATAGCTTGTCCTCGCAAGCTCCTTGGGAATAGTTGCATGAGATATGTTTCATTATGGGTGACTTTGAGACATGCTGCACTAAATTCTTTGATATGATCTCTCAGATCACCTTTCCCTTGATATTTGTCAAATTTTGGTACCTCAAATTTTGAAGGCAAATGTATCATGATCAAGCCTTTATCAAAAGGATATGGTGAAATATCTTCTAGAGAGTAGTGCTTTGAGGATGCTCTAATTTGAATGTCCAAAAGTTATTGTTGCAAGATGCTGCAGGGGCACCAAGTCTATTTTTCACAAAGTTTGTAAATAAGGTCTTAATGTTGGTCAAGTGTTACGTTCTAGGGGAGTTTGAGTCTTTTGTCATTGAATAAGGTCATAATAGACCACTACAAATGCAACTTAAGTCATGGGATTTTATTATTACAGAGAAAGTGTCATATTTGTAATGTTGTCAAAAAAATACATTGTGTGGAATACCAAAGGTCAAGTAGTCCAAATGGTCGTTGGAGTTAGTTCAAGTGGTTGGTTTTGGAGGGAAAAATATGAAAAATGAAGGTGAATTAATTGTAAAATATTTATAATGGTTTTCAAGTGAAAATGAATAACATTACCCCTGTTCTACATAGTTAATTCCTTATTTTCTGAGTTTTTTTTCTATTTTTTTGCTGTTCCCTTGAATAGTACAACCCTGTATGGATGTGTTAGGGACTGAGACCTATTGGAGTTGGAATTATGTGGAGTCTCATTTCTATTTCAAGTGGTTGCATCAATTTTTATTGAGTTTGGAGTATTTTATAGCATTTTGTTTGCAAATAACCTGTTAAAACTATTTTTGGGGATTGTGAACACATAAAATGAACTAATGGCCTAATCTCCCATCTGTGAATTTTGTAACTAAGTGGAGTGGGTACAATATATCAGGAATAGATGCTTGAATGGTTTGTGTGAGTAGGGGAGGTGAGTTGTGTGGTTTTGTGTGAAGCCATACGACAAATTTTGTAAATTTTGGCTTGAAAGGTGAGGTTTTGAGTGTGAGTTTGAAGAAATTGTGTTGAATAAGGACAAAGGATAGTTTGGTAAGCATGTGTAGGCCCAACTTAAGGTGTCTAATCTATTAACAAAGTTTTTCAAGTTGTGGAAGGTAGATTTTCAATAAACCCTCATGAAAACTAGCCTTAAATAGGCCTAGAGCAAGAGTATGGTGGTTAGGTGATTTATAAGGCTTATATTTGACTAAAAATTGTGGATTTGGTCTATTGGAAACTTTGAAAGAGTGATAGAGTATGTGTGGAAAGTTTGGGTGAAATATTTGGAGTACTTGCTTTGGAAAATAGGGCTAATTGCCCCTTTGTAGCAGCAGGAACAGTCAATTTTAGGCCATGAAGTTCTAAAACAACCCTATGTAGAAATGAGATATGTTAACTAAATCCTTAATGGGTATTTGAAAAGGTAAATAAGTTGTGTTTTTGAGGTGTATTTTGAAATTTATGGTGAAAAGACCCCTTTTGGAGGGCTAGTAGGAATAAGGAGGCTAAATAAGGAACACCCTTAATCTTAGGGTTTTGAAACTTGCTAGTTGGTTTGTTTGAAAGTTTGTAATCAATTTACCTTTCTTGACATCAAATTGATATCAGAGCACAGGGATTAGATCTCTTGAGGGAGATTGGTTGAAGTTTGTGTAAAGGGAAGGTTGGTATTTAAAGAGTTCAGATGCCTCCTAAGAATAGTGGCACAACTAGAGAGTTGCAAGAGTTAATGGAGAGACATGCTAAGTTATTGGATTCTCATAATTCTATTTTTGTAAGGCTTGTTGCCTTGGAGTTAAGTCAAAGAAGAGGTGTGGCACTAGGTGATGTTAGTGAATCTGAGGAAGAAGGGGAAGAAGAGAATGAAGCAGAGGTAGAGCAGATGGATCCTGATGAATAGAGGACAATAAGGCTTTTGAAGGTAGTAAGAGGAGAGGAATATAAGTCCAAGGTTTATTTTCCCATGTATGGAGGAAGTTTGATTGATGAGGAGCTTCTACATTGGATTGCAGCGATGGATAATCACTTTGAATGTGAAGATGTTCCTAAAGAGAAGAAGGTCAAGATTGCAAAGACAAAGATGAAAGGTCACACATTATTGTGGTGGGACTATGAATAAGGCGAGAGGAGAAAGAAGGTAAATCAAACATAGTTTCTTGGGATAGAATGGTTGGTAAACTCAAAGGTAAGTTTCTTGCTAAAGATTAAGAAGTTTAATTGTTTAAGAAACTCCAAGGTTTGAAGCAAAAGGACTTAGATGTTAAGACCTATACTGATAAATTCTATAAGTTAAGCATAAGATCAAATAGAATGGAAGATGAAGTTGAAAAAGTTTCTAGATACCTTGGTGGACTTAGATTTAATATTCAAGATGAATTAGTAGTGGCAAATCCAAGAAATGTTGAAGAGTGTTATCAAATTGTAGTTAGGTTGGAAGAGAAGATCAAAAGAAGGCAAGACAAATTTGTTAGAAGAAGAGGCAGCAATCAGAGAGGAAGAGGACCATTTCCTACAACAAAATAGTACCATGATGAACAAGAAGATGAAAACAAAGGAAAAGAACAAGTTGCTGATGCAAGGGGTGGATTTAGAGGCTCTAGAGGCAGATTTGGTGCAGGTAGGAGTTCCAATGTATTTATAAGAAGATGCTACAATTGCAATCAGTTTGGTCATCCATCCTTCAAGTGTCCTGAAAGACAAGGTTCTACTTCAAATGTTGGTGACAAGAGGGCTCAAATTGTGCAAGAGGAGGATAAGGAAAGTGTGAAGTCACCCTCTCTACATTTTATTCCAGAAGTTGGGGAGAGATTGATGATACAAAGACAACTCTTGAAGGCATCCAAGAAGGAGGTGACTCAAAGAAAGACACTATTCAGGACAACATGCAAATGCCAGGAAAGGTATGTAAAGTTGTCATAGATTCAGGTTCTACTGAAAATACAATGTCTTGTGAAATGGTTGATAAACTAAAATTAGAAAGGATTCATCATGAAGCGCCCTATAAGGCATCTTGATTGATTGAAAATTAGTCCATTTTGGTTAAGGAACAAGCCCTAGTTGAGTTTCATATTGGTGGTTATAAGGATAAGGTTGTTTGTGATGTTGTGCCAATGGATTGTCGTCATGTTTTGCTTGGGAGACCATGGCAATATGACAAGCATGCCATATATGATTGTAGAAGCAATAGTTATCAAGTTAAGCATGAAGGGAATACTTTTACACTAACTCCATTGCAAGGAGGTGTTGAGGATCAGTCAAAGGCAGCAAAGGTGATAATGTTTGGTAAACAAGAGTTTGTGAAGCTAGAAGAAGACAAAACCAGAGAGTGTGCAGCCATTGCAAAGGATGAAGGTGTTAGGATAGTAGAAAGAAAGAAACAAGAGAGTGTGGAGATAGTAATCTTGAAGAGTAGACTGATTTTGATGGGAAAGGAAGATAAAATGGCATCAAAGTCTAATAGAGAGAAGATTAAGAGTAAGTTGCTTGAGGGGAGGCAAGGTTGGCAAGATAAGGTCATGATTGGGACAATTTTTTGTTCCTTAGCTTCAAACAAAGTTAATGATTAGTCATGTACTATTAGAACAAAGGTTCTTAAATATGAAAGGACAATGACCTTGTCAGTTTGAGAAGACAATGGTACTTGGGGTAGAGGGTCTAAAGGAGAAAGATGGAGTGAAACATGGTGAGAGGCAATAACAAAGGAGTAAGTTTGAGTATGCAATGAAGGTGAAAGAGATGATAGTCCAAGACAAGAATGTAAAAGGTGTGTTTGCAAGCATGAAGACATGTATGACATCATCACAAAGTGAAGTGAAGTAAGACACAATCCATCCAATGGAGGACAGCTAAACCAAAGAACAAATTAGTCAAGGGACATAGTGCAAGTTCTCAATACTTGACTCATTACAAAGAGTCACCAGGTGGATATGCAGGTTGGAGGTCATGGTATGATCAGACGCAGCATGTTTTGATGGCATACAGTCCTCATGGGACATGAGTTCTTCATTTTTTGGTAGGATGTATGGTGTAGGGGCACTAAATCTATTTTTCACAAAGTTTGTAAATAAGGTCTTAATGTTGGTTAAGTATTAGGTTCTAGGGGAGTTTGAGTCTTTTGTCATTGAATAAGGTCATAATAGACTAGTTCAAATGCAATTTGAGTCATGGGATTTTATTATTACAAAGAAAGTGTCATATTTGTAATGTTGTAAAAAAAATGCATTGTGTGGAATGTCATGCGCACATTTGCCATGTGGTTATAACATGATAACCACATGTCATCACCACAATTGTCATGTGTTCATGACATGAAATATCAAAAAATTTCCCCTGAACACCACAAAACCCCCTTGCGCGTAACATGCACACTCAGTGACACTAGCTCACAACGCAGTTGACTCTACAACCAACATTATGTGAAACACCCATAGGTGGGGAAGTCAATCAAGTTTGGGTTAATACAACCTCCAATTATAACCCTACGATGTTAGCCACTAGGGGGTTTATGTTGCGAAAGGCAATGTTGAGATGGTTGGAATCTAACACAGAATTCCACCATGGATAAACCCTAATGAAGTAGGTCAATTTCGAATAAAGTTCAAAATCTATTTAATTTACTCTAATCACATAAGGCAGGAAATATTAAACTATTATTAAGCAAAAATAACCCACACATAGCCTAGGGAAATTTTGATAGTATAATGATGTGAAATGAAAATAGGAAACCTCCTATAGTGATTTCGGTAGCATAACGCCACCTCATCAACTATAGGAGGGTACAAAATTGATTTAAAAATAAAATTACTACCTAACCCTTTTATCAATTTTAAATAAATCTAGAAGCATTATTTCGACAATATCCCATCCCAAATATATTTCAAAAAGTAATCATTTAATAAGCAACTACTACGAGCATAGTAAATTCACTAATTATTTAAATAACGAGATTTAAATAAAACTTCATTAACTTAATTTAAAATAAACTAAAAGACATAATTTCCTTTAAACAACAATATCAATAAAATATAAATGCTTTCAACAAGGATTTAATTTCAATCAAGCCAATAATTTGAATTAACTCGTAGTCTAAAAACATAAGGATTAAATTAATTAATCTACCACTATAGTGCACAACCCAAATACATTTAATTAAATAAATAAAAGAATGAAGTCAAATACATTCGAAAGAAAAGATGCGTCAACACTCCAAGTGGGTTTAATTACCACTAATCTAAGTTTAGGCACTAATCACTCAATACAAAATTAGGGCACCAAACCCTAAGTTTATTTTATAAAAGCACACAACTTCTTTTATTTGCTCATTTCAAAACTAATGTTCTCTAGTTGGCTTGCAGGTTTTGAGGAGCAAGTGGATGGATTGTACCTCCCCATATGGGAGGTATCATCCAAGCATGGAAAAAGTTTAATAATTTTCTAATATGTTTTGTTGTCTTTATTTTTCTACAGGTTGCTCATTCCTAATTTTAATTCTTCTATATCTTCTAATTTTTTTTGTCTATAGCTCTTTATTCTAATTTGATTCTATATTGTGTAAGCAAGAACTAGAAATAAATATTTATTTTACATTTAATCATTTATGCAACTCTCTGTTTTCTTTTTTTTTAAAACAAAAATACACAAAGGGAAAGAAGAATCCAGAAGTAAATGGGGTTATATAAACACACACACACACACACACACACACACACACACACACACATAATGAAGAAATGGAGGTCTTTGTTTTTCACAGTTTACATAGAGAAATGCTATTATGCATATATAGTCAACACAGAGAAGTGATATTAAGCAAATCTGTTTATATATATATAAAGCATTTATAAATAAAAATATATATAATAAACTATACACCACTTTGTGCTATTAAAATTTCTCTAACTCAGAAAATTTAACAAGTAAATACACAAGAAATTGAGTTCAATATATAAAACACAATAGGACTTTTCACAACAAATTAAAAAGGGCATGAATAATCAATTTTCTCTCCTTTACAAGCATTAGGGTAAAATAGCTAATATTTCACAAAGAAAGGTATAGTTGAATACTTTATTTTCTACAACTATTTCTCATTTTCCTTAAGAGTAAGACAAGAATAACATATAGAGAGAAATAGAAAGAGAGATTTATATTGTTTTTTCTTGCACAAATGAAATAAAACAAACTTGATAACTCTTTTATTCATGATAACAACAATTTTTACAAAGTAGACATGGTATCCAAACCCCTTAAGAGTTCAACTCTTTAAAAAGTACAAAACTATTACAACTCAAAATGAAGGTAAGGCATCTCTATGCACTCCCTTTTACATCAAGGCTCAAAAACACTATACTCATGATATCTCCACAAGCCAACTCCTCCAATCCTTCAACTAAACCTAAAACAAGATAAACAATAAAGTCATGGGAAGCTCATCTCCCAACCTAGGCCTAAAATAGGCCACCCCAAAGCTTGGAGGTCTTCCAAGAAACCAAGTTTCAATTCACAACAATCAAACACTCATTCCAAGCACAACAACACCCAACCCAAGGCTTATCACAAAACAAACCCACCTTAGAGATGGATTTGAAGAGGGTGAGAGAGTGGAATCACTCTACTCAAGGAGACCCACACTCTTAAGCTCTAAATCCTCTTGAGTCACTTGGCCTCTCGCCATACTTCACATTTCACAAAAATCAAGGCACTCATGCCATAACCCAAACTTCTCCAAACTCCAAAATAAGACCCTTGGCCACAAAATAAACACCATAAACAAGATGAGGAACCAAGGAGGTTCTCATCCTCTCTCGTCCAACACTAAGGTGAACTCTCTCATAAGGAGAGTCACCGAAACAATCCATAAAACCATTAACACATAAAACCAAAATACATATTCATAAAACATGCATACTCACATAGCAATAGTAACAAAAGCAATGGTTCAAACTTGAGAAATACCTCAAAGCTTCAATAATGGAGGGAGTTTTTTGTGAAAGCTTCCTCAAGTCCTCCCAAAATTTCCAAGTCCTCTCTCCCAACACAAGACCAAAAATTCTCAAAAGAAATGGAAAAAAAACCCCCTCTCATTAAAATGAGGGAGATATAAAGACAAGGCTCTCAAACCCTAATGGATGAGAAGGTGACACTTGTCAGCTTCTCCTCCATCCACATAACCCTTCTCACAACCCCACATGAATGTGGAGGTGACACTTGTCACCTCCCCATTCCACAATACTACACATTCCCCAACAAGTGCTCTCACACGTGTGAGAGAATAGGGGAATGTGAGCACACAAGGGAAGCTTCTTATGAATGGGGAGGTGACACTTGTCACCTCCTTACTCATCTAAGCTACACTCTTCCCCATAAGTTCTCTCACACATGTGTGAGAACATGGGGAAGAGGTTCACACATGGGAGAAGCTTCTAAAGCATGGGAAGCAAGGGTAACCTTACCCAAGTGGGTGAGGTTGAGGTTAAGTGGGATGGTGACCTTCCAACCACCCTCACACTTCCCAAACTCGTCACTTGACCTTAGTGTCAAGTTTGGCTGACCATACAAGGTCCAAATCAAGTATAAATAAGTTAGAAATGGTCCTACACCCTAGGGGTATGACCTAGGGTCAAAATTTGACCATTAGCAACCCTTAGAAACACATAAAATCGCATAAAAGTGGCTTCAAACATTTAGCACTTTAAATTAGTGCAAACTCAACAATACATTTGTACAACACCTCAAGAGATAAATAGAAAAGATAAGAACTATACAAAATGTCATATATCAATTACAACAAATATCAACTTTCTCAAACACACGTGACCTTAGTCCTACTTAGGACTAGGTCGGCTTAACAGGGGATAACATATGGTTGTTGTCCGACCTCTGAATTTCTGTGTATGGAAAAGTAACCTGCACACTTTCAAGTACACATCAATAGTACATGATATAATAGATGAAGCAAATGAAGAGCATACATTACACACACATGATTGCAATATACAACATTAAGATAATCCAAGATACCATAATGCCCCTCAAAACATGTATTACTCATAAGTATAAATCAGGATTGCATAAGGTAAGAGATAACATCAGTCTTGCCAACTAAGCACATATCAATAGCATCAAATGAAATCCTAGCATATAACAACATATCATCAAATGGAAATCTAACATGCCATCTAACCAACCATGAAGCATAATCCATCCATCTAATCTAGTATAAGATAAGGTAATAAGGTCCAAGTGTGGGATCAACAGCCCCCAAAATACACAAGACCAACATAAATCGTTCGAAAGATTACCATAAGCAAAATAATATAGGTGAGGTCAAAGTAGGCCTCACATCCTCCCCCCTAAGACTATACTTCATCTGGGAAGTCAGCAAAGAGGTGGGGATAGAGTGCCCTCAAACTAGCTGCATCCTCCCATGTAGCCGAAACCTCATCATAACAGTCCCACTAAACTCTAACCTAGTCTAGTTCTCAATGTCGAAGGCCTAGTGTCTGATGAGCCAAGATGTAAATTGGCTCCAAAGCTAGCTAGCCATCTAGCTCTACTTGTAAGGCATCCCAATCCAAAACATGTGACATGTTAGAAATATAACGTCTCAATACAAAAATGTGAAATGCATTGTGGATGCGTAACAAACTAAGTGGCAAGGCAAGATAGTAAGCTACAGGTCCTATTTGCTCCAAGATCTCAAAAGGTCCAACAAAATGAGCTGTGAGCATAGAGCCCTTTCCATAATGGATTGGACATTTATGCAGCTGCACTCTCAAAAACACCTTGTCGCCCATGGAGAAGTTTTGATCCAATCTCTCGGCATTAGGATACTTCTTTTGGCAATCATGTGCCTTCTGCAACCTCTGCCTGATTAAAGTGACCTCTTGCTCCATATCCTGCACTAACTCTGGTCCAATAGCCACTTTGTACTCAATCCAGTCCCAACTCAAGGGAGTCCTGCATGGCCTGCCATACAATGCCTGATAGGGAGGCATACCTAACGAGCTGTGATGCCTATTATTGTAGGTAAACTCAACCAGATACAGATAGTCCTCCCATCTAGACTGGTGGTCCATAACATACATGCGAAACATGTCATCTAACACCTGATTCACCCTCTCAGTTTGTCCATTTGTCTTAGGATGATAAGATGAACTAAAGTTGAGTTGAGTGCCCAATGCCCGCAACAATGCCCTCCAAAAGGCTGAAGTGAACACTGAATCTCTGTCAAATATGATACGATAAGGTACACCATGAAGTCTCACTATGTCATTCAAGAAAACACTCACCACTACTGGTGCATTGTACATGGGTAGGTGCAAAAAGATGGGGGGCCAAAAAGTGGCCAAATTCTTAAAACTTTTTAAAAAGCCATAACACGAGCATAACTCACTCGCATTATAATGCGAGCGTGTTATTGTTTTCTTTGCATTTTTTTCTTTTTGCAAAAGTTTGCCCAATGTTTAAGGGTTGAGGGTTTAATGGTTGAAGGATTAGGGTTTAAGGCATACTATCGAGGGTAGAGGGTTTAGGGTTGAAGGTTTAAGGGATGAGGGTTGAGGATTTAGGGATGAGGGTTAAGGGATTAGGGTTTAAGGTATAGTGTTGAGGGTAGAGGGTTTAGGGTTTAAGGTTTAAAGGTTGAGGGGTGAGGCTTTAGGGATAGGGTTTAGGGTTTAAGTTATAGTGTCGAGGGTTGAGGGTTTAGGATTTAAGTTTTAAGGGTTGAGGATTTAGGGATAGGGTTTAGGGTTTAAGGTTAAATGAGAGACATAGATGGCTAAGGACGGATGGAGAGGTAGACAAGGAGTGACTGAGAAACTTAGAGAGGGGAGAGGTAGAGGTGAGGGGGAGATAGAAGTGAGAGATAGAGAGGTGAGGGGAGAGATAGAATAAATTAAGAGAGTGAAGTTGAGAACTTGAGGGAAAGATGGGTAAGGAGGAGGGAGATAAGTGGAGAGGAAGGGAAATATCTAGAGAGCCCTGAGAGATATACAAGTGAGAGACCTACAACCTAGGGAGAGAGGGGTGAGAGAGATAGAGGAGAGATGGGTGTGAGGCAAATAGGGGAGGAGAGGGGTGGATAAGGGTTGAGGGTTTAAGGGTCAAGGATTTAGGGTTTAAGGGTTGAGGTATTAAGGGTCTAAGGGTTGAGGGATTAGGGTTTAAGGTATAGTGTCGAGGGTTGAAGCCTAATCCCTCAACCCTCAACACTATACCTTAAACCCTAATCCATCAACCCTTAGACCCTTAATACCTCAACCCTTAAACCCTCAACCCTTAAACCCTAAACCCTTGACCCTTAAACCCTAAAGCCTTAAACCCTTAACCCTTATCCACCCCTCTCTTCTCCTATCTACCTCACCCCCATCTCTCCCCTATCTCTCTCACCTCTCTCTCCCTAGGTTGTAGGTCTCTCAATTTTATATCTCTCAGGGCTCTCTAGATATTTCCCTTCCTCTCCACCTCTCTCCCTCCTCCTTACCCATCTTTCCCTCAAGTTGTCAACTTCACTCTCTCATTTCATTCTATCTCTCCCCTCACCTCTCTATCTCTCACCTCTATCTCCCACTCACCTCTCTACCTCTCCCCTCTCTAGGTTTCTCAGTCATTCCTTGTCTGCCTCTTCATCTGTCCTTAGTCATCTAGGTGTCTCACTTAACCTAAACACTAAACCCTATCCCTAAAGCCTCAACCCTCAACCCTTAAACCTTATGTCCTAAACCCTATCCCTAAGCCTTCTACCCTTGACACTATACCTTATACCCTAATCCCTTAACCGTCAGCCCTAAAGCCTCAACCTTCAACCATAAACCTTGTCTCTAAACCCTCTACACTCGACACTATGCCTTAAACCCTAATCCCTCAACTCTTAAACTCTTAATCCCTCAGACCTTAAACCCTTAAACCCTATATACCCTTTACACTTAACCTTGGACACTCAACCTTGAACATTATCCCTCAACCTTGAAACCTCTACCCTAGACCCTATACCCTAATCCCTCAACTCTCAATCCTCAACCCTAATCCCTCAACCCTCAACCCTAATTTTGATTTTATTCCATTGATTCAACATCATTTTTGTTTTCCCCATCAGAAACCAATTCATTCAGCAACTTGCTACCCATTGGTTGACTTGAACTGCATATTCTGTTAGAAAAAGGGCATCTTTTATTTGTATCAATGTTGGTATTCATAAGTTGAAGAGCATTGATATTTTTCACACACCCTGTTCTTTGAAATATCTTAACCTTAAAATATGACTTGGATATGTACTTGAACATAGCAAAATCTCCAATCTCCAACCCATGATGATTCACAAAATTTTCCCAACCCTGCCTAAATTCTAGTTTATTTATTGTATACCCTCAACCCTAATCCCTCAACTCTAATCCCTCATCCCTAAACCCTAAACGCTATCCCTAATCCTAAACCCTCAACTCTCAACATTAAACCCTAATCCGTCAACCCTAAATCCTAATCCCTCAACCCTAAACCCTATCCCTAAACCCTCAAGCCTAAACCCTATCCCTAAACCCTAAATCTATGTTTCTTGTTGTCCACCCCACACTTAGGGGAGGTATTTTGTTATGAAATAGGAAAACAATCTTCCATTGTTTACTGGCTCATGTTTTATCCTGCTATAGATTGATCCATTAATATTTGTGCCTATCTCACCTTTGATAGTACCTTTACAATATCTCACCTCTAGTTCCATTAGCTCATGTTCTATATCTCACTTATCTCTCCCTCTCACCTCTCTAGCTCTCCCCTCTCTATGTCTCTCAGTCGCTCCTTGTCTACCTCAACTTTAAACCCTCGACCCTCAACCCTATCCCTAAACCCTCAACCCTCGAACCTCAACCCTCAACGTCAAAACCTAATCCCTCAACCCTTAACTTTGATCCGTCAACCCTCAACCCTATCCCTAAACCCTAAACCCTAAAGCCTCAACCCTCAACCCTCAACGTCAAATCCTAATCCCTCAACCCTTCACTCTAATCCCTCAACCCTAAACCCTATCCCTAAACCCTCAACACTATACCTTAAACCCTAATCCCTCAACCTTCAACCCTAAAATATCATCCCTCAACTCTAATCCCTCATCCCTAAACCCTAAATGCTATCCCTATTCCTAGACCCTCAATGGCCTCGATACTATACCTTAAACCCTAATCCCTTATCCCTAAACCCTCCAACCCTATCCCTAATCCTTATACCCTCGACACTCTACTTTAACCCTAATCCCTTGACCCTCAACCCTATCTCGAAACCCTTAACTCTCGAACCTTAATGTACTCAACCCTCAATGTCAAACCCTAATCCCTCAACCCTTAACTTTGATCCCTCGACCCTCAATCCTATCCCTAAACCCTAAATCCTAAAGCCTCAACCCTCAACGTCAAATCCTAATCCCTCAACCCTTCACTCTAATCCCTCAACCCTAAACCCTATTGCTAAATCCTCAACACTATACCTTAAACCCTAATCCCTCAACCCTCAACCCTAAACCTTATCCCTATACCCTAATCCCTCAACCCTCAACCCTAATCCATCATCCCTCAACTCTAATCCCTCATCCCTAAACCCTAAATGCTATCCCTATTCCTAGACCCTCAACGGGCTCGATACTATACCTTAAACCCTAATCCCTTATCCCTAAACCCTCCAACCTTATCCCTAATCCGTATACCCTCGACACTCTACTTTAACCCTACTCCCTCTACCCTCAATCATATCCTGAAACCCTTAACCCTCAACGTCAAACCCTAATCCCTCAACCCTTAACTCTGATATGTCGACCCTTAACCCTAAACCCTCAACCCTCAACCCTAAACCCTAAACCCTCAACCCTCAACCCTCAACTCTCAACATTAAACCCTAATTCATCAACCCTAAACCCTAATCCCTCAAACCTAAACCCTATCCCTAAATTATCAACCCTCAACACTATACCTTAAACCCTAATCCCTATCCCTCAACCCTTAACCCTTAAAACTTAAACCCTATCCCTATACCCTCAACACTTGACACTATATCTTAAGCCTTAAACCCTCATCCCTAAAGCCTCAACCCTCAATCCTTAAACCTTCAACCCTAAACCCTATCCGTAATTCTTCTACCCTCGACACTCTAACCCTATCCTTGACATTAAACACTAATCTGTCAATCCTAAACCCTAATCCGTCAACCCTAAACCCTCAACCCTCAACACTATACCTTAAACACTAATCCATCAACCCTAAAACCTAATCCATCAACCCTCAACCCTAAACAGTATCAATAAACCCTCAACCCTTGACACTATACCTTAAACCCTAATCCCTCAACCCTCAACCCTAATCCCTCAATCCTCAACCCTAATCCCTCATCCCTAAACCCTAAATACTATCCCTATTCCTAAACCATCAACCCTCAACACTATACCTTAAACCCTAATCCCTTATGCCTAAACCCTAAACCCTATCCCTCAACCCTTAAAAATTAAACCCTAAAACCTATCTATAAACCCTCGACACTCAACACTATATTTTAAACCCCAATCCCTTAACCCTCAGCCCTAAAGCCTCAACCCTCAATCATTAAACCTTCAACCCTAAACCTTATCCCTAATCCCTCTACCCTCAACACTCTACTTTAACCCTAATCCATTGACCATCAACCCTATCCCTAAACCCTAAACCCTCAACCCTCAACTCTCAACATTAAACCGTAATCCGTCAATCCTAAACCCCAATCCCTCAACCCTAAACCCTATCCCTAAACCCTCAACCCTCAACACTATACCTTAAACCATAATCCCTCAACCCTAAACGCTAATCCCTCAACCCTAAACCCTAAACCCTATCCCTAAACCCAACAAAACTGCTTTGCCTTATGTTAGGTTGTTAAACCCATCATTTTTGACACTCTTCTCTTAAAGATATTTGAGTTGCAAGAATATGTCAGAAAAATGGCTATGAACTTTTTTAATGTTAGTAATGTTATATGGCATGTTTTTCTAGCCTATCTGGGGTTCATTATGCCAATAGGTGTACACACTATGAGAAAAGCTTTGCGTATGGTACATCCACATTGATTAATTAACAGTTGAAATCAGAAGGATGATCATTATGAGAAAAGCTTTGTATTGGGGTACATCTATGTTTCTTGCTATCCACCCCGCACTTAGGGGAGGTATATTGTTATGAAACAGGCAAATAATCTCCCATTGTTTACTTGCTCTATGCACAAGAACTACTAAACTATACCTTAAACCCTAATCCCTCAACCCTAAACTTTCAACCCTAAACCCTATCCCTAATCCCTCTACCCTCAACACTCTACCTTAACCCTAATCCCTCGACCCTTAACCCTAAACGCTATCCCTAAAGCCTCAACCCTAAACCCTAATCCCTCAAGGTCCTAAACTCTAATCGCTTATTCCTAAACTCTAAATCCTATCCCTAAATGCTCAACCCTCAACCTTAAACCTTAATCACTCAATCCTTATCCACCCCTCTCCTCCCATATCTGGCTCACTCCCATCTCTACCCTCCTCTACCCTCGACACTATACATACATACATATAGGCATATATAGATACATACATACATATAGGCATACATAGATACATACATGCATCTAGGCATACATACATACATACATACATACATACATACATACATACATACATACATACAGGCATACATACATACATGATTAATAGCCTTGAACATAAAAAAATTTAAGTTGAACATAACGCGCTTGCATTATTTCAAACATGAAAAATAGCACAAACTTTTGTGGAAAAGGAAAAATGCAAAGAAAACAATAACGCGAGTGCATTATAACGTGCTCGCGTTATGTCTTGCTTTGGGAATCCCAAGCCTTGGGCTTAGGATTTGCTTTGGATTTTCAACCCAAAGGCTTGGAGTACCTTTTGAACAGTAACAGATGTGTTTTTCCATATTCTTCAAGATTTCACATAATTTCGTTCGTGCTAACCCTCAGATTTGCACATGTTTCAAAGTCTAAGAAATCAAACCCCTGGGTAATGTTAGGCTTTCTCTTAGCTATTTGACGATGTAATTTTTTTCACATTTTAACAATGTTAAGCCTTTCATCTTTAATTTCTTTTGTTTGTGTGTCCGTTTTTGGGCAAAAACCACTGTTTGGTCTTTTTTTAATTGTAAATTAACTATTCATTGAAATTTCAAAAAAATTACATAATTAGAAACTAGACTCCATTCTACAAATATTAAAAAAAGAAAAAAATGATTTTCAATTAGTTTTCAAAATTTATAGGGGTAGCACGGTCAAATTTCTATTTTTTAGGATGTGTCCACTTTGAAAATTAGTAAAAAATCAAATATTCATCAAAAAATTATCAGAAAAATCGGGCATAAACTACATGCTATTAGCTAATTTCTCACTGAAGTGATATTAAAAATACCAAAAAAAAGTTGACCTTTTGAGGGAGCCACAAAACATGCTATGTTATGTTTTTTTGACAGAAACAACACCAATTTCTGTGGCTCCCTCTTTTGAACCCCTTAGTCTATGCCATTTTAAAAAAAAAATAGTAGTTTAGAAAGTAGACTCAGAGCACTATGAACATTGTTTTGGTTGCATCTCCAAATTTTGAGTGTAACTATGCTCAATTTCTCATCCAAGGCCAGTATTTCCTGATTTCAGAAAAAAAGTGGCCACTTAAGACCCCTTTTTGGCCCCCCATCTTCTTGCACTTACCCACGTCATGCATACCGATGAAAAGTGGGCTACCTTGGTCAACTTGTCAACTATCACCATGGTGGCATCATGGTGGCCAGTTGACAAAGGTAGACCAAAAATGAAATTCATGGAAATGGTATCCAATTTCCACTCTGGTATCTCGTGTGGGTAAAGTAAACCTGCTGGATGCTGATGCTCAACCTTCGCCCTCTAGCACTCAAGCCAATGAGTAACAAACTTTGCAATATCTCACCTCATACTTACCCAATGGTAGAACTACCTCAAATCTGCATGCATCTTCTTCACCCCCGGATGTATTACATAAGGTGCTCTATGAGCCGATGATAAAACCAATGATCTAAGATCACCTGGAAGGGGAAGATAGATGCATTGACGATGTCGAAGAAGGTCATCTACCTCAAGAGAATACCCTGCAAACTTGCCCTTAAGGGCCCTCTGTGACTGCAACTGTTGTTGAACCTCTAGAAACTAGTCATCCTCTGGAAGGTGCTACAAGATATGTCCACTCAAGTCAACGCTCAAGGTCAAGGTTAGGATCTCGTGATGCCTCCAACTTAAGGCATCAATAACCACATTCTCCTTCCCTTTGATGTAGTGCACATCAAAGTCATACTCACATAGAAACTCTATCCAATGTTGTTAATGGGCGTTTAGATTTGGCTGTGTGAAGATGTACTATAGACTATGATGATCAAAATGTAACTCGAGAAGTGATGCCCTAAGAGGAAGTGTCTCTAATGGAGGAGAGCATGAACTACCACTGCTAACTCCAAATCATGTGTCAGGTAGTTCATCTCATGGGTCTTGAGCTTTTGCGACTGATACATGATCGTCCGACCACCCTGCATCAACACTACTCCTAAACCCTCCAATGATGCATCTATACAAACCATAAAAGCTGCTATTGGATTTGGTACTGCTAAACTAGGAGTTCTAGTGAGACTCTCCTTGAGGACCCCAAAGGCCCTCTTGCACTGCTTTGTCCACAAGAAACTCTTCCCTTTTCACTGAAGGGAAGTGATGGGGTATGCTATCTGGGAGAAGCCCTCAACAAATATGTGGTAATAACCTACTAGCCCCATGAAGCTCCAAACCTCTATGACATTAGTAGGTGCTGGCCAATCCCTGATAGCTCTAATCTTTGATGGATCTATAGAGATACCATCACCAGATAGAATGTGACCCAAATGCTACACCTTTGTCCTAAAGAAGCACACTTCTCTAGGTTGCCATAAAGTTGCTACTCTCGCAAACACTGTAGTACTTGGCGAAGATGCTCCTTATGCTCCTCCTCAGTCCATGAGTAAATCAAAATGTCATTAAGGAATATAATCACAAACTGATCAAGGTATGTGCGAAACACTCCATTCATGAGACTCATGAATACTGTAGGAGCGTTCATCAAACTAAAAAGCACCATTGTGAACTCATAATAACCATAACGAGTCTGAAATGAGGTCTTATGGATATCTGCCTCTATGATGCATAGCTGATGGTATCTGAACTTTAGGTCAATCTTAGAGAACATCTTGTCTCCCTCCATCTGGTCAAACAAGTCATCAATCCTAGGCAAAGGATAACGGTTCTTCATCGTCACCTTATTAAGATGCCTATAATCCATGCATAGCTGAAGAGACCCATCCTTCTTCTTCACGAAGTTGACTAGTGTGCCCCATGGAGAGACACTAGGTCGGATGTGTCCCTTCACTAGAAACTCCTCTAACTGAAGCTTGAGCTCCATAAGCTCATGTATGGTCATCCTGTAAGGTGCACAAGACACTAGCTCTACACTTGGTACTAGGTCTATATGAAAATCAATCTCTTTGTGAGGTGGCATCCTTGGAATCTCAGGAGGAAACACATCAACAAACTCCCTAAGTATGGGGTGATCATCAAGCATAGCCTCAAGCTCATTCTGCTATATGTCACTAACTATGATCACAAACATCTAACTACTCTTCTGCATACAGTGTTTAAGCTACTTAGTGGATATCATATGAACTGCTATGGGCTTTTAAATGCCCACAATCTCTACTACTATGCTATGATCATCAAGGCATCCTATCACCTTACAGGGATAATCTAGCTTTGCTCTATGAGCGTCAAGCCAATCCATGCCTAGCACCACACTATAAGACCCTAGGGTATAACCATTAGATCCACAACTATCGTGAAGGCACCAAGTGAAATCTCACAATCTCTGACCACTACATCTACAGCCATCCTAGCCCCTGTAGCTAACTTAACCTCCCACCTAACATCCTGCCTAGAGGCCACCAGCGTACAATGCTCCACTAACGATGGAGAAATAAAGGAGTTTGTGGCTCTTGAGTCAAACAAAATAGTAATGGGTATATCCCCAATAGTACCTAGAGTCTCTATAATGGAGGCCTAAAAGTTGGCCTAGCGGTTATCAACCACTGCAAAGATTTGGTGAGATCGACCCATATCTCCAACTATAGCTTCATAACCACTAGCTCGCTATACTCCAGCTGTGAAACCCTGTGAGCAGTCCCTAGCCAATTGCCTAGCACCACCACAAAATATAACAAGGTCCACATGTCTATACATGTGTGGACTGAGTCCTACTAGACTGCTGCGCTCTAGGTCAAATTGTACTCCCTGTGATCCCCTAAAGGAATGCTGAGGTCTAGCAGGTCCTACGGTTGGTCCCTGCTATCACTGGTCTCTCTAGGGACTCTGTAAATACCATCCTTGATTAGGACCACCTTGTCCCCTCTGTTGGGGTCGTGATCTCTACTGATACTACTATTGCTGTTGTGGAGGTCTAGGTGGTAGAGATGTTGATCTAAATCCACCCTGATTAGGAGGCTAGGGTTTGTGAAAACCTTGATCCTGCTAATGGCTATGGTCCTTAAATTGCAGACGTGACCCCTGGCCCCATCCATGTACCTCTTCTATGATGAGCGCCTTCTCAGCGGCCTCACTCATAGTCCATGGATCCGCCATGGGAACTGATCCTGCTATGTGAGGATTCAATCATTTGATGAAATGACTCACAAGCAGCTTCTCGTCCTGAAGATACTCAACATATCAAGATAGCTCCACAAACTTGCACTCATACTATGCAATTGTGGAACCTCTCTGCTATAAATCATGGAACTCATCAATGTGACATTGTTTGTAGTGCTATGATAGGTAATGTGCATTGTAGCACTGAAGAAAAGTGTCCCATGAAAGAGTGTCCAACGAAAGGTGGAGCTTGTACTCCTTCGTGTGCCATCAAGTTGTTGTCGCGTCTTCTAAAAGATGCACTGCTACTTGTGCCTTCGTGTTGCTCCTGTAGGGACACAACACAAAGCACCTATTAAGGTTGATGAGCCAAGCCTCAGCCTCAACTCCATTTGATGTACCCACAAAAGTAGGTGGGTTAGGCCCTAGCAAATCTTGGATCAGGTCTTTGCGGTCTTGGGGACCTCTAATGGGTGCATCCACCTCATCTCACAGTACTAAGGGATTGGGTGGAATATACTCCACTCCAATACATGTTGCATGATCCTAATGGCATGGCAGACTCTTACTGCACTCCTGAAGAGCTGATGTGACATCATTGGCTTTTGTGTCTGGAATGTCCACATGTGGCTCATTCTCTACCGAAGGAAACCGTGCTAACACTGCCTCAAGAACCAGAAGGATCTGGGGTCCTAAGTCAGGTACGGATGGCATCTCCTGATTAGGATTCTCAAGTGGTGGAACAACCCCTGCTCTGGCTCCCCTAGGCCCATTGACACGCGGGCGTCCTCTCCTAGTTCTAGGTGGAATCCTACATGAAACATGATGTCTAAAATTAAAATAAAATAAACACAAATGCGGAATAAAGTAATGCGCCCTCAATGCCCAGTGTTTAAACTTGGGCTCTGATACCAAATGTCATGCCCACATTCGCCATGTGGTTATAACACGATAACCACATGTCATGACCACAATTATCATGTGGTCATGACATGAAATATAAAAAAGTTTCCCCCCGACACCACAAAACCCCCTTGCACGCAACATGTGCACTTAGTGACACTAGATCACAACGCAATTAAATCTACAACCAATGTTATGCGCAACTCTTGTAGGTGGGGAAGTCAATGAAGATCGGGTTAATATGATCTCCAATCATAACACTACGATGTTAGCCACTAGGGGGTTTACATTGCAAAAGGCAATGTTGAGACGGTTGGAATCCAACATAAAATTCCACCCTCGATAAACCCTAATGAAGTGGGTCAATTTTGAATAAAGTTTGAAATTGATTTAAATCACTCTAATCACATAAGGTAGGAAATATTAAACTATTATTAAGAATAAAATAACCCACACATAGCCTAGGGAAATTGTGCCAGCATAACGGTGTGAAATGAAAATAGGAAACCTCCTATAGTGATTTCAACAACATAACGCCACCTCATCAAGTATAGGATGGTACAAAATTGATTTAAAAATAAAATTCCTACCTAACCCTTTTATCAATTTTAAATAAATCTAGAAGCATTATTTTGACAATATCCCATCCCAAATATATTTTGAAAAGTAATCATTTAATAAGAAACTACTATGAGCATAGTAAATTCACTAATGATTTAAATAACAAGATTTAATAAATCTTCATTAACTTAATTTAAAATAAACTAAAACACATAATTTCCTTTAAACAACAATATCAATAAAATATAAATACTCTCAACAAGGCTTTAATTTCAATTAGGCCAATAATTTGAATTAACCCATAGTCTAAAAACATAAGGATTAAATTAATTAATCTACCACTATAGTGCACAACCCAAATACATTTAATTAAATAAATAAAATAATGAAGTCAAATACATTCGAAAGAAAAGAGGGGTCAACACTCCAAGTGGGTTTAATTACCGCTAATCTAAGTTTAGGCACTAATCACCCAACAAACAATTAGGGCACCAAACCCTAAGTTTATTTTATAAAAGCACGCTTCTCTGATTTGCTCATTTCAAAATTAATGTTCTCTAGTTGGCTTGTAGGTTTTGAGTAACAAGTGGATGGATGGTACCTCTCCAAGTGGGAGGTATCATCCAAGCATGGAAAAAAGTTTAATAATTTTCTAATATGTTTTATTGTCTTTATTTTCTATAGGTTGCTCATTCCTAATTTCAATTCTTCTATATCTTCTAATTTGTTTGTCTATAGCTCTCTATTCTAATTTGATTCTATATTGTGTGAGCAAGAACCAGAAATAAATATTTATTTTGCAATTAATCATTTATGCAACTCTCTGTTTTCTTTTTGTTTTAAACAAAAATACACAGAGGGAAATAATAATCTAGAAGTAAATGGGGTTATATAAATACACACACACACATATATAATGAAGAAATGGAGCTCTCTATTTTTTACAATTTACAAGAGAAATATTATTATGCATATACAGTTAACACAGAGAAGTGATATTAAGAAAATCTGTATATATATATATATATATATATATATCATCAACATCTATTAATATTAAATATACTGTGAAAATCATAGTTGGCAAAACACACAGAGCTGAGCCCTTTTAATGGCCGTTTGAGGGTTTATTAACAGTTGTAAGGAGAGAGGCCGAATAACTCTTTGGCTACGACCTAGCTGCATTTGAAAGTAAAAGAAGCAAAGGGGAGCAGTGGCTCTACCTCCCCACAGAGTTTCAAACTCTGTGGGGGGATGGGGTCTCTGTCCCCTCCACTCTATACATAGCAAGCATAAAACATGGCAGCCATAGGGGGTTTCGACCCCCTGTGACCCTACTCCACCTTCGTTAATAAAATGCAATAGGTAGACTGGCACCACATGCCCTAACTTAGTATTTGATGAAATAACATGAAATACATACATTTGATTCTTGAGTCTTTAACTCTGGTTTTAATATTGATCGATATTACTACTTATATATATATAGTAATTCACAAATAGTTTAAAAATATAATTTCATTGTAAAAAAGAAATAGTGACTTGGAAATAGATAGAATACTTCAATCCTTTTTTCTAAAGTATATATATATATATATATATATATATATATATATATATATATATATATATATATATATATATATACATATATACACCACTCTGCTCTATTAAAATTTCTCTAACTCATAGAAAACTTAACAAGTAAATACACAAGAAAATGAGTTCAATATATAAAAGACAATAGGACTTTTCACAACAAATTAACAAGGGCATGATTAATTATTTTTCTCTCCATTACAAGCATTAGGGTAAAATAGCTAATATTTCACAAAGAAAGGTATAGTTGAATACTTTATTTTGTACAACTATTTCTCATTTTCCTTAAGACTAAGACAAGAATAACATATAGAGAGAAATAGAAAGAGAGATTTATATTGCTTTTTCTTTCACAAATGAAATAAAACAAACTTGATAACTCTTTTATTCATGATAACAATAATATTCACAAAGTAGACATGGTATCCAAACCCCTTAAGAGTTCAACTCTTTAAAAAGTACAAAACTATTAAAACTCAAAATGAAGGTGAGGCATCTCTATGCACTCCCTTTTACATCAAGGCTCAAAAACACTATAGTCATGATATCTCCACAAGCCAACTCCTTCAAGCCTTCAAGTGAACCTACAATAAGATAAACACAAAGATGTCCATACTCATGGGAAGCTCACCTCCCAACCTAGGCCTAAAATAGGCCACCCCTAAGCTTGGAGGTCTTCCAAGCAACCAAGTTTTAATCCACAACAATCAAACACTTATTTCAAGCACAACAACACCAACCCCAGGCTTATCACAAAACTAACCCACCTTAGATATGGATTTGAAAAGGGTGACAGAGTGGATTTAGTCCACTCAAGGAGACCCACACTCTTAAACTCTAAATTTTCTTGAGTCACTTGGCCTCTTGCCATACTTCACATATCACAAAAATCAAACCACTAATGCCATAACCCAAACTTCTCCAAACTCTAAAATAAGGCACTTGGCCACAAAATAAACACCATAACCAAGAGGGGGAACCGAGGAGGTTCTTATCCTCTCTCACCCAGCACTAAGGTGAACTCTCTCATAAGGAGTCACCCAAACAACCCATAAACCCTTAACACATAAAACTAAAATACATAATCTTAAAACATGCATACTCACATAACAATAGTAACAAAAGTAATGGTTCAAAGTTGAGAAATACCTGAAAGATTCAATAATGGAGTGAGTTTTTTGTGAAGATCTTCCACAAGTCCTCCCAAAATCTCCAAGTCCTCTCTCCCAACACAAGACCAAAAATTCCCAAAAGAAATGAAAAGAAGAACCCTCCTCTCATCAAAATGAGGGAGATATAAAGACAAGGCTCTCAAACCATAATGGATGAGAAGGTGACACTTGTCACCTTCTCATCCATCCACATAACCCTTCTCACAACCCCACATGAATGTGGAGGTGACACTTGTCACCTCCCCATTCTACAATACTACACATTCCCCAACAAGTGCTCTCACACATAGGGGAATGTGAACACACAAGGGAATCTTCTTATGAATGGGGAGGTGACACTTGTCACCTTCTTACTCATATATGCTAGACTCTTCCCCACAAGTGCTCTCACACATGTGTGAGAGCATGGGGAAGAGGTTCACACATGGGAGAAGCTTCTAAAGCATGAGAAGCAAGGGTAACCTTACCCAAGTGGGTGAGGTTGGGGTTAAGTGGGATGGTGACCTTCCGACCACCCTCACACTTCCCAAACTCGTTATTTGACCTTAGGATCAAGTTTGGGTGACCATACAAGGTCCAAATCAAGTTTAAATAAGCTAGAAATTGTCCTAAACCATAGGGGTATGACCTAGGGTCAAAATTTGACCATCAGGAACCCTTAGAAACACATAAAATCACATAAAAGTGGCTTCAAACATTTAGCACTTTAAATTGTGCAAACTCAACAATACATTTGTACAATACCTCAAGAGATAAATAGAAAAGATAAGAACTATACAAAGTGTCATATATCAATTACAACAAATATCAACATTCTCAAACACACGTGACCTTAGTCCTACTTAGGACTAGGTCAACTGAATAGGGGATAACATATGGTTGTTGTCCGACCTCTGAATTTCCATGGGTATGGAAAAGTAACCTGCACACTTCCAAGCACACATCAATAGTACATGGTATAATAGCTAAAGCAAATGAAAAGCATACATTACACACACATGATTGCAATATACAACATCAAGATAATCCAAGATAGCATAATGTCCCTCAAAACATCCATTACTCATAAGTATAAATCAGGATCGCATAAGATAAGAGATAACATCAGTCTCACCAACTAAGCACGTATCAATAGCATCAAATGACATCCTAGCATATAACAACATATCATCAAATGGAAATCTAACATGCCATCTAACTAACCATGAAGCATAATCCATCTATCTAATTTAGTATAAGATAAGGTAATAAGGTCCAAGTGTGGGATCAATAGTCCCCAAAATACACAAGACCAACGTAAATCCTTCGAAAGAGTACCATAAGAAAAATAATGCAGGTGAGGTCAAAGTAGGCCTCACATGGAATACCAAAGGTCAAGTAGTCCAAATGGTCATTGGAGTTAGTTCAAGTGCTTGGTTTTGGAGGGAAAAACATGAAAAAATGAAAGTGAACTCGTTGTAAAAGATTTAAAATGGTTTTGAAGTGAAAACGAATAACATTACCCCTGTTCTACACAGTTAATTCCCTATTTTTTGAGTTTTTTATTGTTCCCTTGAACAGTACAACACTGTATGAATGTATCAGGGACTGAGACTTATTGGAGTTGGAATTATGTGGAGTCTTCTTTCTATTTCAAGTGGTTGCATCAATTTTTATTTAGTTTGGAGCATTTTATAGAATTTTGTTTGCAAATAGCCTGTTAAAACTGTTTTGAGCATTGTGAACACACAAAATAACTAATGGCCTATTCTCCCGTCTGTAAATTTTGTAACTAAGTGGGGTAGGTCCAATATATCAGGAATAGATACTTGAATGGTTTGTGTGACAAGGGGAGGCGAGTTGTGTGGTTTTGTGTGAAGCCATATTTCAAAATTTGTAAATTTTAGCTTGAAAAGTGAGGTTTTGAGTGTGAGTTTGAAGAAATTGTGTTGAATAAGGACAAAGGATAGTTTGGGAAGCATGTGCAGGCCCAAATTTAGGTGTTTGAGCGATTAACAAAGTTTGGAAAGTTGTGGAAGGTAGATTTTCAATAAACCCTCATGAAAACTAGCCTAAAATAGGCCTAGAGCAAGGGTATGGTGGTTAGGTGATTTAGAAGGCCTATATTTGACTAAGAATTATGGATTTGGTCTATTGGAAACCTATCAAGAGTGATAGAGTAGGTGTGGAAAGTTTGGGTTAAATATTTGGAGTACTTGTTTTGGAAAATAGGGCTAATTGCTCCTTTGTAGCAGCAGGAACAGTCAATTTTAGGCCATGAAGTTATGTAACAACCCTATGTGGAAATGTAATATGTTAAACAACTCCTTAATGGGTATCTGAAAAGGTAAATAAGTTGTGGTTTTGATGTGTATGTTGAAAGTTATGGTGAAAAGACCCCTTTTGGAGGGCTAGTAGGAATAAGGAGGCTAAAGAAGGAACACCCGTAATCTTAGGGTTTTGAAACTTGCTAGTTGGTTTGTTTGAAATTTTGTAATCAATTTACCTTTCTTGACATCGCAAGACTTGGATTTGTTGAGTCAATAAGTTTAGAGGGTTTTTTGTATCCTTTATCTTGTTTGTTTTGGGAACCTCTTGTGTAATCTTGGGAGTTTTCGTGTCGTTGGAAGAGGTTGTATCTCTCAAGGTGGAGATGTTAAAATCAGATGAAATTTTGGTCCCTTGTTGTGCTAGCATGAGGAAATACTTTTGGGGGTCCATGTTTAGAACCGTGTCCATCATCCTTTGAAATTTTAGGTCTTGTAAATCACCAATAAGTTCTTCGTATGGGACTTCGTCCTCTCCATCATTGTGAGAAGGAGATGCTATGTTTTGGTTCAATGGATCCATGTCTTGATTTTCTTTGGATTTTTATCTAGTTGCAACCATAAAAACCATTTGATGTGGGTGAATATTGGATGAAAATGCTTGTGAATGTAACAGGCACTTTTTTTTTAAAGATAATGCACTTGGTAAACTTTTTAACTTGACCGGTGACACTATCGTGACACGCCCTTCGGCTCCACACTAATGCTTTTGCCCAGAGTGATGAACCGGTGAGGCCACAACATGGGGGACCTCATCCCCAAGAAGGAACACTTCAAACCCGCGAGCTCGTTGGCCCAGCAAGGGTTTGAACTCTAGTGGCTACCACTGCAACCAAGTGACTTAACCACTGAACCACACCCTTAATGGTAATGTAACAGATGCTTTTGGTGTGGTTGAGATGACAAGATTTTTCCTAAGGTTCGAATTGTTGATCTATTGTTGTTCAAACAAATGTGCTCCTGAGCTAAAAGGTAGTTAAAGTAGGGAGAGTTGATCACCTCTATTCATATAGACTACTTCTTTTATCAAGATTACACTAGTGTAGTTTCAAGATGAAGGATGATATATCATGTTATGAAACTAACTAGATTTTTGTTTTGAATTTTGGAAGATCTTAATGACACCTTAGTAGGTAAATTGGTTTTCTTTGCTTGATGTTTTTGCTTTGGATGATATGGCAAATGGAAATGTTTCAGAAAATGGATGTGAAATGGATTTGTATGCTTTTCTTGACTTCACAAATGAAGGCTATGCAATAATGGGTACCTAGAACTGGTTCAAACTTTGTCTTAAAGTGTATGGAATGGCCCTCTATTTTGGATGTGCAGCATCAAATGCACAGGATAAAGGTTCAAATGCATAGCTATGTAGGTCAAATGCACAAATCTGGTTGAAATGCTCTAGTTTTTGAATGCACAGTATTGTGGTTTATATGTGCTTCTCTGTGTGTCAAATGTAGAAAAAGATCATATGCACAACAAAATGACTCAAATGCGCAACAAAATGAGTTAAATGTGCAGTACGATCAAATGTGCAACAAAAATTGTTATATGTGCAGTAGAATGATTTAAATGCATAGAACTACAGATAGTTTTGCCTTTTTGTTTCAGTTTTTCGATCCGGGCTTGTTTTCACAATGTTTAGATCAAAGCAAGTCTGGTATTTTTGCTGATGATTTGTATCAGTTAGTTGCAAGAAATTGCGACAGATAAGAAGATTCCATGGTGTTTTTACACATTTTTGACCAAAAGCAAGCACAATCCTAAGGTTGGCAAGGATAGTATTGGTTGAGTTCCAACTTGGATTTTACTCTAGCCACTTGCATAAAGGTGTGATAGATAGTAACTTGGTAGCACCGGCTCCCCTCCATGGCACTCACTTCTCATGCACATGAAGTTACAGTTCCTCTCAAGAGTTGAACTTTTCTGTCTCCACACTAAATGAGTGTATGACATTGGACAAATCTAGAAGATTTTTCTCCTGTGTCAACAAATACGGGTTTTTGGCTTTTTAAACAATTATCTTTTTAGTATGGACATCCGTTCAGGTGGTTACACATGAGGCAATTCTCTCCGATAAGAAGGCTTCCCAGCTTGTAGAGGTTATGCTCTATAGGGTTTTGGGGGAAACTTTTGTCGGTGTAACACAACAACACCTGTTCTTTGCAATTTTCATTACAAATGTAATTTATTTATAGGGACTTGGAAGTGGCTTGGCTTTAGCCCATTATCTCTTAAGGTCTTCCCACTTTGAAGGAAGGAATTCCAAGGGTAGGCCTCTCTAAAGGTTACACATGTAAAATGATGAGTCTAGCATTCTAGTCACCCAAGAAAGGGGAGAGCATAATCCTATCATCATTTTCAAGCACAGAGAACACTAGTTCTTTTATCCTCCTAGGTTTTAAGACTAAGTGAGTTCTTTGATACCAAGCACAATCCATTAACAAGATAGCATAAACTTTGAAAAGGATGGTTCATTTTATCCCTTTTAACAAATCTACCTCAAGATTGCTTTGTTGTAGAACAAAACAAGTTACTTTCCCCTAATTTAAACTAGATGAAAGATTGTCATGCAAGATTGAAAGAAAAAGATTTGTTTTGTTTTAGCCACCTAAGTTGGGACTATGTGCAAGTTGTTATGCAACAAAATGATTTACTTTCCTCCTAGTTATGTCTATGTGATGATTTGCATGAACATATTAAGTTACTCTCTCCTAATTAGTTCTAGGTCGCTTAATAATGTAGCTAAAATGACTAAGTCTAGTTCCTAACACCTACAAATGAGAGTTAGTACAGAAAATATTATAAAAATATTACAACTTTCTTTGACAAATCAGATGTGCAGGACTACAGGTCATATTTGTAGCACTGTGATGCATATGCACATATTTGTGAATGTGCAACAATAATAATCAAAAGTGCAAGACTGCACTGTATATGCGCAGGAAGATCAAAAGGGTAACAAAACATGTCAGATGTGCAATAAAACATGTTAGATGCGCATAAAGGTATATGGAGAATAGGAAATGTTGAATGCATAGAACTGGAAGTTGTATATGTAGGAATGACCTATTGTGACAAAACCTTCACAAAACACTTAGATGGAAGTTAAAAATGGGGCAAGGCCCCACGGTGGGTGCCAAAATGTTAGTGGAAAATATGAATAATAGTTTAAAACAACTAAGTATCCAATAAATAAATGGAAATTGATGTAAATACAATTAAACAAAGAATATACCTTCAAAGACCGATTTATCTCTATGCTTCCATTTTTGCATATCTCTTCTTGATCTTGTTGGTAATGGAGCTCTCAGAAGTGTGCACCTTCTTGCTATTGAAGATGACAAGAGTAGAATGGCTGTAGGTGGATTATGCAATGGAGACTATACTACAATGCAATACTAATGGAGATGGATTGATGGAGACATGATTGGATGAGGATTATGATAATGAGGTTGTGTAAATGCAAATGAAATGGAGATAACTTTGCCAAAGGCACGCTAGTATGATTCATGCAGAGTAAGATTGCTAAAGCTTAGATTGATATGAAATGGGTGTGAAGACCTTGCTTATATAGGTTGAGGGAAGACCAAATCCAAGTGTCAATAGATCCATGACTGGAGGAATTACCTGTGATGTGTACGGTTGAAAAAGATTGAGGGAATGTGCACAAATCAAAAGAGGACAAGTGTCCAAGTTCCTTTCATGAATTATGGGAGTTAACAGAATAGTTTGAAGAGTTAACTGAGATAACTGGGAAGTTGACTGAATTGATTGACCAGTGAACTCAAATGACTAATTAGTTAACTGATTTGATTGGTGAGTTAACTAATTTGACTGGAGGAGAAATAAGACATGTGGGTGAAGGGATATTAGCTAATTGAATATTAAAATATTTAATTATGTGTGCAACATGGTGAGGTGGAAAGGTGACATGGATAAGGTGATGTGGAATTTATGAAATTATGACTTTAGGATAGAGTAAACTAGGATTAATTAAATAATTTAGAATTATTTAATTATATGAGACATTAGAAGAATTAGGGAATTTATTTAAATAAATTAATTTTGGAAGAATTAGGGAAATTAATTATATAAGACATTAGAAGAATTAGGGAATTTAACTAAATAAAGTGTATGGAATGACCCTTTGTTTTGGATGCGCAACATCAAATGCGCAGGATAAAGGCTCAAATGCATAGCTATGTAGGTCAAATGCTCTAGTTTTTGAATTCGCAGTACTATGGTTTATATGTGCCGCTTTGTGTCAAATACAGAAAAAGATCATATGCGCAACAAAATGACTCAAATGCACAGGAAAATGGGTTAAATGTGCAATAGGATCAAATGTGCAACAAAACTTGCTATATGCGCAGTAGAATAGTTTAAATGCGTAGAACTGTAGGTAGTTTTTCCTTTTTGTTTTAGTTTTTTGATCTTGGCTTGTTTTCACAATGTTTAGATCAAAGAAAGTTTGGTATTTTTGCTGATGATTTGTATCAATTAGTTGCAAGAAAACATGACAGAAAAGATGATTCCATGGTGTTTTTACACATTTTTGACCAAAAGCAAGCACAATCCTAAGGTTGGCAAGGACAGTATTGGTTGAGTTCCAACTTGGATTTTACTCCAGCCACTTGCATAAAGGTGTGATAGATAGTAACTTGGTAGCAATAGCTCCCCTCCATGGCACTCACTTCTCATGCATACCAAGTTAGAGTTCCTCTAAAGAGTTGAACTTTTCTATCTCCACACTAAATGAGTGTATGATGTTGGATGGCTCTAGAAGATTTTTCTCTTGTGTCAACAAATAGGGGTTTTTGGCTTTTTAAAAAATAATCTTTTTAGTATGGACATCTGTTCGGGTGGTTACATGTGTGGCAATTCTCTCCAATAAGGAGGCTTCGTAGCCTGTAGAGGTTATGCTCTATAGGGTTTTGAGGGAAACTTTTGTCAGTGTAACACAACAACACCCGTTGTTTGAAATTTTCATTACAAACACAATTTATTTATAAGGACTTGGAAGTGGCTTGGATTTAGCCCATTATTGCTTAAGGTCATTGCACTTGGAAGGAAGGAATTCCAAGGGCAGGCCTCTCTAAAGGTTACATATGTAAAATGATGAGTCTCGCATTCTAGTCACCCAAGAAAGGGGAGAGCATAATCCTATGATCATTTTCAAGCACAAAGAACACTGGTTCTTTTATCCTCCTAGATTTTAAGACTCAGTGAGTTCTATGATACCAAGCACAATCCATTAACAAGATAAAAAAACTTTGAAAAAGATGGTTCATTTTATCCCTTTTAACAAATCTTCATGAAGATTGCTTTGTTGTAGAATAAAATAAGTTACTTTCCCCTAATTTAAACTAGATGAAAGACTGTGATGCAAGATTGAATGAAAAATATTTATTTTGTTTTAGCCACCTAAGTTGGGACTATGTGTAAGTTGTGATGCAACAAAATGATTTACTTTCCTCCTAGTTATGTCTATGTGATGATTTGCATGAACATATTAAATTACTCTCTCCTAATTAGTTCTAGGTGGCTTAATAATGTAGCTAAAATGACTAAGTCTAGCTCCTAACACTTGCAAATGAGAGTTAGTACAGAAAATCTTATAAAAATATTATCACTTTCTCTGACAAATCAAATGCGCAGGACTACAGGTCATACGTGTAGCACTGTGATGCATATGCATAGATTTATGAATGCACAACAATAATAATCAAAAGTGCAAGACTGCACTATATATGCATAGGAAGATCAAAAGTGCAACAAACATGTCAGATGTGCAACAAAACATGTTAGATGCACATAAAGGTATATGCAGAACAAGAAATGTTGAATGTGTAGAACTAGAAGTTGTATATGCAGGAATGACCTGTCGTGACAGAACCTTCACAAAACACTCAGATGGAAGTTAAAAATGGGGCAACGCCTCACGGTAGGTGCCAAAATGTTAGTGGAAAATAAGAATAACAGTTTAAAACAACTAAGTATCCAATAACTCAATGGAAATTGATGTAAATACAATTAAACAAAGAATATACCTTCAAAGACCAATTTATCTCTATGCTTCCATTTTTGCATATCTCTTCTTGATCTTGTTGGTAATGGAGCTCTCAGAAGTGTGCACCTTCTTGCTATTGAAGATGACAAGAGTAGAATGGCTGTAGGTGGATTATGCAATGGAGACTATACTACAATGCAATACTAATGGAGATGGATTGATGGAGACATGATTGGATGAGGATTATGATAATGAGGTTGTGTAAATGCAAATGAAATGGAGATAACTTTGCCAAAGGCACACTAGTATGATTCATGCAGAGTAAGATTGTTAAAGCTTAGATTGATATGAAATGGGCGTGAAGACCTTGCTTATATAGGTTGAGGGAAGACCAAATCTAAGTGTCAATTGATCCATGACTAGAGGAATTACCTGTGATGTTTAAGGTTGAGAAAGATTGAGGGAATGTGCGTGAATCAGAAGAGGACAAGTGTCCAAGCTCCTTTCATGAATTATGGGAGTTAACAGTATAGATTGAAGAGTTAACTAAGATGATTGGTAAGTTGACTGAATTGATTGACCAGTGAACTCAAATGACTAATTAGTTAACTGATTTGATTGGTGAGTTAACTAATTTGACAGGAGGAGAAATAGGACATGTGGGTGAAGGGATATTAGCTAATTAAATATTAAAATATTTAATTATGTGTGCAACATGGTGAGGTGGAAAGTTGACATGGATAAGGTGACGTGGAATTTATGAAATTATGACTTTAGGATAGAGTAAATTGGGATTAATTTAATAATTTAGGATAATTTAATTATATGAGACATTAGAAGAATCAGGGAATTTAATTATATAAGACATTAGAAGAATTAGGGAATTTAATTAAATAAAGTGTATGGAATGGCCCTCTATTTTGGATGCACAACATCAAATGCACAGGATAAAGGCTCAAATGTGTAGCTATGTAGGTCAAATGCGCAGATTTGGTTGAAATGCTCTAGTTTTTGAATGCATAGTACTATGTTTTATATGCACTGCTCTGTGTCAAATGCACAAAAAGATCCTATGCGCAACAAAATGACTCAAACGCACAACAAAATGGGTTAAGTGTCCAGTAGGTTCAAATGTGCAACAAAACTTGTTATATGCGCAATAGAATGGTTTAAATGCATAGAACTGCAGGTAGTTTTTCTATTTTGTTTCAGTTTTTTGATCTAGGCTTGTTTTCACAATGTTTAGATTGAAGCAAGTCTGTTATTTTTGCTGATGATTTGTATCAATTTGTTGCAAGAAAACACGACAAACAAGAAGATTGCATGGTGTTTTTACACATTTTTGACCAAAAGCAAGCACAATCTTAAGGTTGGAAAGGACAGTATTGGTTGAGTTCCAACTTGGATTTTACTCCAGCCACTTGCATAAAGGTGTGATAGATAGTAACTTTGTAGCAACGACTCCCCTCTATGGCACTCACTTCTCACACATACCGAGTTACAGTTCCTTTAAAGAGTTGAACTTTTCTGTCTCCACACTAAATGAGTGTATGATGTTGGACAACTCTAGAAATTTTTTCTCCTGTGTCAACAAATAGGGGTTTTTGGCTTTCTAAACAATTATCTTTTTAGTATGGACATCCATTCGGGTGGTTACACGTGCGGCAATTCTCTCTGATAAGGAGGCTGTTGCAAGTATGGGCCTAACCAGTGTTGTCATTGATGTCAACATATTCCTGTTGCATTAATGATCAAAATTGGATGAGCTGTGTGCTGAGGATACTGAGAAAAATGGCCTCAATCAGGAATAGTGAAGAACAGTGATGACAGCAAGGCAATAATCCAAGATAGAAAGAAGATAAGAGGATGCAGATTAAAGGGTTTGTAGATATGTGTCTTGAGGTGGTCCAGTAGAGATTTTAGAGGTCCACATGATGATCTGAAGAAGTTGTGGCTGCATGAGTAAAACTGGTTCCGGTAAGTGTTCAGAGGTGACAGAGTGTTACAGAAAGGTCCGGTGAGATCCAGAAATGCAATTTCATGTTCTGGGGATTTGAGGAAGTGTTTGGGAAATCTTTGTGGTGTGTCAACTAGATTTGTTCATAGTTTGGAGGTCTGCCAGAATTTATTCTTTTGTGACAGTAGTGACAGTCTGTGTTCTTGAGGTTCTAGATGTATGAGAGGTGGAATCTAGTAAGCAGGTGAAGTGCAGATGTTTGTGGTGATTCATGCAAGCTTGTGGATGTCTTTGGAATATGTCCAGCTCATGTTGATGGTCCGCATTGAAGTTAGAGCCCGCAATTGAAGAATAACCTCTGGATGATAGTGTTCTTCTTGAGACTAGCTGACTGGATTAGTTACATGCCCTGCGGATGTTCTTGTTGATGTTTGCCAACTTAGATGATCATTCCTAAGTTGATGTCTTGTATAAATAAGTGATTGTGAAGTCATTTCAAAGTTGTCCATGGGAAGATGAGTGTGTGGTAGCGAAGAGGAGAGTGAAGGGCAAAGCAGAAGTGTTTGAGCTTAAATGGAACTGATTCAAGCATGGTGAAGATGCTATTCTCTAGTTCATGTATGTGATACTCTTTTCTTTGTAGACAGTGTGTCTCTTGTAGGCAGTGAGCCTCTTGTGAGCACTGTGCTCGAGTAGTGAGCCCTAATTGGCATGTGCCATTTGTTCCTTCTATTCTTCTAATAGAGAATACATTTTGGGTTAATCACCCCGTGGTTTTTCCCTTGACCGGGTTTTCCACGTCAAAATCTTGGTGTCTCATGTGTTGATGTGTTTCTACTCTTGATTCATTGCATTATGTTTTCCATGGTTGATTTATTATTATGCTGCTGAATTGAAAAGTAAGAATAAGTGTTTAAGTGAAGAAAGTTTTTGGACAACTGATTCACCCCCCTCTTAGTTGTGTGCCCTAAATCTAACAGAGGCTTCCCATCCTGTAGAGGTTATGCTCTATAGGGTTTTGGGGGAAACTTTTATCGGTGTAACACAACACTACCCATTGTTTGCGATTTTCATTACAAACACAATTTATTTATAGGGACTTGGAAGTGGCTTGGCTTTAGCCCATTATTGCTTAAGGTCGTCCCACTTGGAAGGAAGGAATTCCAAGGGAAGGCCTCTCTTAAGGTTACACATGTAAAATGATGAGTCTGGCATTCTGGTCACCCAAGAAAGGGGAGAGCATAATCCTATCATCATTTTCAAGCACAGAGAACACTGGTTATTTTATCCACCTAGATTTTAAGACTAAGTGAGTTCTATGATACCAAGCACAATCCATTAACAATATAGAAAAAACTTTGAAAAGGATGGTTTGTTTTATCCCTTTTAACAAATCTATGTGGGATTGCTTTGGTGTAGAATAAAACAAGTTACTTTCCCCTAATTTAAACTAGATGAAAGATTGTAATGCAAGATTGAAAGAAAAAGTTTGTTTTGTTTTAGCCACCTAAGTTGGGACTATGTGCAAGTTGTGATGCAACAAAATGATTTACTTTCCTCCTAGTTATGTCTATGTGATGATTTACATGAACATATTAAGTTACTCTCTCCTAATTAGTTCTAGGTGGCTTAATAATGTAACTAAAATGACTAAGTCTAGCTCCTAACACCTGCAAATGAGAGTTATACATAAAATCTTATAAAAATATTACAACTTTCTCTAACAAATTAAATGCGGAGGGCTACAGGTCATATCCGTAGCACTGCGATGCATATGCACAGATTTACGAATGCGCAACAATAATAATAAAAAATACAAGACTGCGTTGTATATGCGCAAGAAGATCAAAAGCACAACAAAACAAGTCAGATGTGCAACAAAAAATGTTAGATGTGCATAAAGGTATATGTAGAACAAGAAATGTTGAATGCACAGAACTGGAAGTTGTATACGCAGGAATGACCTGTCGTGACAGAATCTTCACAAAATACTTAGATGGAAGTTAAAAATGGGGCAAGGCCCCACGGTGGGTGCCAAAATGTTAGTGGAAAATATGAATAATAGTTTAAAATAAATAAGTATCCAATAACTCAATGGAAATTGATGTAAATACAATTAAACAAAGAATATACCTTCAAAGACTGATTTACCTCTATGCTTCCATTGTTGCATATCTCTTCCTGATCTTGTTGGTAATGGAGCTCTCAGAAGTGTGCACTTCCTTGCTGTTGAAGATGACAAGAGTATAATGGCTGTAGGGGGATTATGCAATGGAGATTACACTACAATGCAATACTAATGGAGATGGATTGATAGAGACATGATTGGATGAGGATTATGATAATGAGGTTGTGTAAATGCAAATGAAATGGAGATAACTTTGCCAAAGGGACACTAGTATGATTCATGCAGAGTAAGATTGCTAAAGCTTAGATTGATATGAAATGGGTGTGAGGACCTTGCTTATATAAGTTGAGGGAAGACCAAATCCAAGTGTCAATAGATCCATGACTGGAGGAATTACCTGTGATGTGTATGGTTGAGAAAAATTGAGGGAATGTGCATGAATTAGAAGAGGACAAGTGTCTAAGATCCTTTCATGAATTATGGGATTTAACAGAATAGATTGAGGAGTTAACTAAGATGAATGGGAAGTTGACTGAATTGATTGACCTATGAACTCAAATGACTAATTAGTTAACTGATTTGATTGGTGAGTTAACCAATTTGACTGGAGGAGAAATAGGACATGTGGGTGAAGGGATATTAGCTAATTGAATGTTAAAATATTTAATTATGTGTGAAACATGGTGAGGTGGAAAGGTGACATGGATAAGGTGATGTGGGATTTATGAAATTGGGACTTTGGGATAGAGTAAATTGGGATTAATTAAATAATTTAGGATTATTTAATTATATGAGACATTAGAAGAATTAGAGAATTTAATTAAATAAATAATTTTTTATTTAATTTTGAGATAATGAACCAATCAAATAAATTAGAATATTTATTTAATTTGATAGAAGAATAAGAATTAAGATAAATATTAAAATATTTACTTAATTCGACATGAGCCATTTTTAGGTGTAGACAACAGGGTAGAGATGTAATGTTTCCACAACTCTCCAGAGTAGTGCATAATGGAGAGAACATACTTTTTGGGATGACTTTTAGAATAGCTACTAATCCCTTTCAATGTGAGTAGAGCTTTCTGAAGGAACGGCATACCTGATACAAACATGGAGGACAAAGATCAAACATTATTGGGAAATTGTAGAGGATGATTTGCTAACAAAAATTAAATGAAAAAGTTTTGAAAACTATAGTTTTCAAACAACACAGAAGACCTTGTTAAAAGAAATATTGGCACAATTAATAATCATATTCTTGCATGAAGAAGATGAAATCAAATGGATAACATCAAAGTTTGGTCTCTATGATGGTAATGTCATAATATATTTACTCATGTTCAAAAACATATACCTTTTCTTAATAATAAGAATAGATATTCATGAAATACATCCAGTGACTTCATTCTTTAGATAAAGATGTCATGAATTCCTTGACCATAACTTATATGCATTAAAATTATACAATTTTCTATAGTTATTAGATATCACTTTCCTAATGTCAAATTCTCCTCTCTATGGCCAAGCTCTCACTAATTATTAGAATCCAATAGTTTAAAAAGATGACCAAACTTTCTCTCTTATACACATCATGCACATTAATATTGTTGGCAGCATATTGGGAGTAGGAGTAGTTACCATAAGGTAGCATAGAGGACCTGTGGAACATTAGGTCAATAGGGGAAGAAGATATGAATGTGTCACACAAAGTACACACCACTAGATATTGTATATAAATCTATATGATATGTATACATGTAACATAAAGAGATAAGAGAGATGATAGGATGATCAAGTGAATATGTATAGAGCAGACATAGACATACCTTTTGTATATGATTATTTGATGAATATATATATGAAGATATAAGGAGTATTTTCTATGATAATGAGTGCTTTAAATTATTTATATGCTTATTTGCATAGAATCCTACTACATTAAGATACTTCTTTTCTATGTTTACTTATCTTCTATCATTGTTATTACTGGGGTATAAACAAACTACATAAGTGTAACTTGTTAGATTTAGGGCAGACAACTGAGAGGGGGGGTGAATCAGTTGTCAAAAAATTTCTTACAATTTAATCACTTAAATCCTTTTCTTAATTTAGCAGCATAATAATAAATCAATCAGAGAAACATAATGCAACAATTCAATAGCAGAAACACATTAACACATATGACACCAAGATTTTGACGTGGAAAACCCGGTTAAGGGAAAAACCATAGGGTGACTAACCCAAGATTGTATTCTCTATTAGAAGAATAGAAAGAATAGAATGGTACATGCCAATTAGGGCTCACTGCCCAAGCACACTGCTCACAAGAGGACCACTGCCTACAAGAGACACACTGTCTATAGAATAATAAGTATCACATGCTTGAACTGAAGAATAGCATCTTCACCATTCTTGAGTCAGTTCCATTTAAGGTCAATACTTCTACTCTGCTTTTCACTCTACTCCTCTCTGACACACTCTCATCTCCACATAATACCCTCTTGAAATGACTTTAGAATTCCTTATTTATACAAGACATTGACTTAGGAATAACCATCCAACTCAGCATACATTACAGATCAAATATATAAATGCAACATGACTAATTACAAGAAGACTTCACATGGATCAACACATTGTCAGCCACATAGATCTGAGACTCCAATATTCCTTTAGGAACATGCCATTCTTCACAGAATATCTCTAAGATCATCCACACGATGTGTAACTCATCTAGTCAGCCAGACTTAGGAAGAACATCATCATCCAGAAGTAATTCTTCAATTACGAGCTCAATCTTCAATGTGGACCACCAAAACGAACTAGACACAATCCAAAGACCTCCACAAGCTTGCTTGAATCACCAAGAATATACACACTACTTCTACTTACTGTAATCATTCTCTCCTTCATCTAGAACCTCAAGAACATAGTCTGCCATCATTGTCATATTAGAATAGATGCTTGCAGACATCTAGACCACAAACCAATTGAGTTGATACTTCACATTTACTTCCTAAACATTCCACCAAATCCATAGAATAGGATATTGCATTTTTGGATCTCTTCGGACCTATCTATATCACTCTGTCACCTCTGAACATCTGCCAGAATCAGTTTTACTTAAGTGGCCATAAATTCTTTAGATCTTCATGCAGACCTCTAAAATTTTTACTGGATCATCTTAAGACACATATATACAAACCCTTTGAAGCGTATCCTCTGATATTCATCTTAGCTAGGATCTTTACCTCACTGTCTGCACTGTTCTTCTATGTTCCTGATTAGGACTAATTTTCTCAATATCCTCAACAAATAGCTCATCCAATCCTTATCATCAATGCAATAGGAGTATGTTGACATCAATGACAACATTGGTTAGGCCCATACTTGGAACATAACCTAGGTTTAGATCTCTGAACTGTATCCTAATTTCTCTTGCCAACATTTGATTCCATTGTCAGGACCCTGGTAAGGACAATGAAGAAGTAGGGAGATTTTTTTAAGAGTTGTGATAGAAATCTCTTAAGTCCTACCCTTATGAGAGGGGGCCATGAATTTAAGAGATGAAAAAAGAATGGGGGAGTATCTAGAAATATATTTGAATAGACACAACTCTTCAATGTGATCTGAACATGAAATACATAATGATTAATGTAATACCAAATCTAAAACATCCATGGGAAAAGGGGATAACAAGAAACTAAGAGTAATTAAGGAAATAATTAAAATAGGAATGGAAATGAGCTAGGATGATAAGCATAGACAAACCAAGTAATGACAAGAAAGATATCGTAGAAGGATGGAGAAAGTAGAGTTACAAAGGGAAAACACTAGAAAAGACGCAAAAGAAAAAGTGGATGAGAACAACAATGTGGGTGTTGTTGGAGAGAAGATTATGGTAGAGGACGAAAGAATGGATGAGTGTGCTATAAGGGCCACCATATAACTAATAAATAAAGATATGGTTAATCCAAGATTGCTAACCATATATTTGGACAAGGCTACAAAGTTCCTCAAGAGTTTAGGAGGAAGTATCAATGTCTATGACAAGTCAAGAAGGATATGGGAAGAAGAGTATAATCAAGCTCTAACCCTACCATAACTAGGAAGAAACCCTGAAGTTCAACCTAATTTGGCCAATGTCTAGATTAGAATAGATAAATAATGGGAACACCTATTTGACCCTATCAAAACCCTCCAACCCTTGGAATTTAATGTTGCTGACCTGGATCACCTAGTTAATCAAAGTATAATGAAAATAAAAGGAAGAGAAGAAGATGCAGTATACAACGAAGTTAGTTTTGAAAGGGTAAGATGGTTTAGAGAAATGACACCTTTAAGTAACAAAATGTCATTCACAAATGAAAATACATCCCCTGAAAAAAAGGCACTTTGAAGGGATGCAACCCCTAGACAGGGAGTCATCTTCTGTGTCCTATAAAACAAGAAGAATTTTGGTAGAAGAAGAAAACAATCAAGAGGATAAACAGAAGGAAATAAAAAATAGATCCAAAGAGATTGTTAGGAAGTTTTAGGAAGAGATTATTTTGATATCAAGTTATAAAGAGATAAGGGTAGTTAACACAAAACCTAAGGAGAAAAACAAGAAAACACATTGTAAAACACCAAAAGCACCAGGAAAACAAAGGGAACTACCAATGGATTCACCAATCAAGTTACTAGTATTTGGGAATGACACAACTGAGGCAGAAGAAACATGTTTTTGTCCTAGAATTTAACTAGAACAAAAAGAACATAACAAGGGATCAAACATAGTTATTTGACTTTGTTGAAACACTCTAGATTGATGCACTAAAATGGTATAGGAAGGCCTACCCTAACCATGATAAAATGTGGGATGAGATAAAATAGACATTTTTAGACAACTTTGACTCAACAGAGGTGCTAGTTGAAGGTGTGAGCAATATGCCTAATATAGTGATGAAGGATGGGGAATCCATTAAGGATTTTGATAGTGTTATGGAGTAAAAAGTGGACACATGCCTTTTTACCTCCAAGTTTAGGTCCTAGGTCCCTATGTTAACATGATACTAAGCAAAATATTCATCTTGATGAGAAATCCCCTAAAACCCATGTCAAATGGGAACTAGGGGCCCATATAACACTTAAGTCCTAACCAAAAAAGTACCTAGGGACATGGGCACCCACATCCTTTGATTGGTCAGGGTAAAATTTAATATATGTCAGCATATGACTTTTAAATGGGTCCTTTCTTGTTGGCTCTTTCAATTAATTTACAAATGTTTAATGGGAAAGCATATATAAGTGACTGTTCAAATTCATTTGGTAAGAATTTGATGATTGCAAGGTTATGATATTGTGAAAAAGAGCATCCAAGGTATTCATTGTGATATTGTTGTAGATTTGTGTTTGTATTGTGTGTTTGTTGCAGATTTGGAATCATCATCAACATCCTTATGAGTTGAAGACTCTTCATCCTCCTAAAGACTTCACCTCCAAGGTGACATTATCATTGTGTTTGAATCATTTCACCATCATTTGGATTATCTTTAGCCTCTGTCCTACAAGGACACACTCTCTCTCTAACAATGGTGTTGGAAAATCTTGAATGCTAACCTAGGATTTGACTAAGGAAAATCCCTAAATACAACAACCCCTAAACCCCAAACCCCTTTTCTTCTTGTGTTAAAGATATAGGTGAGAGGATTGAAGAAGTGAAGGTATAGGGAGGTTGTTCAAGGGATTAGATTTCAAGATTTGAAAATAGAGTGCAAAAATGCCTTTGTACTAGACTTGGGCACTCACCCTAGCATACACCAGCTAAATCAAACACTACATACAACATTGGAGCATTATTTACAACATTCTTCTAGTTTTGATTTTTTGGAGATCAGGACTTTCTAGACTCGAGCACTTGCATCGAAGTCTTCTGACATTTTTTCTTCTATGGAATGGGTTACAACATATCAGTAATTATCCTAGTACTTTCAGATCCTAGTTTGTCATTATTGTTTATTTGTTATAAGCTAATTATCTCAATTCTAGGGTTTGATAAAATGTTTGGTTGAATGACATCTTTCCATAGCAAATAATAGAACAAAATTAGTAGCTAAGTCCTCTTTCATCTTGTAGTGACTTAGCTTAGTTTTTTCCTTGAATGTTGTAGCAAAAGGAGGGTTTGATCTAGTGTACTTACATGCTTGCATTCATCCCCTTCTTTTACCTACTTAATAGATAGAATTTTTAAAGAAATCACTTATAAGTTAGAGGAACCTCTAAGTGAAAAATAGAAAATTGAATGGTTCATCTCAGGGTTAAGCCCTAACATCAGAACATCATTAGATGGGAAAGAATTCATTAGATACTCAAAAGAGGTTACCCTAGCATGTCGCATAGAAGCACAAACCTTACAAAGACAAGATAAGACTAAAGAAAACATGGAAGTCAAAAAATTGAGACTAGAACTAGAACAATTAAAAATGTGATAGGAAATCCTAGCAAAAGAGGGAGAAAATCAACAAAAGAAAAGATCTAATATTTGGTGCTCATATTGCATGAAAGAAGTACACTTACAAAACAAATTTCCAATGGTAAAAGGTGAGAAGAAGGATGCCGCAATGAAGGTAGATCTAAAAATAGTTCCAAAAAGAAACAACATAGTATACTACAGAATATGCAGAGACTGGGAAGACCATGAAACATAGGACTACCCCTCGTAGTGTTTTAGACTAAGGGGGGATGATGATGAACATGAACCTTGGTGCAATGCTCACCATAAAAATAGGGGACATAACTGTTGTTATATGGAGCCTAATCAAACTTGGAGGTTACATTTTCCCCACTTTTATCGGTGCGGTTTCCCCCCAAATTCCTATGGGGTCAAGGGGCAGTGCCGCTTGCAGGGTTTTTTATTATTTTATAAAAGCACCGGGAGTTATTTTTCATTGACCGACATAAGAAAACCCTATTTTTGTAACTGACAAAAAGCTTGATAAAAAGCGGCTAAGGGTTAGGGTTTTGATATATTGTATTGTAGCATTTGCAGTGATATTGAGTTGCAGGGATTGCTGATTGTAATCAGTTTAATTTACTGGATAATAATATTGGACTCTCTGTTTGGTGGATGTAGCCTGAGTTTGGGTGAATCACGTTAAAACTTGTCTCTCGCTATTATTATTTATGTGTATTTCCATTCCTCTGTTTAATCTTTATTTGCATTTAATTGATATCTTTTGCTAGCTAACCCTAACAATAACGCAAACATGGCATAGGTTAAAGGGCATGCAGAAAGACCCCTATACATGATTCAAGATCATGGGTATAAACAGTCTAATTGAGCTAACCAAAGAAATATTAATAGTATACAAGTTACAAACACCAACCCTCCACCTTACATGAATAATTATAGTAATGATGAAATAGGCCAATATGCAGGCTATAAAGGAGGAAGAGGTAGGAGAAGGAGAGATTATGTGACTTTCTTTAAGTACAATAAGCAAGGAGACTTCACAAATGAATGTTGGGGAGACAATAAGAAATTGTGTGGGTTTGGCGGTAGCACTGGACATGACATATTCAATTGTGACAAAGCGCAAACTTATTATAAGAATTTCGCACTGCAATCTAAGAGTGATGAACTCCAAGGTTTTAAAAGAGCATGCATTATGTGAAGAGTACCGAAATAACCATCGCAAGACACAAGAAGATGTCAAAAAGTGGAGGTCTATGAATCAGATGGAACTATCGATAGTTCATCACAAGATGAATACCAAGTATGCAAAGAAAATCCTAGACAAAAAAAGAAAACAAGGAAGCAATAGTAATAAGGCAAGGAACAAACACTGCAAAGAAAAGTATTAACATATAAGTGTGAAAGAAAATGAGGAGGAAGAAGAAATTTTCTTCCCTAGCAAACAAAAACATGATCAAATCATAAAACACTTGCTAATAAAATAATAAAGAAAGAAACAAAAAGAAAAAGAGTAAGAAGATCTCTATACATGACATGAAGTAAGAATACTTAAACAATTGACACAAATGGCTAGAAAAGATATCCTCTTGGAGAAAGTCAATCAATTCAATAGTATTGGAATGAACAGAAAACTGAGCTACAATCATAAATTAGGAAAATTGGGAAAACAAAATGAACATGGAAGAAACATTCCATAATGATCACAATAAGCATTAATCACAAGAGAGTGAAAAATGCAATCATTGATCTAGGTGTAGACATCAACATGATCCTAAAAAGCATATGGGAACAAATGGGAAAACCTAAGTTACAAGAAACACCTTATAATATTAGCCTAGCAGATGGCTTTGGGATGAAAACATTAGGGACATGGAAGAATATAGAAGTCAGCATGATGGGAGTAAAATAGATCATAGACCTAGAAGTGGTAGAAATCAAAGAGACACTAGATTCTTTCAATGTACTATTAGGAATAAGGTGGTTTATGGATGCCAATGGCATTGTAGACTCTAGAAAGGAGGAAATTTCATTTGCAGATGATGATAAGATAATCCACATACCTTTAGGAGAGAATATAAATGAAGAGACATATACAAAAGAGATCAATTTGGAGTACACTTAGGAAGCTAACAAAATCTCTACTCAATTTCTAAACTCCCTATAAATTAACTTATGGAAGAACCTAACTCTGAGGGGAGATAGAACTTGAAACAAACCACTACAAAATGGATAGTGAGGATGTATTAAGCACCTAGCTACAAGAACAAAAAATATATACCCGCAGAGTCAAGAGTACTAGAAGGGTTTATATGGTTAGACCGATAGAAGAAAAATCATTGCAATTTACTGCAAGAGAAGAAAAGACACCGCAAGAAGAATGTGGAGAACCAAATATACACATAGAAAATACAGTCCAAAGATTAGACCAAATAAACAATATTTTGAAGGGCATATCCAATATCAAGTACCTAAATACTCAGTAGTAAGGGACTTGATTGCATACTTGTCACAAATGTAGTGAACCTTTGAGAATGAAGAGATAAGGCTAGAAGCACTAAACCACACACTGGTCATATCGAGTGCTACCAGCTGGTAGAATAAACATAAGAAGAATATCCATCACTAGTCGGTACTCAAAATTCTAATCCAAACAAAATACATGGTAGAAGAAAGGGAGTATTGAGAAAACCCTAAATATGATGGCAACAACCATCTAGAAGAGCATACAAAAACATGCATATGGGCATGGAAGGCTAGAAATGAATATGATGATACATTATACACACAGCTATTCTAATGGACACTTACATTGGTATTCCAAACTTGGTACATTAACTAGGAAAGAAGGGAAGAAACAAAAACATTGGGATGAATTGAAGGAATACTTTTGTCACAAATTATCATTTTGGGATGAATATGAGCATATCCATATCACACTACTAAAAATAAAGGAAATAATATTCAAACCTCATAAGGGAAAATAATAAAACATACTGGGCAAATTAGTTCTCCACTAAAACAAAATGAAGGAATATCAAAATATATTGAGTGGTTGGATAAAGAAAAAAACCCCACCACACACATCGTTAGACAAAGAGATAAGAAATATCCAACAAGTTGATTGGACTAAACTGGGGTTGATTTTATCCTGATAATTCTATCTTTGGTTGGCAAGAGGGTTTAGATAAATCCTCAAAAATTTCATAATGATTTCACTAGTTTAATCTTCAAGTGTCAATCCGGAAGCGTAGGCTTGTGAACAATGTTGCGGAAATCTACCAAAGGGCTGGAACTAATGAACCAAGTGGTGATAAATGTAGCTAAAATTCTTAATTCAATTTCACCTCTTTAATCTAAGGTTCAAAACACACTTTACAGAATTATAAATAGTTGAAATCCTCACTTTAACCACCATCACAATATGGAGTTGATATCAAATATTTAACAGTAAACATAAATATTAACACAAGAAGACATAATTTCCAAAAGATGAATCAGGACTGTGTAGGCTACAGGAAGATGGTTTGTGACAAGAAGTTGGAATGTGACAGGAAGATGATATGTAAATGGAGTGTAATAGAGTATGACGGGCTATGGTTGAATTGTGATAGGAAGGTGAAATCAAAGCCGAAGGCAACAGAGCAGAATGGAAAGGAATTTGAGATGGAAAGTATGGTAATTGATTCGCAATATAAACACTCTCCTTCAAGTCACAAGTGCATTTTATAGATAATTCTTCACAAACCTTTTGAAATAAATTATGCACACTAGATTATTATTAATCTATAAACAGAGTTGAATCAAACTGCAAGTACGATATGAAACATTCACTTAATGGAATTCAAATCACATAGAACACATATACTAATCTAACATAAATATAAACAATCTCACCAGGGTTCTGAGAGGGGGCCCTTCGGTTCTCGTGGTGAGTGGATAAAAAATGATTTACTCTAAATTAGCTAGTATGCAATCCACATTAAACATCCAGGAGCGAAAGACAAAGTTGATCTGCTTTAAGTCTATGTATTATATCTCTATTCATTGTCTCTTAGATCATACTTATATATACATAATAGTTTGGCAAGTACCAACAAGCAAAATAATAAGATAGTGGTTTGTTATGGCCGCTGGCCAACAAAACATGTCAAGTATAGTTTATGGTTTGGCCGTAGGCCACAAAACCATAGAAGTTTTGAAATGGCTATCCTAAAATTTTTTAAAAAAAAAAAAACAAGTAGTCTTCCAACTTGATCAGCCCATGTGTGCTCCTAAGGTCTAGGTCATGTGGTTAGTTCCTCCTTCAAATATAGTTCCTGTAGCAAAACTAGTCAAAACACATTATTACCTTAAACAATTTTTGTACTTAGGAAACATTCCTCCATCTTTAGAAACATATCAAACATCCTTTAATTTCCTGCTAATTAAATGGAAAAAAGGAACCTAAAGACAAGGAAATGGAAGTCAAACTGAGGAAAAAGATCATGAAAGATAGAGCACACTTTACACCCAACACAAGCTATTAGAGAAGGCATAATTTTGTACCAATTTTGTTTATAGTGGTCCAATACCACCAAAGCCATGAAAGATGAAATGGATAGCCTAGAGATGCAAATAGCATAGATGAACCATGACATATTATCCTCTTAAGGATATGTGAGAACCAAGATCATGGAAAGACTATCAAACACAAGATTACAAGTGAGAATGAACAATTTGTATTAACAAATAACATGTTTAAATAGTAGAGGATGCATACCCAACTCTCCATGAAACAAGGATAGGTGGTGATATTCAAAGTAAGATAATAGTGTAACTACCCTAGGAAATAGAGGTGACGTGTCAAGTCTATTGACACCTATTACAAACAACTCACCAAGTTGAAAATGTCAATTGGCATGTGCTATAACTCGCCTAACTATGATTGAGTTAGTGTTAACTAATGGAGTTATACACTAACACCCCCCCTTAAGCATAGCTTAGGTGATTTTATGAATGATGAGTCCCAACAGTGTGCCATTTTAGGTACTCATTTACAAATGTATCTCTCAGAAAGCGGAGAAAGAAAGAAAACCCTTTGGAAAGACTTTCCTCCAAAACAAAAAAACAAAGAGAGGACTAAATAGCCCCCCTAGAAGATGATGATGTCGATATCAACCCTAATGTAGATATGTAGAACTCCTGAAGCATGTCGAAGTTGTAAAACATGCCCTTCTCTTGATTTCAGGAGATTTTAGCAAACTGATTGAAGTAAGTAGTGTTTTAAAGGATAAAGACTAGGATGTAGGTCTAAGAAATGTACAAAATAACTGAAGACAAGGATGTACATATAAGAACATATGAATAAGGTAAGAATCAATGTGATTCAAGTTGTAATGTTACAACCTCCCCACCACACTTTATAGATCAGTGTGCTTACATTTCACTTTTACACTTTCAATATCTGGACACTATATGAGTGTTTTTGTAAACTAAGAATGCAAGTAGAGTTCAATTTCTCTACTATATAGAATGAAGTGAGCTAAGCCGAGAGTTTACATTAGGTTCTAGAGTGGCATCATGATTGTCTTCTTCACCAAATGTGAAATGCAAAAAGATGAAGGCACAATCAAAGTTGCAAACCTTACCTATTGCAACTAGTCTTTGATCTTTTGCTTCTCGAATGAAGGTCAATTTAGTAGTGAACTCAACTATCTTGTTAGATTGTGTGAGTGCATATACTGAAAGGTAATTTTTTAGTAAGTTGGGAATGAAGTAGACATAATGGACATATCCATTTCCAATTTAATAGTACCTTTGCCAAGGACGTCATGGTAGACTTGGTCCATTAATATTTTGTAAGTATTGCAGTGTTTGATCCTTACAAATAATTCAATGAATGGTGACATGTGATCACCCACTATTGAACATATAACCCATCTATTGACCTCTATTTTGGGTGGTGCCATTACCTTTTGACCTTCTTTTAGGTGATGAAATGGTGTAATTTAAACTTCTTGATGCTTAATTTTGACTTTTAAAGTGGTACTTTAGTGTAGTCTGAGTGTTTTTTTATCACCCTAGCTTAATACCCCCCTTAAAGTGACACTTTATGATTGAGTACACTTGACATATGTTTACATCTTTGAGTGGATTTTTCCCTTTAGTTTGATTTCCCCCCAAATTGCACAATTAATGGAATGAGTGCTTATTGTCTCCCTACAAAAGTGTGATTGAGCACTTTATAATGATAGTGCGATATTAGCTTTGTTGGATAGAGGACAAAAAAAGAACCACCTTTGCAAAAGGAATGACTCAATTTTGAGTCAATTTGTAAAAGTTATGGCCCTTCAAAAATTTTGCATACGCAAAAAAAATACACGTCCACAAAATAATTTTCCAATGTGTTTTGAAAAAAATTGAATACAAAGAGTGAAGGAAAAAAAACTTGTGTGTGAGGGAGAAATTTAAGCCCCCTACGGTAGAGCATGACTAAAAGCTTATTTGCCCATGTGACCAAGGACTTAGCTAATACAAATGAATATTGCCATAATATATGGCATTAAACTTGACAACCATCACAATAAAAAAAGCTTTTTCAAATAACTTTCCCTACTTCTTGATTAGTGTCATGGGTGGGGCACTCAAAGGGTGTTTGAATGTGCCATTGGGCGGTTGATGGGGTGGCTATTAGGCACATAAAGCGTTGATCATGGCAATGCAAGGTGGTACAGTGGTGACCACCACGTGTGGTGGTTGACACCCATGTATTCGCTGAGAAAGAGTCCTTTTTGGACTATGATGTCACTAGCCTGTATGGCCGCTAGACTCCTTCAATGGCTGCAGATTTTGTTGGGGGTGGCACTGCCTGTGGTATCCCTTGTCAGCCTTTGTGGCATGGCAAATGTTGTCCACTATTGGCCTCAGATGGCCTCTACTAATGCATGCTCCCTTTGTCCTTGAATGCAAAACCCCCACTTCACTCACCCCCATTCACTTTTGTCGTTGCCTAAATAAACAATAGGGCATTTTTACCTTCCTTCTAGTTGTTGGATGTTGGGAGGACCTTAAAGGTTGGAGGGTTGGTTGGAGGGCATTTCGATTGGATCTCAACAAGAAGGCCTGTGTTATTCCAAGAGACTCTAAAGGATGCTTCCTTAGTTCTCATAGTATGAATGGTTGTAAAGATGGCGATAACCTTTGTCATCAATGGAAACAAACACCCAGTCATATATCCTCAAAGCCACCAAAGAGTTTACTAAATGCTTCTATTTTGCGGGGGTATTTAGCTTTGGAAATGGCAGTGAGTGGAGTTGCATTTGGAAGTGGAGAATATCTGCTGTTGCACTGTAAGTGGTCAGCTGCCCCTGTGGAGATTGTAGGGGTTGCCCGTTCCTAACTGCTAGATTTCCTACTATTACTAGGTGCTTGATTCCTTCTGAGATCCCACCAGATTTGGTGGCATGGCGAACTGCGGGATTCCTTTTTAGCTAAGGTCAGGGGAGTGTTTTGGCACTAGAGAGAGGGGCATTTTTTCCAGCACTATATAGAGGGGCATTTTTAATGGGGTGGGTGGGTGGGAGGCAATAGTAGGGGGCAATAGTTGGGGCACTAGAGAGAGGGGAACTAGAGAGAGGGGCATTTTGAGAGAGGGGTTCAGGTAAATGCCCCTCTATATAAATGCCCTCTCTTTCTTTGTTAGTCTTTAGACTAATTCTCTGGCTGCCACTTAATGCTCTCACCCTCTCTTTATTTGTTAGTCTTTAGGGTAATTCTATGGCTGCTATATCTACTAATTGGCTGCCCCACCAAATGTCAAACTCTTTAGGGTAATTCTATGGCTGCTCTATCTACTAATTGAATATACTAATTCTATGGATGCCTCACCCCAAAATACCACTCAATATAGTCCTTGCCCAACCTCCACCCTACCCAGAGCCGCACTCTCTATACCATGAGTAGACTGGTACTCTCTCATCCATTAGAGATCAAGGGACTCATGGGTATTCTAGCCAATGAAAGTTAAGTGTGGTTCTGGCCAACCATACTTTGACTAGATGGGGACAACTCTGGCCGGTTGCTGCCCCTCTATATAGTGCCACTCTTTAGAGTAAAATTTCCAGTTGCTCTCTCTAGTGCCACTCTTTAGAGTAATACCCAAGCTGTCTCGGCACCTCTCTTAAGTCCAACTCTAAAGAGTAATTCTCAGGCTGTCCACCCGTCCTCTTGATTGTCAGCATCATCAATTAGTTGAGGGATGTACCTGGCTCCATCTCTCTTGATTTACGGCTCTGCTTATTCTGGGATTGATGGATGGATCAAGTCATGGTGTTCTAGGGTTGGTCGCTGTCGCTGGAATGAAATTGACTTACTTGTATGTGATCCAGTCAAGCAGCTGCAATACTGAGACATATTGTCAACAATGAGCGCATAAGGCTACGGCTACGAAAAATAGTATTTCACACCTTTAAAACAGGCCTAACCACCGTGATGACTTGAACTTAATACCCACCATTAAGGAAGGTAAATACGAGCAGGTACGTAGCTTTTTTATGGGAAATCTAACATGGCTAGGTAGCTTTTTTATGGGTAATTGAACATGGCTAGGTTCATAGAGTCATCGTTTATTCCGGTTTATTTCATTCTAGTTTTGGGCATTTTATTTACAACTTTCCCCATCATCGGCCCTACTGTTTGAAGAGCTCCCTTCCTAACGACCTTCCCGTTTACCTTCTCAGTCTGAGTATAGCAGGGATTGCTCTAAGTGAGAACCGATACCTGGCCCATCCAATAATACTATCCCAACAGGATGGGCTGCTACTTAGAGAGGCTGGCATAGAACTATCTCCCGAGGAGAGTCAACTATATAAAAAAGGGTGCTCTATGCCTTTGATTGAATGGGACTCGAACCCAAACTTCATTTTTGAAAATGAAGGTACCCACTGATCTATACGTAACATGAGTGGGGGGGCTACCCTACCAGGGAGGCTATTCAGTCAACAAAACAATATTAAAGGTGGCAACATATCTGGCACCAAATAGAGTATTTAGTTGTAGATATCAGAGTTAGTGAGTTATGAGTTGCTAAATAAATAGAAAGAGTTGTGTAGGTGCAAGTGTAGGTGGTGTTAAGGTAGGTCCACCAGGTCATTTTATGTAGATCTTATCTGTACAAATTGGAAATGACTTGCCCCTCTCTACTGGGGTCATTTTATGCAGATCTTATCGGTACAAATTGGAAATGACTTTTTCTGGTAGGCCAGTTACAATCAAAAGATTTTATTCAGATTTGCCCCCACCAAGTGGGATTCCATGGGATCAATTCGGTAGGCCAGTTACAATCAAAAGATTTATTCAAATTTGCCCCTCTCTAGTGATTCAGATTTGATAAGATTTTGACAGTACATAGGCAGCAGGGAAAAATGCCCTCCAACCAGCCCTCCAACCTTTAAGGTCCTCCCAACATCCAACAACTGGAAGGAAGGTAAAAATGCCCTATTGTTTATTTAGGCAACGGCAAAAGTGAATGGGGGTGAGTGAAGTGGGGGTTTTGTGGGGGTATTTAGCTTTGGAAATGGCAGTGAGTGGAGTTGCATTTGGAAGTGGAGAATATCCGCTGTTGCGATGCAAGTGGTTAGCTGCCCCTGTGGAGATTGTAGGGTTTGCCCGTTCCTAGCTGTTGGATTTCCTGCTATTACTAGGTGCCTGATTTCTTCTGAGATCTCGCAAGATTTGGTGGCATGGTGAACTGCAGAATTCCTTCTCAGCTAAGGTCGGGGGGGTGTTTCGACACTATATATATATGGCCTTTTGGCTATTGCATATGCAGTAAATGGTCAGCCTTTGGCCACTACAAATGTAATGTATGATCAGCTGTTTTTGGCCGCTAAGGATTCTCTTTGGTTTATCCTTTTGAGCCACTATTGATGCTTTAAAAAATGGCTCGTGTGGCTTGTCTCTGGACGTTGTCTATGAGCCTTCAAATGATTTTAGCCTATGTAGCCTATCTGGCGCTTGTAAGCAAGGAACCACACTGTTCTATGTGGGCATTTGAAGCAATAAGATGCAGACAAAAATGTTAAATAGAAAAATGATCTAAACTAAGCAAAAATGCAAAGATGCAAACCCAATTCACACAACGAGCAAACAAGATTTGATGCTGACCACAGTGCTCTGATACCATGTGAGAACCAAGATCATGGAAAAATTGTCAAACATGAGATTACAAGTGAGAATGAATAATTTGTATTAACAAATAATAGGTATAAATACTAGAGGTTGCATACCCAACTCTCCATGAAACAAGGATAGGTGGCGATATTCAAAGCAAGAGAGTAGCATAACTACACTAGGAAATAGAGGTGATGTGTCTTGTCTACTAACACCTATTACAAATGACTCACCAAGTTGAAAATGTCAATTGGCATGTGCTATAAGTCACCTAACTATGATTGAGTTAGTGTTAACTCATGGAGTTATACACGAATAGGATACACATGAAAGCCTAAGGGTATAGATAGAGGCCATCCATGCTTAGCTCCAACCATTGTAGGACTAAAGAGAACAAATAAAAACATAAGTAAAGTAGTTAATGGAAGTAGTAATCTTAAGTCTAGCAATGATGAATGGAGTACTTATAGAGGCTATATAGAAAACACACAACATATAGATGCCTACTACCCTTGGAGATGTAGAAAATACACATTGAGAGAGAGGGACAAATACAAATATTGCAGATGACCAAGAAGCAATGGGATATAAATTTACAACTTAAGATAATCTATAAGTACATCCTACTCTTAAACTGCATTGCCTATCTTGAGGACAAGATAGTTTCAAAAAGGGGAGATGATGTTGGCAATATATTAGAAGTAGAGAAATCACCGTAAGTTAGTACAGAGGACTTCTAGTGCATCAGGACAACATGAGAAGAAGATAGAAAGGTGTCACACAAAGGACACATCCATAGATAGTGTATATAGATCTGTATGATATGTATGTAAAAAAAGAGACAAGAGAGATGAGAGGATGACCGAGTGAGATATGTATAGAGCAGAGACATAGATTTTCCTTTTGTATATGTATAAGGAGTATTGACTATGATAATGAGTGTTTTAAATTTTTTTATATGTTTACTTGCATGGAATCCTACCACATTATGATACCTCTTTTCTATTTTTACTTCTCTTCTATCACTATTATTGTTGAAGTATAAACATAATACATAAGAGTAACTTAGGTTTAGATCTCTAGATTCTATCCTAATTTCTCTTGCCAATAAATATCTATAAAACACATATCAAGTTCTTATCATAATAAATAAGCCTTCAAATTAATTTTTGAATGTCTTCATGTTTATTATTGAGGTCAAGTTGATCATCAAGTTGTGAGACATTCTAACATTCAAAGGATTAAAAAAACTAAAGGTCTTGTGTTTGATCAAATTCAATGACTATGCAAAAGGAAATTGGCCATAAAAAATTAGTTGCAAGAATTTTCCATAATGGTCATAGAGAATTCATAGAGGAAAATGCCAACCCAAACTAGTAGCTCAGTTCAATTAAGACTAGTACATAAATAACTTGCAAGTAAATGTGATGTAATGACTACAAGATAAACACAAAATGGAATCATTGAAAATACTTTTAATACATGCATGTAAAGTAAAAGGGAAGGCATAAAACTAGATATCAGAACTCCTACCTATGCCAAAAATAGATTTGTGGAGCACTTATGGATATCCATCAAAGCATAAGATGGTGGAATTTTTATTAGGTGTTAAAGGGATATTAAGTAAATAGAAATATCAAAAGCAAAAGTGCACAAAATAGGGAATTAAATAAATCGAAATATTTATTGAATTTTTGGATGAGAATAAAGGGATGTTATATAAATAAATATTTATCTAATGTTGGCCTATGAAAAAATATTGATTAATTGAATAAATGATTAAATTTATTCAAATAATGCTAGGATAAGGTATAGATGAATAGTGATTTAATAATAAAATATTATTTAATCACTGTTGGAAGAGGGATTGGATACTTAACTATCTAAATAGGTGTTTATCTAGTTAATTGTGGAAAAAAGTGGTTAGTGATGTCCTAGTCGATTTTAGGTGTCTACAATACCTTATGTTAGTGTAGTTGGGAGTTTAATGCATGCTATGCTTTGTACAAGATCATCTATTTCCCAAGAAGTGGGATTCCTTACCTGATTCATGACTAATCCTAAACAAGTACATTGGGATGTAGTGGAGAGGGTCTTGAGGTATTTATGGAGTGCATTTAAGAATTCCATATGTTAGCATGGTTATCCTACATGACCCTGACATTTAATGTGTATTCATGGATTTATGGATTTAGATTGTGCTAGAGATGTTGATAGCAGGAGATCCACTAGTGGATGTGCTTTCATTATGTTTGGTGGTTATATCAATTGGATGAATAAGTGATAGGATGTGGTTATTTTCCATGATAGAAATAGAGTACATGTTAGCTACTCATGCTTCTAAGGAAGCCATCTATCTTAAGAGATTTTGTTCAAATGTAGGGCTAGATGCAAGAGCTATTATAGTTCAATGTGATAGTCAAAGTGCCATATATCTAGCAAAGAACTTGACTTTCCATGTGAGGATGAAGCACATTGATGTTTAGTACTATTCTATTCATGATATGGTAGAGGATGGGAGGGTGATGTTGGGGAAGGTCAAGACTTTAATGAATGTTGTATATTCATTGACAAAGTCTATAAGCACCGATAAGTTCAGGTACCATACATTGGGCCTACGGGCCTCACAAACCCTAGCAGTTAGATTTTAGTGAGTATATTTTCTTTTTTCTCTTGTAAGGTGTTTGCCAAGTTGGAGAATATCATAAAAAATGTGTCTCAACCTGACATTCCTAATGTTTTCTTTAATACTTTTTGCATGCATTCACTATTTCATCGTTTGTGTATGTTGTCTTCTTGTGAAAGATTTGGCATCCCATTTGGAGGTGACATGAAATTTTTATTTAGTGGATTTTGTCCTCACATGAAGAGGTAGGCATCCCACAATAAGGTACCATTGATTTTCCTTGTGAGCATTTGTGGTGTGTGTAAGGTCATTATGATAGGACTTACATATGACATATGCTTATGATGTTAAAGAGCATGTAAAAGGGAGGTTACATTGGATTCTTGACCAGAATTATGAAAATATTAGATACTTGTCATGGAGTATCTTTAAATGGCTTAAATAAGGACAAATTGGGGCACCCAAGTTTGGGTGGTCAAATATGACTATTTATGATAATGTAAGAGTGTAAATAAATTGCTACAAAGTAGCTAGGAGGACCAAGATTAAAGAGGGGCACTGTAATTTGTACCCATGAATTTGGGTGACATACCTCTTATGGGTTGCAAATTGTTTTCCTAAACCATTTATAGTTTCTTGTTTGAACCTTGCCTATTTATTGGTGGTTCGAGTTGTAGTTTGTAAGAATTAATTTGTAAGTACTATAATACAACTAAAATCATTCCAAATTTGAATGTTGGTGATGCTCCTCTAATGGATTTTTCTACAAGTGTATTGTAATTGTATTGTTTATAAAATAATAGATTGGATTTCTTTGGAGTGTGCGGATTTTCTTCTGAAAGTGTTTTCCTTAGATACACCTTGTGTTATGGTATATTATTTATTTTATGTTTACATGTTTCTAATTTCTATAATTGTAAAGATTGAAAATTTACACACTACTCTCCTCTAAGATTAGTGTAGAAAGTGTTTCTACATACCTTGCTTCTTTCAAGGAAGCATAGATTTTAAACTATTTGGTAGGTTATTATTGAACCAAAGCTTGTGCACCTTGCCCATTGCATGCTTTATTAGGGTCTTCTTATTGGATCCAAGTTGATTCATTTAGGTGTTTCCAATTCTTGTTGCCCTTTTATGGGTATTTGAAAACTCTCAAAACCATGTTTTGTTTTCATCCTAGTGTTCAGAAAGCATGGCATTGGATTCATGAATTTTAAATCCCTTTAGATTTGAGCCTTTTTCTTGGCATATGATACTTCTCCTAGATTGACTTATAATCCTTACTAAGTATACCCATATTTGACATGATTTTAAAGTGGATAAGATATTAGCATTTTAAAATATAGAAACTTTGCTCTTTTTTTGTTGTATTACTGACAAGCATTTCTCATTGTATTTTGAATTGATGATATGATCCAATGTGTTACTTTAGATACAAGTGCAAGAAAATAAAGTTTCACTTGAAGTGGCCCACTTACAAGTTCTCTTGGACCTCTAGATTAGTGATCCTTATATAGTTGTTAGAGTTCCATTAACCCTGCTTCCTCCTTCCAATAGGGGCCAATTCCCTATTCAATGGCATCGATGTGGCAAAAGTCAAATAACTCATGGGTATGATGATTCTTCTATCTTTCAATGCAAATCCCTTTGTCATAATGCACATTGTTGGTCCTAGTCCTACCAGCGTTCACCTTCCCCTCAACACCATTCTAAAGGTGCTCGAAGTTGGTCAAACTAGAAGGTTCACTTAACACACCCTAGTCATTTCTCCTACTAGGATTACTTTATAGCCTCTTGAGGAAGTTAAAAATAATCTAGATGGTGCCCCTACTAGCTAGGAGCCTCTTCCTACTAGACAAGAAATTTTCGATGTGTGAAACCTAGATGACTATGACACACTTCCTTATATTGGTTCTATAGCTCTTGCTACTTAGCAACTTTGTTTCTCCCTTTGGATATGTATAAGGCTCCAACTTTCTTTAAACTTTGGGTTGTGAATATCTCCACCCAGGTTTTTTTTGTGATATAGTGTATTTTTAGAAACATTTTAGTTAATATAAATACTTATTTCATATAAAAATATTCTCTTTATTTATTTGAACTACTTTCTTAGGTTTGAAGTAAAAGCTAGGATAAACTTATAAGAGGAAAGGTTTAATTATTTAAGAATTAAGTGATTCTATTTAATTTTTTAATTAGCAAACATATTTCAAAGTCTTATTTTAAAATAGTAGATTAATTTAATGGAATATTTAAAAGTTAAAGTGTAAGAAAAGAAGAAAATGAAATTATACAAGCATATATTTTATCTTCTTTTCTATTTTTAAATTTATTTTAAAACTAAATAATTATACAACAATCTTAATTAAATTGTACGGGTTTGAAATAAACACTAAAAGTACTTTATAAACCACTAGTTTCTTACAAAAAATTTCAAACCAAATTGATTAATACCCATAAAAGGATAAGCCAAACAATTGCATAGGACCTTACTATAGGAATGCAATATACCTTTGCTTCTTCTTCAACTAGTAATGGATATGTCTAAAGAACAACCCATGTTAGCTTTCTCTTGTTCATGGATTTGGTTGGATGGGTCTCTAGTCATCATGTTTTGGTTTGCATCATCAGCAACACTTACATCTAATTCATGATGTTCACTTGAGCACTCCTTTGTATTCAATAGATTGTTGTTCTTTGTTGACATTTCTGCATCATCAATAACACTTACATCTAATTCATGATGTTCACTTGAGCTATCCTTTGTATTCAAAGGATTGTTGTTCTTTGTTGACATTTCCAATGTGCAAACTTGGGATGAAACCCGCTCTTTGTATATATACTCTATAAAATATTTGATACATTCCCACACACTAATATTTTGCCTTGAATAGTTAGGACCTTTGGTGAAATTGTGTAGGGCTTGTGAAAGAAAAATAATCAAAGCCATAGATGATACTATTCCTGTAATGAGATACAAGCCCCAGAAGCTTGCCACATCCAACCTCCTTGAATTTTCTAGAGAGTCAAGGCATGCATTGATAGTGTCATTAAAATACTTAGCTCTAATCTCTTGAAACTTATCACTTTCTGAAAGATTTAGAATCCCCTTAGAAAATCCTTGCACTAAAGGAGAACCTTTACGGAAAACCTATACCAAAAACATCACAAACAATTAACCCTTCAAATACTAATTCCAACAAAATAACTAAACAGTGTGAATCCAAATTAAAATTAAAATTATTATTATTAATAATGTTCACAAATATCTACAAAAAGAACTTACAAAACCAAAGCCCCCACTTTGAATATACGTGCTCCCCACCATTGAATAGCCGCATTCACCAGAAAGGAAGGCACGAACAAATGGGATCTCATCTAAAATGGCATCCACGCCTCCATTCTTTGCACCTTTTGACAGAGCCTCTTTGTACGCCTTTCGCGATGAAAATGGTTCAAGATCTATATCGGCCATTCCTGAATCGTGAGTTAGAAAGCTACCAACATATGAACTGCGATAGCCGACTTTATAGTCACCAAAACCATTTATGAGTGGTGTAATTTGCTGGGCAGTCAATCTCGAAGCGAGATTAGCTGTATAGCTGGACGTTAAAACGAACGCTACAAACATCCAAGTTGATACAACTATTCGAGTGAAACTGCTATGGATCCTCTCTCCTGCAAAATGGGGAACATAGGCGTATATGCAACTATAATTAAACCTTGAAGATATGAACAATATATAAGTAGGTGCAGAAAAAGATGTTGAACAAGGCAAACATGGTAAGCACTGAGTGGAAAGGAAATGCTTACGGTGAGCGTAAAACACAGCAGAAAATGCAAACCTGCAAGAATTAACAGGAATTTAGGTTATTCTAAATTAAACACATATGGAGAAATTAAAGAAAGAAGTGAGAAAACAAGGATAAACATGATACCAAAGCAGAGTGAGCATTTGGGTAATGGGACTTCCTCTAAAGTCGGGATTTATTTTATGCTCGAGGAGCCACACAACTAGTCCTGTATATAAAAGAAACGTCACCTACAACTGCGTCGTATTTCTGCCCAAGCAAAAGTTTATTTAAAAATTGGCACTCTCTAATGCACTACAGGAATGAAAAATAAAAATTAAAAACAGACCTTGAGATACACTTGGCGGACGAGTTCATCATAAGAATAATTTGCAGAATAACTGCGGTTCTCAGGGTAAGGAATGAAATCGTACGGTAGTTGAGGGTCAACAATTCCCACAACAGCACGAAATACATCAATGGAGAAGCCGGTGACTATAGTTTCATTACTTCCTGGATCAAACAAGACACTGACGAATTCCTCCCAACCAGCTTTTCTAGGAACTGCGATCCTCAGCCTAGTTGGTATTGCCCAACCGCGAGGAACAGTTAAAGACCCACCTGGCCAAATCACGGATCGAAGCCCCTCATTATCAACAGATGGAGGAAGTGTTTTGAACAACACAGAGGAATTATATGGCCAATACCCAACTACTTGATAGCTTTTTCCCACCACATTCACTACCTCGTAGCTACAACCATACATTTCCTCATCATGGAACTTAACAGGTCCGCTTAAACCAGACAAATTTGTTAAGAATATCTCCTGCAACAGCTTCCTACCTTGCTGGAATACCTTGATTTTTGTATTTGCTATTACTCCAAGACTGGTTGAGGGTGTCAAAAAACTTGAACTTGCATTTCTTTCCATCTTCCCAATTGCTTGAGCTGTCATAAGCACTGCATCATATGCCAATAAACCATATGCATTGAGCTCAGTGTTTTTCATGTTGGGGTTGTCAAGTCTAAATTGTCGTTCCCACCTTTCAGTGAAATCGTTCAGCTGTTTAGAATTTGGGATGTGTGTTTTAACTCCAAGGAGGCCTTGCATAGATGACATTGTAGAAGCATTTAGCACATTATCCCAAAGACTGGTAAAACCTTGGGTTGTTATCCACACGTAACCAGCCTCCATCATTCCTATCTCCTGCGCCTCCTTGACTAGATTCAAGCCCAGACTACAAGGCATGTGAACAACATAAACTCTTGATTCTATCCTCTTGAGTTTATGAAGTTCTTCCCTTACTGTGTGTTTCTGTGCAGTTGAAGGAATCATTGCGGTGTATACAATTTCAGAGTGGAGTTCTCGAAAGGCGTAACGCAATGAGGACATGGCTCCGGAACCAAAATCATCATCTGAGTGAAGAAATGCAATGCTTCTCCAACCGTAATGCTTAACCAGGGCTGCAATGGCTTTCATCTGAATGCGATCGCTGTGTGCCATGTGAACAAAATATGGGGATCTCTGGTTAGAGACCAGCGCAGGACTTGTGGCAGATAGTGACAGAATTGGAACATTGGCTGCCTCTCCAAGATCTGATAGAAAAGGTTCAACCTCATATGTTTGTGCTTCTATTAATGCCACTACTTCGTTGGCCAAAAGATCAACAGCTGCATTCACCCATAAGACTAAATCTCAAAGGGAACTAAATACGTCTGAATGAGACTAAAAATTGAAAGGTTTGGATCTTTCACATCACTGTATCTTACAACACTTCAAAAGGCAATTCGGCTCTTCACAAAAATGATCAATTTCCTCTTATTGGTGAATAATATTGTTGGATTTGTGACAAAAATATAAAAGGAAAAATCTTGTCTTAAAAATTTGTTTTTTTCTTTCTAAATTTGACAGCGACCTTATGTTGAAGATATTATATATCTTTGTAGTCTTGAAAGGTAAATTCATTGTGATGGCAGTTGTACGAAGACTAAATTTTCTCTAAGCAATAAGAATATTGATACTTTGCCTTGTGTATGTTTCTTTGGCATATTGTTAGGGTTTTTAATTTTGGATCTTAATGTTTATCATTAAAACATAGGTTTTTCAACAAGTGGTATCAAAGCTTTTATTTTTTCCGTGACTGTGTTAGGATTTGGTGTTTTATTTTGCAGCATCAGATGAGAAAGATTTGGATTGCAAGGTTCAAGGTGGAGAAGTTCAATGGGAAGAATAACTTTGAGTTGTGGAAGATCAAGATGAATGATTTGTTGGTACAACAAGGACTGCAAAAGGCATTGGTAGGCAAGTCAAAGAACCCTATAAATATGACTAATGATGACTAGGAAGATCTAGGTACAAGAGCTCTTAGCACAATTCAGTTGTGTTTAGCAGTTCATGTTCTTTTCAATATTATTAGAGAGAAAATAGTAGTAGGCTTATGAAGTAGAATAGAGTCTTTACATGACAAATCAAGTCTACTTAAAGAGGTAGTTGTATAGTTTACGAATAAAGGAAGGTGCCAAAATTGCTAATCATTTAAATGTTTTCAATACCCTTATGTGCCAATTAACTAGTGTGAATGTAAAAATCAAAGATGAACACAAAATAGTCATGTTATTGTGTTCGTTGCCTGAATCCTGGAATCACTTAGTTGCTTCCATTAGCTTTAGTACAACTGACACCGTTGAATTTGATTTTGTTGTGGGAGCTTTGTTGTCTAAGGAGGTGCAAAGGAAATCTAGTACAAAAACCTCCACACCAAAAGCAATATTGGCTAGGAGTCAATCCACAACAAAAGGGGGAGAATTCAAAAGATACATCATGATCTAAGTGAAAAGGAGAAAAGGGTAAGGAAAAATATTTGTACTACAACAAATCAAGCCATCTCAAGAAAGATTGCTAGAAGAGGAAAGAAGACAAGGAGAACTCTAGAAAGGAAGCAAACCCAGTTGAGATAAGTTTAGGTATGGTTGATGAAGTACTATCTATTTGTAATATCTTACAATATTACAAAGAATGGTTATTAGATTATGGCGCTTCGCATCACATGTGTCTACATAGGAGTTCATTTTCTTCATACCAAACTATTGATGGTGATGTTGTTCTTATGGGAAACAAATCTTCTTGTAAGACTATTGGGATTGGGATCATTAAGATTAAAATGTTTGATGGTATTGTAAGGACGTTGACAAAGCTAAGACATGTACCAAAACTGAAAAATAATTTCATTTCTTTGAGAGTTTTAGATTTTGGTGGTTATAATGATGCAGAGTGCACAGTGGAAGCACACAATTGATCAACAAACTTGATCGGTGAGAGGTGGCCTATGTCTTGGCAATCTACTCCTATTGGCCAAACATACCCCGTCAGCCACCTTGCTATTTATCTCCCCGATCTATCAACTCCACTTTGTCTACAGAGAGACTTCCTCTATCGGCAGCGTCTTCTAATCTCCTGTCGATACCCCGATGATGGTTAATTTTCTGCTTGCCTTAACCGTGGCGGTTAGTCGTGCCCTTGTCAGCAAGACTTCTATCATCGGCGATCACTTGTGAACACTGGCCGATGTGTCGATATACCAACTTGTATATGCTTGACTTAACTTGCTATTATTGGTGAGCCAAAGTATCTTTACCCTGATTTCACCGTTACGACTGGTCACCTTTTGTATCCGACGAAAGATACATTCTCAATATGCTTTCACAACATACATTCTCAACATACATTTGCGATATGCATTCACAATATACATTCGGTGAGACTTCCATCGTTGGCTGACTTCTTGTTTGTTCTCCCGATACGCCGATGTATGTTCTTCGGTGAGACTTCCTTCGTCCTTCACCGATACACCTCTTATTGGCTCAACACTTTGTTCAATATAACTTCTACAAGTTTCCTTGAGGGGCTGTGTTACACTGATGGCAACTCTGTAACTCTACAACTCATCGACATCAAACCAGTATATAGAGGCAAAACTTGACGGAATGGGAAGGGCCTACAATCCTCTGCAAACATGAGATCAACCATCAATTTGGTCAGTCCACTCAGCACTTTGCCTATTGTTTCAATGACTAGTCACATAGAGATGCCTAGTCAACTCATGCCCAACCTCCTTGGATCCTTGGGTGTTTGACCAAAACCACAGAAAGCACAAAATTTATACTGTATTCCTCCATCACACTAAACATGAGAATCTTGATTTCAGTGGATAGAGGAGATATAGTCCATTTATTCACAGAACCCTCATTTCTAGGTTTTCAGACCAGTCTTTACAAAAGAAATGAGATCTCACAAACTACAACACTTTAAGACACTAGACTACTATCAAATGGAAACTACTTAATGCCTGAACATCTCCAATCAGTTTCAGATGATCAACTAACCATACAGAAAGACTGTTACAGAGAATTACTTAGAAAGAACAATGTTTCAACACACCCAAAAATCTAGATCTTCATTCATTCATTCATGCATGCTTCTCCCTCATTACATCCCGCTTCTTCACCTATAGAGGGTTGAGATAGCAGTTTACACCTCTCCCAACCATAGAAACTAATTTTCAAAGTCAGTTAGCCATTGGGTTTCTCCAAACACAAGAAAACTACATGTTTTCATTGTGTGATTACATCAGACTTGACTGAAACATGATCTACATAGGTCTAATGACCAAATTGATGAAAAAACCTTATTGAAAACATAAACAAAACATGACTCCTGCACCATAGAGAAGGTGCTCCTGCACCATACTCCCCCTTCAAGAAAAACTCAAGTCCCTTGAGTTGCCAACTGTTGAAGTGTCTTCCCATGCTTCAAAATGTCTGTCTCACTCATCCAGGTAGCCTCTGAATCAGGAAGATCCTGCCACTTGACCAAGTACTCCTTGTACACACCCTTCCTTGTGTTTTTGACAACCATGGAATCTAAGATACATTCCAATTGTAAAGGCTTACTTGGAGGTAGATCTCTGACCCAATCTTCATCTTCAATCACAACAGCTAATCCATCTTCAGTATTCAATGGAGGTATGAATGGAAATAGGTCTAAAACATTAAATATGGGAGAAATACCAAGACCGGATGGTAGTTCTATTTCATAAGCATTTGGACCAACCTTATGCACTACCTTACACGGTCCTATTTTCTTTATCAGAAGCTTGGTTGGTTGTCCTTTAGGCAACCTTTCCTTCCTTAGATAGGCCATCACCAAATCTCCCACCTTGAACTGTACATCTCTCCTTCTAAGATCTGCCCTATCCTTGTATTTGGAGATTGTCTTTTCCAACTGAACTTTGACTTGATCATGAACTGCCTTCATGGTGGCAGCAAAATCTTCTCCTAGAGCACTCCTCTTATCCCAACCCTGTAGGTCTTTGAGTTCAAGTGGTCCTCTTGGATGGAAACCATAAACAATTTCAAATGGACTCTTCCCAGTGCTTCGATTCACTGAATCATTATAAGCATACTCAGCTTGATTGATCACCAAGTCCCATGCCAACCCATGCTGCTTGGTAAGGCATCTTAGAAGGTTTCCTAAGGACCTATTAACAAGCTCCATCTGACCATCATTTTGGGGATGGTAGGCTAATGAGAAAGACAATTGTGTTCCCAATTTTCTCCATAAGGCCCTCCAAAAATGACCAACAAACTTGGAGTCTCTATCAGTGACAATTGAAAGGGGCAAACCATGGATTCTAACCACTTCTCTAAAAAAGAGACCAGCAATGTGAGATGCATCATTTGTGCATTTGCATGGCACAAAATGAGCCATCTTACTAAATCTGTCCACAATGACAAAAACACTATCCACACCCCCTTGCTGTCTTAGGAAGACCAAGTACAAAATCCATACTAATGCTCTCCCAAGGCCTGTTGGGAATCAGAAAAGGTTGGTATAAACCAGCATTAGAGAGACATACCTTTGGCCTTTTGACATATGGTACAACTTGAAACATATCTCCTTACATTCGTCTATACTTTTGGCCAATAGTAGAATCTAGTGACTTGTTCCAAAGTCTTGTCCAACCCAAAGTGTCCTCCTAAGGTTCCATTGTTCTTCTCTTTGATGATGTTATCCCTCATTGAACATTTAGGAACACATAGTAAACTGCCTTTGAATAATAGGAGACCTTCCTGCAACACAAAATCTGAATATTCACCATGAAAAGTGTTAGCCAAACTAGCACAAACTTCATAAGTAGCCTTGAAATCTGCATCCTCCTTGTATAACTCCTTCAAACAATCTATCCCAATGATTTCCATCTGTACTTCCTGCATGACTAGAATCCTTCTACTTAAAGCATCAACAACTTTATTCCATCCACTTAACATGCCTATGATTCAACTTTTCCTGACTATTTAGGAAGCTAAGTGCATGGTTATCAGTAAAAACAATGAATTCTTTGGGCAGCAAATAGTGTCTCCACTTTTTGAGATCTTGCTCCATTGCATAAAGCTCTAGGTCATAGGTAGAATACTTTTGTTTAGCCTCATTCAACTTCTCTGAAAAAAAGGCCACTGGATATCCATCTTGACTAAGAACAACACCTATTGCTTGCTGACTTGCATCACATCCCACTACAAATACTTTGTCAAAATATGGGAGTACCAATGTAGGTAATTCAGCCACTTTCTTCTTCAACAATTCAAAGCTATCATCTGCTTGCTTTGTCCATTGAAATTTGCACTTTATTCCACCCTTAATGGTGTTGAGAATAGGAGCACTTATGTGACTGAATCCTCTAATGAACTTCCTATAAAAAGTTGCCAAGCTATGGAAGCTTCTAACATCTCCCACTGTCCTAGGAGTAGGCCAATTGAGAATGGCATCAACCTTTGTGGGGTCCATCTTCAAGCAACCATTTGAAATCACAAAACCTAGGTACACAAGTTCAATTTTCATGATCTCACACTTATCCAAGTTGATCATCAACTTATTCTCATGCAACTTCTTCATCACTTATCCAAGATGCTTCAGATATTCTTCTTTTGTCTTGCTGAAAACAAGTATGTCATCAAGATAAATAATTACAAATTTGCCAATGAATTTAACAAGTACCTCATTCATCAAACACATGAATGTGCTTGGGGCATTGCTAAGGCCGAATGGCATGACAAGCCACTCATAGACACCTTCATTTGTCTTGAAGGTCGTCTTCCACTCATCTCCCTGCCTAATTCTAATATGATGATATCTAGATTTCAAATCAATCTTTGAATAATAACATGACCCTCCAAGATAGTCCAAAAGATCCTCAATCCTTGGCATAGGGAATCAATACCTTATTGTGATCTTATTTATGGCCCTTGGATCCATACATAGACTCCACTTCCCATCTTTCTTTGGAGCAAGTACACTAGGGATTGCACATGGACTACGACTCTTTCTAATCAATCCTTTCTCTAGGAGTTCTTGAATTTGTCTATTCACCTCTTCATTTTGTTGTGGTGTCAATTTATAGGCAGACTTATTAGGCAATGTGGCACCTAGAATCAAGTCAATTTGATGACTTATATCTCTCATGGGTGTTAAGGAGTTAGAAGTATCCTCTACCACAAGATCTTGGTACTTATCCAACAATTCCTACACTTCTAGTGGAACCTCTTTCTACTTTTTGTCTTGCTGTCCTGATTCATCTTTAGGCTTCATTATCAAGGCATACCCCTGGGTATCCTTCTCTTTCATGAGGTGTAAGAACTCTTTGCCGCTAACCATCATGACATTGGTGTCATTACTCTTCTCTCCAATCTGCTCTTGCATAGGATCCATCCTAAACTTCCTTCCATTCTTGGTGATGAGGTATGTGTTCTTCTCACCATCATGTTGTGCCTTCACATCATACTACCATGGACATCCAAGAAGAAGGTGACAAGCATCCATAGGAATAATCTCACATAGTACCTTATGCTTATAATCACCTATCTCAAACTCAACCCACGTTTGTTCTTCTATCATGTAATTTTGATTCTTATTCAACCAAGAGATCTTATGAGGACTAACATGGGCAGCCTTTTCAACTTACATTTCTCTACGATTTCAGTAGACACTACATTCTCAGTAGAACCTGAATCAACAATGATTTTACAAGCTTACTATATGCTATACCTTGGGTTCTGAAGAGAGTCTTCCTTTGTGGGGGCTCTTGCTTCAATGGCATCTTCATCAAGGTCCTCTTGATCATCATGTTCTCTCCTTCAAGGACTAGTGTAGCACTACCAATGGGTGAATTCACACTTTGGCAATCCTCATCTTTCAACAATTGATTCCTTCTTCCACCATCATGGGAACTAGTTGCCTTCTCAGGGCATTTGCTCATGGTATGACCTACTTGATTGCAGCCATAACATCTACCAGTGAAAACTCTGGGTCCTCTGCCTGCACCACCACCTTTACCTCTACCATTTGGTCTTCTCTAACCTCTAAAACCACCACCTCTATGGTCTACATTAGAATGAGACTCTTGTTGACTTGGGTTTTCATTTCTACTTGATTGTCCTCTACCAAAACTGCATCTTCCCCTATTATTTCTGCCACCTCTTCCTCTAGTGTTTTGATCACTCTTTCTTTTCAACTTTTCCTTGGCCCTAGAGGCTAATAGAAAACACTCATCCACTATTTTAGGAACCACCATACTAAATTCATCTTGTATGTTATACCTCAAACCATCAAGATATCTGGCGACCATCTCTTTCTCCTCCTCCTTGTGATTGGCTCTCATGCTCAATCTATGAAATTCTTCAGTATATGTAGCCACATCCATATCCTTTTGTCTGAGATGATTAAACTTCCTAATGGTCTGCAACTCATAATCAGATGGCATGAACTTGTCTCTTAGCATGGCCACCATTCTACTCCATTTGGTGATAGGGTTCTTTCCAACTTTCTCTCTTTCACCTTGCATATAGTTCCACCAAAACTAGGGCAGAACCTCTCAGTCTTGTCTTAGCAAACTTGACTTTCTTGTTATCACTATACTCCTTGAAGTCAAAATAGTTGCACATGGCTTCAATCCAATCCATGAGGGCATCTCCATCTAGTTTCCCATTGAATGTAGGAACATCCATCTTTAGATCGCCACTATCTCCCTGAGCACCTTTGAGTGCATTCAAGAATGCCTTTTGGTCTGCAGACATATCTTGTCCTTGAGGGCTCTCCTCACCCTCTTCTTCTTCTTCTGCATCAGAAGCACTTTCATCCTCTATACTCTTACCCTTGGGCCCCTCTCTTCTTTCAACCTTGCTTTAAGCATCTCCTCTACCATCTTCTTGATGGCTTCTTTGCTCATAGACTTGAGAGGCATTGTGCTAGCCCTCATTTTCTATCTCCTCATCTGACATACACTACTCCAATTCAAATATTGGCTCTAATACCAATATGATGCAGAGTGCACAGTTGAAGCACACAATTGATCAACAAACTTGATCAGTGAGAGGGTGGCCTATGTCTTGGCGATCCACTCCTATCGGCCAAACATACCCCATCGGCCACCTTTCTATTTATCTCCCCGATCTGTCAACTCTCCCCGATAGTCAACTCCACTTTGTCTTCGAAGAGACTTCCTCTATCAGCAACGTCTTCTAATCTCCTACCGATACCCTGATGGCGGTTAAGTTTTCACTTGCCTTAACTGTGGCGGTTAGTCGTGCCCCTGTCGGCAAGACTTCAATCATCGACGACCACTTGTGAACACTAGCCAATGTGCTGATATACCAACTTGTATATGCTTGACTTGACTTGCTATTACCGGTGAGCCAAAGTAATCTTTACCCTGATTTCACCGTTACGACCGGTCACCTTTTGTATCTAACGAAAGATACATTCTCAATATGCTTTCTCAACATACATTCTCACATACATTCTCAACATACATTTGCAATATGCATTTGCAATATACATTCGGTGAGACTTCCGTCATCGGCTGACTTCTTGTTTGTTCTCCCGATACGCCGATGTATGTTCTTTGGGGAGACTTCCTTTGGCCTTCGCCGATACTCCTCTTATCGGTTTTAACACTTAGATTGGTATAACTTCCACAAGTTTTCCCCGAGGGGCTGTGTTACATTGATGGAAACTCCATAACTTTGCAACTCATAGACATCAAACCAGTATATAGTGGCAAAACTTGACAGAACAGGAAGGGCCTACAATCCTCTGCAAACATGAGATCAACCATCAATTTGGTCACTCCACTCACAGCACTTTGCCTATCGTTTTGTTATCCTCAAATTTAGTTTGCGCTCAATTTGTAGGATGACCCCTACAGAATTTGTCTATTTTGTAGCCTACAACTCTAAACATGCAAAACAAGGTGAATCGCATTTGCCCCTCATGCATGGTCTCCTAGCCTTGGAACATCCTTTTGAGTGTCAATTTGTGTCAGTTTCTTGAATTTTGCAAAACAAGTCTAATTGAAAATTTCACTTTTTAGGAGTTAGTAATTTTTTTGTTGTATACACTGGCAGCGATTTTTGCCTCTATTGCATCTTTATATGCACTGGCGGTGATTTTTGCCACCCGTGCATGTTAAGCCCTTTGTCACATGCAAGGGTAGCAATTTTTGCTGCCCGTGCATGTTAGTCCTTTGTCATATGCACTGGCGGCAATTTTTTTCCGCCCGTGCATGTTAAGGCCCTTTGTCACATGCAAGGGCGGCAATTTTTTGCCACCCGTGCATGTTAAGTCCTTTGTCATATGCACTGGTGGCAATTTTTCGCCCGTGCATGTTAGGTCCCTTTGTCATATGCATTGGCGGTGATTTTTGCCGCCCGTGCATGTTTAAGCCCTTTGTCACATGCAAGGGCGGCAATTTTTTGCCGCCCGTGCATGTTAAGTCCTTTGTCACATGCAAGGGCGGTGATTTTTGTCACCTGTGCATGTTAAGCCCTTTGTCACATGTAAGGGCAGTGATTTTTTGCCGCCCGTGCATCTTAAGTCCTTTGTCATATGCATTGGCGGCGATTTTTTGCCGCCCGTGCATGTTAGTCCTTTATCATATGCACTGGCAGTGATTTTTGCCGCCCGTGCATGTTAAGCCCTTTGTCACATGCAAGGGCAGTGGATTTTTTGCCGCCTGTTGCATGTTAAGCCCTTTGTCACATCCAAGGGCGGCAATTTTTGCCCCCCATGGATGTTAAGTCTTTTGTCATATGCACCGGCGGTGATTTTTACCGCCCGTGCATGTTAAGTCCTTTGTCACATGCACTGGCGGTGACTTTTTGCCACTCGTGCACAAAAGCAATTTCCTCCACATGCAAGGGCGGCAATTTTTGCCACCCGTGCACTCACTTCCTGAAAATTTTCTAACTCTGGGAAAATTTTCAAGTTGTTAACTTTAGCCCATTTTCAGTCAGTTTTTCACTCTAATCGCACTTTAGCCCTTCAAAGCCCATGCAAATGCTCAATTCTCCCTTGCTACTGTAATTTCCAGTCAAAGAGACCAAAATTTTCTTTCCACAAATGAAAAGACAGGCATTCAATAACATGATCCAAAGGAGTTCAAAGATCAAGCTTTCTCAGTGGCTCCTATGGATAAGTTGTCAGATAAATAGTTGACCTTGGACATTCTCAAGGTAGTTATGGGTAAACATGTGAAGGTTGCTACCTTTGTGAAAGTTTCAGTAAGAAGAACTTATGTCATTTCCAAGGACACTTTTGGACTAGACAACCTAGAGATGCAAATGGTGATAACAATGGATGGAAGTTTCTCTCAAGAAGGATGTTGATGGGAGTTGATAAATGTGATCTTTGCCTTAGTATATTTTCTATTTTTTCATATGTACTTTTGAATCAGTTTTGGACATATTTACATGTACTTTTCTCATATGTAGTTACATCTAAAAACTTAGGAAGTCCCAAATCAATAAGGACTCCTATTTTTGAATAAGTCAAAGTAGTTGTAAATTTCCTATTTTTGCTCCAGGCTCCTCCCTATAAATAAAGAGGGCGTCTTTTGTAATAGATATCTTTCATCTTATGCAACAAAGTGCTGCCCAAATTGAAACTCAACTTTGAGACTTTGTGTTCAAATTGTATGATCAATTCCAATCAATTCCAATCAAACTTTGTGTTGAATCGAATTTTTATGAGCGAGGATGTAACATATGGCATTTTTGTTGATTTCTCTTGTTGATTGATTGGATAAAGTGGTGCTTGGTTATTATGATTGGAGGACATTCAAGATAAGTTATATAAACTTTCTGTTATATTATTTCCTTGAATCTATGTGTGTTGAAAGCGTTTTCTTGGTGAAGGATTATAAAGACTTTGAGCTTGTAGTTGTTCACTTTGTATATGAATCGTGTTGAGAACTTGTAGACTTTGTGCTATGATTTTCAATCACATTCACGTGAATCAGTGGTGTTGTTAGTTGACAGACATTGTGCTCCAACTGGTGATATGGTTACTTTTAAAATCTTTCTGGGGATAATTTGAAGACTTTGTACTTGAGATTATTCACTTGGTTCGTAAATATTTTTGTGAAGTAAGTTGAAAGACTTTGTGCTTCAACTTACAAGAATATTGTTGATTATTGTTTAAGTGTACAAGCATTATTGAATATTATTGTGAAACATTGCAAACATCTTTTCTGAAAGAAGAGAAAAGGATGAATGTAACACACCCCCAAAGCTAGTATTTAGTGTAAATAATTTTTTAATAGTTAAAAGGGAACCTCCCCTTGCTGAGAGGAGAGATTTATCTCATCACACTGTGGTTGATATAACCATTTTGCCGTTAGTTAGCTAAAACAACAAAATATTCACCCAACAGTTTTTGGCGACTCTGTTGGGGATCGAGCGCACAATCAAGAGCCTCACGCTTTTGGTTGAAGCATCCCAGTCTCATCTATTGTAATTTATTTTTGTTTATATCTGCTCTATTGTTTGTTAAGAGTATGGCTATCCCAAGTCCATGGGGAAATGCATTTGGCCCTTTGAAATTGACTCAGCCTCTACATGAACTACCTCGGGATTCATGTAAGAACTTTCGCAAGTTCTACGAGGATGGTAAAACAACATCCGGATGAGCACATTGCAGCTTTCTACATTGCATGTGGTGTTCTCAGAGTTGAATATGAAGATGTTTCTGTAAGACTATTTGTAGAAACACTCCAAGGTGTTGCAGCTGATTGGTTCTATCACCTTGCACCTGGAACTGTCACTGGATGGAATACACTTTGAACCCAGTTCGAAGCCAGATTCAAGCCGGCAAAAGATGCTTACGCCTTGTTGGCCCAACTTAATTGAATGAAAAAGGAATCGCATGAGCCCATGTGTGAATTTGTAGCAAAGTTCAATAAGCTAAAGAACAGGATCCCAACTGTTGCTCAACCCACAGCTGAGATCCTAAAATGCTTCTTCATCAATTCACAATTGCTAGAAGTATGTTTTCTTTTACGAAGAGCAGTAACCAACTGATCTTACAATTGCTCAAAGTTTAGCAGTTGAAGTGGAGGATGATTTGATCTTGGTGGGAAAGTTGAAGAAGGATTCTATTGGTTGTAGTAGGCAACCTCCTTTGGCTTTATCTTCTACAAGCACTATGGATCCTATAGTGCAAAAGTTGGCTGTGAGCTGTTAGCTCTGAAAGAACAGGTGTCACAGAATTTGTCCATTCCTTTCTATAAGGACATATCAAGGGGAACTTCTCATGATGCTCTGAATTACCAAGGCAATGCTTCAAGGGACCAAAATCGAAACAGGTTCCCTCCACAACAAGGAATACTTGCTTTGGAAGCACCACCTGTGGATGCAGCAATCTTCTATTACGAATCAAAGCAAGATGATCTTCTTCAATCAGAATATGATCAAGGAGAAGATGATGCTAATCTTGTCATAGAAGGTGAGGAGAAATTAGTTGGCGACTCTACCATTGGGTTTCTGAACTTGGAATAAGAGATGGGACAATAAGAAGTTACTTTTGGTGAATCTTATGATGTTCTCACATGGTCACAAAATACATCAAATCATAAAGATGTGGTTGGTGACAAACAAGTAAGTACACCAGATATTCTCACTTCATCCTATGTTCCTAAGACCAGTACCCCCAATGTAAAATCTCAAGATGAGAGTTTTTTGTCTTCTATAGAAAATCCATATCAACCTATTCATATCACAAATAATGTTGAGGAGATAAAGATTTAAATGTCAGAGGCAAGAATACCTGTTAAGGGTATTATGCAGGAGTTGCATCTTGAAAGGGAAGCCATGTACACAGTGATAAAATCTGAGGATCCAAAAGTTTAGATTCTCTTCAAATCTTCCGATTTAGGTACTTATTTCTTGATTTCTAATGAAGATCCTAAGTTATTGGATAGTGTTTCAAATGGACGTCTAGAAACAAATGGATCATTCTTTTCAGGCAAAGGGATTTTACAATTGAAAGGAAATGGCATCTCCAAAGGATTGGTTTCTCTAGAGAAACATTTTAATGAGCCTGATTGCTTTGTCAAACGATGATGACAGTTGGGACCAAATTTATCAGCGTCAATTGGGCAATTCAACCTGGCTATAGAAGAAGATCCTAGAATGACAAACATCTTTTCTTCTACCTCATAGCAGACAACATCTGAAGCTATTCTCAATGTGAAGTGACAGATAAGTTCATGAATTTTTGTATAGTTTTTTTGTCTTTTTTCTGTTTTAGTCATTTTTGTGTTTTTGTGTCTTTTTGTTGTGTCGCCTGACTCTATAGCCCAATGGATGGATGAAGGCACTTAGAGACTGAATTTCTTCTCCCTTCGATCATTTCAAAGGATGATCAAATGAAGTTCCCCAGTTAGAGCCAGTTGTTATCCTCAAATTTAGTTGCGCTCAATTTGTAGGACGACCCCTACAAACTTTGTCCATTTTGTAGCCTACAACTCTAAACATGCAAAACAAGGTGAATCATATTTGCCTTCGTGCATGGTCTCCTAGCCTTGGAACATCCTTTTGAGTGTCAACTTGTGTCAGTTTCTTGAATTTTGCAAAACAAGTATGCACTGGCAGTGATTTTTGCATCTATTGCATATTTATATGCACTGGCGGTGATTTTTGCCACTCATGCATGTTAAGCCCTTTGTCACATGCAAGGGCGGTGATTTTTGCCACACGTGCATGTTAGTCCTTTGTCATATGCACTGGTGGCGATTTTTGCTGCCCATGCATGTTAAGCCCCTTTGTCACATGCAAGGGCGGTGATTTTTGCTGCCCGTGCATGTTAGTCCTTTGTCATATGCATTGGCGGCGATTTTTGCCGCCCACGCATGTTAAGCCCTTTGTCACATGCAAGGGCGGTGATTTTTGCCACCCATGCATGTTAAGTCCTTTGTCACATGCCAGGGCAGCGATTTTTGCTGCCTGTTCATGTTAAGCCCTTTGTCACATGCAAAGGCGGCGATTTTTGCTGTCCGTGCATGTTAAGTCCTTTGTCATATGCACTGGAGGCGATTTTTGCTGCTCGTGCATGTTAGTCCTTTGTCATATGCATTGTCCAAATTTTTTTCTGCTCGTGCATGTTAAGCCCTTTGTCACATGCAAGGGCAGCAATTTCTGCCGCCCGTGCATTTAAGCCCTTTGTCACATGCAAGGGTGGTGATTTTTGCCACCTGTGCATGTTAAGTCCTTTGTCATATGCACTGGCAGTGATTTCTGCCGCTCGTGCATGTTAAGTCCTTTGTCACATGCACTCGCGGTGATTTTTGCCACTCGTGCACAAAAGTAATTTCCTCGACGTGCAAGGGCGGTGATTTTTGCCGCCCGTACACTCACTCCCTGAAAATTTTCTAACTCTGTGAAATTTTTCAAGTTGTTAACTTTAGCCCATTTTCAATCAGTTTTTCACTCTAATCACACTTTAGCCCTTCAAAGCCTATGCAAATGCTCAATTCTCCAACTCTACTGTAATTTCTAGTCAAAGAGACAAAAAGTTTCTTTCCACAAATGAAAAGACATGCATTCAATAACATGATCCAAAGGAGTTTGAAGATCAAGCTTTCTCAGTGGTTCCTATAGATAAGTTGTCAGATACATAGTTGACCTTGGACATTCTCAAGGTAGTTCTAGGTAAACATGTGAAGGTTGCTACCTTCGTGAAAGTTTCAGTAAGAAGAACTTGTGTCATTTCCAAGGACACTTTTGGACCAGACAGCCTAGAGATGCAAATGGTGATAACAATGGATGGAAGTTTCTCTCAAGAAGGATGTTGATGGGATTTGATAAATGTGATCTTTGCCTTAGTATATTTTCTATTTTTCATATGTACTTTTGAATCAGTTTTGGACATATTTACATGTACTTTTCTCATATGTAATTACATCTAAAAATTTAGGAAGTCCCAAATCAATAAGGACTCCTATTTTTGAATAAGTCAAAGTAGTTGTAAATTTCTTATTTTTGCTCCAGGCTCCTCCCTATACATAAAGAGGGCATCTTTTGTAATAGATATTTTTAATTTTATGCAACAAAGTGCTGCCCAAATTGAGACTCAACTTTGAGACTTTGTGTTCAAATTGTATGATTAATTCCAATCAATAAAGAAGGCAAGTTTTGATATCAAACTTTGTGTTGAATCAAATTTGTATGAACGAGGATGTACATATGGCATTTTTGTTGATTTCTCTTGTTGATTGATTGGATAAAGTGGTGCTTGGTTATTATGGTTGGAGGACATTCAAGATAAGTTATATAAACTGTGTTATATTATTTCCTTGAATCTATGTGTCTCGAAAGAATTTCTTGGTGAAGGATTATAAAGACTTTGAGCTTGTAGTTGTTCAGTTTGTATATGAATCGTGTTGAGAACTTGTAGACTTTGTGCTATGATTTTCAATCACATTCGCGTGAATCAGTGGTGTTGTTAGTTGACAGACTTTGTGCTCCAACTGGTGATATGGTTACTTTTAAAATCTTTCTAGGGATAGTTTGAAGACTTTGTACTTGAGATTATTCACTTGGTTCATGAATCTTTTTGTGAAGTAAGTTGAAAGACTTTGTGCTTCAACTTACATGAATATTGTTGATTATTGTTTAAGTGTACAAGCATTATTGAATAGTACCGTGAAACATTGGAAACATCTTTTCTGAAAGAAGAGAAAAGGATGAATGTAACACATCCCCAAAGCTAGTATTTAGTGTAAATAAGTTTGTAATAGTTAAAAGGGAACCTCCCCTTGCTGAGAGGAGAGATTTATCTCATCACACTATAGTTGATATAACCATTTTGCTGTTAGTTAGCTAAACGATAAAATATTCACCCAATAGTTTTTGGCGACTCTGCTGGGGATCGAGCGCACAATCAAAAGCCTCACGCTTTTGGTTGAAGTATACCAGTCTCATCTATTGTAATATATTTTTGTTATATCTGCTCTATTGTTTGTTAAGAGTATGGCTGTCCCAGGTCCATGTGGAAATTCATTTGGCCCTTTGAAATTGACTCAGCCTCTACATGAACTACCTCGGGATTCACATAAGAACTTTCCCAAGTTCTACGGGGATGGTAAACAACATCCGGATGAGCACATTGCAACTTTCTACATTGCATGTGGTGTTCTCAGAGTTGAATATGAAGATGTTTCTGTAAGACTATTTGTAGAAATACTCCATGGTGTTGCAGCTGATTGGTTCTATCACCTTGCACCTAGAACTGTCACTAGATGGAATACACTTCGAACCCAGTTCGAAGCCAGATTCAAGCCAACAGAAGATGCTTACGCCTTATTGGCCCAACTTACTCAAATGAAAAAGGAATCTCATGAGCCCATGCATGAGTTTGTAGCAAAGTTCAATAAGCTAAAGAACAGGATCCCAACTGTTGCTCAACCCACAGCTGAGAACTTAAAATGCTTCTTCATCAATTCACAATTGCTGGGAGTAAGTTTTCTTTTACGAAGAGCAGTACCAACTGATCTTGCAATTGCTCAAAGTTTAGCAGTTGAAGTGGAGGATGATTTGATCTTGGTGGAAAAGTTGAAGAAGGATTCTATTGGTTGTAGTAGGCAACCTCCTTTGGCTTTATCTTCTACAAGCACTATGGATCCTATAGTGCAAAAGTTGGCTGATGAGCTGTTAGCTCTATAAGAACAGGTGTCATAGAATTTGTCCATTCCTTTCTATAAGGACATATCAAGGGGAACTTCTCATGATGCTTTGAATTACCAAGGCAATGCTTCAAGGGACCAGAATCAAAATAGGTTCCCTCCACAACAAGGAATACTTGCTTTGGAAGCACCACCTGTGGATGCAGCAATCTTCTATTACGAATCAGAGCATGATGATCTTCTTCAATCAGAATATGATCAAGGAGAAGATGATGCTAATATTTTCACGAAAGGTGAGGAGAAATTAGCTGGCGACTCTACCATCGGGTTTCTGAACTTGGAATATGAGATGGGACAAGAAGAAGTTACTTTTGGTGAATCTTATGATGTTCTCACATGGTCACAAAATACATCAAATCATAAAGATGTGGTTGGTGACAAACAAGTGAGTACACCATATATTCTCACTTCATCCTATGTTCCTAAGACTAGTACCCCCAATGTAAAATCTCAAGATGAGAGTTTTTCGTCTTCTGTAGCAAATCCATATCAACCTGTTCATATCACAGATCATGTTGAGGAGATAAAGATTCAAATGTCAGAGGCAAGAATACCCGTTAAGGGTATTATGCAGGAGTTTCATCTTGAAAGGGAAGCCATGTACACAGTGATAAAATCTGAGGATCCAAAAGTTCAGATTCTCTTTGAATCTTCTGATTTAGGTACTTATTTCTTGATTTCTAGTGGAGATCCTAAGTTATTGGATAGTGTTTCAAATGGAGGTCTAGAAACAAATGGATCATTCTTTTCAAGCGAAGGGATTTTACAATTGAAAGGAAATGGCATTTCCAAACGATTGGTTTCTCCAGAGAAACATTTTAATGAGCCTGATTGCTTTGTGAAATGGCGACGATAGTTGGGACCAAATTCATCAGCGTCAATTGGGCAATTCAACTTGGCTGTAGAAGAAGATCCTAGAATGACAAACACTGGGAAGTGTTACTCTTTCAATAGTAAAAGAAAAAGAAATGGAACATCTTTTCTTCTGCCTCACAGCAGACAACATCTGAAGCTATTCTCAAAGTGAAGCGACATATAAGTTCATGAATTTTTGTACAGTTTTTGTGTCTTTTTTTTGTTTTAGTCATTTTTGTGTTTTTGTGTCTTTTTGTTGTGTTGCCTGACTCTATAGCCCAATGGATGGATGAAGGCACTTAGAGACTAGAATTCTTCTCCCTTCGATCATTTCAAAGGATGATCAATAGAAGTTCCCCAGTTAGAGCTAGCTATTATCCTCAAATTTAGTTGCACTCAATTTGTAGGATGACCCCTAAAAAAATTGTCCATTTTGTAGCCTACAACTCTAAACACGCAAAACAAGGTGAATTGCATTTGCCCTTGTGCATGGTCTCCTAGCCTTGGAACATCCTTTCAAGTGTCAACTTGTGTTGGTTTCTTGAATTTTGCAAAACAAGTCTAATTGAAATTTTCACTTTTTAGGAGTTAGTAATTTTTTGTTATATGCACTGGCAGCGATTTTTGCCTCTATTGCATCTTTATATGCACTGGTGGTGATTTTGACCACTCGTGCATGTTAAGCCCTTTGTCACATGCAAGGGCGGCGATTTTTGTTGCTCGTGCATGTTAGTCCTTTGTCATATGCACTGGCAGTGATTTTTGCCGCCCGTGCATGTTAAGCCCTTTGTCACATGCAAGGGCAGTGATTTTTGCCACCCGTGCATGTTAAGTCCTTTGTCATATGCACTGGCAATGATTTTTACCACCCATGCATGTTAGTCCTTTGTCATATGCACCGGCGGCGATTTTTGCCGCCCGTGCATGTTAAGCCCTTTGTCACATGCAAGCGCGGTGATTTTTAACACCCGTGCATGTTAAGCCCTTTGTCACATGCAAGGGCGGTGATTTTTGCCACCTGTGCATGTTAAGCCCTTTGTCACATGCAAGGACGGCGATTTTTGTCACCCGTGCATGTTAAGTCCTTTGTCATATGCACTGGCGGTGATTTTTGCCACCCGTGCATGTTAGTCCTTTGTCATATGTACTGGCAGCGATTTTTGCTGCCCGTGCATGTTAAGCCCTTTGTCACATGCAAGGGCGGAGATTTTTTCCGCCCATGCATGTTAAGCCCTTTGTCACATGCAAGGACAACAATTTTTGCTGCCCGTGCATGTTAAGTCCTTTGTCATATGCATTGGCGGTGATTTTTGCCACCCATGCATGTTAAGTCCTTTGTCACATGCACTGGCGGCAATTTTTGCCGCTCGTGCGCAAAAGCGATTTCCTCCACATGCAAGGGCGGTGATTTTTGCCACCCGTGCTGATATAGGAGCATCTAGGGTGTAAGAGCAATCTTCCATCAACCAAAAAAAAATGTTGTTTCTTTTCAATAAGGGCTAAATTTGGCAGGGTTACTATTTTTAGTAAGTTTGCATTTGTGCACGGTTGGATACAAAATCTTACATAGACCTCTAGAATGGTGAATTGAAGCTAATAGTGAAGAAATCACTTCAATATTAAAATTTCAAATTCCAAAAATCCTATTGAAATATTCAAAGTCAAATTTGAGGAACTTAGAGGCTCCGGATGGGCCTGAAATTTGGTGGGAAACCCAAGTAGTCTACCTATCGGTATTATAATTGAAAATCCAACGGTCAGATCGAAAGTTATGGCCCCGCAAAATTGACCTATTTTTGGAGGGAGATGCAAATTTCAAACTTAAGCTGGTGGTCGCCAAAAAGGGCTATATATAACCATTTTGGGAACCCTTAGGGTAGTAGAGTTAAGGGGGAAGGTGTAGAGTCAAGAAAGTCGGGAAATTAGAAACCCTAGTTGATTTTGGGAATTACAGAAGGCTGAAGATTCCAGAGTTTTGAGAAAGAGAGCTGTAATGTATTGCAGCCTATAGGGGATTCATCCTCTGATTGTATTTGAGCTTCTGTAATGTAATGTTTTTCCTATATTAATAAAATATCATTCTATTTTCTGTGTGCAATTTTTGTTATTGTGTGTTTTATGATTTACCCCCTTCATCAAGTGGTATCAGAGCAAGGGTTCCTGAGTGTGTAGACAGATCGCCAATCGTGAGACAGTTTACACCAGGACTTGAGGTTGTGGGTTTGCTGCATAGATCAAGATGCCTCCATGAAGAAACCATGGTGGGAGGAATGCTTTGACAGAAGAGGGTTTTAGAGCCCTGCAAAGACAAATCGATGTATTACAAGAGGAGCTACGAAGAGGGTTCGAGCCGAGAAGGAGAGAGGAAAGCAAAGATGAAGCTGAAGAAGAGCTATCTGAGGAAGAACAAGAAGCTACAGGAGATCCTGCAGAAGTTAGGTTGTTGAGGGCCATTTCAAAGATTGGAAAGAGGCCCAGGATTGAAGTTTCTACCTATTCAGGAGATTTGAATCCGGAACAACTTATTGATTGGATCAATGATATGGAGGAGTATTTTGAGTATGAAAATGTGGAAGACCCTAAACAGGTCAAGTTTGCAAAGACAAAGTTGAAGGGCCACGCTAGTATTTGGTGGAAGGAGGTCCAGTTAGAGAGAAATAGAAGAGGAAAAGCAAAGATTACCAGACAGGAGCAGATGGTGGAGAAATTGAAGAAGCAGTTCATTTCTGTGGACTATGAGATAGAGTTGCTGAAGAAGCTACAAGGATTGAAGCAAGGTAACAAGTCTGTTAAGGACTATACAGAAGATTTTTATAAGATCACTATCAGGACAGGACACGGAGAGGCCAACAAGGAGAAGGTGGCCCGTTACATTAATGGGTTGAGGCCAAGTATTCAAGAAGAGTTGAGCCTGGTCAGAATGACCACCATAGAAGATGCATACCAGTTTTCCCTGAAGGTGGAAGAGAAGCTGAATAAGAGATTTGAAAGCAAGCAAAGGGGAAGAGGTCAAGGCAGAAGGACTGGTGGAAGACCCAATGGACGTCGAAATGAAGATCCAAATAAAAGTGAAGAAGTTGGAACCAGTCGAAATCAGAGAGGAGATAATACCTACCACCCTCGTGACCAGAATAATCGTGAGCAAAGAGGAAGAAGTAGACCTAGGCAAGGACCTAGAAGAGGAGGTTTCAGAGGAACATGTTTCCAATGTGGAGAAGAAGGGCATCGAGCATACGAGTGTCTGCAACATCAAGGAAGGATGAATAGAAGACCCAAAGGTAATGCACGAGTTGCACATGTGGATGAAGATGCATAGTCTGAGCACTCCGAAGATGCAGAAAGGCGAGAAACCCTAGTTGTTAGAAGAACTTTGTTGAATGAGGAGAAAGAACCCAATCAGAGGAAGAGTTTATTCGGCACAAGGTGCAAATGTGAAGGTAAGTGTTGTGATATTATTATTGATAGTGGAAGCACTGATAATCTTGTTTTAGAGAAGATGGTTGATAAGTTGAAGTTGACAAGAAGAAAGCATCCGCATCCATACCGGATTGGAAGGTTGCAGAAGGACCATAGAGCTTTGGTCAATGAATAGTGTTTAGTGAAGTTAAAGATTGGTGACTACCATGATGAGGTTTTGTGTGACATCATACCGATGGATGCATGTCATATGTTATTGGGGAGGTCGTGGCACTATGATAGGAGCGCTGTCCATAATGGCCGTGCAAACACATACTCCCTAACAAAGGATGGAGTCCGTCATAAGTTGAAGCCCTTGAAGGAGGTGGAAGAAAAGGTATGTAGTATTGCCAGAATTTGCTTGGTAGATGGTAGAAAGTTTTTGGAGGGTATGAAGCATGACCGTCATTGCTTTGCATTGATTCCTAAGATGAGTCAAGAGAAATGTGAAGATGTGCCAGTAGAAATCTGAGAAATGTTGGAAGAATTTTAAAATATTCTCTCTGATAATGTACCAGAAAGTTTAACACCAGTGAGGAAGATAAGTCATCAAATGGATTTGATACCAGGAGCTAGTTTCCCAAATAAAGCAGCCCACAGAATGACTCTAGCAGAGAATGAAGAGTTTAACAGACAAGTTCACGGGCTGTTAAGGAAGGGACTGATAAGGGAGAGCCTAAGTCTATTTGTGGTACCTGCGATACTAGTACCAAAGAAAGATGGAGAGTGAAGGATGTGTACAGATTCCTTAGCCCTCAACAAGATCACAATCAAGTACAGATTTCCATTGCCGAGAATGGATGACATAATGGATTGTTTGAGTGGAGCCAAGTACTTCACGAAGATTGATCTGAAAAGTGGGTATCACCAAATTCGAATCAGAGAAGGAGATGAATGGAAGATAGCTTTCAAGACAAAGGAGGGTTTGTATGAGTGGTTAGTCATGACATTTGGGCTAACCAATGCACCAAGCACATTCATGCAGCTCATGAACGAGGTACTGAAGGAATTTTTGGGAAGTTTTGTTATTGTTTATTTAGATGACATTTTGATTTTCAGTAAGACTTGGGATGAGCATTTGATGCATATCAGAAGAGTTTTAGAGAAGCTGAGGGAGGAGAAGTTGCTGATTAATCTGAAGAAATGTAGTTTTGCAAAGGAGTTGGTATACTTGGGATTTGTAGTATCAGAGGAAGGTCTTAAGATGGACCCAGAAAAAGTAAGGGCTATCATTGAATGGCCTACGCCAAGGAGTGCAACGGAGGTAAGATCCTTTCATGGTTTGGCAAATTTTTACAGAAAGTTTATCAGGAGTTTTAGTAGCATTTGTGCACCCCTAACTGAGACAATGAGAGGGGATAGAAAAGAGTTTAGATGGACTAAAGGAGCAGACAAGAGCTTTGATACATTGAAGCAGAAAGTTGTAGAATAACCCGTTTTGGCACTTCCAGATTTCAATAAGGTATTTCAGGTAGATTGTGATGCTAGTGGTGGTGGTATAGGAGCTGTTTTGAGCCAAGAAGGTAAGCCCATTGCCTATTTTAGTGAGAAGCTTAATGATGCCAAGAAAAAAGTATTCTGTTTATGATCAGGAGTTTTATGGAATAGTTCAGGCTTTGAAGAAATGGAGACATTATTTGTTGCCAAAGGAGTTTGTTTTATATACTGATCATCAGGCTTTGCAGTATCTTAATAGTCAAGGAAAGTTGAACCAAAGGCACTTAAAATGGGTTGAGTTTTTGCAGAGCTATACTTTTGTTTTGAAGCACAGGAGTGGGAAGTCCAACAGAGTTGTAGATGCCTTGAGTAGAAGGCAAAATTTGTTGACAGAAATGAAGATAGAGGTTGTTGGTTTCGATGAGCTCAAAAGTTTGTATCCTGAAGATCCGGATTTCACAGAGGCCTAGAAAGCTTGTATGGAACCTGTTACTTTGGACAGGACAAAATGGTTGGATTTCATAATCTAGGATGGCATGTTATTTAGAGGAAGCCAGTTGTGCATTCCAAGGAGTTCCATGAGAGAGAACCTGATTAAGGAGAAGCATAGTGGAGGATTGGCTGGACACTTTGGTCGAGATAAGACCATTTCTATTGTTGGTGAAAATTATAATTGGCCACAGTTGCAGCAGGATGTGCGGAAATTTGTGTAGAGTTGCAGATTATGTCAGATGGCAAAAGGAGAAAGTCAGAACACAGGTCTATATCAGCCATTACCTCTACCAGAGAAGCCATGGGATGATATCAGTATGGATTTTGTTCTTGGTTTACCAAGGACACAGAGAGGACATGATTCCATTTTTGTGGTGGTGGACAGATTCTCGAAGATGGCACATTTTATTCCTTGCAAGAAGACTAATGAATGCTATTAATATTGCTGAATTGTTTTTCAGAGAGGTGGTGAGACTACATGGTCTACCAAAGAGCATAGTTTCAGATCGAGCTACCAAGTTCGTTGGTTATTTTTGGAGGACATTATGGAAGAAGTTGAAGACAGATTTGAAGTTCAGTTCTGTACACCATCCACAGACTAATGGACAGACCAAAGTGGTGAATAGGAGTTTGGGTAACCTGCTACGGTGCTTAGTAGGAGATAAGCCCAAGGGATGGGATTTGATTTCACAACAGGCAAAATTTGCTTACAACAATTCTGTCAATAGGAGTACTGGTAAATCACCATTCCAGGTTATATATGGCAATAGCCCGAGAAATGCTTCTGAGTTAAGGAAGCTGGACAAAGGAGAAAAGACAAGTGCTGAAGCTGAAGACTTTGTAGAACATTTGAAGAATTTGCATGAAGAGGTGAGAAAGCACATTAATAAGATGAATATTCAGTACAAGGCTAAGGCAGATCAAAAGAGGAGGTATAAGGAGTTCCAGGTAGGAGATGAAGTCATGGTTCACTTGAGAAGAGAAAGGTTCCCAATTGGAACATACAATAAGTTGAAAAACAAGAAATTTGGACCATGCAGAATCTTGAAGAAGCATGATTCAGGAAATGCATATGAGGTAGAGCTACCGAATGGGATCAATATTTCCCATGTTTTCAACATTGCTGATTTAGCAGAATATCATGAAGGTGGAACAGAGGATGGACCAACAGAAGCGCAGTGGAGTATTCCAGTATCTACTTCAGAGAAGGAGGAGATAGAGGGCATTGTGGATAGCCGTGTGGGTAAGAGTATAAGAAACAGGCAATATACAGAATACTTGGTGAAATGGAAAGGAAGGCCTATTGAAGATTCATCATGGTTATCTGAGAGTGAGGTTAATCATTTTGGTTTCCGTCTAACAAATGAGAAGTGATAGGGTCACTTTTCAAATTACCCCAGGTGTCTAATGCAGGAGCATCTAGGGTGTAAGAGCAATCTTGCATCAACCCCCCAAAAAAAATATTGTTTCTTTTCAATACGGGCTAAATTTGGCAGGGTTACTATTTTTAGTAAGGTTGCATTTGTGCATGATTGGATACAAAATGTTACACAGACCTCTAGAATGGTGAATTGAAGCTAATAGTGAAGAAATCACTTCAATATTAAAATTTCAAATTCCAAAAATCTTATTGAAATATTCAAAGTCAAATTTGAGGCACTTAGAGGCTCCGGATGGGCCTGAAATTTGGTGGGAAACCCAAGTAGTCAACCTATCGGTACTGCTTGGCGCTCCATCGTCTTTTCGAGAGCTTTCCGAAAAGGTATTATAATTGAAAATCCAACGGCCGGATCGAAAGTTATGGCCCCACAAAATTGACCTATTTTTGGAGGGAGATGCAAATTTCAAAATTAAGCTGGTGGTCGCCAAAAAGGGCTATATATAACCATTTTGGGAACCCTTAGGGTAGTAGAGTTAAGGGGGAAGGTGTAGAGTGAAGAAAGTCGGGAAATTAGAAACCCTAGTTGATTTTGGGAATTACAGAAGGCTGAAGATTCTAGAGTTTTGAGAGAGGGAGCTGTAATGTGTTGCAGCCTGTAGGGAATTCATCCTCTGATTGTATTTGAGCTTCTGTAATGTAATGTTTTTCCCATAATAAAATATCATTCTATTTTCTGTGTGCAATTTCTGTTATTGTGTGTTTTATGATTTACCCCCTTCATCAAGTGGTATCAGAGCAAGGGTTCCTGAGTGTGTAGACAGATCGCTGACCGTGAGGCAGTGTGCACCAAGACCTAAGGTTGTGGGTTTGCTGCATAGATCAAGATGCCTCCACGAAGAAACTGTGGTGGGAGGAATGCTTTGACAAAAGAGGGTTTTAGAGACCTGCAAAGACAAATTGATGCATTGCAAGAGGAGCTGCGAAGAGGGTTCGAGCCGAGAAGGAGAGAGGAAAGCGAAGATGAAGCTGAAGAAGAGCTATCTGAGGAAGAACAAGAAGCTGCAGGAGATCCTGCAGAAGTTAGGTTGTTGAGGGCCATTTCAAAGATTGGAAATAGGCCCAGGATTGAAATTTCTACCTATTCTGGAGATTTGAATCCGGAACAACTTATTGATTGGATCAATGATATGGAGGAGTATTTTGAGTATGAAGATGTGGTAGACCCTGAACGGGTCAAGTTTGCAAAGACAAAGTTGAAGGGCCACACCAGTATTTGGTGGAAGGAGGTCTAGTTAGAGAGAAATAGAAGAGGAAAAGCAAAGATTACCAGATGGGAGTGGATGGTGGAGAAATTGAAGAAGCAGATCATTCCTATGGACTATGAGATGGAGTTGCTGAAGAAGCTGCAAGGATTGAAGCTAGGTAACAAGTCTGTTAAGGAGTATACAGAATATTTTTATAAGATCACTATTAGGACAAGCCACAGAGAGGCAAACAAGGAGAAGGTGGCCCGTTACATTAATGGGTTGAGGCCAAGTATTCAAGAAGAGTTGAGCCTGGTCAGAATGACCACCATAGAAGATGCGTACCAGTTTTCCCTGAAGGTGGAAGAGAAGATGAATAAGAGATTTGAAAGAAAGCAAAGGGGAAGAGGTCAAGGCAGAAGGACTGGCAGAAGACCCAATGGAGGTCGAAATGAAGATCTAAATAAAAGTGAAAAAGTTGGAACCAGTCGAAATCAGAGAGGAGATAATACCTACCGCCCTCGTGACTAGAATAATGGTGAGCAAAGAGGAAGGGGAAGAGGTAGACCTGGGCAAGGACCTAGAAGAGGAGGTTTCGAAGGAACATGTTTCCAATGTGGAGAAGAAGGGCATCAAGCATATGAGTGTCCGTAACATCAAGGAAGGATGAGTAGAAGACCCGAAGGTAAAGAAGGAGTTGCACATATGGATGAAGATGCATAGTCTGAGCGCTCTGAAGATGCAGAAAGGCGAGAAACCCTAGTTGTTAGAAGAACTTTGTTGAATGAGGAGAAAGAACCCAATCAAAGGAAGAGTTTATTCGGTACAAGGTGCAAATGTGAAGGTAAGTGTTGTGATATTATTATTGATAGTGGAAGCACTGATAATCTTGTTTTAGAGGAGATGGTTGACAAGTTGAAGTTGACAAGAAGAAAATCATCTGCATCCATACCGGATTAGAAGGTTGCAGAAGGACCAAGAGCTAAATGGTCAATGAACAGTGTTTACTGAAGTTCAAGATTGGTGACTACCATGATGAGGTTTTGTGTGACATCATACCGATGGATGCGTGTCATATGTTATTGGGGAGGTCGTGGCACTATGATAGGAGCGCTGTCCATAATGGCCGTGCAAACACATACTCCATAACAAAGGATGGAGTCTGTCATAAGTTGAAGCCCTTGAAGGAGGTGGAAGAAAAGGTATGTAGTACTGCCAGATTTTTCTTGGTAGATGGTAGAAAGTTTTTGGAGGGTATGAAGCATGAGCGTCATTGCTTTGCATTGATTCCTAAGATGAGTCAAGAGAAATGTGAAGATGTTCCAGTAGAAATCTTAGAAATGTTGGAAGAATTTTAAAATATTCTCTTTGATAATGTACCAGAAGGTTTAACACCAGTGAGGAAGATAAGTCATCAAATGGATTTGATACCAGGAGCTAGTTTCCCAAATAAGGCAGCTGACAGAATGACTCCAGCAGAGAATGAAGAGTTGAACAGACAAGTTCACGAGCTGTTAAGGAAGGGACTGATAAGGGAGAGCCTAAGTCTATTTGCAGTACCTGCGGTACTAGTACCAAAGAAAGATGGAGAGTGAAGGATGTGTACAGATTCCTGAACCCTCAACAAGATCACAATCATGTACAGATTTCCATTGCCGAGAATGGATGACATAATGGATTGTTTGAGTGGAGCCAAGTACTTCACAAAGATTGATCTGAAGAGTGGGTATCACCAAATTCGAATCAGAGAAAGAGATGAATGGAAGACAGCATTCAAGACAAAGGAGGGTTTGTATGAGTGGTTAGTCATGACATTTGGGCTAACCAATGCACCGAGCACATTCATGTGGCTCATGAACGAGGTACTGAAGGAATTTTTGGGAAGTTTTGTTATTGTTTATTTAGATGACGTTTTAATTTTCAGTAAGACTTGGGATGAGCATTTGATGCATATCAGAAGAGCTTTAGAGAACCTGAGGGAGGAGAAGTTGCTGATTAATCTAAAGAAATGTAGTTTTGCAAAGGAGTTGGTATACCTAGGATTTGTAGTCTCAGAGGAAGGTCTTAAGATGGACCCAGAAAAAGTAAGGGCTACCATTGAATGGCCTACGCCAAGGAGTGCAACGGAGGTAAGATCCTTTCATGGTTTGGCAAGTTTTTACAGAAAGTTTATCAGGAGTTTTAGTAGCATTTGTGCACCCCTAACTGAGACAATGAGAGGGGATAGAAAAGAGTTTAGATGGACTAAAGGAGCAGACAAGAGCTTTGATACATTGAATCAGAAAGTTGTAGAACAACCTGTTTTGGCACTTTCAAATTTCAATAAGGTATTTCAGGTAGATTGTGATGCTAGTGGTGGTGGTATAGGAGCTATTTTGAGCCAAGAAGGTAAGCCCGTTGCCTATTTTAGTGAGAAGCTTAATGATGCCAAGAAAATTATTATGTTTATGATCAAGAGTTTCATGCAATAGTTCAAGCTTTGAAGAAATGGAGACATTATTTGTTGCCAAAGGAGTTTGTTTTATATACTGATCATCAGGCTTTGCAGTATCTTAATAGTCAAGGAAAGTTGAACCATAGGCACTTAAAATGGGTTGAGTTTTTGCAGAGCTATACTTTTGTTTTGAAGCACAGGAGTGGGAAGTCCAACAGAGTTGTAGATGCCTTGAGCAGAAGGCAAAATTTGTTGACAAAAATGAAGATAGAGGTTGTTTGTTTCGATGAGCTCAAAAGTTTGTATCCTGAAGATCCGGATTTCACAGAGGCCTAGAAAGCATGTATGGAACCTGTTACTTTGGACAGGACAAAATGGATGGATTTCATAATCTAGGATGGCATGTTATTTAGAGGAAGCCAGTTGTGCATTCCAAGGAGTTCCATGAGAGAGAACCTAATTAAGGAGAAGCATCGTGGAGGATTGGCTGGACACTTTGGTCGAGATAAGACCATTTCTATTGTTGGTGAAAATTATTATTGGCCACAGTTGCGGCAGGATGTGTGGAAATTTGTGCAAAGTTGCAGATTATGTCAGATGGCAAAAGGAGCAAGTCAGAACACAAGTCTATATCAGCCATTACCTCTACCAGAGAAGCCATGGGATGATATTAGTATGGATTTTGTTCTTGGTTTACCAAGGACACAGAGAGGACATGATTCCATTTTTGTGGTGGTGGACAGATTCTTGAAGATGGCACATTTTATTCCTTGCAAGAAGAGTAATGATGCTATTCATATTACTGAATTGTTTTTCAAAGAGGTGGTGAGACTACATGGTCTACCAAAGAGCATAATTTCAGATCGAGATACCAAGTTTGTTTGTTATTTTTGCAGGACATTATGGAAGAAGTTGAAGACAAATTTGAAGTTTAGTTCTGCACACCATCCATAGACTGATGGACAGACCGAAGTGGTGAATAGGAGTTTGGGTAACCTGCTACGGTGCTTTGTAGGAGATAAGCCCAAGGGATGGGATTTGATTTCACAACAGGCAGAATTTGCTTACAACAATTCTGTCAATAAGAGTACTGGTATATCACCATTCCAGGTTGTATATGGCAATAGCCTGAGAAATGCTTCTGAGTTAAGGAAGCTGGACAAAGGAGAAAAGACAAGTGCTGAAGCTGAAGACTTTGCAGAACATCTGAAGAATTTGCATGAAGAGGTGAGAAAGCACATTAATAAGATGAATATTCAGTACAAGGCTAAGGCAGATCAGAAGAGGAGGTATAAGGAGTTCCAGGTAGGAGATGAAGTCATGGTTCACTTGAGAAGAGAAAGGTTCCCAATTGGAACATACAATAAGTTGAAAATGAAGAAATTTGGACCATGCAGAATCGTGAAGAAGCATGATTTAGGAAATACATATGAGGTAGAGCTACCTAATGGGATCAATATTTCTCGTGTTTTCAACATTGCTGATTTAGTAGAATATCTGAAGGTGGAACAGAGGATGGACGAACAGAAGCGCAGTGGAGTATTCCAGTATCTACTTTAGAGAAGGAGGAGATAGAGGGCATTCTGGATAGCCGTGTGGGTAAGAGTACAAGAAACAGGCAGTATACAGAATACTTGGTGAAATGGAAAGGAAGGCCTGTTGGAGATTCATCATGGTTATCTGAGAGTGAGGTTAATCGTTTTGGTTTCCCTCTAACACATGAGAAGTCATAGGGTCACTTTTCAAATTACCCTGGGTGTCTGATGCAGGAGCATCTAGGGTGTAAGAGCAATCTTGCATCAACCCAAAAAAAAAATGTTGTTTCTTTTCAATAAGGGCTAAATTTGGCAGGGTTACTATTTTTAGTAAGTTTGCATTTGTGCATGATTGGATACAAAATGTTACACAGACCTCTAGAATGGTGAATTGAAGCTAATAGTGAAGAAATCACTTCAATATTAAAATTTCAAATTCCAAAAATCCTATTGGAATATTCAAAGTCAAATTTGAGGCACTTAGAGGCTCCGGATGGGCCTGAAATTTGGTGGGAAACCTAAGTAGTCAACCTATCGGTACTGCTTGGCGCTCCATCATCTTTTCGAGAGCTTTCCAAAAAGGTATTATAATTGAAAATCCAAAGGCTGGATCGAAAGTTATGGCCCTGCGAAATTGACCTATTTTTGGAGGGAGATGCAAATTTCAAAATTAAGCTGGTGGTCGCCAAAAAGGGCTATATATAACCATTTTGGGAACCCTTAGGGTAGTAGAGTTAAGGGGGAAGGTGTAGAGTCAAGAAAGTCAAGAAATTACAAACCCTAGTTGATTTTGGGAATTACAGAAGGCTGAAGATTCTAGAGTTTTGAGAGAGGGAGCTGTAATGTGTTGCAGCCTGTAGGGAATTCATCCTCTGATTGTATTTGAGCTTCTGTAATGTAATGTTTTTCCCATATTAATAAATATCATTCTATTTTCTGTGTGCAATTTTTTTTATTATGTGTTTTATGATTTACCCCCTTCATTAAGTGGTATCAGAGCAAGGGTTCCTGAGTGTGTAGACAGATCGCCGACCGTGAGGCAGTTTGCACCAGGACTTGAGGTTGTGGGTTTGCTGCATAGATCAAGATGCCTCCATGAAGAAACCGTGGTGGGAGGAATGCTTTGACAGAAGAGGGTTTTAGAGCCCTGCAAAGACAAATCGATGCATTGCAACAGGAGCTGCGAAGAGGGTTCGAGCCGAGAAGGAGAGAGGAAAGGGAAGATGAAGCTGAAGAAAAGCTATCTGAGGAAGAACAAGAAGCTGCAGGAGATCCTGCAGAAGTTAGGTTGTTGAGGGCCATTTCAAAGATTGGAAAGAGGCCCAGGATTGAAGTTTCTACCTATTCTAAAGATTTGAATCCGGAACAACTTATTGATTGGATCAATGATATGGAGGAGTATTTTGAGTATGAAGATGTGGAAGACCCTGAACGGGTCAAGTTTGCAAAGACAAAGTTGAAGGGCCACGCTAGTATTTGGCGGAAGGAGGTCCAGTTAGAGAGAAATAGAAGAGGAAAAGCAAAGATTACCAGATGGGAGCGGATGGTGGAGAAATTGAAGAAGCAGTTAATTCCTGTGGACTATGAGATGGAGTTGCTGAAGAAGCTGCAAGGATTGAAGCAAGGTAACAAGTCTGTTAAGGAGTATACAGAAGATTTTTATAAGATCACTATCAGGACGGGCCACGGAGAGGCCAACAAGGAGAAGGTGGCCCATTACATTAATGGGTTGAGGCCAAGTATTCAAGAAGAGTTGAGCCTGGTCAGAATGACCACCATAGAAGATGCATACTAGTTTTCCCTGAAGGTGGAAGAGAAGCTAAATAAGAGATTTGAAAGCAAGCAAAGGGGAAGAGGTCAAGGCAGAAGGACTGGCGGAAGACCCTATGGAGGTCGAAATGAAGATCCAAATAAAAGTGAAAAAGTTGGAACCAGTCGAAATTAGAGAGGAGATAATACCTACCGCCCTCGTGACCAGAATAATGGTGAGCAAAGAGGAAGAGGAAGAGGTAGACCTAGGCAAGGACCTGGAAGAGGAAGTTTCAGAGGAACATGTTTCCAATGTGGAGAAGAAGGGCATCGAGCATACGAGTGTCCGCAACATCAAGGAAGGATGAATAGAAGACCCGAAGGTAATGCACGAGTTGCACATGTTGATGAAGATGCACAGTTTGAGCGCTCAGAAGATGCAAAAAGGGGAGAAACCCTAGTTGTCAGAAGAACTTTGTTGAATGAGGAGAAAGAACCCAATCAGATGAAGAGTTTATTTCACACAAGGTGCAAATGTGAAGGTAAGTGTTGTCATATTATTATTAATAGTGGAAGCACTGATAATCTTGTTTCAGAGGGGATGGTTCACAAGTTGAAGTTGACAAGAAGAAAGCATCCGCATCCATACCGGATTGCATGGTTGCAGGACCATAGAGCTTTGGTCAATGAACAGTGTTTAGTGAAGTTCAAGATCGGTGACTACCATGATGAGGTGTTGTGTGACATCATACCGATGGATGCGTGTCATATGTTTTTGGGGAGGCCGTGGCAGTATGATAGGAGCGCTGTCCATGATGGCCATGCAAATACATACTCCCTAACATAGAATGGAGTCCGTCATAAGTTGAAGCCCTTGAAGGAGGTGGAAGAAAAAGTATGTAGTACTACTAGAATTCACTTGGTAGATGGTAGAAAGTAATTGGAGGGTATGAAGCATGAGCGTCATTGCCTTGCATTGATTCCTAAGATGAGTCAAGAGAAATGTGAAGCTGTGCTAGTAGAAGTCTCAGAAATGTTTGAAGAATTTCAAGATATTGTCTCTGATAATATACCAGAAGGTTTACCACCAGTGATTAAGATAAGTCATCAAATGGATTTGATACCAGGAGCTAGTTTGCCAAATAAGGTAGCCCACAGAATGACTCCAGCAGAGAATGAAGAGTTGAACAGACAAGTTCACGAGCTGTTAAAGAAGGGACTGATAAGGGAGAGCCTAAGTCCATTTGCGGTACCTGCGGTACTAGTACTGAAGAAAGATGGAGAGTGAAGGATGTGTACAGATTCCTGACCCATCAACAAGATCACAATCAAGTACAGATTTCTATTGCCGAGAATGGATGACATAATGGATTGTTTGAGTGGAGCCAAGTACTTCACGAAGATTGATCTGAAGAGTGGGTATCACCAAATTTGAATCAGAGAAGGAGATGAATGGAAGACAGCTTTTAAGACAAAGGAGGGTTTGTATGAGTAGTTAGTCATGACATTTGGGCTAACCAATGCACCAAGCACATTCATGCGGCTCATGAATGAGGTACTGAAGGAATTTTTGGGAAGTTTTGTTATTGTTTATTTAGATGACATTTTGATTTTCAGTAAGACTTGGGATGAGCATTTGATGCATATTAGAAGAGTTTTAGAGAAGCTAAGGGAGGAGAATTTGCTGATTAATCTGAAGAAATGTAGTTTTGCAAAGGAGTTGGTATACCTGGGATTTGTAGTCTCAGAGGAAGGTCTTAAGATGGACCCAGAAAAAGTAAGGGCTATCATTGAATGGCCTACACCAAGGAGTGCAACAGAGGTAAGATTCTTTCATGGTTTGGCCAGTTTTTAAAGAAAGTTTATCAGGAGTTTTAGTAGCATGTATGCACCCCTAACTGAGACAATGAGAGGGGATAGAAAAGAGTTTAGATGGACTAATGGAGTAGACAAGAGCTTTGATACATTGAAGCAGAAAGTTGTAGAACAACCCATTTTAGCACTTCCAGATTTCAATAAGGTATTTCAGGTAGATTATGATGCTAGTGGTGGTGGTATAGGAGCTGTTTTGAGCCAAGAAGGTAAGCCTGTTGCCTATTTTAGTGAGAAGCTTAATGATGCCAAGAAAAAGTATTCTGTTTATGATCAGGAGTTTTATGCAATAGTTCAAGCTTTGAAGAAATGGAGACATTGATTGTTGCCAAAGGAGTTTGTTTTATATACTAATCATCAGGCTTTGCAGTATCTTAATAGTCAAGGAAAGTTGAACCAAAGGCACTTAAAATGGGTTGAGTTTTTGCAGAGCTATACTTTTGTTTTGAAGCACAGGAGTGGGAAGTCCAAAAGAGTTGTAGATGCCTTGAGCAGAAGGCAAAATTTGTTGACAGAAATGAAGATAGAGGTTGTTGGTTTCGATGAGCTCAAAAGTTTGTATCCTGAAGATCCGGATTTCGCAGAGGCCTAGAAAACTTGTATGGAACCTGTTACTTTGGACAGGAGAAAATGGTTGGATTTCATAATCCAGGATGACATGTTATTTAGAGGAAGCCAGTTGTGCATTCCAAGGAGTTCCATGAGAGAGAACTTGATTAAGGAGAAGCATAGTGGAGGATTGGCTAAACACTTTGGTTGAGATAAGACCATTTCTATTGTTGGTGAAAATTATTATTGGCCACAGTTGTAGCAGGACGTGCAGAAATTTGTGTAGAGTTGCAGATTATGTTAGATGGCAAAAGGAGCAAGTCAGAACACAGGTCTATATTAGCCATTACTTGTACCAGAGAAGCCATGGGATGATATCAGTATGGATTTTTTTCTTGTTTTACCAAGGACACAGAGAGGACATGATTCCATTTTTGTGGTGGTGGACAGATTCTCGAAGATGGCACATTTTATTCCTTGCAAGAAGACTAATGATGTTATTCATATTGCTGAATTGTTTTTTAGAGAGGTGGTGAGACTACATGGTCTACCAAAGAGCATAGTTTCAGATTGAGATACCAAGTTCGTTGGTTATTTTTGGAGGACATTATGGAAGAAGTTGAAGATAGATTTGAAGTTCAGTTCTGCACACCATCCACAGACTGATGGACAGATCGAAGTGGTGAATAGGAGTTTGGGTAACCTGCTACGGTGCTTGGTAAGAGATAAGCCCAAGGGATGGGATTTGATTTTACCACAGGCAGAATTTGCTTACAACAATTCTGTCAATAGGAGTACTGGTAAATTACCATTCTAGGTTGTATATGGCAATAGCCCGTTAAGAAAGTTGGACAAAGCAGAAAAGACAAGTGCTGAAGCTGAAGACTTTGCAGAACATCTGAAGAATTTGCATGAAGAGGTGAGAAAACACATTAATAAGATGAATATTCAGTACAAGGCTAAGGCAGATCAGAAGAGGAGGTATAAGGAGTTCCAAGTAGGAGATGAAGTCATGGTTCACTTGAGAAGAGAAAGGTTCCCAATTGGAACATACAGTAAGTTGAAAATGAAGAAATTTGGACCATGCAGAATCTTGAAGAAGCATGATTCAGGAAATGCATATGAGGTAGAGCTACCAAATGGGATCAATATTTCCCCTATTTTCAACATTGCTGATTTAGCAGAATATCATGAAGGTGGAACAGAGGATGGACGAACAGAAGCGCAGTGGAGTATTCCAGTATCTACTTCAGAGGAGGAGATAGAGGGCATTCTGGATAGCGGTGTGGGTAAGAGTACAAGAAATAGGCAGTATACAGAATACTTGGTGAAATGGAAAGGAAGGCCTGTTGAAGATTCATCATGGTTATCTGAGAGTGAGGTTAATCGTTTTGGTTTCCCTCTAACACATGAGAAGTGATAGGGTCACTTTTCAAATTACCCCAGGTGTCTGATGCAGGAGCATCTAGGGTGTAAGAGCAATCTTGCATCAACCCCCAAAAAGAATGTTGTTTCTTTTCAATAAGGGCTAAATTTGGCAGGGTTACTATTTTTAGTAAGTTTGCATTTGTGCACGATTGGATACAAAATCTTACACAGACCTCTAGAATGGTGAATTGAAGCCAATAGTGAAGAAATCACTTCAATATTAAAATTTCAAATTCCAAATATCCTATTGAAATATCCAAAGCCAAATTTGAGGCACTTAGAGGCTCCGGATGGGCCTGAAATTTGGTGGGAAACCCAAGTCATCTACCTATCAGTACTATTTGGCGCTCCATCGTCTTTTCGAGAGCTTTTCGAAAAGGTATTATAATTGAAAATCCAATGGTCGGATCGAAAGTTATGGCCCCATGAAATTGACCTATTTTTTGAGGGAGATGCATTTCAAAATTAAGCTGGTGGTCGCCAAAAAGGGCTATATATAACCATTTTGGGAACCCTTAGGGTAGTAGAGTTAAGGGGGAAGGTGTAGAGTCAAGAAAGTCAGGAAATTAGAAACCCTAGTTGATTTTGGGAATTACAAAAGGCTGAAGATTCTACAGTTTTGAGAGAGGGAGCTATGATGTGTTGCAGCCTGTAGGGGATTCATCCTCTAATTGTATTTGAGCTTCTGTAATGTAATGTTTTTCCCATATTAATAAAATATCATTCTATTTTCTGTGTGCAATTTATGTTATTGTGTGTTTTATGATTTACCCCCTTCATCAAGTGGTATCAGAGCAAGGGTTCCTGAGTGTGTAGACAGATCGCCGACCGTGAGGCAGTTTGCACCAGGACCTGAGGTTGTGGGTTTGCTGCATAGATCATGATGCCTCCACGAAGAAACCGTGGTGGGAGGAATGCTTTGCAGAAGAGGGTTTTAGAGCCCTGCAAAGACAAATCGATGCATTGCAAGAGGAGCTGCGAAGAGGGTTCGAGCTGAGAAGGAGAGAGGAAAGCGAAGATGAAGCTGAAGAAGAGCTATCTGAGGAAGAACAAGAAGCTGCAGGAGATCCTGCAGAAGTTAGGTTGTTGAGGGCCATTTCAAAGATTGGAAAGAGGCCAAGGATTGAAGTTTCTACCTATTCTGGAGATTTGAATTCGGAGCAACTTATTGATTTGATCAATGATATGGAGGAGTATTTTGAGTATGAAGATGTGGAAGACCATGAACGGGTCAAGTTTGCAAAGACAAAGTTGAAGGGCCACGCCAGTATTTGGTGGAAGGAGGTCTAGTTAGAGAGAAATAGAAGAGGAAAAGCAAAGATTACCAGATGGGAGTGGATGGTGGAGAAATTGAAGAAGCAGTTCATTCCTGTGGACTATGAGATGGAGTTGCTGAAGAAGCTGCAAGGATTGAAGCAAGGTAACAAGTCTGTTAAGGAGTATACAGAAGATTTTTATAAGATCACTATCATGATAGGCCACAGAGAGGCCAACAAGGAGAAGGTGGCCTGTTGCATTAATGGGTTGAGGCCAAGTATTCAAGAAGAGTTGAGCCTAGTCAGAATGACCACCATAGAAGATGTGTACCAGTTTTCCGTAAATGTGGAAGAGAAGCTGAATAAGAGATTTGAAAGTGAGCAAAGGGGAAGAGGTCAAGGCTGAAGGACTGGCGGAAGACCCTATGGAGGGCGAAATGAAGATCCAAATAAAAGTGAAGAAGTTGGAACCAGTCGAAATCAGAGGAGAGATAATACCTACCGCCCTCGTGACCAGAATAATGGTGAGCAAAGAGGAAGAGGAAGAGGTAGACCTAGGCAAGGACCTGGAAGAGGAGGTTTCAGAGGAACATGTTTCCAATGTGGAGAAGAAAGGCATCGAGCATACGAGTGTCTGCAACATCAAGGAAGGATGAATAGAATACCCGAAGGTAATGCACGAGTTGCACATGTGGATGAAGATGCATAGTCTGAGCGCTCCGAAGAGGCAGAAAGGGGAGAAACCCTAGTTGTCAGAAGAACTTTGTTGAATGAGGAGAAAGAACCCAATCAGAGGAAGAGTTTATTCCGCACAAGGTGCAAATGTGAAGGTAAGTGTTGTGATATTATTATTGACAGTGGAAACACTGATAATCTTGTTTTAGAGGAGATGGTTGACAAGTTGAAGTTGACAAGAAGAAAGCATCCGCATCCATACCGGATTGCATGGTTGCAGAAGGACCATAGAGCTTTGGTCAATGAACAGTGTTTAGTGAAGTTCAAGATTGGTGACTACCATGATGAGGTGTTGTGTGGCATCATACGGATGGATGCATGTCATATGTTATTGGGGAGGCCATGGCAGTATGATAGGAGCGCTGTCCATGATGGCCGTGCAAACACATACTCCCTAACAAAGGATGGAGTCCATCATAAGTTGAAGCCCTTGAAGGAGGTGGAAGAAAAGGTATGTAGTACTGCCAGAATTTGCTTGGTAGATGGTAGAAAGTTATTGAAGGGTATGAAGCATGAGCATCATTGCTTTGCATTGATTCCTAAGATGAGTCAAGAGAAATGTGAAGATGTGCCAATAGAAGTCTCGAAAATGTTGGAAGAATTTTAAGATATTGTCTCTGATAATGTACCAGAAGGTTTAGCACCAGTGAGAAAGATAAGTCATCAAATGGATTTGATACCAGGAGCTAGTTTCCCAAATAAGGCAGCCCACAGAATGACTCTAGCAGAGAATGAAGAGTTGAACAGACAAGTTCACGAGCTGTTAAGGAAGGGACTGATAAGGGAGAGCCTAAGTCCATTTGCGGTACCTACGGTACTAGTACCAAAGAAAGATGGAGAGTGAAGGATGTGTACAGTTTCCCGAGCCATCAACAAGATCACAATCAAGTATAGATTTCCATTGCCGAGAATGGATGACATAATGGATTGTTTGAGTGGAGCCAAGTACTTCACGAAGATTGATCGGAAGAGTGGGTATCACCAAATTCGAATCAGAGAAGGAGATGAATGGAAGACAGCTTTCAAGACAAAGGAGGGTTTGTATGAGTGGTTAGTCATGACATTTGGGCTAACAATGCACTGAGCACATTCATGTGGCTCATGAACGAGGTACTGAAGGAATTTTTGGGAAGTTTTGTTATTATTTATTTAGATGACATTTTGATTTTTAGTAAGACTTGGGATGAGCATTTGATGCATATCAGAAGAGTTTTAGAGAACCTGAGGGAGGAGAAGTTGCTGATTAATCTGAAGAAATGTAGTTTTGTAAAGAAGGAGTTGGTATACCTGGCATTTGTAGTCTCAGAGGAAGGTCTTAAGATGGACCCAGAAAAAGTAAGGGCTATCATTGAATGGCCTATGCCAAGGAGTGCAACAGAGGTAAGATCCTTTCATGGTTTGGCAAGTTTTTACAGACAGTTTATCAGCAGTTTTAGTAGCAGTTGTGCACCCCTAACTGAGACAATGAGAGGGGATAGAAAAGAGTTTAGATGGACTAAAGGAGCAGACAAGAGCTTTGATACATTGAAGCAGAAAGTTGTAGAACAACCCGTTTTGGCACTTCCAGATTTCAATAAGGTATTTCAGGTAGATTGTGATGCTAGTGGTGGTGGTATAGGAGCTGTTTTGAGCCAAGAAGGTAAGCCCGTTGCCTATTTTAGTGAGAAGCTTATTGATGCCAAGAAAAAGTATTCTTTTTATGATCAAGAGTTTTACGCAATAGTTCAGGCTTTGAAGAAATGGAGACATTATTTGTTGCCAAAGGAGTTTGTTTTATATACTGATCATCAGGCTTTGCAGTATCTTAATAGTCAAGGAAAGTTGAACCAAAGGCACTTAAAATGGGTTGAGTTTTTGTAGAGCTATACTTTTGTTTTGAAGCATAGGAGTGGGAAGTCCAACAAAGTTGTAGATGCCTTGAGCAAAAGGCAAAATTTGTTGACAGAAATGAAAATAGAGGTTGTTGGTTTCGATGAGCTCAAAAGTTTGTATCCTGAAGATCCAGATTTTGTAGCGGCCTAGAAAGCTTGTATGGAACCTGTTACTTTGGATAGGACAAAATGGTTGAATTTCATAATCCAGGATGGCATGTTATTTAGAGGAAGCCAGTTGTGCATTCCAAGGATTTCCATGAGAGAGAACCTGATTAAGGAGAAGCATAGTGGAGGATTGGCTGGACACTTTGGTCAAAATAAGACCATTTCTATTGTTGGTGAAAATTATTATTGGCCACAGTTGCAGCAGGATGTGCGGAAATTTGTGCAAAGTTGCAGATTATGTCAGATGGCAAAAAGAGCAAGTCAGAACATAGGTCTATATCAGCCATTACCTCTACCAGAGAAGCCATGGGATGATATCAGTATGGATTTTGTTCTTGGTTTACCAAGGACACAGAGAGGACATGATTCCATTTTTGTGGTGGTGGACAGATTCTTGAAGATGGCACATTTTATTCCTTGCAAGAAGACTAATGATGCTATTCATATTGCTGAATTGTTTTTCAGAGAGGTGGTGAGACTACATGGTCTACCAAAGAGCATAGTTTCAGATCAAGATACCAAGTTCGTTGGTTATTTTTGGAGGACATTATGGAAGAAGTTGAAGACAGATTTGAAGTTTAGTTCTGCACACCATCCACAGACTGATGGATAGACTGAAGTGGTGAATAGGAGTTTGGGTAACCTACTACGGTGCTTAGTAGGAGATAAGCCCAAGGGATGGGATTTGTTTTGACCATAGGCAGAATTTGCTTACAACAATTCTGTCAATAGGAGTACTGGTAAATCACCATTCCAGGTTGTATATGGCAATAGCTTGAGAAATGCTTCTGAGTTAAGGAAGTTGGACAAAGGAGAAAAGACAAGTGCTGAAGTTGAAGACTTTGCAGAACATCTGAAGAATTTACATGAAGAGGTGAGAAAGCACATTAATAAGATGAATATTCAGTACAAGGCTAAGGCAGATCAGAAGACGAGGTATAAGTAGCTCCAGGTAGGAGATGAAGTCATGGTTCACTTGAGAAGAGAAAGGTTCCCAATTGGAACATACAATAAGTTGAAAAACAAGAAATTTGGACCATGCAGAATCTTGAAGAAGCATGATTCAGGAAATGCATATGAGGTAGAGCTACCAAATGGGATCAATATTTTTCCCCTGTTTTCAACATTGCTGATTTAGCAGAATATCATGAAGGTGGAACAGAGGATGGACCAACAGAAGCGCAGTGGAGTATTCCAGTATCTACTTCAGAGAAGGAGGAGATAGAGGGCATTCTGGATAGCCGTGTGGCTAAGAGTATAAGAAACAAGCAGTATACAGAATACTTGGTGAAATGGAAAGGAAGGCCTGTTGAATATTCATCATGGTTATCTAAGAGTGAGGTTAATTGTTTTGGTTTCCCTCTAACACATGAGAAATGATAGGGTCACTTTTCAAATTACCCCAGGTGTCTGATGCAGGAGCATCTAGGGTGTAAGAGTAATCTTGCATCAACCCAAAAAAAAAATATTGTTTCTTTTCAATAAGGGCTAAATTTGGCAGGGTTACTACTTTTAGTAAGTTTGCATTTGTGCACGACTGGATACAAAATCTTACACAGACCTCTAGAATGGTGAATTGAAGCTAATAGTGAAGAAATCACTTCAATATTAAAATTTTAAATTCCAAAAATCCTATTGAAATAATCAAAGTCAAATTTGAGGCAATTAGAGGCTCTGAATGGGCCTGAAATTTGATGGGAAACCCAAGTGGTCTACCTATTGGTACTACTTGACGCTCCATCGTCTTTTCGAGAGCTTTCCGAAAAGGTATTATAATTGAAAATCCAACGGTCCGATCGAAAGTTATGGCCCCGCGAAATTGACCTATTTTTGGAGGGAGATGCAAATTTTAAAATTAAGCTGGTGGTCGCCAAAAAGGGCTATATATAACCATTTTGGGAACCCTTAGGGTAGTAGAGTTAAGGGGGAAGGTGTAGAGTCAAGAAAGTCAGGAAATTAGAAACCCTAGTTGATTTTGGGAATTACAGAAGGTTGAAGATTCCAGAGTTTTGAGAGAGGGAGCTGTAATGTGTTGCAGCCTGTAGGGGATTCATCCTCTGATTGTATTTGAGCTTCTGTAATGTAATGTTTTTCCCATATTAATAAAATATCATTCTATTTTCTGTGTGCAATTTCAGTTATTATGTGTTTTATGATTTACCCCCTTCATCACGTGCACTCACTCCCTGAAAATTTTGTAACTCTAGGAAATTTTTCAAGTTGTTAACTTTCAGCCATTTTCACTCAGTTTTTCACTCTAATCACACTTTAGCCCTTAAAAGCCCATGTAAATGCTCAATTCTCCCTCGCTACTATAATTTCTAGTCAAAGAGACCAAAAGTTTCTTTCCACAAATGAAAAGACAGGCATTCAATAACATGATCCAAAGGAGTTTGGTGATCAAGCTTTCTCAGTGGCTCCTATGGATAAGTTGTCAGATACACAGTTGACCTTGGACATTCTCAAGGTAGTTCTAGGTAAACATGTGAAGGTTGCTACCTTCGTGAAAGTTTCAGTAACAAGAACTTGTGTCATTTCCAAGGACACTTTTGGACTAGACAGCCTAGAGATGCAAATGGTGATAATAATGGACGGAAGTTTCTCTCAAGAAGGATGTTGATGGGAGTTGATAAATGTGATCTTTGCCTTAGTATATTTTCTATTTTTCATATGTACTTTTGAATCAGTTTTGGACATATTTACATGTACTTTTCTCATATGTAATTACATTTAAAAACTTAGGAAGTCCCAAATCAATAAGGACTCCTATTTTTGAATAAGTCAAAGTAGTTGTAAATTTCCTATTTTTGCTCCAGGCTCCTCCCTATAAATAAAGAGGGCATCTTTTGTAATAGATATCTTTAATCTTATGCAACAAAGTGCTTCCCAAATTGAAACTCAACTTTGAGACTTTGTGTTCAAATTGTATGATCAATTCTAATCAATAAAGAAGGCGTGTTTTGATATCAAACTTTGTGTTGAATCGAATTTGTATGAGCGAGGATGTACATATGGTGTTTTTGTTGATTTCTCTTGTTGATTGATTGGATAAAGTGGTGCTTGGTTATTATGATTGGAGGACATTCAAGATAAGTTATATAAACTTTCTGTTATATTATTTCCTTGAATCTATGTGTGTTGTTCAAGCGTTTCTTGGTGAAGGATTATAAAGTGATGCGGATGAAAAACAACAGCTTACTAAACAGGGTGTCAAAATACCCATATTAGCCATAGAGTGCTCAAATAGCTTTTCAAATGTTCCTGCACAATAAAGACTTTGAGCTTGTAGTTGTTCACTTTGTATATGAATTATGTTGAGAACTTGTAGACTTTGTGCTATGATTTTCAATCACATTCGCGTGAATCAGTGGTGTTGTTAGTTGACAAACTTTGTGCTCCAACTGGTGATACAGTTACTTTTAAAATCTTTCTGGGGATAATTTGAAGACTTTGTACTTGAGATTATTCACTTGGTTTGTGAATCTTTTTGTGAAGTAAGTTGAAAGACTTTGTGCTTCAACTTACAAGAATATTGTTGATTATTGTTTAAGTGTACAAGCATTATTGAATATTACCATGAAACATTGCAAACATCTTTTCTGAAAGAAGAGAAAAGGATGAATGTAACACGCCCTCAAAGCTAGTATTTAGTGTAAATAAGTTTGTCATAGTTAAAAGAGAACCTCCCCTTGCTAAGAGGAGAGATTTATCTCATCACACTGTGGTTGATATAACCATTTTGCCGTTAGTTAGCTAAACGACAAAATATTCATCCAACACATTTCAATGACTATTCACATAGAGATGCCTAGTCAACTCATGCCCAACCTCCTTGGATCCTTGGGTATTTGACCAAAACCACATAAAGCACAAAATTTACACTGTATTCCTCCATCACATTGAACATGAGAATCTTGATTTCAGTGGATAGAGGAGATATAGTCCATTTTCACAGAACCCTCGTTTCTAGGTTTTCAGACCAGTCTTTTCAAAAGAAACAAGATCTCACAAACTACAACACTTTAAGACACCAAACTACTATCAAATAGAAACTACTTAATACCTGAACATCTCTAATCAGTTTTAGATGATCAACTAACTGTACAGAAAGATTGTTACAAAGAATTACTTAGAAAGAACAATGTTTCAACACACCCAAAAATCTAGATCTTCATTCATTGATGCATGCTTCTCCCTCATTACATCCTGCTTCTCCACCTATAGAGGCTTGAGACAGTAGTTTACATCCCTCCCAACCGTACAAACTAATTTTGAAAGTTAGTTAGCTATTAGGTTTCTCCTAACACAAGAAAACTACATGTTTTCATTGTGTGATTACATCAAACTTGACTGAAACATGGTCTACATAGGTCTAGTGACCAAATTGACAAAAAAAACCATATTACAAACATGATGTAGCTTAAAAATCCTTATTGAAAACATAAACAAAACATGACTCTTGCACCATAGAGAAGTTGCTCCTACACCATATAAATTTACATGTCAAGATGGGGCATTGAAAGTGTCCAAGTGCATTATGGTGGTAATGAAGGATTCAGAGATTGGGAAACTTTACAAGTTACATGGGAGTACTAAAATAAGTGAAGCAGTAGTGGTATTTGAGAATATAAATGAATCTACTCATTTACGGCATCAACTATTGGGCCATATGAGTAAGAAAGGGCTAAAGGTATTGTAAACTATAAGTTACTTCTAGATTTAAAATCTTTGAATTTGAATTTTTCCAAGTATTGTGTTTTTGAGAAGCAGAGTGGATATAAGTTTAAAACATGTAGTCATACAAGTAAGGGTATCATAAATAATATTCATTCAGATGTTTGGAGACCATCCCCTATAAGTACATTTGGAGGATCATCATATTTTATGACATTTATAGATGATTACTCTAGAAAGGTGTTTGTCTATATTCTTAAAAGGAATGCTAATGTGTTTAGTGTACTAAAGCAGTTAAGAGTTTTAGTTGAAAAGAGTACTAGCAGGTCAATCAGGTGTTTAAGAACAAATAATTGGGGCAAGTTCACATCTTTGGAATTTGAAAACTATTGCAAGGAAGCTGGGATCGAATGGCATAAAACCACAGTTTACACTCCTCAGCAAAATGGTGTTGCTGAATGAATGAACAAGAAGAGAGCAAGGAGCATGCTTAGTAATGCCAATTTGGAGCAAGATTTGTGCGCACAAGTAGTCAATACAACATGCTATTTGGTAAATTGGTCACCATAAATTGAAATAGACTATAAGATTCCTAAAGAGGTATGGACAAATTGTCATTCTTGAGATTACTCAAATATGAATCTATTTTGTTGTGATGCTTATGCTCTTATTTCTAAAGATCAGGGTTCTAAGTTGAATCCTAAATCAAAGAAGTATATCTTTGTTGGTTATGGTGATGGAGTTAAGGGATATAGACTATGTGATCCTACAACCCACAAAATCATCATTAGTAGAGATGTAGTATTTGATGAATCTTCTCTCATAAAATCAAACATAGTAAAATTTGAAATGAAACATGAACATGTACCACAATATTAACAAATTTAGTCATAAACTCAACCATCTACAAAAAAAAGGAGTAGGAAGAATCTTCTAAAGATGAAGATGAAGATAAAGATGCAAAAAATATACAAGAAAATGTGGAAATGCCACTACCAACTCTAAGGAGAACTACACAAGCTAGAAATCCTCCTCAAAGCTATGATGATTGTAGTTTATCTATTGCTTTGATTTTTAATGATGGGGAACCTAGTTGTTATCAAGAAGCAATGGATGATATTGAAACTTGTGTCAAATGGAAAATAGCAATGAAAGAAGAAATAGATACCTTAGAGAAGAATAAAACATTGGACTTGGTAGAACTTCGAAAGGGTAGGAAAATTGTTGGTTGCAAATGGGTTTGCAAACTAAAGAAAGGTGTTGATGATAAAGTTGAAAGGTACAAAGCAAGACTGGTAGCAAACTAGTATGCTCAAAAGGAAGGTATTCATTTCCATGAAATTTTTTCAACAATTGTCAAACTTGTTTCTATTCATGTAGTTCCTACCACTAGTTGCTTTACTTGATCTAGAGTTAGAACAACTAGATATTAAAACAACATTTTTACATAGAGATTTGGAGGAGGATATATATGGGTTTGTCTAGGATCGCAAAAGAAGATTTATTTAGGAATTCATTGTATGGATTGAAGCAATTACCTAGATAATGGTACAAGAAGTTTGATTCTTTCATGGTGAACCAAAATTTTACAAGGAGGGAATATGACTATTGTGTTGGCATAATAGTCACAATGGTATTACATTGTTACCTAAATAAATGTTAATTTATAAGTTAGGTTTTGGGAAGTTACTTTCCTGTAAGAAGTTATATACGGGAATAACAAGGCTTTAAAAAGCCAATGTACTGCATTGTAAAATCATCCAAAAGACAATAATATATTATTCTATAGTTTTTATTTTACTATGCAAAGATGGTTTGACTAGATGTATTCTTGCTCACCCATTTTAATATGGTATCAGAGCATTGTTGATTCATGTGCCTGTGTGTTGAGACTGTGTTGTCAAGAATATTTTTCATTAGGTTATGGTAGATTTGGAAGAAGATTTTCACTGGAATTGAATGGGGCTTGAAGATCCTCTATTTCATGAAGCTTTCTGGGTGTAAGTCATGGAGCAAAGGCATGAATAATATGAAAGAGTTTTAATTATCTATTGGTATGTTGTTTTGAGAACAGTTCAGTAAAAATTTGATATATTTTTCGTTTCTCAACAAAATTTCAACATTCAAAATGTTTCAGAAAGTAGAAGAATACAAGCATAAAACCCAAAAACATTTTAAAGAATTTGATAACATTTCATGAGCAGTTTAAAGAACAAGTTTGGCATCTGAATCTGCTAAATTTGACTGAGTTGTGCCATTGTTTTTAAAATCATGGAGTGTTGAATTTTGATGCTGGCCGCTACAATTTTTAGATTTAAACATATTTTTTTTTATTTTATGCATTAACTATTGTCAAGCATTAAACATTCCTCTGAAGCATTGAAGATTTGATGAGGCATTTGTCAAAGGCATCTGTCATTCGTTTTGAGGCATTTTGAAAGACTATGCAGGGAGTTAAAACAAGTTTATTTACATGAATGTCAAGCACAAAATTTTGGTGAAAGTGGCTAAAGTGTCTACCCATATGAAGGAATGAAGCAACATCTAGTGAATACTATTATTGTAGCATATAGAAGACATTCCTCGGGTGAGTTTAAAAATTGACTGAAAATTATTAACGTTATGCTTTATGAAATGTGAGCCAATGTGAAAAAGAAAAAGATGTGTTGATGGGTAAAAGACATACATGAGAAGTAAAAGAAGTATTTATAAGTTTATGTTTCATGAAGTTTAAAACAAACATTGAAAAGTTTTCACCTAGAGTAAAACAATTTTGTTTGGAAAAAGTTAAAAAGTTTTAAGGAAGAAATTTAAAATTTCTTTTGGAGAAAAGTTTTTAAAAGGGAGACATAAGTATTAAAGAAAGGGTATTTAAAATATTTACTTTTGAGGAATTAGGAGAAATAAGGGGAAGTATTTAAAAAGATTAATTTGGAGGGAAATTTAATTTTTGTGGTAAGATAAGGTTTTAACATTTGAAAATGGCCACACATTATGTTTGTGGTTTCGATGCCATCCATTCTATCATTGATAGAAGTTTGAGAGACTTGCATGCTTGTGCTATTGAAGAGACTAAAGCAAACGGATAGAGTATAAGCATATAATATTGGAGGTAGGTAGTATCGGAGGATGGAGGATTTTCCATCATCTCAAGTTAGCTTCTCGCTTTGAGATGATGCTTTGCATGAGAAGCATTTTTGGTTTTGGTTGTTTTACTTTTCTTTGTTGATGCTGACAGATTTGAAGAATGTATGTTTTGTGAAGATTTTGTTTTGGAGACAGGTTTGGGATTTGGTGTTGAACTAAATATAGATTGTTGTCTAGTGATCTTCAAAGAGTATATGATCAAGAATTATACCCTTTCGCGGTCACTAGACAATGGCAGAGATCTGTCATATCTCTTAGGGTTCATTGTTGAATAATTCTCGACTCTGTGATTTGAGAGCTTGGGACTAAAGAGCTCAAGAACATAGCTCGAAGCTACACCTTTCCAAGGGTAGACGAGACATCATGATGGAGCCCTGCTTGGTTTAAGATTTATTCTTTGGGAGAAGATCTTTTATAAAATATGTATTCATATTATGTAATCAGTTGTGTTGAGTATTTTAGCATTTAGAGGGGTCCCTTGGTACTATTGTAGGAACAATGTAACAAGGGGGGGAATCTTGGCATAATAGTCACAATGGTATTACATTGTTACCTAAATAAATGTTAGTTTATAAGTTAGGTTTTGGGAAGTTACTTTCCCGTAAGAAGTTATATACGGGAATAACAAGGCTTTAAAAAGCCAATGTACTGTATTGTAAAATCATCCAAAAGATAATAAGATATTATTCTATAGTTTTTATTTTACTGTGCAAAGATGGTTTGACTAGATGTATTCTTGCGCGCTTATTTTAATATATTGTGTTTACTTAAAAAGTTTGGAAAATGGTTTATTCATTATCTTGGTGTTATATGTCGATGATATGATTGTAGCAAGTAAAAGCATGATAGAGATCAATCGGTTAAAGGCTCAATTAGCTAAGATGTTTGATATGAAGGATCTAGGAGTAGAAAAACAAATTTTAGGAATGGAGATACACAAAGACATGAATCATGGTAAGATTTGGCTATCACAACAAAAGTATATGGAGAAGATCCTCATGAGATTTGGTATGAAGAATGTGAAACTAGTAAATATTCCTTTGGATTCTCATTTTAAGCTTTCTTCAATCTTATGGCCTAATAATAAAGAAGAAAATAATTATATGGCTCATGTACCTTATGCTAGCACAATAGGAAGTTTAATGTATGCAATGGTATGTACAAGACCAAAAATTCACATGTAGTTGGTGTTGTTAAAAGATACATGGGACATCTAGGTAAAGAGAATTGGGGAGTAATGAAATGGGTGCTTCACTATCTTAGAGGTACAAGTGATTATTGTATACCTATAATGGTTATGGTGATATAGTTTGTGGGTATGTTGATTTAGATTTTGCAGGTGATTTAGAAAAAGGAGATCTACTTTAGACGATGTCTTTAGTCTTGAAGAAGGACCTATTTGTTGGATGCTAGTTACTTTGTCCACTACTGAGTAAGAATATATTGTTGTCTTATATGCATGCAAAGAGGCAATTTGGTTAAAGGGTCTTTTGGGTGATTTTGGACAAATGCAAGATAAGGTGAATGTATTATGTTATAGCTAGAGTACTATTTATTTGGCTAAAAATCTAGCTTATCATAGAAGGACCAAACATATTGTAGTTAAATACTATTTCTTAAGACAAGCTATTAATGGAGGTGGAGTACCTCTTGAGAAATTCCATATGCAAGAAAATTGTGCAGACATGTTTATAAAAACAATACTATTAAAGAAGACGATGTGGTGTTTGCCTTCTCTTGGGTTGTAGAAAAGGTGATGAATGACCATGAATAAAGTATTAGGTAAAAAATTTTCAAGATGGAGATTGTTGGACTTGAGACAACAATATAAAGCAATAATCTTATTTTAAAAATCTACTTTTTCCTTAAGAGAAAATTCTACCTTTTCTAAATTTGGTAGTGGTGGTTATTTTGAAGATATTATATATCTTTGTGGCCTTGAAAGAAAAATGCATTATAATGGCAATTATGTGAAGATTGCAATTTTTTCTCAGCAATAAGAATACTAACAATTTGACCCATGGATGTTTCCCTAACATATTGCTAGGTTTTATCACATGAATCCTCTTGTTTTTTTTATGTGATCTATTATTCTATTATTTTCTTAATCTATTGTTATCTCTATTTTCTTCATAACTAATTTGTTTTGCAATATTATATAATTCTAGAGCTTAAATTTTATCATTAAAACATAGTTTTCAATAAATTTAGCTCCATCATTTTCTAGTATACATTACATGTTAAAGAGTAGGAAAAAGGTTAAATGTGAGAACAAATTAAAAATATTTTAGTTTAGATTGTATTTTAATAAACTAGTATAGATATCTCAAATACATATCTAAAAAATGCAGAGATACTAATCATTAAGAATTATTAGAACTATTTTAATGCACAGATAAATTTTAATTTTTAATTGAGAATTATTTTATTTTATCTATATTGTTTATTTTTAATTTAAAATTTTATTTTTCCTAATATGCTTTCTTAACTTTTGTATGTTACTTTTTTTTAAAAGCTACCATTCATTATTCCCATAATTCTTTTTTTTTAATTTGAAAAGGAAATATTATATATTTATATGTTAATTTTAATAGTTTCATTTGTATACATTATTATATATTTTAAATCTTTTACATTTTTATAGTTAAAAAATAAATATCAACTCTAAATAGTTTTTCTTTCACAATTCAAAAATCAAATACTTCTCCTCCTACTACCACTATAAATTATGCTTCTAAACATAATTATTAATGACTAAACTCTAAATTTAAAAGTTTAGTTGATGGTGTTAGCTTTCAATTTGATTACCAAAAAGAATATTATATATAAGACTTCTCTCATAGAGAACAAGTGTCTACTACTACATCACTGAGACAAAGCATTTTATGGTCACAAAAATGAGATGACTCATGAGAGGACATAGAATTGAAGCCTAAGACTAGAATTTTGATATATAAATTCAACACATTGGTCTAGAAACCTGTAACAAAACTTGAAATATTAAAAAACTTGATATTTTGTGGAGATAAGGTTTCTAGACTGATGTACATTTAGGCATCACCTTAAGTGATGTGCTTGGATTGATATTAACTAAGTAATGCATTTTTCATACTTGGAGTGTTATGGCTCATCTTAAGTAGTATGACATTTTCTTTGATAGAGTGAAAATAATTCTTGTGAAATTTGCATTGTAATTATCATAAAGTTATATTTATAATCATTTTTTCTTATTGTAATGGTGAAAATCACATACCAATGCCCTTTTTCTTTGTGTTTTTGTCCACTTTGATTAGATTGTCCTTTATGTAAATAGCAATTGTGGCACATTCTTGCATTGAATTTGGCTCATAATCTTATTATAGCATGTTCCCATCATCACTCATTATTGTGAATAGTTTTAGTCCCTCAGTCTCCCATTTTCCACCTTAGTTTAGATCTATGGGTGTAGAATTAACTGAGTTCACTTTCATGCACATAGATTTGAACCTCAAATTTTAAAACTCAAAATTCAAATTTAAACCTTGCTTCTATTTTCCTACTAGTCATTATGAGTTTACCTAGCACACATTTGTGTGAATTATGTGTGATATGTTATTATGAGATTAAGGAATTGAAAGGAAATTTACATGAGAGAATTACCACAAGATCATAGTTGTATTATTAACTTGCATCTTCATCCTAGGCATACTATACACTTGCCTCTTATCTTTGATATTTTCTCTTTGTCACTAAACCAACCCTCATAGGGGTTTGATTAAAATAAAATTGATCCTTTCTTAATAAACTCATCAACAATTTTGCTAAACATCACCCCACTTCAAACGCAAGTAAAACAAGTTGAGGCATATTTTTTATAGTCATAATTTTTTTGTCAATTCAATTTTGTGTGTTAGGTTCATTTTCACACACCAAGTTCATTTTCATTGGCATGTAGATCAATTCTATGGGCATAGATCTAAATCAAAGTAAGGTATAATAAATTTACAAATTATGAGGCATTTTCTTGACATGGCCTAATATTTTCTACACATTGGGAACTCAATTGCTGGTGTCTTTAATAATATATCCCTCCATCCAAATTTTAATCTAACTATCATTTTTAATTTATTTAAATTTCGTAGATTTAATTATGCATTTATTATTCTACTCCCAACTCTTTATCCTGAGTTAGGTTTGTTTATCATGGTAATTTAATTAATTTTCCTTAGAACATTTTGTAGAGACTACCTTTATTCCTCTACATTTTATTGAGAACATGACATTCTTATATGACCTAGAGCTTTGACCTTAGGGTTTATTTCTTCTTTCTATGGGTTTCATGTTTGTCTAATATAATTTTATATTTTATTTTTAAGATCTAATTAGGGCTTGGAAATTATCCAAGTTGCCTAAGCTTTCAGTGATATATCATTCCTTAGGGTTTGCATTTTCCTTATGTGGCCTTGTTTGCATTCCATTATGCCCAACCTTATTATGACCTTTAGTGATTTTTGTTCATTTATTTACATATCTAATTTCTTTCTTATTTTTAAAAAATTTATATCAGATATTACATCCCTTTTATATCATTCATCCTTTAGGGTTCTCTATTATTTTTTGCATAACAAGGTTTCATTCACATCCTCAATTTTCCTTAACAAGAAACCTTTGTATAAATTCTCAAATGGCCTAGTCTAGTGAGAATGATATTTGTCATGGTATTAACACATGGGTACTAATATTGTTACTACTACTATGAGCATGAGGAAAATAATTTTAATTGATGCTAATAGTTTGACACATTTGTTTGAGGTCCTTAATAATTTATTTATTACTAGGCCATTTGGTTAGAGGTATTCTAAGGCATTATTTCTAATGTTACCTCTTCTATTTATTTGAATAATACATTTTCCCCTCCTTATCCTACCCAAGCTATTTCATCTTTACAACATCCTCCTAGCTTTGCTTCTCAATTTAGTATTCATGCCTCTAAACCTCTATTTAGGTCTCCATATTTTGTCCCCACATTTATAGAGAAGCAACCCAAGATCTAGACCCAAGGATGTATGTTAATCTAGACTAATGAAAAAAACTAATAATTAAATTGTGAGAAATTACGGTCCAATTTATATGAGTGAATAAATTCTCTACATTTTTTAGTCTATAGGGTCAAGAAGGGTAATCCTAGAGGTTCAATGTAGGATAAGTAGAGATAAATGAAAATAGAATAAGCATTTAACAATCCATTCCCTATGTATGAAAATCCCATAGATTTATTAGTAGGAATTCAATATACTAGCTTACTCTTAACAAGTTCAAAAGACCTCTTTTATAATAGTGTGAAAATAATAGGTTACACATGCAACAAAGAATATGAAACAAGTTTGCATGTTCCCTTAGATTAATCCCCTTCAAATTTAATTGCTTCATGTCTAACCCAGAACTTGAATAGACATATCTAGTTAAAGATATATTAGACATGAGCTCTCATAAAATTTGACAAAGTCTGTTGTTTCATTGAACTATGCAAATTGGTAGGACTCAAACTGCACTAAACTACCAAGGAGGACAAAGAATAGTGTTTCAAGAAAAGATTTTGATCATTTCACCATTAGTGATTAGTGTCCATATCTCACCAAAAAACAAAGACAACTTGAGAAAGAGAGATACTCATGTGAGTCTACAACATAGAACAAGAAGTGTACATACGACCTCTTGAAAATTGAAGGCACAAGAAACAATCACATTACCATATTTTCTTTGTTGGAGTAATTGGATTTTACCATTTACCCACTTAAGCTTACTTAGGAAGAATAGTTTAATTAATCATTTGGGTGGTTGTTTATGTTAGTCTTAGGGTAGACAACTGAGAGGGGGGGATGAATCAGTTGTCCAAAACTTTCTCCCAATTACACACTTAAATCCTCTTAGTGATTACCAGTATATCAATCATGAAACATAATGTATTTAAATCAAAAGCAGAAACACATCAACACATAAGACACCAAGATTTTAACGTGGAAAACCTAGTTAAGGGAAAAACCATGGGGTGATTAACCCAAGATTGTATTCTCTGTTAGAAGAATAGAAAGAACAAAATGGCACATGCCAATTAGGGCTCACTACCTAAGCACACTACTCACAAGATGCCCACTGCCTACAAGAGACTCACTATCTACAAAAGAATAAGTATCACATACTTGAACTAGAGAATAGCATCTTTACCATGCTTGAGTCAGTTCCATTTAAGCCCAATACTTCTACTCTGCCTTTCACTCTCCTCCTTGCTACCACACACTCATCTCCACAAGGACAACATTGAAATCACTTCACAACCCCTTATTTATACAAGACATCAACTTAGGAATAATCATCTAAGTCGGCAAACATCTACAAGAACATCCACAAGATGTGTAACTCATCCGGTCAGCTAGTCTCGGGAATAACACCATCATCCGGAGGTTATTCTTCAATTGTAAGCTCCAACTCCAATGCAAACCACCAACATGAGCTAGACACGATCCAAAGACCTTCACAAGATTTCCTGAATCACCAAGAACATCTACACTTCATCTGCATACTAAAATCCTTCTCTCCTTCATCTGAAACCTTAAGAACACAGTCTGTCACCACTGTCTCAAAGGAATAGATGCTTGCAGACCTTCAAACCATGAACCAATCAAGTTGACACTTCACAAAGACTTCCTCAACACTCCCTCAAATCTACAGAATAGGATAATGCATTTCTGGAGCTCACCGGACCTATCTGTGTCACTCTGTCACCTCTGTACACCTGTCCAAACTAGTTTTACTTGAACGGCCACAACTTCTTAAGATCTTCATACGGACCTCTGAAATATTTACTAGAGCACCTTAAGACATATATCTACAAACCCTTTAAACCACATCCTCTAATCCTCATCTTATTTTAGACTTTTACCTTACTATTTTCACTGTTCTTCTCTGTTCCTAATTAGGACTAATTTTCTCAATATCCTCAGCAACCAGATCATCCAATCCTTATCATTAATGCAATAGGAGTATGTTGACATCAATGACAACACTGGTTAGGCCCATACTTGCAACAATCTCCCCCTTTGTCATTGATGGAAACATATGATGTGAAAAACTATTTTGACCATCATGACAAGAACTTCTCCTTACTGTCACAACTCCCTCTATCAGCAACAACTATTTACATGTCTTCTCTTTCTTTCCTACTCCCTCTTTGATCAGCAACCACTTGTTTTTCACATGTCTTCTCTCCACCTTTGATATCAATGGAAAATGGCACATACTTGCAATTCCACCACTTCAGCTGCTCCCCCTGAGTAGTAGCTCCCCATCATCAATCTGGACCACAAGATATCACTGTGATATCCTCTAGACTAATGCACATCAGTGCTCCTTAGTTCATCACTGGAGGGGAAATAACCCTTAACTTCTCCTTGAGATACTCAAAAGAGTCTTGTTGCATTAATGATAAGGATTGGATGATCCAGTTGCTGAGGATATTAAGAAAATTAGTCCTAATCAGGAACAAAGAAGAATAGTGAAAATGGTAAGGTAAAATTCTAAGATAAGATGAGGATCAGAGGATGCAGTTTAAAGGGTTTGTAGATAAATGTCTTAAGGTGCTCTAGTAAAGATTTCATAGTTCCACGTGAAGATCTAAAGAAGTTGTGGCTGTTTAAGTAAAACCAGTTCCGACAGGTGTGCAAAGGTGAAAAAGTGAAACAGATAGGTCCAGTGAGCTCTGGAAATGCATTATCCTATTCTTATCATTAATGCAATAGGAGTATGTTGACATCAATGACAACACCGATTAGGCCCATACTTGCAACAGTTTACCATATCGGGAAGTTTCATACCTGTCACCTATTTATCATGCCTTTAAAAGGCTTGTACATTATGTAATTTAACATCTCAATATTATTCACTTGTTTTGGTGAAATGGCCTTGTGTTGCCTCTCATTTTCTATGAAGGTTATTTTCTGTAAATGGTGCTCCTAGGAGGTGGATGACACCAACATGGTATTAGAGCCAACCATTCTACAATCCTTCCTCTGAGAGTTTTCATCAGAGTGTTTGGAATCATTTTTTTTCAACATTTGAAATTCAAATTTCAAAGTTGCCTCATTACTAATTATTCTTCATTTTATTGTTGCTGGCGAATTGATTCGAAGCTGCTTCTATTAAAGAGACTCGGCAATTAGATTTCTCATTGAAGGAATTTTTTTTAAGGATGCGATTGAAGCTTTTTTTCATAGACTCCTATGCATTTGCTATTTGGCTTGAGTTGCTATTAGGCATGAGAGCCGTGGCTACATTTAGATGGCCTGCACTAAGTTCTGCAATTTTATCTTTTGTTAATATCCTTGTTTTTGGGAATACACTTCTTTAGAGCATGATCTTTTGTCCATGGCAATAGTTGAATTTGACAATGAGAATGCCTTCTCATCTAAAGAAATAATTAAAGCGGCCAAATAGTGTATAAGGAGAGGCAATTATAGAGAGATTGGAGTGCATACCTATGCAAATGAGAACCAGATTGCTTTGAGTCTGGGCATGACAGCATTCTGGGTGATTTTGGTATGTAAGGACATTTGAAGGGCAAAAATTCCTATGTAAAGGGGTGCTCTATCTTTGGCGGTTGAAAAACTTCATCTAGCCTCTAGTTTTTTCTTACCTTTAAAATTGCAAGGCATAGATTCATCTAGAGAGCTTGGAGTGCATGTACATTGTCCCGTACAATATTTCTCTTGCTGTGGCTACTTGAATCTCTTGTTGTGAAAGTAAACAGGCCTGCGAAATTTGAAAGGCAGATCTAGAAAAATTGAAGGCTGGCGTTAATTCTGTACTAGCATCAAGGCATAGCAATCAACAAACTATGACCTTGGGTGTTCAGCATCCTTCATCAGCGATTTGCATAGCAGCAGCCCTATGGCATTTTTTTCTTGGTAGATATATATGTTTTTTTAAACTTTAATAGTTTATAAAGTTTGCAACATAAATATTTGCTAGGGTTTTGCAGGTGGGCCCGTCTGTGCATAACTTTGGAGTGCCATTTGGGACATTTATCCCACATTCCTCCCACAGAGGAGATGTTTTCACTTTATAACCACTAGCACTTTCATTGTGTTGTGAAGTTGTGAAAAGCTTTCTGGGTAGCATGGATTGTATCTTGTGGTTAAACTTGGAGATTGGAGATTGGAGATTCACTATCAATGGAGATAACTTTGAGATTTAAAGTCACTTGCCTCGAGAGGCTCAATTTTTTTCACTCACTTGCAGAAGGTGGTCACATGGATGACCTAGAGCCTAATCTAGCTCCCTCATTGTTACATTGAGCCCCCATAGGTGATTTTTCTTCCATAGAGCATATGTTTGGCATTTAGAGTTTGTTTTTAGCATTCCGCATATCATCAGAAATCTGACTTCGCCAAGCTCATAGTGGTATAGGTAAATCCGCCTAATTTTACTGATTTGAATGCTTCATTTGTAGTATTTGGGATCTTCTAATTTTGTTGTTAAAGGTTAATGTCTTTGTAATTTTGGAGATTTGTCATAGTTCATTATGGGGTTTTCAGTTCATCCTGCTGTGATTATGTTGAAAAGGGGAAATTATAAATAATGGAGAGATGGTATTATAAAACATCTCAGATGGCTTCATTTGTTGCCATATTTGTATAATCTAGTTCCCCTTCCTGGTACTGATAGCAAGAAATTTGCATGGAATTGCAAAAGGAATCATGTCCTAGGAGTGATTGCAATGCATATTGATGATGCCACTTTGAATGCTATTGATCATTTTGAGTGTCCTCATATTCTTTAGACTAAAATTTGGGAAATACATGGAGATCCTGATACTCAGTTATTCCCAGATGATCCTATTTCAGAGTGTCTTGTGCCTCTTCATTTTTCAGATAGGATACCTTATAATCATGCTACTATGCAGGAGTTTGAAGTTTTAGAAAACTTTGAATCTTCAGATGAGGATGACAAGGGTTCTTCAAATGCTCCTTCTTCTCCATTAGGGATAGTTTATGTACCTTCACTTTCAGTGATTCATTGTGCAGAGTCATTGATTGTGGCTCCTATCATTTCTATTTAGTAGGACCATTCATCTTTTGGTGGTGATTCATTGAGCACATCTAGTGATTCATCACAACGCATATCTCATTGTCTTCCTAATTGGGATTCTTATTTGTTGGACATTGGTTCCTTGTTCGTAGAATCTCATATTTCTGACTTGGAAGACACATTTGAGGGTATATCCCTCCTATTTGATGATAGTTTTGGTACAACTGTTGTCACTCCATCTTTGTCTTCAAAGAATGTTCAAGACCAGTTTCTAGTGGTACCTTGTTTTTCACCTTCTTTTGTGATTTGGCATATTCCTGATTGGTTCGTGGCATCATTTTCCAAGGTCTTGGCGACACATGAGTAGATTTCAAAGACATCATCATACATTTTCATGCTTCTTTATTTTAATTCCTATCTGGAGTGGGAAGCATAGCTACATTTGTACTTGGTTGTATTTCTTCCAAAAGGGAGACAAGTTATTTGTCGACATTGGATCATGTTTTGTCTTCAGGCACTTACCATTTTTGTAGGTGATTACACATTGTGGGGGAGCTACATAGTCTCTCCTTTTCCCTCTTAGGGGGGGTGCTAGTGATTGTATATACATGATGTATGTAGTCCTTGGGGGGCGGTATTGAGTCCTCCATCCATGCATCATTTTTTGTTTTCTTTTCTCTCTTTTGGGGATGGATTTTTTCCCATACAGTTTTTCTCCTTTTCTCCAGTTGTGAGAGATTTCTTTTTTGCATTGTAAATGGGTACCTAACATGGTTGTGTAGTCAGGACCCATATTGCATCTTGATTTTGCATAAGAATTTTCCGTAAGTTGCACTTAAGGGGGGGTGTTGGAGTAAATGGTTTTTACCATTTACCTGCTTAAACTTACTTAGGTAGAATAGTTTAATTAATCATTCGGGTGGTTGTTTTACATATCGGTAAGTTTCATACATGTCACCTATCTATCATGCCTTTAAAAGGCTTGTACATTATGTAATTTAACATCTCAATATTATTCACTCATTTTGGTGAAATGGCCTTGTGTTGCCTCTCTCATTTTCTATGAAGGTTATTTTCTACATATGGTGCTCCTAGGATGTGGATGAAACCAACATTCTTTAACAATCCATGCCTACTCAAATAAATACCATATGCATTATGAAAAGTTCTTAAAGACTTTGAGAATTTTTTATAGTTTCAAAAATGACCATCTAGACAATAATACAACTCAACAAATGTGATCCGAGAGACCTATATAATATCCCTTAAAACATCTTAGTTTGACATGGAGACATCTAGATCATGGAGAGGACTTTGCATGACTACACATTCTATGGAATCAACACAAACCTATACCTCAATCCTCTCAGACTATGGCATACATCATTGATTACCTTAGAATATACTATAGATCTAGTACTAGACATATACAAAAATGGCCAAAGACTTTTCATCCTAAGAGAAACAAGTATGTATAATTTGATATCATGCTCTTCATCCCTTTTATTAATGATTCTTGTCATAATCTCAATAACTATAAGGTATTCTAAATTAATTATTTTACAAATACCTATGTGTTTAGGTAATTACATCCTTGAGCCATGCATCACACATAATATAACATAATAATATGAATATCAATGTTTGGTAGGATTTGTTCATAGGATTGTTAGTGCAGGCTTCTTTATTTTCCTTATGTTAGGGGATATTTATTTTTTCCTACACATATTATTAAGCTTTCTTAAGTTGATTCAGCATGGTTATTATGAGACCACATGGCATAATCCATTAGTTACATGTGTCTTTCTCACCCACACTTGGGTAGTTGAGTCTCACACCCTCTTTTGGATTTTTATACCACCTCTCATAACCATTTATATGCCTTTATTTGAGTAGGTGTAACCATGTATTTTGACACTTACCAAGTAGGTAAAATTTCTACCTATTTTGGGTAGTTGGAGTTATTACACCTCTTGGATGTATCTGCCCTTATTTTTCTATATATACATCACTCTCCTCTCACTTCTGCTATTCAGTGAGAGTAATGTGAGTATTCTCAAAATTCTCTTGAAGTTTGTCTCTTGAGATCTCTCTTTAAAGATAATCTCTTCAGTCCACTATTTTGATCTTTGATCATCTATTGATTGACAGATTTTCACAAGGAGAGACATTTCTCATGTACCTTATCTATTTTCCTACAAGGTGTACATGGGTTAAATCCCCTTTTTTAAATGAAACATGTATCTCCTCTATGGTGTATAAACACCTTCACTATTTCAACTACTAAGGACTAAATGAATTTGTATGCAATCCCCACATAATCGCATAACCAATTCCTCTTTTTGGCCTCATGAAAGTTAAAAGTAAAGAGATATACATTTAAATTTATATATTTTTATCCAACTTCCTATGCATTAGACCCAACCTCTAATCCCATCCATGTTCTTACCTCCAAATACCTAAAAAAAATATTAATAGAATTACCCTCTCTACCCCTAATATTTAGTGCTAGAAACAATAATGATAGATAACGGTTATTTCAGGATTGGTGTACAGATAAGCATAATAATTTGACAAATGGTTTGAATGCATAGAGACATGCACATAGGGACAAGATAAGACAATAAGTATGAGATTGTGAATGAATAGAATTAAATAAATTGCCTTGCCTTTACACAAAATTATGTCATTTGTAATCATTTACATGTATTAAGACATTTCTTCAAAATAAATACAAAACTAAATTAGAAATAAAATATAATTATTAATTTCACCATTACATATATATAAAAAAAAGTTTACTAACACAAAAAACTATTCATAAAAAATATATCACTATAATTTAACAAACTCAAATCCCATAAAATTTAAACTTTAATTATCTATTTTATTTTATTTTTTTTATTTCCTTTCAAAAATAAGGAAAAGAATAAATTTTTAAATTATTATGAACCATTTTTATATTATATGTGAGAATTAAACACTAAAATTGATACACCTTGGAATATCACTGATTTAAAACAAAGCCAACTAAAAAGCTTAAACACCACTCTTTTAAAACGAAATAAGCTAAGAAACTTTATAATAAATAGTTCATAAATTTTTTATTAAAACTTTTGTAAATAAAAAATATTATTGAAAAATCTGTTAATAAAATAGTAAATAACCATACTTAAATATATAAAAATTTAATGGTTAAAGACACTTTTAAAAAGTATTGGGTTTGTTGACCACATAAATTTTCTTTGCACTTTCCCCTTTAAATATCATCTCATTTAAAAAAAATCCGATATACAACTAATCATAAAATATAAGAAGATAGGTCTATATAGATTAACACCAAGTTAAACTTAAATTTAGAAGAGTTTAAATTGTATATCAAAAAAGTTGTGATTGTAAGGAGAAGATAGTTAAAATACCAGCGAAAGCGGCTTCAAGTGGTGTTTGCGCCTCTTGCAGGTGAAGAAACAACTGAGTGTGATTGAGTAGTTGAGATTGATTGTTAACATCATCCACCGCTAACTTTATTGCAGCCTTTGCTATCTTTCCTAAGCAGGAACTGGAATCTACAATCACTCCTACATTCACTGTCTCTTTTTGAACAGCAAGATGTACACTGGCAGCCATTAAAACGAAGATAACTGGAAATGTTTTCATCTCCAATCCCTTGCTTGTCCTCTCCTATGGAATGTCGATCATACCTATAAATATATGCATTTCAAGCTGCTTCAGATTCTTGCAATGCTTGCTTCATCGAAGGGACATTGCAATGTCTTGGAAATTAAGTAAAGTTGTTGATAACAATAAAGAAATAATAATAATAACAAGTTTCCACAGAGTTTTGGTTATTCCGATCAATCAAATAAGGCGATTCAAGTGGAAGAGAAGATGATGCGATTAGTAAGACAATAAATTATATAGAAGCAAAAGAAGAAGAAATTAGGTAGAAATAAACCGCTGCTGTAGTCGATGTCCCCACTATTTACTCTTACTTTTGACTCGTAATTTGTTATGTAGCGTAAGTGTCCTTGAAAATTTAGCGTCCTCCACGTGAAATGGTTATTTGTAAGATATGCCAAAATCATCGAATCATCTTGTAAAGTCTTTTCAATCAAAGTCGTTAAAAAAATATATATATTATTTTGATGGATAAGGGTGAGAACTTTACAGTGTTAATTTTTTAACCAAATCAATGCGTTTTTGTAGAGGAAAATTTCTACATTCAAATATTAAAAATTCCAAAAACCTAATTTATAATTTAAAAAAAATGATTTTTCAAACACAATTCTTAATAAAATTAGAAAAGAATACTTTCTTGTCTTTTTAATAGGTTTTGATTTTGAATTTTTTATTTTATTTCAAAAGTTATATGGGTTTAAGCTAGACATCATGTTCTACACATTAGGTCAATTGCAGGTTGTCATACATGAGGGTTTTTCAAATTTATGCCTTAATTCCAACAAATTATTTATTAAAAAAGTATTTGATAAAAAATTATAAAAAATATCTATCTCAAGACTTAACATCAATTACATTTTTTCATAAAATGATTTTGAAATTTATAATTTAATTTTCTAGTTTTTAGGTGCATCATACATGTCCATGTTTTTGCCTCTGTCAAAGTTGAAAAAAATGCAAGTTTTGTACATCTTTTACTTAACTAAATTTTATCATCTAGGTATTACAATAAATAACATATTTTAAAACTAAAAACAAAATTGGACATTTCATATTTTACACCATATTAATATTCTATCTAGAAAAGCTTCAAATGTTTACCCCAAGTACAAGTAACACTAATTTTCAAGGAATTAGTTTTGCATTTTGGTCATTTTTGGTCCTCATTACCTTACATACGTAGACCTCCACCTAAGCTTCCGAGTTTATTATTTATGGTTTGTACTAGCTATGTGTTGTTGCCTCTCTCTCTCTCTCTCTCTCTCTCTCTCTCTCTCTCTCTCTCTCTCTCTCTCTCTCTCTCTCTCTCTCTCTCTCTCTCTCTCTCTCTCTCTCTCTCTCTCTCTCTCTCTCTCTCGTATTTCTTAGGCCTTGTGAATGGAAGCATAGGTGTGCAAACACTTCCTAACCTAATCTTTGAGGAGAGTTATGTGAACATAAAATTAATCTCTTTAGTTACAAAGAAAACACACAATAAAAAGTATACCATAACACAAGATTTACATGTGGAGAACTCTTTTGGAAGAATTTAACCCCACACTCTAAAGATAAAAGTAATTATATTATTCAACAACCATGTTATAATACACCAGTAGTGGCCATGTGTCAATGGTCACCATCTTGGTATTCTAAGTACACACTCCTCCATAGCCATTTTTCAATGTATTTCTTCTTAATCCATTACTAGCATTAATTGTGATATGATCTCTAAGTCACAACTCAGCCATCCTCAAGCCACTCCCTACTACTCTCGTATTTTCATAGGTTCTCCCCTCCTTCCATCTAAGGGTCTCCTCTTTTCAACCTTGGAGTTGTCTTCTCCAACTGGCCTTATTAATGAAAATATTTAAGCCTCTCTTGATCCTTGTGCCTTTCTACCCATGAACCCCTCCCACGTCTCATTCTCATCATTTATTAATTTTTACCATATCGCTAGACCTCTAATTTCCCTGCACTCTCATTCCTCTCTTAGGAGCCTTGACCCCTCACCAAACATTATTCATGATTAGAAAAATAAATTGGTTGCTAACCTTTCTAATGTTGTCTTAGATCCTCTCACATTCATTTTTTTAAAAAGAGATCTTGGCACTGCAATCACCCAATACTCCATACCTATGTTGGCTTTTTAATTGAAATTGAGAACATAGTTTGATTTCTCCTTGAGGATATTTCCAAGGAAATCAAACAAGATTGCGTTGTCACTCTAGGACATGCCAAAATTCCTAAGTGCAATATTCCCAAAGCTAAGCTCCTTGCCTTTAAGAGTTTAATGAGAAACAATTATCACATTATTGTTAAGGAAGACAAAGGAAATGCCATGATTATTATGAACATGCATGACTATATCTCTAAGATGCTTCAACTTCTTTGTGATGGTGGGAGCTATAAAATCTCGACCCACAACCGCATCTCCAAAATTTTGAAAAAAGTTGAAGTTGCCATTTCCCTTTCTTCTTTAAATGATGCTACCAAAAATGGCTTTTACCTTCTAAAGAGGCTACCCTCGATATTTATGGTGTTCCTAAAATCCAAAAGACTGGCATTCCTTTTAGACCCATTATGAACACCATTGACTCCCCCACTTATAAACATGTTTCCTACCTAGCTAAGATAATCTCACCTCTTGTGGCTAAATCTAGTTCCTCCATTAAGAATTTTTCTCATTTTATAGAATTCATCAAAGATAAAAAGTTAGAAGAAAGTGCCCTCTTGGTTATCTTTGATGTTATTTTCCTTTTCACCAAGGTTCACATCCATGAATCTATTTAGATAATTATATGTAAGACTAAAAATGAGATTGCCTCCTTGGTAGAGTTATGCCTAAGATCCACATTTTTCACCTTACAAGGAGTAGTCTACAAACAATTGTATCCATTTTCCATGGATCTTCTCTTTCCCTGATTATTTTTAACCTTTACATGAAGCATTTTGAAGAAATCACCCTCAACCCTCAAACCAAAATGGTGGAAGCTCTATGTTGATGGTACAAACATTTGTTGGCCTCATGGACCTAAATAGTTATCTAAGAATTCCACTTGCACCTAAACAACATAGCTTAGTGCATCTATTTTACCAAAAAACTAGAAATTGATAACCAACTCGCATTCTTTAATATTTTGTTCATAAAAATTCTAATAGTTCCTTAGCATGTCATGGCATTTGAAAAGATGCCCACACCAACCTTTACCTTCACTCTTCCTCACACCATAAGAATATAACATAAGTAACTCCCATCTTACAATGTGATAAGGGCACTTAGACTCCCTTATAACCTCTTACATTTCATGGTGCCAACCTATGGTAAAGTCTTCTTAGGTGAGGAAAAAATAATGAATAATACAAATAAATAACAAATATGAACATTTGGGTTGTAAGGTTGAGACACCTTTTCCCAAATTTACCCACTTGTCAAATACATTACAAGAGCAAAAGAGGAATGGTGGTGGAATTTTTTACACACCAATGTACCCACGAGCTATGAATCCTATGGGGTGGATTGAAAAAGGTTCCCCTACTTGGAAGGTGGCTATCCTAAAGATTATTTCAAACATAAATTGTGAGGTTTACCATAATCTCCCAGTTAAAGTGTGCTTTAGATGATTTATTCAAGCTTGGGATACAAAAGATAGTAAATTATTCATAAGAAAAGAGACTCACTTAGTAAAATGAAACACTATTAGCCATCTCAATCCTTCAATTATTTATAAAACTATAAGAATATGAATAGTCACATGCATGCATAACACATTATATTGCCTTTTTTAATTTGAAACTTATCATCAAAAACCTATACTAACACCAAGAATAAAGAAAAAGGAAAAAGATAGGATTAGATAAAGAAAGTTGAATCGAAAATAATCATTTCCCTTCCATACATCATTCTATAAATGGATAAAACAAATTTATAACCAAACTCTACTAAATCCTTTATCTGCAATCTCAACATGAAATGGTGTGATCTCCAAAGGAAAATAGTGTGCATGAGGTTGCTGAATTGATTTGTGTACAAATTGGTGTTTATTCGACCACACAAAACACCCCACAACTAGCAAGGCATTAGTGTTTTAAACACATGTTGCTTGCATCAACATTAGGTGAATTAAATGCATAGAAATGTTGGGAAGAACATAAAGTTAGAATTCACCAAGTTGAAGTTGAAAAGGAGAAGGCATCCACATCCATATCAGATTGCATGGTTATAGAAGGAACATAGAGATTTGGTCAATGAGTAGTGTTTAGTCAAGTTCAAGATTGGTGACCACCATGATGAGGTGTTGTGTGACATCACAGGTCAATGGATGCATATCATATGCTATTGGGAAGGTCATGGTAGTATGATAGGTGTGTTGTCCATGATGGTCATGCAAACACCTATGCCTTGATAAAGGATGGAGTTCGTCATAAGTTGAAGCCCTTGAAGGAGGTGGAATAAAAGGTATGTAGTACTGCTAGAATTTTCTTAGTAGATGGAAGGAGATTTTTGGATGGTATAAAGAACGATGGATCATTGCTTTGCATTTCAATTCATAAGATCAACTAAGACAAATCTGAAGATATGCTTGTAGAAGTTTCAGATTTGTTGGAAGAATTTTAGGACAGTGTCTCTGATAATGTACCAAAAGGTTTTCCACTGATGAGGAAGATTAGTCACTAAATGGATTTGATACTAGGATCAAATTTGCTAAATAAGGTAGCCCATAGAATGAGTTTTGCAAAGAAGAGTTGACTATACAAGTTCACAAGTTGTTAAGGAGAGGACTGACAAGGGAGAGCCTAAGTCCATGTGTAGTACCTATAGTACTAGCACCCAAGAAGGATGGAGAATGGAGGATGTGTACAAACTCTTGATCCATCAACAAGATCATGATCAAGTACAGATTTCCATTTCCCAAAATGAATGACATAATGGATTGTCTAAGTGGAGACAAATACTTTACAAAGATTGATCTAAAGAGTGGATATCACTAGATCCAAATCAGACAAGGAAATGAATGGAAGACAACCTTCAAGACTGAGGAGGGCCTGTACAAATAGTTAGTCATGCCATCTGGGCTAACCAATGTATTGAGTACATTCATGTAGCTCATGAAAGAGGTATTAAAAGAGTTTTTGGGTAAATTTGTCATTGTTTATTTTGAATATATTTTGATTTTTAATAATACTTTAGAGGAGCACCTGATGCATGTTCGAAGGGTTTTTGAGAAGCTAAAGGAAGAAAAGTTGTTGATTAATATGAAGAAATGTAGTTTCATGAAGAAGAAGATGGTGTATCTAGGATTTGTTATCTCAGTTGAGGATCTTAAAATGGATCCAAAGAAAGTGAGGGTTATCATTGAATGGCCTACCCTAAGGAGTGTCATATGTCATAAATTATTCTCCTTGATTGTACAAGCACATTTTCACTATGTTTAACACCTTCCTTTAGTGATCCCAAGGCTATTTAATGTTTAGGTGTACCCTAAAGTCCTTATTGGGCCCTGATTCTATGAAATGTCATGATTTTGGTTAAGTTTTGTCATAACCCAAAAACTAATTTGAAATTCTAAGTTAGCACCACATTAAATACAGGATTGTACCTTAATTTTCACTAACAACCTAGGGTTCCTAGTGCCTCAATTAGCACCTTCCTTTAGTGATCCTAAGGCTATTTAATGTTTAGGTGTACCCTAAAGTCCTTATTGGGCCCCAATTCTATGAAATGTCATGATTTTGGTTAAAGTTTTGTCATAACCCAAAAACTAATTTGAAATTCTAAGTTAGCACCACATTAAATATAGGATTGTACCTTAATTTTTGCTAACGACCTAGGGTTCCTAGTGCCTTGGTCCCTCCTATTGGGTTTTTTTCTCAATTGAATGTTTCCTAAGCATCCCTACAAGGTAGCCATCACTCATCAATAGGATTCTCAGGTCAGGGGCCAATAGTGCAGGAAACATACTCTATAGATGTCTCCTCTCCTTCTTCAGGCTTTGCAAAACGTAAGGGGGTATTCCCTATTCAACATCTATGATATAAATCTATGAACTTGCTGGGATATTGATACAAAGTACAGACCAAAATTGTGAAATAAGTGTAAAAGGGGCTATCTTTGGGCCTTATATTTAGTTGTGAACCAGAGGATTTGAAACCTAATTTACTACTTCTAAAATCCTAAAGGTTTGTGATTAAGATTTGATTATATTCTATGTTTGGATGCAAGATTAGGGCTTTGAATCATAACCTCAACACAAGAATATACTCGTGCCTATCTCAGGGCATGGAGTCAAAAAAACGTATATATGTGCATGTTTACCATAAACTTAAAACAATAATCAAATTTCAAGGGGCTTCTCTAGCATGTACCTTATAGATACTACCCAAGATTAAGTATCTAGTTATCTCTACTTACAAATATCCTCACTGCACTATATTCATCCCAACACTTAACCCAAAACATTTAATTTTTTCCTTGAACAAAAGTAGAAGATTAAGCATTCAACACAGAAGACCCATGTTCTAGAACCTTGAATAACCCTTAGCTATTTAGACTCAAGAGAAGAACACACACAACTTGGAGACAGATAACAATATACATGCAATAAAGCATTACTCATTTAAAACAACATGAAACTGATAAATGTTATGCATAAAACATTCAACATACAACTAATAAACTTACAAGACAAGAGATAGAGCAACCCAACATAACTATATTTTATTAATTCTCCAAAATTGCCAAATCTTCAACAACAGAAATGAGTAACACAGTTCTTTTATATCAAGAATGTGTACTCAACATTGATTACATTGCATTTCAAATTGCTATGGATACAAAATAATGGCCAAAAAGGCATTGGGGAACATTAATTGCACTAGTGAGAATAAGAAAAGAAGAAGGTAGTTGGACTTTGGAAAGTGTGTGGCCATGTGTGGATTTGCCTCTTTAACACTGGGAAGACAGTAGTTGGCTTTTCAATGCTTCGATCCATATCTGTCCTTCCACTCACCATATATCTTTTCAGCCAGCCAAGAGAATGAAATCACTTCTTCTATCTTGCCATTATGACTAACATATTTGGCATCTCGAATACTCTTCACATTTTTGCCAAATAATTCAAAATTTATCTCAACCACATGCAACTTATCAAGTGACAAACTTAGCATCTGCATGGTTGGATCACCTTTAACACAACAAGTGAGAATTAATTAATGACTATTATGAATAATTTCCTTCTTCCACTTGTCAAGGTCATTAATCTTCCCATCACCTTCCAAAATATGAGGCAACCACTTAGTGTCCAACTTTTCAATGGCTTGCATCTTCTCTACCAAACTCTTATCCAACCTCAATTTATAATTGGCCACATCCTCAAAGTGATCCAACACATCTACCACTATTTTTAATTCAAGGGGTGTATTTACATCAAATTTGGCACACCTAAGGAAATCCCTGATCTCTATTTTTCTTGGCAGCCACCTAGCCTTCACATTTGATAGCCTTTGCTTATCAAACTCATGCTTCTCATGGTCTATCCTCAATTGTGAGTAAGACCTATGGGTCTCCTCCACTCTGGACAAGATTTTAGTCACTCTATTCTTGATCAAATTGGTGGCTATATCCTCTACTTTGTTCTCCATTTCTTCTTTTAGCTTCTTATTTTCCTCCTTCAATTCTTTGATCTCTAATAGAAGAGCTATGTATCAATTAGCAGTGACTCTATAGTTTATATGATGGGAGTCTGAGATGGACCAGCCTCCAATTGTGGCTACTTTTCATATGTGCTCAACCTAGCCATAGCCACCATATATTTCTCAAATAGCTCATTGTAATCCTTCTGTAGTTTGACTGTCATTACCTCTGTAAATTGTGCAGTTTGCACATTTAAACTGACAGCCTGAGGAGTAGGGGTGTTTGACACCCTATTTATTATCACATTGCTAGTTAATTCATCAAAACTAACTTTTAGTTTCTTCTCACTAGGGATCAATGCCTAGATCAACTAAGGTTTCAAACCTTTGATCAAATACAACACCTTGCATAGCTTTGCTGACCTATTCTTCTGTTACATCAGAGTCATATCTTGTAATTATATTAAATGCAATAGAATTTGATAATGTCCAATCTAGTAGCAATAGGATGTTGCTTTTGGTCACAAGTGCTTTGCCCTCCTCAGGATTCACTGCACTGATGTCTTTATTTACTTCATCCAAAACCCTCTTAGTAATGGCATCATATTCTGAGGGGTTTGCACCACTTTTTGCTTCTTCAATTCTTTTCTAAAACTCCTCATTTTTGGTCCTCAGTACAAATGACCTAAACTCAAGAGTGTTGATGAATGCATCATCTGAAACAAATTGATTGCAGGCCACCTCCCTCACATCCTCTGTATCAACCTCATTATTGACTGTGGTCCTGTTGATGATGATGTTACTTACATACAAACATGTAATAAAAGTTACACAACAACCTTTACTTATCTTGAAAGATACGATAAATTCAAGATGAATTTATGATCCCAAGTCTCCGTTGATTAGTTCATAATCTACTGACATTACTTAGTGGTTGATGTGTGTTGTTGTTAATCATTCAAGGGCCTTACGTGCTTTGATTATTCCTGCAAAGTTCTCCAATATTTCTTCCAAATATCCTATCCTTTATGCCCATTCTACATAAATCTCCAACAATTTCACCTCTACACTGAATTTACTCAAATAATGTGCCTATAGGTTGATATTTGCATGATTTCTACCATTATTTGTAATTCTTTGCATGATATTTTCAACACTACATGCATTTAGCTCAAATATACTAATAATTTTTAGTTATCTACGAGATGTCAGCATATTTAATGTTCTTCTTTTCATTTATCTATGTATTGCAGTTATGGTGACATGGTGATTTCAATGAAATTAAGAAAAAGGAATGACGAAGATAGGGTTTAGAGAGTGAGATTCCCAAATTTACTTGACTGAGATCACTGATCCACATACATGTTTCGATACAGTAATGAAGAGAAGAAAACTAGAATCATACTTCACCAGGACATTCCACAAATCCGCATGATCCAGTACAAATCTTCAAAGGAAAAGTTGACAACAACATGCAATAAAAATGAAAGCACTTCTATTGAAAACAGCATTCACCATTACATATCCAGAAATCAACTTGAAGATTATGTAAATTTTACAATCAGGATGTAATCTAAAGCTTCATCTCCATCCAGTATGCTTTAGAACAAGTACATTTACAATGATCTAAAGAAAGAACCTTGACATTTCAACAATTCAGTCCTCATTAGTCTCAGTAATCTTATCCCTTTTTATGAAAATATTTCCCCCCTCTTTTTCCACTCTCTCTATGACAAGTCATGGCCCCTTTTATAGGATGGAGGCTGAAAAATAGTTACAATGATCCAAGGATTAGATCCTCTTAGAACAATCAATGGTTCAAATGGATAACATGTCCTCGCCAGTTGGCAATTGCATAGCTGGCATAGAATATTCCAGCATTTTGGACTTGATTTATTCTCCAGCTAGCAAACAATGCATTTGATAATATCCCTCAGCCCAAGCTCATGTTGCCTCCGTGTCTGCAACTCTGTAATGTTCAGCTACTTCACTCTGGAACATACAACCGAACCCCAAATAGTTCCAACATCCTGCAACAAACAGACAATAATTAAGCATCATCATTTAATACCTAGTAGGAAAAATAAACATTACAACTTATGTGAAATGGGCTCTGAATATACAAGCTTCGATATTAGGCTATGAATATTAAGCATCTGTGAAGATCTGCATATCCAAATGCATGTATGACGTTAAGAATGGTTGAGTCAACCATCGTTGACCAAAAACATTCTATCGGGATTTAAAACAGCTTCAAAATCCTCCCTTTTGCCTTTATTTCTTTGTATCTCAAACATGCATATTGTAAACATACATGTGCACTGAACATACAATGACTTTTTTGCTTTTAATTTCCTTTCTAATTTGACGCTTGTATATCATCTTACATATAAAGGATATACATCACAATTATACAAGCCGACATGCAACCAATGGGCTCCAACTTACCCTTCTTTTTGTATCTCCGCTATGCATTTAATACTTGTATCAAACATTTAGATACAAGTCCGAATACATACAAGGTCCCTTGTATCACCTTTCAAACTTCAATTTTGATAAACCACATCCTATTCACCTTTCGGCTCCACCACATGTATATACCGTGAAATGCATCCTTCGATATACATTAAATTCTGATGCATCTTTTATATCGGATTTTAATCCTTTTTGAATTCTTCCTTGTATGTACCGCAATGTATGTATACTGAAATGTACATACAATGCACGAAACATACAAGGACTTAACGTTATTTCATGATTATTTTGGTTCCATCCATTGTATATGGCTTTTTATGTCACCTTTGTATGTTTCTCTTTTTTAGACATACAAACCTGAAAAATGCATCCAACGGACTCGACAGATTATGCATTTAAACTTTGAACTTTTTGGGCCTGACTTGTATGTAAGCATAGAATGTTAACAAAATGCATACAAGTACGAATGTAACAAAACTGACGACTCTCTTTTGCGACTCATACCATGACCTGATATTCAAACAACCTTGTATATGTATCATACAATGACACAACATACAAAGGACTTTGTATATACAACATTCAAACCTTTTTTTATAGTGCATTTACAAAAAAACACACATAACTTGCAAAATATTGAAAATTTTAAAATGGTTCAGAATGCAACCCTCACTCATTTTTGACAAGGAATTCACCCATACTCTGCCCTGGTACTTAATGCTTTTTTTTCTTTATTTTCAACAAGGTTTGTAACTTTCACTTCCTTTTCCCATTTACCACCAATCGGACCCACACACACAAGCAAAGCAATAGCCACATCAGGGGTCTTCATTTTGCTAAGGAGCAAAATTGGGTGTGTTGTGAACATCACAACAACTAGAAACCAAACAAAACAATCAAATTAAAACCATTAAAGGAAACTAAATGAAATAAATTCATAACTTCCAACTATCTTTTCTGTAAATCATTACTTAACTTGAGACTCAATGTATTCAATAAGGTCCATGAATTTTCCTTTTCAGTTTAAGTGGGTGGACGTGATTAATAATCCTCATCTTGAAAATTAGTTGAACAAACCAGTGACTAATATTAGACTATCTAGTTGATGTCATTCCCTCATAGCCAACTGGATAGAGCCTTGCTGCCAGTAACAGTCCATAGCCCCGACAAGGTTATCGTTACAATTCTCCTAAGTAGAGCCCCACTGCCAACAAGCATCTATAGCCCCGCTAGAGTTACTTAGATTGCTTAACCTAAATTTTTAGTAAAATCCATTTTATTATTTTATTTATTTTATATTTTGTATTTGAAAGATATTTCATAAGATATTATAGTTGTAACTTCATGATGCAAGGAATGATCACTTGCTGAAATTAAGCTGAGAATTGCAATAGTAGCAAGGGTGACCTCTAATTTTTCATCTAATATCTACACTAGTAGGTTCAACAAACCCAAGGATTTTAGGTGTGTCATCATGAGAAACTTCCCTTGAATACTCAACCCACAGTTATTGAATACAAAATTTCACAAGTCAACTAACTTTCTACCTTCATGATAATCACAAAAAGTTATGTATAAATTTCAAATAATTAACCTGAATGTTCTAAATTTTCCATTGTTTCAGTGGTTGTTAGTTTGCTCCTGCATACTCTAAATCAAAATAAAGACCCCAACACATAGGAAAACAACAAAGCAAACAAAACAAACAGACTGTACAAACAACTAACCTACCAAACTATACACAAAACCCTACAAGGCAAATAAAATCCAGGAAAAAACCCAAAGATGCCTGTATTTGCATACTTCCTTAGATTGTGCAGGAACATCAGGGCACTAGTTATGGTTCTGATCCTAGCAAATTCATCTTTGTATTTTAAAAAATATTCATGTATTCTAACTTCATTGTGTTTAACAGAATAACCTCTGATTATCATCAACTGAGGAAGCTCATCATGTTCATGACATATCCATATGCATGTTTTATCTCCCAAATTTTCATAATCAAAATAATAATCAACATCATTTACTGTACAAAGGAAAAATACAACCTAGTGTATCTCTCGTTCTGCAGGACATGTTGGTTCATTAACAACTGGTCTCCTGTTTGACTTTGTATTTTTGTTGTTTGGCTCAACTTCAAGTCTCCCTTTATCTTGAAGAATGTATGACTCTTGAAGTATTAATATGTCATCTTTATCCAGCTTTGTTCCTTTGTTCCGCATGTATATCTGATTCTTGACTTCATGAAGCACCTCAATGTTTTCATTAATTTTTTCTTCCATCATGTCTAAGCAAGCATCACAATCCCTTTCTGAATGAACTTCGTCATGTAATCTGCAACAACTTTCAATCAAGATATCATCAATGGGTAAACCTAATATCTGACTACACTGTATATTTATAGACAAGTATAATTCAAAATCCTTGAAGTGATCTCCTTCATCATTATCCAATTTCGTCTCTTCATTTTGCAAGCTTATCTGATTTTTGACTTTGGGAAACACCTCCACGTTTTCTTTAATTCCTTGCACATCAGCATCTAAATGAGTATCTTCATCATCATAACTTGATATACTGAAATTTATCATTTCTAAATCATTTGAGTGTAAAGGTGAAACAACTTTTGATTGATAGGAATACTCCGCTACTTCATTTTCAAAATGACATTGGATTGGCACCTGATCATGCACAACAATTCTAAAGCTTTTTGCATCTTCAACTTTCATGAATTGTTCATCAAATAACTCACATTTACCATTCAGTAAGGTATCCAGTTCCATTGTCCTGCAATAATCTTGCACTTGATCATTCAATTTAAGGAAGTCAACTATGAAATTAAGATTTATTTTCTTTTCTCTGACTCCATTAGTTGCTATAATAGGAACTTCATTAGCAGCAGTGTGTTTAAATTGTTTCACCACTTGTTTACACTTCTCTATCCACACATTCTCATCATAACTACTAAGATCAGAATCAAAGACATTATCCTGACAAGTACAATTTAATAGTTCAATATATTTATCAAGTGTATCAGGATACCCTAATCTTCTTAATTTATTGTCTGATGACGTAAAACAAGAAGCACTTTCTTCTTTAGGATTTTCAAAAGACTCATACCTGCACTTTGCCTCATCCATATTATTACTTCGACCGAGAAGTAGAGAATTGTCAATCTCACCATATATTGAGTCATCAAAAGGTTCTTCATTATCTTCATCTTCCAGAATTGATTCAACCAGTACCTTTTCTGTATGTCTCCTAGTCTCTGAAGATGTATTGTCTTGTTGCTCTAGAACTCTTTCACTTTCTTGCCAGACTTCGGTCTTGTACACATCTGAGAAAAGAATTAGTCCTTTCAAATATAAATCCAACCTTGTGAGGAAAGTTAAACAATTAATTTCATTGTGCTCCACAGACTTGTGTATCCTGCAACATCTGGATAAAGCAAAGTCAGACAAACTCTGAGAATAACGCTGATCATTCAAAGTTTCCTGAAATAAAGGAATATGAACTTGAAGATTGTCTTCATATGTGTTACCTTTTGAGTCACCCTTATTTATTTATTGATAATACTTCCTGGACAAGAGCTAGTTTGCTGTGTTGTATTTTTGGTCATACCTTTGTTTCTCAAATCGACTCTTGTTCCTTCAATTTTTACCCGTTTATCGTCTTTGTGGGTGAGGGTACTTAAGGTTTGAACCTTTGAAACTGAACCCTTTTTAAAGTTCTAGGTTCAAATGGTTCGATATGCCTAAAGTGTCTCAAACAGCAAGTTGTTGTTCTATGTATTTCAAACGTCTTCAAGTTTTTGGGTTGAACTTGAACCCTTTTGTTCAAAGTTCAATGGTTCAATGGTCTAAGGTTCAACATCCATTGCCTTCTAATAAGTCGTGTCATGCAGTTATCTTGTGTAATTAATGTATCGTTGAACCCTCCGCTTGTACTCTATAGTGAAGCTCAATGGTTCAAGGTTCAACGGTTCACTGTCCCATGGATGGAACCCCTTTTACAAAAGTCATGTGACTGTTTGTTGGTCTATGTAGCCCTTGTGTCTTTGAACCTTCCTATTGAACCATATCCTAATAAGTTCAACGGTTCATGCGCTTAGGTTCAATATTCCCGTAAGTGAATCATTTGCCCATTTATGTGATTCAATTGGTATGGTTGAACCACCATATTGAACCATGCCCTAAAGGTTCAATGGTTCAATAGTTCAAAGTTTTGGTGATTTTGGTCTCATTTATTCCTGCGGCTTTCTGAGTCAAATTTAGCGGGAAAGTTGGAGGAAAATATGTCAGAGACTCATTATGAAATCGAGAGTTCTAATTTGGCGGAGGTTACGGATAATCATTATACCATCATGATGGCGCGTGAACAATACTTGCTATTAATAAAGAAGTCAGAGTTCATGTCTTTTCAAATATTTTTGGCACGTATTGTTCTGAATGATAATTATTCAATCTAGTTAGTGCCATTATTAATTAAGAACAAGCCAAATTTAGCAAGTGAACATATTGTGCAACGCGGAGGAGAACAATGCAGGAAGTGTAAGGTTCTTGTTACTCAAATTTTGCAGTGAATTCAGATATCTTGAAGGTGCTTCCAAGTCATCAACTGGAAGGAGCCCTGCTACCAAGAAATCCAGAAGAGCCCTCACAGCTATTCTACCCCCTCGTGCTACCAGGTTGAGGACCAAAAGTAAAAGAAAAGAACAAGTTCCTGAAACAATAGTTGTGGATCTGAATTCAGAGGAGGATTCAGGGGAACCTATGGATGATAAGGAATCAAGTCCACACAGAACAGAGGAAGTTGATACTAGGCCACAATCAGAGGTCATTCTAGAGACCTCTGAGATATTAATGATTTCAAATGTATCCTCTAATGGATTAAACCCTGAAAAGGAAACCTCAACCCCTGCACCCAAGTGGCTGGAGAGTTGTATCTCTGACAAGAGAAAAATAATTCCTTTTGCTGTCCCCTTAGAAGACATGGTGAGCAAATGTTTAGGGAAAACACCCAAGTATAAGAAGCTAAAGATGACATCCAGAGTAAACATTGATCCAAATACTGGAAACTAGAATGCTGAGATAGCCAAACCAATGACTGAGGAAGAAGTACAAGATCCAACTATGCAGGATTTCACTATTGAGAGAGTGGATCTCAGTGCTGCTTCAAGAGCTACAGATGTTCATCACCTTGAAGCATCTACCAAGAGGATAGTTAGTCAAACTTGGAAGGACGAAAAGGACAAAAGGGAATTGAAGCAGACTCTGTGTTCAATGGCAGAGTACATTGATGCTATCCACAACCCTAACCCGCAGCTAGTTTCACAACTCTCCCTGTCTTTCGACCCTAAATCACCAGTTAACCAAAAGATATTGGATCAAGTTCACAGAAGCAAGATGGTGGCAAATACATTTGACAATTGGTTGGACCGCATTGTAGAGAAGGGAACTGTATACATTCGTGAACTCAAGAATATATATGATTTGATTGCTGCCACCATTGAGGACCTTAAAGCACAGATTACTGCTTGGGTGAAAGATGAAGGTAAATGGGTAAATGTGATAAATCAGATTGATGAAGTTCAGAAATATGGGGTAGCAAAGTTTCTGACAGAAAAGAGCCTGACTGGTTTGGATGAGGATCTATTATATGTGAATAAGAAAAATATTGAATGGAGAAATTCCATATCACGGCAGGGACGCTTTGAACTTACAAAGTTGATTAAAGAAATAACTGAACTCACTCAATCGCTGCAGCATGAATTGCAATGCATTGATGTTAAATACATAAGGGATGATGGGAAACCAGAGGATGATGTTGACACAGTGGTTCAATCCTTTAAGGATAAAATTAACTTTGTCAAAGAAAATGACAATATCTTAATTAAAGATTTCTCTCGAATCTCTAAGGTGGAGTCTCTACTTTACCTCTGTATCGACGCACTTCTAGAGCATAAAGGAAAAATTGGGAAAATGCGAAGGGATAAAGAAGTTTGGAAATCAAGAGTGAAACACATAGGCATCCCCAACTTCCCGAGGATTCAGGAGTTTGTTGCAGCTTTTTAGGAGTGGAAGACTCAATATGCTTCCCAAACCACTGATGGCAAATCTAGAGATGCAAATCCATTGTCCCAGCCATGATCTTATTGGTTCACTTTCTTTTATTCAGTTCCTCTGTTATGCTATTTCCGTAATCTTGATCTTTAAATCAGTTGGTTATAAACTAAATCCCGTATGGGTCAGAGTTCCTTTAACTCTGGGTTTGATTTACTTGATGACCTGATTAGGACATTCATATATATAGGTTTTTGAATCTTTTAAAGGATATATAGAAAGTTAGGAAAAGAAAAGAAAAAGGGAATTTTAGCTAAACTATTTTATGGTTTTACATTATGTGATGATTGTCTGAGAAATTTTTCATCTGTGAATGAGAAGAAGAAATAATTACTGCTTACTTAGATCTGTGCATCTAAGTGTTTGGAATTAGATTTTCTGTGTGAAATCTCCTTTCACCTGGTAATTGCTCTTTTATTGGACAACTCATCATATGTGTTCTATTATTTATTGGTTCAGCAAATTCATATGTATGTGTTCATGTATTTGAATGTATCAAAAGTAGAATCTGTGCATTCTATTACTCACTGTTACTGCATAAATTTACCGCATTCATAACATAGTTATGTATGAATGTTAGTTTGCCTTAAGCATTTTCTGGTTAAAAGTGCATTTGGATAGTTGAATAGATTAAATTCATTGGAAATCTTAAAGGGAGCTATACCTAAATTTAGAAGGGAACTAATTTAAAAAGTTCACCCATTTGTTGCTTAACTTGTTTGTTCTTCAAAGAGGGGTATAGAGTCAGAATAAACATTTTCAGAATAAGGACAAATCTGTTAGCCAACAGTTTTTAGCGACTCTACTGGGGATCAAAATTATTAATAAAAGATTGGTCGCCTGAATATGAAGCAATAATGGTGCTTCCACACGAAAACATAATTCCTGTTCTACATCCCAATCTTGGATTTTAGGACGAGCAGGAAGACATTATTGGCCAGTTGAATACCCTTGCTTGGCATACTCGTCGGAATAGTGAAGATTACAGAAGGGCAAGCAGAGTATTAGAACAAGAAGAGGAGTTGGCCGATAACCTGAGATTGCCGTTACTCAGGCAGAGAAGAAGGCAGGCACAAAACGCAACAAGAAATCAAATCCTTGAAGCGCAAAGAAATCAAGAACAGCACAGAAATTAATAACTACCTATCTAGCTACAATATTTTAAGCTGGATTCTAGACCGTATACCAGGTCTTTGAGAAGAGATGGAGTTGAGGATTCTACCTTTCAAGCACTGCAAAATTTTAATTTTCCTTATATCCCTACTCGTGCAAGAAGAGCTAGAAGTAGACCCCCTAGCCCCCCTAAACCTTCTACTTCCCCTGTCTGTCAAGCTTTAACTCTTTCAGGCACTGTTATCCCCTCAGCTATAAATTTTCTACCCATGGCCCAACCTTGGGGAGCTACCATAGGGCCTCTGAACCTAGGGGCTAACCTAAATCCTTTACCTAAAAATGCAAGGGAAAATTTACCCAGGTTCAATGGAGATGGCAAACAATTGCCAGAAGAACATTTGTGTGCCTTTGCAGCAGCGTGTAGTGTGTTAGGTGTACAACACCAAGATGTTGCCATAAGGCTCTTTGTGCAGACTTTGACTGACACTGCGGCATAATGGTTCTACCACCTAACTAATTCCTTAATTTCAAATTGGAATGACATGAAAACTACTTTTGAAAATAGGTTCAAAAGTGCGGAAGACGAGCATTACCTCCTTGCACAGCTGACTCAGCTTAAGAAAGAGATTCATGAACCTATGAGGGAATTCATGGCTAAATTTAACAGAATTGTGAACAAAATCCCTGCTGCTAAAAGACCAACTGGTGAAAATCTAAAATGTTTTTTATTAATTCTATGCCTCCTGATATTAGCTTCCATCTTAGGAGGGGCGTAATTGCTGATTTACCAGTTGCACAAGCCTTGGTAGTCAGATTAGAGGATGATCTCATTATGGCCGGTAAATGGAAGAAAGAGGTTCAGATGCTAAATTACCAGCCCTCATCATCTACGGATCCTGTAGTGCAAAACTACCTAAAACTGGTGCTCACTTCCAACAACCGTATCAAGATATAAGTAGAAGGAATTTGAATCAACAAGCAAATACTGGTAGAGCTTTACCCTTGACATCAACACATCCAAGACTGGCTATTGAAGCTCCTCCTGGGAGGGGAAATATGTGTATCTTTCATTTGACTACCGACCATGATGGAAATTCTTGCCCAGAAATGCTCAGGTATGCTCAGATGACTGCTACTCAAGATATGCTAGGGGAGTCCATCGAAGAAGAACGGAGCTTTGAGGAACCTAGTGGCTCTGAAATACACTTCCTTGAATATGAGTCTGATTCAGAAAGGGGAGGTGAAATATTAGTTACCCTTGAAGATCCTTCATGCGCCATGCTCACCAGGGGTCAGAGGAATGTGAGATCCTCTAATACTCAAGAAGTACCTGGCAAAGGTAAGGAGACTTTAACTAGAACCTATGATGCTAATTTGAAGGGTCGGGAAACTAGATTGTTGCATAGAAATGATCCAGATACTTCTTTTGATATTGTAGATTTCTGTAAGTCTACAAAAATTCAAATTTCTCCTATTGAGTATCTCAAGTTGAAACCTAATGAGCTTGACAAACTAGTTAAACATGTTAAGGGTGGTCCTACACAAACTGAATCTGAGAGTCAATTAGAGGTTGATGCTAAATCCCCCATTGCTCGACTATTTGCTTCCTCATCTGAGTCATCCTTGACTGCCCCTAAAACGACTCCCAATTCATCAACTAATGCTCCTTATACTGATTTGAAACCCAATCCTTTATATGTGTCTTTTTTTATCAATGGTCATAAACTTAGTAACTGTATTATAGATTCAGGAGCCTCTGACAACATTATGCCCTCCTCTGTGGCTAAAGCCCTAGGGTTATCACTCACAAAAACATTTGGTAGATGTTATTCTATGGATTGGAAAATAGGTTTCCTTGATTGGGCAGATTAAGGATGCACAAGTCGCCCTTGCAGCTTACCCTGATAAAAAGGTGAAATTGACTATTTTGGTAGCAGATATTCCTACTAGTTATGGAATGCTTTTGAGTAGGACATTTTACAAGGACTTGGGTGGACAGATCAAATTGGATTGGTCAGAAGCCACAATCCTAGTGGGAAAGTAGAAAGTGAAGCTGGAACCTGAGCCCAAGTGCAAGTTCACCGTCTACCCCTCTGATATCCCAAGGCCCAAATTTTGTTTGAGGAATGTGAATTTGGTAACTATTTTCTCTCCTCTGAACAGAATTTTGGAGTAGACCCCAAAGAAGAATTAATGCAAAGATCTGTACATTCTGATGACCTATGGGTTATGGAATTTGACGGTAGTTGTGCTACTACTGGTTCAGGGGCTAGGGTTGTGTTGATCTCACCTAAAGGTGAAATTTTTTCTTATTCTTTTAAGCTAGAGTTCGAAAACACCAACAATACTATAGAATATGAAGCTTTACTACTTGGGCTATTTGAAGCCAAAGGAAGGGGTGTGAAGGTACTTAAAGTGAAGGGTGATGCTGAATTAATTGGGAAACAGGTAAGGGGGGTCTTTTCTGTTAAGAATGAAAGACTAAAGCATTATAGAAATAGGGTATGGGATGAGATCAAATATTTTGATGCCTTCTCTATCGAAACAATTCCTAGAGATTAGAACTCCCAAGCAAATTCTTTAGCAGTATCAGCTTCTCTCCTTTTGCCACATCCGGATTTCAAAAAGGATTCTTATAGAATAGAAATGGTATATCATCCTAATGTCCCCGACAATGCTAAGAGCTGGCAAGTTTTTGAGAATGATAATCAGATCAAAAAGTTTTTAGAGAATGCTGAAATGTTCCTAGGGACCTATTTTGAAGGTTCCAAAATAGAGTGTAAAGAATTCAGTCCTGACCCTGGGATTAATCCAAAAGATAATGTGATTTAGTTAAAGGGAAACAAAATCCCTAGAGGGCTGGTCTCTTTAGAACATCTGTTTTCTCGAAGAGATTAATATATTAGAGGCAAACCTCCTTATAATCCTGATAAAGTAGAAGATTATGAGAAAATAAACATTAGGGATGAGGCTGATCCTAAATGGGTATCCATTGGTAGGTGCTGCTCTTTAGAGGAGAAAAACAAATTGATCAAATTGTTAATCAAGTATAAGGATGTTTTCGCCTGGTGCTATGATGATCTTAAAAATTTTAGACATGGACAATTTCAACACCATATTCCTTTGAAAGCAAATGCAGCTCCATTCAGGCAGAAGCTGAGGAATTATAATCCAAAAGTTGTTGAAGCCATTTTTAAGGAGATTGATAAAATGTTGAAAGCTAGAATTATTTATCCAATCCATCACTCCACTTGGGTGTCAAATATTGTTCCAGTACGAAAGAAGAATGGAGAAATAAGAATCTATGTTGACTTTAGGAACTTAAACCAGACCAGTCTGAAAGATAACTATCCAGTACCTGTGATGGACCACATCTTGCAGACAGTTGTTGGGTCTGAAATGATGTCTATGCTGGATGGTTTCTCAAGTTACAATTAGATAGGTGTGGCTGCAGATGATCAACATAAGACTGCTTTCACTACGCCTCAGGGAACTTTTGCCTATAACTGAATGCCCTTTGGCTTGATTAATGCGGGAGCAACTTTTCAGTGGGCAATGGATTCATCTTTTAGAGATCTAAAGGATAGAATTATTGTTATTTATCTTGATGATCTGACTATTTTTTCCAAAAATAGAGGAGATCACCTGAGAGATCTGGAGACTGTCTTGCAAAGGTGCCGAAGCCATGGCATCTCACTCAATCCCAAGAAGTTAGTTTTCTGTGTGACTGAGGGAAAATTGTTGGGACACCTAGTCTCAAAAGACAGAATCAGAATTGATTCAGAGAGGGTCAGGGCGATTCAACAGCTTAGTCTCCCTTCAAATAGAATTGGAGTCAAGTCCTTCTTTGGTCAAATCAATTTTCTCAAAAGGTTCATTCTTGACTTTACTGAGATTACAAAACACATTGTTGAAATGATGAGCGAGAAACAGCCATTCAAGTGGAATGAAGTTGCTAAGAAGGCATTTAAAGATATCAAGGAAGCGATTGCAAACACTCCCACTTTGGTAAATCCTAATTTTCAAAAAGATTTCATTATTTACTGTTATGCTTCGGAACATACCATGTCTGGTATTTTGTTACAGAAAAATGAATTGGATGAAGAGGTTCCCATAGCTTTCATGAGCATTCCCCTTAAAAAAACATGAACTGAAATATTCTTTGGTTGAAAAATAAGCTTTCGCTATGGTTAAAGCTGTTAAACAATTCAGATATTATATACTTCATTCTCATTCAGTTGTATTTGTTCTAAATTCAACTGTGAAAAGTATTTTGACTCAGCAAGAAGTGGGATTAAACAATAGAGCAACGTGGGTTGCTAAAATCCAATAATATGATTTGGAAGTTAAGCCTACTAAGCTAATCAAGGGTCAAGGTTTATGTAAGTTAATTGCTAAGAACAAAGAACAAGAAGGAGAATGACTCCCCATAGTCTTATTGGTAAGCTTGCAGGACCCATGGTTTCTAGATGTGGCACACTATCTTACATATGGGGATTGTCCTAGTCACTTATCTTCTAAAGAGAAAAGAAACCTGAAGCTAAAAGTGGCGAAATATGTTATTTGGGAGGATGTCCTTTACAAGAAAGGATTAGATGGAACTTTCTTGAGGTGTGTACATAAAGAGCAACAGGATAAGCTCTTGGAAGTTTTCCATAATGAAGCTTGTGGTGGACATTTTTCTTCTTCAGTTACAGCTTTCAAAATCCTCAGAAATTGTTACTACTGGCCAAGGATGTTTAAGGATGCATATAGATGGGTGGCAAATTGTGAAAATTGTAAAATGTTCTTAGGAAGGCCACAACTTGCAGCTCTACCTTTGAGGCCCATTGTTATTGAAGAACCCTTTAAACAATGGGGATTGGATTTTATTGGCCTATCTCGCCCTCCTCAAGTGCAGGACATACCCACATCTTAACATCAATAGATTATTTCACCAAATGGGTTGAAGCAGTCCCTATAAAAAGAACAACTTCGGAGGTGGTTTGCAATTTTCTTAAAGAAAACATTTTGGTACGATTTGGTGTTCCCCAGAAGATTGTAGCAAATAATGCTACCAGTTTCTCTTTAGTTGAAATGACTTCTTTTTGTTATGAACATAGTATATCTCTCTCCCATTCATCAGATTACTATCCCCAAGGGAGTGGATAAGCTGAGTCCAGTAACAAGAACCTGATTGCTATCATGAAGAAATTAGTGAGTGACAACCCTAGAGATTGGCATAAGAGACTGTATGAAGAACTCTAGGCTGACAGAATAACTTTGAAAAGAGCAATTGGGATGGCACCTTTTGAATTAGTTTATGGCATAGGTGCCCAATTATCTTTACCTCTAGAGCTATCTACAGCTAAGCTAAAAAGTGTAATCGAGGATCAATACTTCCAAGATTCCTTGGAGAAGAGGATTATGTATTTAACTAAGATTGAAGAAGAGAGAAATGAGTTGGTCGACTGGATTACTGTACATCAGGCCAGAGTTAAAGAAATTTTTGATAGGAAAACAAGGCCTAGGAAGTTTATGGAAGGAGATGAAGTATTACTATGGGATAGAAGAAGAGAACCAAAAGGTGCACATAGCAAATTTGAATCGCTTTGGAAATGACCTTTCAAAATTAACCAGGTATTGGGTCCAAATTCTTTTAAATTGGAATATCCTGATGGAGCTATTTTACCCCTGTCCTATAATGGACAAGATCTCAAGTTATATCGTCTGTAAATAGGGTCCCCTATTTTGTACATAGTCTTCCCTTTTGTTTGGTTTTGTGTTTTCCTTTCCCATTTTTGTTTTGTCCCGTTCTATTTCCTTTCTTCTCTATTTTCCTTTTTCTGCAAAACCAAAGCTTCTGAGTTCTCTGCATTTTGCCATAAAATGCAGTTCCCAGTCAGAGCCAATGTTACCTTTTGAGTCACCCTTATTTATTTATTGATAATACTTCCTGGACAAGAGCCAGTTTGCTATGTTGTATTTTTGGTCATACCTTTGTTTCTTAAATCGACTCTTGTTCCTTCAATTTTTACTCGTTTATCATCTTTGTGGGTGAGGGTACTTAAGGTTTAAACCTTTGAAACTGAACCCTTTTTAAAGTTCTAGGTTCAAATGGTTCAATATGCCTAAAGTGTCTCAAACAACAAGTTGTTGTTCTGTGTATTTCAAACGTCTTCAAGTTTTCGAGTTGAACTTGAACCCTTTTGTTCAAAGTTCAATGGTTCAACGGTCTAAGGTTCAACACCCATTGCCTTCTAATAAGTCGTGTCATGCAATTATCTTGTGTAATTAATGTATCGTTGAACCCTCCGCTCGTACTCTATAGCAAAGCTCAATGGTTCAAGGTTCAACGGTTCACTGTCCCATGGTTGGAACCCCTTTTACAAAAGTCACGCGACTGTCCGTTGGTCTATGTAGCCCTTGTGTCTTTGAACCTTCCTATTGAACCATATCCTAATAAGTTCAACGGTTCATGCGCTTAGGTTCAATATTCCCGTAAGTGAATCCTTTGCCCATTTATGTGATTCAATTGGTATGGTCAAACCACCATATTGAACCACGCCCTAAAGGTTCAATGGTTCAATAGTTCAAAGTTTTGGTGATATTGGTCTCATTTATTCCCGCAGCTTTCTGAGTCAAATTTAGCAGAAAAGTTGGAGGAAAATATGTCAGAGACTCATTATGAAACCGAGAGTTCTAATTTGGCGGAGGCTTTGGATAATCATTATACCATCATGATGGTGCGTGAACAATACTTGCTATTAATGAAGAAGTCAGAGTTCATGTCTTTTCAAATATTTTTGGCACGTATTGTTTCGAATGATAATTATTCAATCTAGATAGTGCCATTATTAATTAAGAACAAGCCAAATTTAGCAAGTGAACATACTGTGCAACGCGGAGGAGAACAGTGCAGGAAGTGTAAGGTTCTTGTTACTCAAATTTTGTAGTGAATTCAGATATCTTGAAGGTGCTTCGAAGTCATCAACTAGAAGGAGCCCTGCTACCAAGAAATCCAGAAGAGCCCTCATAGCTATTCTACCCCCTCGTGCTACCAGGTTGAGGACCAAAAGTAAAAGAAAAGAACAAGTTCCTGAAACAATAGTTGTGGATCTGAATTCAGAGGAGGATTCAAGGGAACCTATGGGTGATAAGGAATCAAGTCCACACAGAACAGAGGAAGTTGATACTAGGCCACAATCAGAGGTCATTCTAGAGACCTCTAAGATATTAACAATTTTAAATGTATCCTCTGATGGATTGAATCTTGAAAAGGAAACCTCAACCCCTGCACCCAAGTGGCTGGAGAGTTGTATCTCTGACAAGAGAAAAATAATTCCTTTTGTTGTCCCCTTAGAAGACATGGTGAGCAAATGTTTAGGGAAAACACCCAAGTCTAAGAAGCTAAAGATGACATCCAGAGTAAACATTAATCCAAATACTAGAAACTGGAAGGCTGAGATAGCCAAACCAGTGACTGAGGAAGAAGTACAAGATCCAACTGTGCAGGATTTCACTATTGAGAGAGTGGATCTTGGTGCTACTTCAAGAGTTGCAGATGTTCATAACCTTGAAGCATCTACCAAGAGGATAGTTAGTCAAACTTGGAAGGATGAAAAGGACAAAAGGGAATTGAAGCAAACTCTGCATTCAATGGCAAAGTACATTGATGCTATCCACAACCCTAACCCGCAGCTGATTTCACAACTCTCCCTGTCTTTTGATCCTAAATAAACAGTTAACTAGAAGATATTGGATCAAGTTCATAGAAGCAAGATGGTGGCAAAGACATTTGATAGTTGGTTGGACCGCATTGTAGACAAGGGAACTGTATACATTTGTGAACTCAAGAATATATACGATCTGACTACTACCACCATTGAGGACCTTAAAGCATAGATTACTGCTTGGGTGAAAGATGAAGGTAAATGGGTAAATGTGATAAATCAAATTGATAAAGTTTAGAAATATGGGGTAGCAAAGTTTTTGACAGAAAAGAGCCTGATTGGTTTGGATGAGGATCTATTATATGTGAATAAGAAAAATATTGAATGGAGAAATTCCATATCACGGTAGGGACGCTTTGAACTTACAAAGTTGATTAAAGAAATAACTGAACTCACTCAATCGCTGTAGCATGACTTGCAATGCATTGATGTTAAATACATAAGGGACGATGGGAAACCAGAGGATGATGTTGACATAGTGGTTCAATCCTTTAAGGATAAAATTAACTTTGTCAAAGAAAACGACAATATCTTAATTGAAGATTTCTCTCGAATCTCTAAGGTGGAGTCTCTACTTTACCTCTGTATCGGCGCACTTCTAGAGCATAAAGGAAAAATTGGGAAAATGCAAAGGGATAAAGAAGTTTGGAAATCAAGAGTGAAACACATAGGCATCCCCAACTTCTCGAGGATTCAGGAGTTTGTTGTAGCTTTTCAAGAGTGGAAGACTCAACGTGCTTCCCAAACCACTGATGGCAAATCTGGAGATGCAAATCCGTTGTCCCAGCCATGATCTTATTGGTTCACTTTCTTTTATTCAGTTCCTCTGTTATGCTATTTCTGTAATCTTGATCTTTAAATTAGTTGGTTATAAACTAAATCCCGTATGGGTCAGAGTTACTTTAACTCTAGGTTTGATTTACTTGATGACCTGATTAGGACATTCATATATATAGGTTTTTGAATCTTTTAAAGGATATATAGAAAGTTAGGAAAAGAAAAGAAAAAGGGAATTTTAGCTAAACTATTTTATGGTTTTACATTATGTGATGATTGTCTGAGAAATTTTTCATCTGTGAATGAGAAGAAGAAACAATTACTGCTTACTTAGATCTATGCGTCTAAGTGTTTGGAATTAGATTTTCTGTGTGAAATCTCCTTTCACCTGGTAATTGCTCTTTTATTGGACAACTCGTCATATGTGTTCTATTATTTATTGGTTCAGTAAATTCATATGTATGTGTTCATGTATTTGAATGTATCAAAAGTAGAATTTGTGCATTCTATTACTCACTGTTACTGCATAAATTTACCGCATTCATAACATAGTTATGTATGAATGTCAGTTTGCCTTAAGGATTTTCTAGTTAAAAGTGCATTTGGATAGTTGAATAGATTAAATTCATTGGAAATCTTAAAGGGAGCTGTACCTAAATTCAGAGGGGAACTAATTTAAAAATTTCACCCATTTGTTGCTTAACTCATTTGTTCTTCAAAGAGGGGTATAGAGTCAGAATAAACATTTTCAGAATAAAGACAAATCTGTTAGCCAACAATATGCATCCGTTGAAATGAGACTCTATTTTAATCCTTTCTTTTTGCATTTTTAATGAGATCTATCATATCTCAGAATAAAACTTGAAAGCTCAGAAAATCAAATGAATCTTTGAAACTTTGAGCTGGATCTTAGCAAAGATGCAACCAAAACCTCTCAGATAAGAGATATTTGCAGACATTAAGCTCAAATGATGAAATACTTATACAGCATTTGCAGAAATCCACAAATTCCTTGTTCAGGCCCTCCTTCTAGCGCTAATTTATGTTGAGCGGTAGGAGAAGGGAATGCAACGAATGGATCAATGTCTTCAAATGGAGCAATATCTTTGTTCGGCTCTCCTTCTAGTGCCAATTTATGTTGATGATGATGTTACTCACATACAAACATGAAATAAAAGTTACACAACAACCTTTACTTATCTTGAAAGAAACGATAAATTTAGGATGAATTTATGATCCCAAGTCTTCATTGATTAGTTCATAATCTACTGACGTTACTCAGTGGTTGATGTGTGTTGTTGTTAATCATTTAGGGGCCTTATGTACTTTGATTATTTATACAAAGTTCTTTAATATTTCTTCCAAATATCGTTTCCTTTATGCTTGTTCTGCATAAATCTCCAACAATTTCACCTCTACATTATGAATTCACTCAAATAATGTGCCTACAGGTTGATATTTGCATGATTTCTACCATTATTTGTAATTCTTTGCATGATATTTTCAACACTACATGCATTTAGCTCAAATATTCTAATGATTTTCAATTATCTACAGGATGTCAGCATATTTAATGTTCTTCTTTTCATTTATCTATGTATTGCAATTAAGGTGACATGGTGATTTCAATGAAATTAAGAAAAAGGAATGCCAAAGATAGCGTTTAGAGAGTGAGATTCTCAAAATTACTTAACTGAGATCACTAATCCACATACATGTTCTGATACAATAATGAAGAGAAGAAAACTAGAATCATACTTCACCAGGACATTCCACAAATCCGCATGATCCAGTGCAAATATTCAAAGGAAAAGTTGACAACAACATGCAATAAAAATGAAAGCACTTCTATTGAACACAACATTCACCATTACATATCCAGAAATCAACTTGAAGATTACATAAAGTTTACAATCAAGATGTAATCTGAAGCTTCATCTCCATCCAGTATGTTTTAGAACAAGTACATTTACAATGATCTGAAGAAAGAACCTTGACATTTCAACAATTCAGTCCCTAGTAGTCTCAGTAATCCAATCCCTTTTTATGAAAATGTTTCCCCCCTCTTTTTCCACTCTCTCTATGATAATTCATGGCCCCTTTTATAGGATGGAGGCCGGAAAATAGTTACAATGATCCAAGGATTAGGATCCTCTCAGAACAATCAATGCTTCAGATGAATAACACGTGCTCACCAGTTGGCAATTGTATAGCTGGCATAGAATATTCCAATGTTTTGGACTTGATTCATTCTCCAACTAGCAAACAATGCATTTGATAATATCCCTTGGCCCAAGCTCATGTTGCTTTTGTGTCTGCAACTTTGCAGTGTTCAGCTACTTCACTCTGCAACATACAACCGAACCCCAAATAGTTCCAACATCCTGCAACAAATAGACAAGAATTAAGCATCATCATTTAATACCTAGCAGGAAAAATAAACATTACAGCTTATGTGAAACAGGCTCTGAATATGCAAGCTTGGATATTGGGCTATGAATATTAAGCATCTGTGAACATCTGCATATCCAAATGCATGTATTTCATTAAGAATGGTTGAGTCAACCATCATTCACCAAAAACATGCTATCGGGCTTTAACAAGGCTTCAAAATCCTCCCTTTTGCCTTTATTTCTTTGTATCTCGAACATGCATATTATAAACATACATGCGCACCGAACATAGAATGACTTTTCTTCTTTTAATTTCCTTTCGAATTCAACGCTTGTATATCGGCTTGCATATAAAGGATATACATTGCAATTATACAAGTTGACATGCAACCAATGGGCTCTACCTTACCCTTCTTTTTGTATCTCCGCTATGCATTTAATAGTTGTATCAAACTTCTAGATACAAGTTCGGATACATACAAGGTCCGTTGTATCACCTTACGGACTTCAATTTTGATAAACCACAGCCTATTCACCTTTCGGCTCCGCCACATGTATATACCGTGAAATGCATCCTTCGATATACATTAAGTTCTAATGCATCTTTTATATCAAATTATCCTTTTTGAATTCCACCTTGTATGTACCACAATGTATGTATACCGAAATGTACATACAATGCGCGAAACATACAAGGACTTAACGTTATTTCATGATTATTTCAGTTTCGTCCATTGTATATAGATTTGTATGTCACCTTTGTATGTTTCACTTTTTCAGACATACAAACCTAAAAAATGCATCTGACGGACTCGATAGATTATGCATTTAAAATTTGAACTTTTCAGGCCTGACTTGTATGTAAGCATAGAATGTTAACAAAATGCATACAAGTACGGATGCAACAAAACTGATGACTCCCTTTTGCAACTCATACCATGACCTGATATATAAACAACCTTGTATATGTATCATACAATGATACAACATACAAAGGACTTTGTATATGCAACATACAAACCTTTTTTTATAGTACATTTACCCAAAAACACACATAACTTGCAAAATATTGGGAATTTTAAAATGGTTCAAAAAGCAACCCTCACTCATTTTTGACAAGGAATTCACCCATACTCTACCATGGTACTTAATGCTATTTTTTCTTTATTTTCAACAAGGTTTGTAACTTTCACTTCCTTTTCCCATTTACCACCAAGTGGATCCACACACACAAGCAAAGCAACAGCCACAACAAGGGTATTCATTTTGCTAAGGAGTAAAATGGGGCGTGTTGTGAACATCACAACAGGTCCTTGTCAATTTATTTTTTTGTAAGGCATTATCCTTGGTGGGGAACTCACCTAATGAGGGGCTCTTGAACTTACTCTTCTTCTACCCTTTGATCCAAATTTAGAACCTCTATTTCTTCCTCTGTCTCAAGATCAATAATTTTTGCCCTCTTTGGAGATGGCAAATCAAGAGATTCCTCTTTTCTAACATATTTTCCCTTGGAGCTGCTTGGTCAGTAGGAGGACCTTTCATCATCTGGAGGTGCATTAGCTATTAGCTCCTCTACCTTAGCAAAGATCATCTCTATTCTCTTTATGGGGCCTTGTATCTCAATGAAAGCCCCACGGTAAGCAGTATTAATATTTTTCTTCATTTTCTCTACCTCCATTACTACATTCCATTTATTCTTTAAAGAATGTACCTTCTGCATTGACTGGTAATTCCTTACTATGTCCTCATCCAAGAGAACATAGTGAGGGTACATAGGCCTACTGTCCTTCAATCTTGTATCATGAATAAAACCCTGATGATCAAAGAATCTCACCTAATCCATGTCCATCCTATAGCAATGAAGCATGAAGCCTATCTTATCCAGCCCATTCCTATTAATTGTTATAAAATCATGGAGCCTTAATGAAGTAGGGATGAGTGATCCCTTTTTGCACTTCCTAAAATGCTCCTTATCAGCTTCATTCAACTGCCTGATAATTTCCATGAAAGACAGCCTCTTGGGCACAAATTTTGGCAAAGAATAGGGTGTATCCTCACACCCATAAATCCTGATTCAAGTTGTATTTTCATGCAGTAACTAGTCTCCCCAATTATGATTTATGTTCAAGTATGGGGTTCTCTCCAATGGTCTATAAAAATCTCTAATTTATTTTGGTATCCTGTTAGCTGCTAGTTCTAAGAAACCTAGTACCTTTCTCACAAACTGCTCCTCAAATGTAAAATAGCTTGCATATTTAAAATGCATGTCTAGCATGCAGGTCCACATTTGCATAGACATCATGTTGCCCTTTTCATTAGTCATCTTCACATGTAAATCCTTGCTCTAGTGGCCAAATAGAGAGAATAGGATCATATGACACATTAATGAATACCATGTGAACTTCACATGGGGAGCTATATTATACATGTTATTTCTTGCTATCATCTGGTCATGCATTTTCTTTGCTAGATATCCTACATAGTCATATGGTTTTTTGGCTCCATAATCCTGAATGTATACTGCCATCATCATCAAAGTTACTGGCATTCTATCAGTTGCATCCCTCCCAAGCACATGACATAAACTGTGATAGGTTTTGACAAAGTATTCCATGAACAAATCGCAATAGAAGGGCTCTTCATCCCTGTCAGAAATCTTTATCAGGCCTCCATCAACTCCCTTAGGTCTATGCTTGGCTAGATTGAAAGATCTATAGGCATATATGACAGTTTTGTACTTTTCTCTGAGGGCATTCAAATCAATGGGCATACTGGTAGCAGGGTCTAGATTAAATATAGTTGAAATATATGCCTTTGTAAATTTGATTATAACACTACCATTGCCTGACAAGACATACATGGTTCTGGGTCATACCTACTTGCTATTGCTCTAACCAGGTCTAGATTTACAAAGACATCAGGGCAAATTAACGTATCCAGATCAAGTTTCCATGCATGATAAATAGGGTCTCTGTAGTCTATTTTCTTATGTCAGTGTTCAATAAGCTCCAAGCAGACACATGTATTTTGGCATCTTGACAATCTACACATAAGTCATAAATTTTATCATTTTTTCCTACTTCCCCTAACCCTATTATAGGTCTTTTTGATGACCCAGGACACTGAACCATGAGATCATCATCTAAGCTATGTTTTGAGGTTGAAGGCTGACCAAAATGACTCATTTTTATGTTTATGTAGATGAACTAGGGTTTCCACAACTTCAAATTACTTCCTAATACTTTAAAGTAACTGAATTAACAAGACACGGAGGAATGGAAACAAATTTCTAGTTTTGATGCTAATAGAGGCTCAAAATTACATTGGCTTGCTTGTTCTAAAGCTCCTTTCACTCTGAATGTAGCCTATGCTCTTGAAAATGACAAGAAATGCCCCAATTCTACCTATTTTAGGCTGAATCCCTTCACAGTTCTCTGTATTAATGGAGGTTACGACAGTCATTACTCTTTTCATGCTGCAAACACTTGGAAATCCTTCTCTTTTGCAAATTTAAATCTAGGCCATCAATATTTTCCTTATATTTCACAATCGACAGCTTTGATTGGTTGACTAGATTTGACAATCTTCGTCACCTTCTTTGAATAGTCTTCATCCAGTCAGAACAGGCCAAATTATCAATACTTTCCTTCTTGGTCACAGCGCCTTTTGTCTGGATCAGACATGCGGCACCATTTTATTGTGTCACAGATAGAAATATCCCACCACATACCCACCGTGTGATGGTATGATTAAGCCTCCATGTACCTTATTTACACTTATTTTTTATTCAGTAGCGCCATGAATCAACATCTTGCTACTTCGCAGTGAATATTCTTCTTAGAAAGACTCATCTACATTGGAGTAAAACCATTGGATCAAAATCTCTTCTTTGGATCATTCACACATCAACAGGTGGTAGTGAACTATTGGCAAAGGTAAGATCCTAAAGGGTAAACTACACAGGCACAGACTCTTGGACAGGTGTTGACCTATAGCAGCATTGTAGTGAGGGGATGACGTCATAAAAGATGCTCTATGATGGTACAATTTGGACTTAGATAAACCTTAGGACTTAGTATATAAAGCTTTGATTTTTACTGGTGACAACAAGTAATGGCTAGGCAAAGGGGTCAGTCAACCTACGAGCACTATGACATAAATTTGTAACTTAAGTGACCGATGACCTACTAAAGATAGTCAACATGGAAATAGAAAATAAAGTGTAGTACTGAGGGAAAATAGGGTAAAAGGATTTTATAAGGTAAACACCTAAACATTTCAGACCTAAAACCCTAAACCCTAAGGGGTACCACCATTGGCTCTGATTGGGGACATGCAAATGCAAGGTTGCAATGAGAACTAGACAACTCCAGGATAGGCCAGATAAAAAACACAGATGAAACTAAGAACACAAGAATGTACAACATTTACAAACTATATACACCTAATTTACACTGTGCACAAAAATACATTCATTCATTAGAAATAGGGTTTGAGGAACTAACCGTGCATCTGTAATTCTTGCAACTCACCACTCAAGGCTTGGAGGAAATAAGAATCTTCTCCATGTGTATTGATTATTAGATATGGGCCCATCCATAAGGGTTCAAATTTACCATGCTTGCCCTTATCCTGACTTCTTGCATTCCAGACAAGGACTAGATCGTTTATTTGAAACTTCCTTTCTATAGTCCTTTTATCAAACATATACTACACCTTTTACTATTTCTTGAGATATGTCTTCTACACTTCTCTTCTAGTCTCATCCAGTGCAGTCAACTAATTTATCTTTTCATTCATTGGGTCTTCTATTAATTTGTCACTCTATTGTATGAATTTGTAGATTGGCAAGAGATTATTCACTGGTAACTTGGCCTCTGTGCTAAATACTAACTCAAAAGGTGACCTCCTAGTTGCCTTCTTTGTTGTTACCCTATTAGCCTATAGTGCTAGTTTTAACTATGAATCCCATGCTCTTTTGTTCTTATCAATTGTCCTTTCGATGATCTTAATAAGACTTTTGTTACTTGATTTTGCTTGACAGTTCCCTTTTCGATGATATGGTGATGTATGGGATAAACCAGTTCCATAATTAATGGAAAAATCAACAAACTCACTAGATCTGAAGCACATGGCATTGTCTTTGACCAATTTTATTGGCACTCTAAACCCGATAATAATGTGCTCTAAAATGAAATCAATCACCACTTTGCTTGTAGCTTTCCTAGTTGGAATGGCTTCAATCCATTTAGTGAAATAGTTAGTAGAAACCATAATCCAACTATGTCCTCCACTTATTTTTTCTTAGATTTCCCCTATAAAATCAATCCACCAGTACTAAAATGGAGCCTCTACTGATATAGTTCTAATGGGTAACGCACCTTCATATTTGAGCTTCCTAGAAAACCTCTAACAGGGATCACATTTTCTTACCATCTTTTGTGCATCAGAGAATAGTGTTGGCCACCAGTATCCTACCCTTAGAATTATGTGAGCAATTGTCTTAGCAGTATAATTTCCACCACATACTCCCTTATGCAAGTCACTCAAAATATTCTTGGCTTGATTTTCATCCACACACTTGAGTAGCAGACCATCAGGATTCTTCCAATATAGTTCCCCTTTAGCAATAACATATTTGACAGCATGTAGCTTCAAGGTTCTCTTTTGATTATCACTAAGGTGGGTTGGACAATTTAAATTCTATAAATAGTGCACAATATCCCTATACCACTCTGATTCTGACATGTTAACAATTCCATCTTGAGTTACATTTACTTGGCATGCTTCCAAATTTGACTGTGCCATCAGCTTAGCTCAACCTTGTCCTCTTACCAATTTAGTAATTTGTTTATCCATCTACATCTTCTTCCTATCATTTCTTGCTAAATAAATGTCTTTAACTGCTGAATGTTGTACATATGCAATAATCTACGATCCTACTAAATATGGCCTGAAACTTTTAAGTGCTTTGACTAATACATAAGCTTGTTTTTCCATGATGTCATACTTCAACTCTGCTACCTGCAGTGGTTTGCTAAAGAAAGCAATAGGCTGTTCAAAACCATCTTCATTTTTCTGTAATAGACAAGAAACAATTGTGTGAAAAGAAGAAAATGAGAACAACTGAGATGGCTTAGAAAAATTAGGGGATTTTAACATAGGAGCCATTTTAATAGCTTCTTTGATATTTTGAAAAGATTGGGTTGCTTCACTCCCCCACTTTATAGTTTCTCCTTTCTTCAACATCTTATAAATATTTTTTGTAATCTCTGTGAAGTTGGAAATGAACCTTCTAACAAAATTAATCTTCCCAAAGAAAGATTGAATTCCTTTCATTGTCTTGGGAATTTGAATCCTGTCAATTGCAGCAACCCTTTCAGGATCAATCTTGACTCCATCTCTAGAAACTATGTGCCCTAATAGTTTTCCCTCTACTACCCTAAAAGCATGCTTCTTTGGATTGGGTGAAATCCCATGCTCTAGTGCTTTGATAAAAATCTATTTGAAATGCATGCAATGTTGTTCCTCTTTCTTTGAATAAGTAGTTAAATCATCCTGGTATACAACTAGAATTGAGTCAATCAATCCTACAAAGCCAACATCCATAGCTCTCTAGAATGTAACACCTACATTTGTCAGCCCAAATGGCATTCTTACATAAACATAAGTTCCCCATGGAGTTGTGAAGGTAGTCTTGTATTGTTCTGATTCCTTTACCTTCACCTGATTATATCCTAAAAATCTAGCCATCATAGATAGGAGCTCACATCCTATTGCTCTCTGTAGAAAAGCCTCCATGTTAGGCAGTGGATAATTATCCTTCAGTGAAGATACATTCAAATTCCTAAAATCTACACAGAGTCTTATATCTCCATTCTTTTTTTTGATTGGGACAAGATTGGACACCCAAGTTGAGTGTCTAATAGGCATGATTATTCCAACTTCTCTAAGCTTCATAAGTTCTTGCATCTTTGGAGCCAAACTAGGGTTGATAGGTCTTTATTTTTGTTTGAATGGCTTGGTTCTAGGATTCAAAGGGATCTCGTACTAAAATAAATCCTCCCTATAGACCTTTAAGTCCTCATATGACCATGGAAAGACATGTTTGTATTTCATTAATAATGCTATCAACATATTCCTGATGTGTGGCTTAAGTTTCTTACCAATATATACCTTTTTTGGGGCATGATGTGTTCCCAAATTCACCTCTTCTAAATCATCCTTGTTTGTGGGAGATGCTTTAGTAACAAGCTAATCCTTGCTATCAAATGATCTTTCTAGAGCTATTAACCCTTTGGGAATTTTGTTTGTTTTAAGATGTATCACTTCTTTCCCCAAAAGAGTCTCTTTTCCATCTATGTGATGCAGAGGCATCCACACTATAACCTTCGCATACAGCATGGACGTCTGCAGCCCATCCTCATCATCATCACCTTCGCCATCATCATCATATTCCGCTTTACACTGTCAGCATCATCATCATGTTTCCTAAAACCAACAGCATCATCATATTTCGGATGATCACACTTATCCTCCTGCCGACTACTGTTCACCTCCTCCGCCTGTCGCCTATCATCATCATCATGATACACAACGGGCGCAAACATCCTCTGGTTGCACTGTTCATCAGGCTCCAAACACTATCAGCCTCATCATGTTATGCGACACTCTCTTCGTCAGCAGGATAACCAATATCCGGTTGCCCCAAAGATCCTGATGACGAACACTTCAGCACCTTCCCTTCGATGCTCCGCTAGCCGACGACACAAGCAATAGCATCATGATCTGCTTTATCCGGTTCTCTCGAAACCTCCTGATGATGTTCATACAACCTTCTGCCGATACCCAAGCACTTAACAACGGCAGGATAAACTCGCATAGGGGGATATCTCAATATCCTGATGACGATGACGTCATATCCTGATGACGATGACGTCACCCAATATCCTGATGACCTCTTCAACACTTAGCCAAAAAAACAAACTTTCACTCTCGCATCTGTTAGCGATATGCGGATGATTGGCTCTCCCGATAGATGATCCTGATGCCGATACGCTCCTCCTCGGCTCCTCCAGATGATGATCACCCCGACGCACTTGCACTTCATGCAATCGACAACATCATGCCGATCTCCTCCACTTATCCGGATGACGATATCCGAACTGACTGCAGGATATTTGCAGAAATATCCTGATGATGCCGTTTTAACGAACTTCTTCACTTAGCAAAATTTCACTTCGCCGATCCTCCAGGGATGACCCGATCCAACCTCAGGGTGATCTCCCACACTCTATCTTATCAGCTCGACCTAGCACATACCCATGCTAGGGTCTTCAACATCTGTCGACCGCGATCCTGCACACCTGCATGCAAACAAACAAACTAACTACGAACCTACTGTACATCGCCATTCCACCGATCAGACAGATCAACCGGTGGAATGGATCAGTAAATCCATGAAAACCTCTCAAACCAGCAAATCGATTAGACAATGGAATCCAACCAGAGAAAGAACACAAACAGGATCACTTTATTTGATTTCAAAAGATGCAATACAATGATCAATCTCTCTCTCAGTCTCACTCTCTGCAACCTAGCTCGATCGATGATATCTATCTGTATATCCAATATCAACCGATCTCAAGCTTAAATAGATTTTCCTACGAGTACTACTGACCCGACTCCAAGTGGCTGGGAACTCTCCAGGCGGCTGGGAGATCCAACCGGACCCTACCGCATGACAACTGTTATAACCAACTAACTAAAAATAGCAAAAGCCTGGTCAGCATGATCTTATCATGATCAGCGTGACCTTATTACATGCAATTGGTCTTAACAGACCTTCTTGGAAACATAAACAAGACCTATAACAAACTAACTGCCTCATGGAGGCCAGCTGTCAGGTAGGTGCCTCTGCACCATACTCCCCAAAAGAAAAGAACTCATGTCCCATGAGTTTAGTATGTGGAAGTCCTCCACCTCTACACTTTGCCTTTGCAATATGCTGATCTGCTCCAGCTTTGTCCTCTGCTGGCTCTTGGCTGCTCCAAGACTTCTGAACTGTAACTTGCTTTCTGGCAAGTAAATCCTCATGCCTGTTGATGTAGGCCTTTTTCTCACATACCCTGTGTTTGTCAGGTTGTCTGACCAGAACCTCTGGCTGAACTGCCTCTTGAACTTCTGAAATGTTCAACTCTGTCTTTCTGTCATCTCTTATAGGACAAGCAATAGTCCCAACTATGACAACATCCTTGTCATTCTTCTCAACTGGTTGCTGTGTGCAAACCTATTTCTGCACCTGTTGCTGACCTCTGTCAGTCACAACTGAAACTTTCTTCAGCTTGTTGTCTGTAACAACTCCTTTCCCTGCAGTGTCCTGAACTGCCTTTATGCCTGCTCCTCTAGGCATCTGCACAAATTCCTTCTTTCCCATTAAAATGATTTGGGCTGCCTTCTGTACTGCAGCTTTTGCCTGCAATGGCATCAACTTAATAATCTTCCCATCCTTCTTGATGGTGTAGGTATTAGCATACCCATCATACAGTACCCTTTTGTCAAATTGCCATGGTCTACCCAACAGTAGGTGACAACATTCCATAGGCAAAATATCACACAAAATGCTATCATGATATGCTCCAATCTGAAAATCCACATATGCCTGTTCAGAGACAAAAAGTGATTGACTATCACTCACCCAAGATGTCTTGTAAGGGTGTTGATGTGGAATCCTTTCCAAATGCAGTTTATCCACCATTTCCTGGGATACCATGTTGTCTGTTGAACCAGTATCAATGACAACCTTACATACTTTACCTTTGCTCTTGCATGTGGTCTTGAAAAGAGCTCTTCTTTGCAGCAAATCCTTTGATGCCTGCAAACTAATTCTCCTTAGCATCAGTGATTCTCCACTCTCTGGATATCCATAATTATCAGGATCTCTGTTTGAACTCTGCGCACTTTCTTCTACTTTCTCTTCTTGTACCAGTTGTACTCTCTTGTCACTAGTTCTATCATTTCTGGATGATGAACCTTTGTTTTCTGGACACTTGAAAGATGGATGACCAAACTCACCACAGGTGTAACATTTTCCTGAAAATGTAGTAGAACCTCTACCACCTCCAAATCTTCCTCTATTACCTTTCCATCCACCTCTGAAATCAGACTGTCCCTGTCCTTTACCAGTGTCTTCTTGAACCTCATTGGTTTGCTTTTGTACAGGGGCTGTTCCTCTTCCCCTATTGTTTCCTCTTCCTCTCATGGACTTATCATGTCCTCTATTCATCTTTTCTTCAATCCTGATTGCCATTTGGTAACAATCCTCCACATTCTTAGGGTTAGCCAACACTAACTCATCCTGTATGTTAAACCTCAAACCAGCCAAGTACCTAGCCACCTTTTCTACCTCATTCTCATGATGACCAGATCTCATACTTAACAGATAAAATTCCTCAGTATATGCTTTCACATCCCTGTCTTTCTGCTTTAAAAATTGCAGCTTCTTAAACATCTGGATTTCATAATCCCTTGGCAAGAATTTTCCTTTGATCCTTGCTACCATCTTATCCCATGAAGTGATCTTAGACTTCCCTTGTTTCCTTCTCTCAGATTGTACATAATCCCACCATACCAAAGCATGACCTCCTAACTTGGTCTTTGCAATCTTTACCTTCTGATCTTCAGCAACATCTTCACATTCAAAGTGATTATCCAGTGCAGCAATCCAATCTAACAACTCATCTTCATTCAAACTTCCAGTATATTTGGAAACATCAACCTTTACCTTAGGTTTTTCACTCTGCACTGCCTTTAACAGTTTTGCCAATCTCTGGTCTTCAGCATCCAGATCTTCAGCTACCTCTTCATACTCTTCAATAGTATCTTCATCTTCTTCAGACTCACTGTCTGCCACTTCCCTCTTTTGTTCTTTTCCAGGGCTGTCAGCCTGGCTTGAAGTGCTTCAGCAAGCTCCTTCATCTTCCTCATCTCTCTAGCATGTTTCTCCTTCATTTCCTGCAATTCCCTTGCAGTACCACTACCTTTAGGAGGCATTTTGTCAACCACTTAATCAACACAAAACACACAATTCAACTCTATCTCTACCTCTGCCCTTTCGGTGACAGAATCAACACACAATAGCCCAGACCTTTTGCTGAGCTCTGATACCACTATGATGCAGAGGCATCCACACTATAACCTTCGCATACAGCATGGACGTCTGCAGCCCATCCTCATCATCATCACCTTCGCCATCATCATCATATTCCGCTTTACACTGTCAGCATCATCATCATGTTTCCTAAAACCAACAGCATCATCATATTTTGGATGATCACACTTATCCTCCTGCCGACTACTGTTCACCTCCTCCGCCTGTCGCCTATCATCATCATCATGATACACAACGGGCGCAAACATCCTCCGGTTGCACTGTTCATCGGGCTCCAAACACTATCAGCCTCATCATGTTATGCGACACTCTCTTCGTCAGCAGGATAACCAATATCCAGTTGCCCCAAAGATCCTGATGACGAACACTTCAGCACCTTCCCTTCGATGCTCCGCTAGCCGACGACACAAGCAATAGCATCATGATCTGCTTTATCCGGTTCTCTCGAAACCTCCTGATGATGTTCATACAACCTTCTGCCGATACCCAAGCACTTAACAACGGCAGGATAAACTCGCATAGGGGGATATCTCAATATCCTGATGACGATGACGTCATATCCTGATGACGATGACGTCACCCAATATCCTGATGACCTCTTCAACACTTAGCCAAAAAAACAAACTTTCACTCTCGCATCTGTTAGCGATATGCGGATGATTGGCTCTCCCGATAGATGATCCTGATGCCGATACGCTCCTCCTCGGCTCCTCCAGATGATGATCACCCCGACGCACTTGCACTTCATGCAATCGACAACATCATGCCGATCTCCTCCACTTATCCGGATGACGATATCCGAACTGACTACAGGATATTTGCAGAAATATCCTGATGATGCCGTTTTAACGAACTTCTTCACTTAGCGAAATTTCACTTCGCCGATCCTCCAGGGATGACCCGATCCAACCTCAGGGTGATCTCCCACACTCTATCTTATCAGCTCGACCTAGCACATACCCATGCTAGGGTCTTCAACATCTGTCGACCGCGATCCTGCACACCTGCATGCAAACAAACAAACTAACTACGGACCTACTGTACATCGCCATTCCACCGATCAGACGGATCAACCGGTGGAATGGATCAGTAAATCCATGAAAACCTCTCAAACCAGCAAATCGATTAGACAATGGAATCCAACCAGAGAAAGAAGACAAACAGGATCACTTTATTTGATTTCAAAAGATGCAATACAATGATCAATCTCTCTCTCAGTCTCACTCTCTGCAACCTAGCTCGATCGATGATATCTATCTGTATATCCAATATCAACTGATCTCAAGCTTAAATAGATTTTCCTACGAGTACTACTGACCCGACTCCAAGCGGCTGGGAACTCTCCAGGCGGCTGGGAGATCCAACCGGACCCTACCGCATGACAACTGTTATAACCAACTAACTAAAAATAGCAAAAGCCTGGTCAGCATGATCTTATCATGATCAACGTGACCTTATTACATGCAATTGGTCTTAACAGACCTTCTTGGAAACATAAACAAGACCTATAACAAACTAACTGCCTCATGGAGGCCAGCTGTCAGGTAGGTGCCTCTGCACCACTATGACTTCCAGAAAGTTTTAGAAATCAATCTCTTGACTATCATATTCATCTATGCAATGCAAGAATCTCAATAAGTCTTTATCATCATCTAACACTTTCCAACTACATATGTTATCTGGCACTGTAGGCCTAATCTTAACTTCAACATTTGTGATGTTAGACAAAGTGATATCATCTAGCCTGATTGCTATATTTGCTAAGAGAACTTCCATGACATTTTTGATCTCTCTATCCAATTTATCGAGAATGCATCAAATAATTCAATAGTATCCCAGACAATATGTTTATATTATTTCAACCTCTTATTTTTTGAAGCATATTTATCTCTTACCTAGGAGACTATCCGTTCTAAATCTCCAAACACTCTTAACATCTTAATTCCATGCTTTAATGCAATATTCAATCCTAGTAATAGAGCATCATATTCTGTAATGTTGTTTGTGCAGGCAAACTTCAATAGAAAAGAGAATTTAAGGAGCCCACTTATTGGAGACAGAAACACCACTCCAGCACCAGAACCTTCTTTTGAACATGCTCCATAAAAATACATAGTCCAAAGACCATGCTGATCAGGCTCCTTAATGCAAATATCTTTCTCCTTATTTTCTTGATCATTTGAGAGAATTCTAAAATTTTCATAGTCAGTATCCACAAAACAAACATGTTCTTCTAGTTCCTGGTCCTCAACTATTTCTAGTGACCTTTCTTCTCTGACCAATTTGACATCCTTACCATTCATAGGGATCATGGAATATGACAAGTCTAATTGCATACTTCCTCCAATCAGTGCAGCCCATCTTCTTGACAACAACATGTCATACCGTGGCTTTATATCAACTATTGTTATGTTAATTTTGTAAGTCTTTTCTAGATACGATGCCAACATAAAATCCACATCCTTCATGAGTCCTATAAATGGTACCTCCCTGGCATCCATTGCATAACATTTTCCACAAGCCTTATCTATTTTCAATCCAACTTGTTGCATAATAGCTAGAGGCATAATATTTGTTGATGCACCTGAGTCAAGCATACAATTCTTGATTACCTTTCCATTGATGACAAGAGGGACATAGAATGGTTCAACTTGTGAAGGGTACTTTGTCATTGGCATACCCAAATAAACCTCAGGAACCTCTTCCTCATCAATACACAACTCTTGTTTTTTATTTTGATTTTCAACACTTTGTTTTGGCTGATGAGCTACCCCTGAAATCAGAGACAAAGCCTTGTTTCTATATTCTTCAATTTTCATTATTTCCATTAATGGGACAAAGACTTTCATCTAAGATAAAGCATGAGTTATGTCAAAGGGGCATAATTTTGTATAATAGTTGTAACTTGAGCCTGACTTTTACTCTTACCCTGAGTTGATCCAGTCTTGGCTTTAATAGTTTTCTAATTATCATCCTTGACATGTGAACTCTTAATCTTATCCTCACTTTGGGGAATTTTACCTTCTGAGTTTTGAGGATCTTGACATGGTTTTTGCTTGAAAATTTTCTTATTATTATTCTATTGCTTCTTATGTGGTTCAATCTCTTTATGATTATGCACAGGTTGGTTTATAAAGATACCCCCTGGCTGACCTAAATCACAAACACGAGCTTTACTTCTGAGGTTATAGTTACTCTTGACCTAAGCGACTATTGCAATTGTAAGAGCTCTAATCTCTTCATTAGAAGGCCTCCTTAAATTATTTAGAGGGATGTGTGAATCCTGAGCATACACGTGGTTATTTTCATCATCCTCATTAGAAAAAACCTATTGGCAGACTTGATTCATATAATTCCTCCTTTCATCAGCATCTATTTCATCAGAGGAGGAGTACTCTCCATTTCTAAAGAGCATATTAACACTATCATCCTCTATATAATGTGGCTCATTACACTCATCACAATTAATAGGATCATTATACAAGGACTGAGCAATCATACACTGTGACTATGAGTGAGGCATATGACATATTATACACCATGGAGTGTCATCTACAATATTGACAGCTTTTTTTAAGGGATCAAGGGTCTCCTTAACATTTTTAGCTCTTTGATTAGTCTTGTTATTTGGGAGGATGGGTTTACCATTGTGCCAGTTTGTGTTATATGGCATGTCATGTAATTGTGGTCTCTTTTCTTGTCTCGAATAAACTTGTTTCTCAAGACCCAATCCTTTCTCATTTTTGGCAAGTCTATAACTTAGGTCCTTAAAATAGATGTCAACTTTTCCAGTTTATCTTTAGAAGTGGATGTATTACCTTGAGGACTTTTGTTTACAGTAAAATTGGGATTGTTTAGTTTAGTGTTGTTAGACATTTGAATCCTCCTTTCACCCTTAACATTTAAGGACCTAGGGTCGAGTGGCAATGCACTATCATACCCTAGGTCACTATGAGATGTAGGGAAATTTGGATTAGGATGTTTAATTATCAAATTTTATTCTCTTATGCTCAATTGACCATTAAAACCCTAATTTCATGAAAGTGACAGTAAACAGATGAATAACAGAAAATGCTCTTGCGGAGGAATGTGAAATACCAAATCATAGAGTAACTATTTTCAGGTATCAGAGGTGGAAAAGTTGGGGACACAGGAGTGGGTGCCCAAGTCCAAGGCCCTAGTTTCTGTCAAAATTTGGAAACTTAGTCCGCAACTCTTTCCTGCTATTTTGGAGATTTTCCCATCATGAAAGTTGGAGGACTAATGAGTGGGCATCCAAGTCCAAGGTGCTATTTTTCCTTCTTTTCTACAATTCTAGCACCTCAAGATGCCTTCCTACAACTTCACTTCGTCTAGCTCCTCAACTTGTAACCTGCAACCATGAAAACTTTGGGAGGGGGGTTGTGGTGTTTAGGAGCTTGCCTCAGTCAAGCCTCAAAAGGGTACTTAAGTCTTCCAAATACCTTTGTCAGATAGAGAGTGCATGCCCTTGTGAGGTAGAGGCCAAATCCAAATGAAATAATGATTGAAAACACAATGATATCACCTTGTAGTGAAGATCTCATGGGAGGAAGATGCTCTTCATTCCATGAAGAAATGGATGCTCAAATCTACAAACACAAACACATAAACAACCCAAATCTACTCTTGCAATAATGAATTCTTTGAATCACTTTCACAAGAATGCTCAAACATCACAATGATCATCTCGTTTCTAAATGAATGCCTAATCATTCTTTTATATGCAACTACAAGCACTCTCACCAAGATTTTGTAAATTCAAACTTACCGTGTTGGCCTAGGGACCAAATAACGGTCATAAATTGACACTTAAAATTTGGGCCTGACCCAAAATAGGGCAGGACTAGGGTGTGGGCACCTAAGTCCTCCTCCACTATTTTGGGTAGGGTTAAGCTCAAGGGGTCCTCCTAGGTCCAATTTGTCATGATACCTAGGGCTCATTCCATCAGGATGCCAAATTATGATGCAAGATGTCCTAAATGCACACTAAAGACCTGGGAGCTAAACCTTATGAGGGAAAAGCCCCCAAGGAGACATTTTCTGACCTTACATTTAGCCCCCACTTTAATGTATGTATAAATGCAAGGCCAATACATGCATTAAAGTATGGTCACAAACACAACAAACATGCCAATCACATAGAAGACAGTAACATGTATGCAAAACATGGAGAAGATAGTGAGAGTCATGCAGAACATGAAGAAGACAACAGATGCATATAAGACACATTAATGCATAGAAGATAGGCATGATTTCTTTTCTTTTCTTTTTCTCATATATATGAAATGTAGATGCAAGTACTGGAAAGTAAACTAACCTCCCACAATGTAGGAAGCACTCATCATGCTGGTCTTTATATTGCATATATGGAACAACACTCATGCAAGACACACAAAACCTCATATGGGGCAACAAACACATCACACAAATCAAGCACACCAAACACACACACTTGAAGATATGGAGAAAACATGATAGAAAAGAGATGGTGTGTTCCCTATTTCTAGGCTCATCACCATCTTAGGCACATTATAGGCACACACTGATGATTGGGCTTTGCCACATCAATCACTGAAAACAAGCTTAAGGGTTGAGTTAGTCATAGAACTGCTCCCCATCTTCATAGAGGATTTTTGAAAATGATAGGATGATGTAATCTGCTCCAAGAAATACACCATCCCCACCTCTATAAAGGGATTAAGATAAAAAATGATATACATGATATCCCACCTCTATAGAGGGATTACATGATTGATTGATTAATTGCAAACAAACTCAGGATGCAGAAAGAACTCATCGCGCTAGTCTTTAAACTGCATCTGAGGACAAGCACATTGCTAACATCTACAATAGATAGCTTACCTTATATATGCCCCCACCTTAAGGTGGTTGGTGTTGTGATGTAATCACACATTGCCCCATTGTAAATGGGGACCCCCTCTTTTTTTCTTGATTTTTGTCCTTGTTTTGCTTTAGGTTTAGTTTTCCTCTGAGCTTGTAGGATTTTAATAGTGTTGTGTATCCAAGTCTCAATAGTTTCTTGCTAAAGGTCTCTATGCCTTCATCCTGATGCATGTCATTGAGACCCTGAAAATGACTAAGTCATGAAAAATCCAAGCCTACCCTTGAAACCCGCCCTTCCTAAGCGTCTTTAGACCCCTCACATGGACAATGTTACCTTCCACATGAATTTGTCCACACACACCCTCCAAACCCACCCAAGAAGGTTGGCCTAGACACTCGAGCATGGAATTTCACGTTCCATAGTCCAGACATGCCTTTCAAACCCACTTAGGCTGGTCGGCCAAGAAGAGAGGTGAATTGTCAAGTGAATTTAAAGTGTAGCTTTCCAAATTTGATTTTGACAAGTGATGGATGCTTTGGAATGTCATTTTTTTAATCCCACATACATAAGGTGAATGTAATTTGTTGTTGAAAATCCTTTATGTCGAGTCTTAATTTGATATGTTTCTTCTTGTAGGTGATGGAGGATCCAAGGAGGTGAATGGCGAGAGTCATACATGAGAAGTTTGGAAGGCTAAGGAATGTTGCCCAAGTTCATCATCATCACCACATGGAGGAGAGCTCCTGCATCAAGTTCATTTTACTTTGAAGACTTCCTAGATATCAATGCCATGCGAAAGGGAGCTAGTCTAAGATGATCAAGGTTACAAGTGTAGTTCATCATCAAGAGCATCATTCGTTCAAGGCAAGGATCAGTGGAAGGTTGTCACTTCACCATGCATACCTTGAAGGAGGTCATCATCCAGAAGCTCACATATCATGTGCCAGACAAGAACTCTCATCAGGCACTAGTCTACTCCATGAGTCCATGCAACTGTCCGGAGGCATGATCCTGCATAGGCACAACATCACCAGATGGGAGATGAGCATGATCATCAAAGCAATCCATGAGTTACATCAAGACAACAAGAAGAAAATATTCTAAGCAAAGTGAACATGAAGTGAATCACACTAGTTCATTCAAAGATGCTGAGGTGGCACGTACACATCATCAAGCCAATAGCATTTTGCCATGTAAGAGGGCCCACCATAAAGATGCTCCAGAGATGTTTATCACATTGGGAAACGTGCCTTCATTGCCTCTTTCATGTTCTAAAAATAGCAAATTTTGTAACAAACTACCTTGTTGTCTCAATCTCAGCCGTTGATTGCTAAATCAATCTTGGCCCTTCATGTAATTCTTGAGCTTTATATAAGGCTCACTTCTCTCATTTGTAAGGGGGGACATTATTAGAATTAGAAGATCATTAGAGGAACATGAGATTAGATATTAGAATTAGAGTTCTATAGGAGTAGAGTAGAGGAGACTTCTTAAAGTCATTAAAGAGACTTTGAAATTGTTGTCAAAATACTTCCAATATCAATACAAGCTCATTGTTAGTTGTTTCATGGTGATTTTGTGTGGTTGAAGAATGTTAACATGGTTTCTAATTTCTTAGATGTGATGGGGAGATGTTTCCAAGTAGAGTAGAATTAGATTAGAAGTTCATTGATATGATGGATTTATGTTGAAATATTTGATGAATTCCTTTATGTTCATACTTTTTGTGACTTGTGGCTTGCAATTCACAGTGCAAAGTTAGTCTGAACCTTCATGTCCTTTAGTTCGATTGTGGATGTTCATTCAAGTTGCGCTAGCTGTGGGTATTTGGATGCATGTTTGCAGTTTGAAAATCCTTCATTTCCCTTTGAAGATTGCACTAGCTTCATGTAGTTGTTGCTCTCATGGCGAAGCGAGGCTTGGTTCAAGGAGTTTGTCTATTGAAACATCATCCATCGCTTCATTGTCCTTAGAGTAGCTTTCTCAACCCTTGTCTTTTGCATTTTCTTTTTGTACCCAGTCGGAAGAAGTTCCATTTCATGAGGAAGAAGTAACACATTTGAGTGGAGTAAGGAGCATATTCAGTGTAAGTCCCTTTGTGATTACCAGCATGATCACATCAACAATTGAGTCTATCCATAGCAAAACATGAATCCGGAACCTTGGAGTTGTCTCGATTGATCGCATTGTTTAGCATTCGAGAGACTTGATTCAAGAGAGGATAGAATACTTAGTATTTTATTCTGAGTTTGCATGTGCAAGAAAAACACATCAACAGAATTGGTGCTAGAAGGAGGGCCAAATGGGAAAGAACACATTGCTCCAGTCATCATTCATTTTATGCATGCCCTTCTCCTCCTAACGCTTAACAGAATTTACAGAAGGAGGGCATGAACAAGGAATTACATTTCTTCAAGCATGCTGACGAACTCTAATTTGTGGAATTGGAACCAAAGCGAGCTCTCAAGGAAGAATTCGAGATTTCAAGATCTCTCTTATGCAAAAAATCCAAAAAAGGTAGAAAAGCAAAAATACAAAAAAAAAGTGAAAAATTAGAAAAATAAAAAAATAAAAATAGATATGGATTTCTCAAGATCTTCAAGGCAATTCAATGTGGATCATCCTCAAGTCAATATTTTACAGCTTTGGTGGAATTTGAACGCACAGCTTCATCCTAAGAGTTTGAGTGACTTCGCATCAAGGAAGGGATGTAGAATTCATGACACCAAAGGACACAAGGAGCTGTATTGTCTAACATTTTTGTCAAGGATGGAATTAGCATTGCAAGGAAAAATTTCTTTTTCACAGGTACATGAACCGATTGTTTCTACAAAGGTAGTTCCCAATGCCTTGTTTGATGAAAGAGAGTTCTTCTTAAGTTTCAAGGAGATGATCAAGAAGAGACTAAGCATTGAGAAGGACCTGTTTGTGGAAGACATGTTGATTCTAGGTGGTTGGTGCAGGATTCATAACACCACTCATTCGGAACTCACGTGTTCATCTTGTTAGGAAGCTATTCATCAAGTGAAGGATCAATTGAGGTTGGAAGAAGAATCTCAGGTACAACTAAGACTAGATGTATTGTGGAGCAGATTGCACTAGCTTCATGTAGTTGTTGCTCTCATGGAGAAGCGAGGCTTGGTTCAAGGAGTTTGTCTATTGAAACATCATCCATCACTTCATTGTCCTTAGAGTAGCTTTCTCAACCCTTGTCTTTTGCATTTTCTTTTTGTACCCAATCGGAAGAAGTTCCATTTCATGAGGAAGAAGTAACACATTTGAGTGGAGTAAGGAGCATATTCAGCGTAAGTCCCTTTGTGATTACCAGTATTATCACATCAACAACTGAGTCTATCCATAGCAAAACACGAATCAGGAACCTTGGAGTTGTCTCGATTGATCACATTGTTTAGCATTCGAGAGACTTGATTCAAGAGAGGATAGAATACTTAGTATTTTATTCTGAGTTTGCATGTGCAAGAAAAACACATCAACAGTTGGTATCAGGTATCGATATCAAGCACATTAAGGTAGGAGGAAAACACACAAGAGAACACAAGCTCTCACAAAACCCATGCCCCCTAGAGGTGACATGTACATCATGATCACCAAATGTTCCCACAAACATATCCCTACAAGAAACATGTTAGTGTCTAGAACATCATGATAAACAACAACATCAATGCATATGATTAACCACACAAAGAGCTGAGGTTATACACAAATTTGGAGTTTGAGGATAACCATGGGGCTACATCCCAAATCTCTCTGAATCAAGTACCACCAAGGCTAGATTCAAAGACAAACAAAGGTGCATAGAGTAGCATCATTGTTAAGGTTTGTAAATGAGATAGCATACCATCAAAATCACTATGTAAAAAGCACAAAGTGCTTCTACTAGCCAAGCATCAGATAATTTATTACAACCCCATCATCATATTAGAAACTAAGTGTTGCAAATATGTGCCTAAGCAGTGTTGTCATTGATGTCAACTGTATCCTATTGTTCTAACTGTTTAGTAGACTAGAATGTTAAGGATATTGATAAAATTAATAAAGATCAATGTATGTAGACCATATGAGTGTATAGAGGATTGTCTTAAGTAGCTCTAGTTAAGATTTGAGAGGTCCACATGAAGATTTGAAGAAGCTATGGCCATCTGAGTAGAACCAGGTTTTTTTGTGTCCAGAAGAGACAGAGTGACAATAAATTGGTCTGGATTGCTCTACATTGAAATATTATGATCTGCGGATCTAGAGGCATGTTTGGGAAGTCAGTGTGTGTCATCAACTCAAGTGGTTTGTGGTTTGGATGTCCACAAGAAATCTTTCTAGTGTGACAGTCATGGTAGATAGTGTTCTTGAGGTTTCAGATGAAGATGCAAGTGATTCTGATGATTTGGAGGAGTGCAGATGTCTTTGTTGAATTTAATGTGCTTGTGGAAGTCTCTGGATCATCTAATTGTTGTGTTGAAGGTCCATGTTGAAGATTGAGCTTGTTGGTGAAGATTTCTTCCTTGATGTTGTTGTTCTTCCCAGTCTTGGCCTACTAGATGATTCAAGCGAGTTGCAGATGATCTAAGAGCAATTCTCTGGACCACGGCATGTTGTTGGATGAAGATTCAAGTCTTAGTTATGTTTGGCCAACAGTATAATGATCAATGTTAAGTGTTGAGCTAACCTTGATGTTCATTCCAAGGTTTATGAAGCATATAAATACTTGTTAATAAGTTGTGTAAAGTTGAAGTGTGAAAATGATAAAATCCTAAGAGGTACAGAGGCAGAGCAAAGAAGAGGAGGAGTAGAAGAACAAGAGTAGTAAAAGATGAAGATATAGTGAAGAAGTGTTTGGGGGATAGAGTAGAAGTTTGTGAGCCTTCAAAGGGAATGAACTAGGTATGAAGTAGATGCTATTTCTCAGTTTATTATCTCTATCTTAAACTTAATTTCTTGTAGGCAATGAGCCTCCTATAGGCAGTGAGCTCTGGGTAGTACGCTTGAAGGCATGTGTGGCCTTCTCTTTTCTAAAGTACTTTTAATAGGGTACTAATCTTTGTGAGTTAATTCCTACCGTGGTTTTCCCTTAACCGGGTTTCCATGTAAAAATCCTGGTGTTATGTGTGTTCATTTGTTTCTGCTCATGTGATGATGATTCATGCTTTAATGTATACATCAATAATCAGTTTTCAATGGTAAAGAAGAATTAAATGTTGCATATGATAAAGTTTTGGGACAACTGATTCACCCCCCCCCTCTTAGTTGTCTAGCCTAATTCCAATACTAAGTCCATTTTTTTATTGCTCTCGAAAGGGACACTAGGTCTACATCAGTATAAATGTTTTTCACCATCCGCCCATTAGGTAGAAACACTAGAGGAAGGGAAACAATAAATTAGAGAGGAGAAACAAGTGTCTTAGGGAAAATCACGTAGGAGGGTGCCCCCAAGTCACCAATCACAATGCTATGTCTGTAAGACACAACACACAATGATGAAATCAGAGAGAGAGGCAATATAGAAGAATGATGATAAAAATAGAAGGTCACAACAGAGGCAGTCTCTTGGTATCCCATATCTTACAGGACAATCAAGGGTCTATTGGAAACAAGGGAGATAACTGAGAGGGGGGGTGAATCAGTTATTTCAAAACTTTCTTACTTTTACTTCCTTCTCTTATCTTATCATTCATTGATATATCAAAACATGAAAGCATATGCAACCATAAGAGCTGAAATGAAATCAACACACATAACACAAGGATATTTACATGTAAGCCCTGTTAAGGTAAAAACCACAGGGTGATTAACCCAAGATTGTATTCTCTGTTAAAAGAATAAAGAAGTACAAAATGGCACTTGCTAGTTAGGGCTCACTACCTGAGCACACTGCTCACAAAAGGCTCACTGCCTACAAGAGACTCACTGTCTACAAAAGCTTACAGATGATAACAAGTGTTTGAATTGATGAACAACATCTGCATATGCAAGAATTCAATTCTGGTTAGGCATAGTATACCGATCTAGCACATTTCATCCTTCCTCTGCTTAGTATTACTCTTCTATCACATTTCAAGCTTGGATTAATGCCTTCACAGTTGTCTCCACTTTTCTTCACACTTAATCAATCATTTTATCACTTCCACACACTCACAAGCTTGAATCCATCAGGTATATATATCTACATCAAGGATTTCCAGCAACTTTCTAGTAGGCAACAAGAACACTTAGGATATTTGCAAGTTATTGTTCTATAAGCTGAATCCATACTTGATTGATGATGTGCACCAAAAACTTAGGCATAGAAATCATTACCTATGTTGTCCAAAATTATATAACACTTCAAGTTACTTGATCAACACATTCTGCACATCTATTGAGGTCTGATACCCTATTGGCCAATTCTTCCTTTGTCTGCACTATCTATCTAGAGTTTGATATTTAGATGCTCATATCTTTTACATGCTTTGTCGCTGGAGCATAAATCTATGGATTGCAATATCTCAGATACTCCTTATTTCTCCTACAAATCCACAACATGTTGGGTTTCACCATCAGAGAGTTCCCAACCCAACTATCGAACCGTATCATATGCTCTATTCTTGACTACCGGGCCAACCTATCTTCAATCTAACTTCCAGTATGAGTAATTTATGTGCTATGGATGTGTGGGACATACTTTTTTCCCATCAATGACAACACTTATTAATTCTAGTAGTCTCTTTCCAACAATCTCCCCCTTTGGGATTGATGGCAACACTTAGTGAAAAATGACTGCCTTTGAAACTCCCTCTTTTCATGTGCTCCATCTCTCCACACTACTTACCGGTGCTCCCTTAATGCTATATTTCTCATTTTTCACTGCTCTTCACTCACCCTTTGACATCAATGGTAAAGGGTGGGATCCACAAACCAAAAATGTGAAATTTTTTATAAGGTTGCATATGTACATACAATTCATAAGATAAACTTACATATACTTAAGTATATCTGCAAATGTAGTCTTCAACTATACAAGCTCTATGGCCCAACTTCTCTTCATCCTATCCAAAATGGAGATGTGTCTACTCAACAAAAATGCATATGCTTTTGCCCTCTTCAAATCTGTTGGATCACTGGTCCAGGCTGTACTTAGAGCATCTACTAAGGCATCATGCATTAACTCTAACTTAGGGATGATTATCCCTCTGAGTTCACTCATTCTATCCATTAAATTCTTCTTCTCCTTAACCAATTTCTTTATTTCATTTGTTATAACAACTACTCAGCATTCTTGTCTTACCAGAGAGATAGTAAGAGGATCAAAATTCTGAGATAGATTTGTCAATTTTCCTTCTTGTTCTTTCATTTTCTTCTCAATGTCCTCTGAAACTTTAGGCCAGGATAAACAAAATTTATATATGTCTCCACCATCCTTAAGAGAATTTTTAACTCTCTTTATACCAATGTTTAGGTTTTTTCTATCATTATCAATTAGCCCTTGTACCTCACTGAATCTTTTTCCCAAGAACTCTTTCTGGACCTTAGTTTCTGTTGATTTTTCTAAAGACTCAAAATGTGTATTGACAAAATTAACTAAGTTCTTCAAATTACCAGATGGAGAGGTAGATGGATCATTATGATATGTGTACATGATCTTCTCTGGCACTCTAGATGCAAGACTCAGTAGCTCACAGTCCTGCATATGAGATTTTAGGAGTTTTTCTTTGGCTTTGGCTTGAGCAATAGATGTTATCTTCATTATCTGAACTGGAGAGAGATAGTCCAGATTCAGTGGCCCTTGAATCAATTTTGGTTCATCTAATTCCACAACTTCCTTGTCCAAGAAACTTTGTACTGCTTCTACAATGTCTCTTGAAGTCTCACCTTCCTTTCTTTTGGGGGCATTCGGATCGATTTGCTTATTGCCATCAATAGTATTTGTCTCTTCTTTCTACACTTCCACTTCCGGAATAGAGGAGTCTAAGGCCTCAGATTGTTCTTCATCAATTTTCTTAAATCCTTCAACATCCATGTCAGATGGCTCTTCATTTGCTTCCTCTACAATGGGAAGATTGAACCTTTTCTTTTGTCTCATCAGCTATTTGGTCAGTTTCTCCAAGCATGAGTTTATTCATTCTAGACTTGCTCTGGAATTCTTCTTTGGCATCCTTGAAAACCATGTCCATTTGTTTCTAAGTTATAGTTGGACATAACTGTATCACTATCTATCCTCGGATCTCCAAGTCTTTTGCTTTTGTACTTTCTTTTCTTAACTCCAAAACTTCTTCTAATCTCTTAGGAATCAAGGAAATTATTTTAATGAAAGCTTTATTATAAATGTTCAGGTACCGTACTATTACTTTCTCAAGAATTCTCTTATCTGTATCATTGTACTCATCATAGAATTTTGTTACTGGCTGTAGGTTTCCATCCATAGTGACTACTTTAATGATGTCTTCAATGGAGAGAGTGGCTCTCTCAACAAACTCTTATGTCTTCTGCTCCTCATCAATCCTTTCATTCTTGTAAGGTTTGTTCTTGGCTTTCTTGAATTCTCTAACCTCCACATCTGATTATGTCTCTTCATCATCCTTAAGGCTCACATATGTTCTTGTGGCCTTAGATTTCTTTCTCTTTTCTCCTTTAACAGATGGTTTGGCTTTCGGTTTAGTAGTTTTTAAGCTTTCAGGAGTGATAGGGGTAGAACTCCTAGTAGATCTTGTTTGGGTAGAGGCTTCCACTGGAATGCTTTCTTTCTATGCTCCTTCCCTTTCCTTTTCAATTTTCTCTATTCTTTCTCTATTTGCATCTACTACCTCCTTTTTATGCCAAACTTCTTAGCAAGTTCTTCAACCTCCCTCCTCACTTTTCTTTTTGAGTTAGGCTTCCTTAATTCAACATGTATTTTTATGTTTAGCTCATCAAAGGTGCCAAACCTCTCTGCTTTAGTGTCCTTGGGTTGGCTTAGCAAGTGTTGAACATGTACCTCCAATATGTTTTCATCAACTTCATAACCCATGAGCATTACCCATATAGTTCTTGGGTCAACTACCTCCATTAGGCATTAAAATGTGTCAACCATGAAGCAAACTATGTCTTTGTATTTCTCCACTATTGATTTTGGTATTCTTTCTCTTGCATACATCATGTTCTAGAAATTCTTGAAGTAACCCCAGAGAACTGTCTTTCGGGCTTGAGCATCACCAAGTCCATACAAATAATCCCTGATTTGAATTGCAACAGGTCTAGCATTTGCCCAGATCAGACCTTTTGATCCTGGTAACTCATTCATGTAATAGAAGAACATGTATAACACTAGATTTCCATACTTGAATAAATTTTTCTTATTTTTCTTAATCTTCTACAGATTCTCCATCAATTGATTAAATAGAAGCTCACACAAATCATAATCTTCATTTTCTTTCAACATTTGAATTGCAGTATAGATTGCTATACCAGATACAAAATTTTCCCTACTTGAGTGGTAAATCATGTAACCAATTAGAATTGATGCAAACTTGACATCCGGATCAGTAATATCATCTATAGTCATTGCCCTCTTGTCATATTTTGATTTGGTGGCTTTTGTTATAGTTTGATTTTTCACAAATTTGATTGTAGGTAATGTTGGGAATTAAGATGTATCAACCTTGGTAATTCTTTGCATTTGTAATGTTTGTATTTATTATTCATTGCCTATGTTGTAAATAATTGGAAATTCCAATTTGTCATATTGTTGGATGTGGCATGGTGATGTGTCAATCCTACATGGATTATGACAACTTGGTATTTTGTCCTCACATGAGGAGATAGGCATCCCACTTAGTGGTAGGAATATTCTGCCATGTTTCAGTATCTTCTATGTTGTGTAAGGAATGTTTGACCAAAACGGTTATGACGGATTCCTATGATGGATCTATGACATGTAAGAGTCAAAAATAGAAGTTTGTAAGACAGGTAGTGACATGTGTCATGAAGCATCTTTGAATGAGGCATATTTGGGTGCCCCAAGGTGGAATATGATGTGTTGTAAGAGAATATGCTATTTATAGCATGTGTATGATAGATTCTCTTACAGCTGTAAGTTGTAACCACTATGACAGATTCTATGACGGTCATAAGTGTCGTAAGACCATCTATCATAGCCCATTTTGGAAAGTGGTGACCTCTTTGGGATGGGAGCTATGAACAAGTGTCAGACACATTCTACAATGTTGACCAAGTGTCCCTAGGCATGGGTTTTGGTCCAAGATGCCATATTGGATGCCCATTCCAAGAAAGGTCCAAAATTGCCTTGTATGTTCTATTTAAACAGGTGCTTGGAGATGGAGTTTGTGTCACAGGTTTACAGGTACTATTATGCTGCTAGATTGACTCCACACACAAGTGTTGAAGACCATTAAAGATTGCATTGCAAGTGTATTGTAATCATTTTTTCAGATTTGTTAATACATTGTGCAGGTTTCTGACTGTGGGGTTTTTCACCCGATAAGGGTTTTCCCCACCATAAATATCTGTCTCTCTTCTTATGTCTTCTTTCTGGCTCTTATGTTTTGTTGCTATATCTCATGTTAATGGTTTAACATTGCTGTAATAGTTAGGATTAATTTAAATTTCCATAGCCCTCTCCTCAATAGATTAGTGTAGGAAGCGTTTCTGCACACCTAGCTTCCTTTAAGTTGGTATCAGAGCTTGATCACCTTTAGTCCTAGTTGTTGGGTAGGGGTTTTTTGAGCTAATCTTAGGTTGAGTGGGAGTTTGTGTAGAGCATTCTATATCTTATTGCAGCAAGGAGATGGTAAGCACATCAGGAAGGTTTGAAGTAGAGAAGTTCAACGGTACTAATTTTGAGCTATTGAAGCTCAAGATGGAAGACATGTTAGTTGACCGAGACCTTTGGGAAAGTGTGAATGAGACTAAACCAGTTGCAATGTCACAAGTTGACTGGGATCTCAAGGATCAGAAGGCTAAGGGTCTCATAAGACTTAGTCTTGTCAATTCTATGTTGTTAAATGTCCATGAAGAGACCACTGCAAAACTCCTTTGGAAGAAGTTAGGGGATGTGTATCAAGCCAAATCCCTTGTCAATAAACTTTTCCTAAGAAAGAAGTTGTGATCTCTTTGAATGGAGGACAGAGGATCCGTGGCTAAGCATATGAATGCCTTTAACATGCTAGTTGCACAATTGACATCTATTGGTGTAAAGATGGAGGAGGAGGATCAGTGTATGACCCTGCTTTGTTCTCTGTCGGACTCATGGGATCATCTTGTCATGGCAATCAGAAGCACCACATCCACATTCGAAATGGAAGAGGGGGTTTCTTTGCTATTCTCTAAAGAGATGTAGAGAAAGTCTTCTGAGGCAGCCAAAGAAGCCCTTGTAGTTCGTGGAAGACCCAAGGAGAAAGGGAAGAAAGACAAGAAAGCTGAGAATGGTAGATCCAAATCTCCTAGAAAGTCCAAGGCTCTTTGTTGGAACTATGGAAAGACTGGCCATTTCTAAAAGGAATGCAAAGAGGAGAAGAAGAAAAAGAAGAAAGCTCTTGATTTAGATTCTGACAAATCACAAGATGACGATGATGCCTACATCGCAGCCCTGGCAACCCATACATCTGATGATGTGTGGCTAATCGACTCTGGTGCATCATTCTACATGACCTCGCGTCAAGACTGGTTGACTAAGTATGAGGAGTTTGATGGTGGAAAGGTGTATCTGGGTAACGACTCTCATCCGAAGATCATTGCTCATGGAAGAGTCTCTATCTGATTCCCTGATGGTTGAGTAAAGGGGATCTCTGGGGTTATGCACATCCCAGGCTTAGCACGGAACCTGCTTTCTGTAAGTAGTTTGAATGATGCAGGTATGTAGGTTGTCTTTTTGAAAGAAGGATGCAAGATGACTAGAGGATCTATGGTGCTTGCTAAGGGTACTCAGAGAGGTACTATGTTTCACATGGAAGCATGCATTGCACAATGTAATAGTGTTACAAGTATGAGGTTAATCAGTGTTGTCATTGATGTCAACATGCTCATATTGCATTGATAAGAAGGATTGGATGAGCTGTGTGTTGAGGATATTGAGAAAATTAGTCTCAATCAGGAATAGTGAAGAACAGTGATGAGAAGAAGGCAAAAGTACTCAATAGGTTGAGGATCAGACAATGAGGATTAAAGGGTTTGTAGATATGAGTCTTGAGATGTTCCAGTTAAGATTTCAGAGGTCTGCATGAAGATATGAATAAGTTGTGATCAATCAAGTAGAACCGGTTCCAGGAGATTCTCCAGAGTGACAGTGTTACAAAAAGGTTCGGTGAGATCCAGAAGTGCATTGTCCTATTTTGTGGATTGGACAAAGTGTTTGGGATGTCCTTGTGATGTGTCATATCGATTTGTTCATGGTTTGGAGGTTTGGAAGCACCTTTCTCAGTATGACAGTAGCGATAGACTGTGTTCTTGAAGTTTTGGATGAAGAAGAGAAGAGATTCTAGTAAGTAGAGGAAGTGCAGATGTACCTGGTCATTTAGGCAAGCCTGTGAAGGTTCTTGGATCATGTTGAGGTTGTGTTGTCAGTTCGTATTAGTGTTAGAGCCCAGAATTGGAGATATTCTTCCGGATGAAGATGTTCTTGCTGGCTGACCGGATGAGTTATTCATCTTGAGAATGTTCTTGTGGATGATTGCCAACTTAGATGATTGTTCCTAAGTCGATGCCTTGTATAAATGAAGGTTTGTGAATTCATTTTGAAGTGTGGTGTGGAGCGGATGAGTGTGGCATAATGGAAGAGTGAAAGGCAGAGCAGGTGTGTCTCGGGCTTAAATGGAACTGATCTAGACATGGTAAAGATGTCAATCTCCAATTCAAGTTTGTGATACTTATGATCTTGTAGACAGTGTCTCTTATAGGCAGTGTGCCTCCTTGTGAGAAGTGTGCTCAGGCAGTGAGCCCTAATTGGCATGTGCCATTCATTTTTCTTATTCTTCTAATAGAGAATAATCCTTGGGTTAATCACCCCGTGGTTTTTCCCTTAACCGAGTTTTCCACATCAAAAATCTTAGTGTCTAATGTGTTGATGTTTATCTACTCCAGTGTTTATGCTTTATGCTTTCATGAATGGTTAATTGATATGCTATTAACTAACAAAGAAGAATCAAGTGTTTGAAGTAGAAGCAAGTTTTTGTACAACTGATTCACCCCCCCTCTCAATTGTGTGCCCTAGATCTAACAATTGGTATCAAAGCCAAGTTCCTCTAAAAGGAGCTTAACCGCTTGAGGAGATCCAGGATGTCGTCATACAAAAAGGATAGTCCGAAGTTCAATGGAACTAACTTCTCTCTCTGGAAAGGTCGCATGAAATGTCACTTGGAGTGTATGGGAAAAGCATACTTGTCTATGGTCACAAAAGCATATGTACCTCCACAGGGTGGTCCAACAACTCTGAATGAAATCACAGATGCTGAAAATAATCTGCAGACCAAAGAAGCTCTTCTAAGTGCATTGACTGACTCAGAACTCTCAAATGTTATTGACCTACCAACTCCATATGAGATATGGGTTAAACTAGAACTTCTGCATGAAGGAGATGAGTTTGTTAAGAGTGCAAGGTTGCAAAGTCTCAAAGGGAAATTTGAAAGACTGAAGATGAGAGATGATGAAAATATCACTACCTTTATGCCAAGAGTAAATGAGCTGGTGTGTGGAATTAGGAATGCTGGTGGAATTCTAGATGAAAATGAGATTGTTTGCAAAATTCTCAGATCCCTTCCTGCTGCCTACAAAATCAAGGTTGCTGCCATTGATGAATTCAGAGCCCATACAACTGTCACAAGAGAGCAATTGGCTAGCAAACTGGTTGCATTTGAAATGACTGAGTTCGGAGATGATCACCCCAAGACTGAATCTGCATTCAAAGCTAGTGCCTATGTGAAAGGAAAACAAAGATTTGATACAGGAGAGAACTCTTCAAGGAAGCTGTCATGGTATGATCAAGCAAGGAAAGACATGGAAGAGGAAGAAGCAGAAATAGCTCAACTTGAAGGCCTCATTGCAAAAAGACTACCAAGAGGATCCAGTAAGTATGAAGGAAAATTACCTTTTAAATGCTTCAACTGCAATAAGATTGGTCACTTTGCTTCAAGATGTCTGGAAAGATCTGCAAGGTCAAATTCTAATAGACAAAGGTTCCAAAAGAACTATTATTATGTTCATGAAGAAGATGACAATGAAGGAGTAACAAATGATGAATCAGAAATGGGAAACAGATCCAGAAATGAATGGGTGTTTATTGCCATCAAGGAAGAAGATCTAATATCCTCTGAATCTATCAATCATAAGGTTGTAGAAAGAGCTTTGGCTGCCCAAGTTGAAGAAAAGGATGATTGGGTTATTGACAGTGGATGCTCTCACCATATGACAGGTGACAAGAACAAGTTTTTATATTTGGAAAGGTATGAAGGAGGAATGGTAAAATTTGGTGATAATTTTGCTGGTAGAATCAGAGGTAGGGGAACTATTTCTTTTGATGGAAAGAGCAAAACCGGTAATGTACTGTATGTTGAAGGATTGAAGCACAATCTTCTCAGTGTTGGTCAGTTGGTAGACAAAGGTTATGATCTCCGGTTCAAGAATGGAAGATGCAGGATCTTTGAAAGCTCCAAAACTGAAATTGCATTTGGTACTCAAACAAAAGGTAATATCTTCCATCTAGTTGGTTCTGATAAAAGTTGTTTGTTTGTTCAAGTTGATTAGGGATGTGTCATGTGAATTTTGACAACATCATCAAGATAAGAAATACTTAGGCTATAAGAGATCTTCCAAAATTGGTGAAACCTACAAATAGTTTGTGCAAAGAATGTCAGCTAGGTAAATAGAGCAGAGTCTCTTTCAAAAGCAAGGATCAGTCCTCTACCGAATTATTGGAATTAGTTCATACTGATCTCTATGGTCTAACAAGAATCAAGAGTATGCAAGGTGATAGATATTTCATGTTACTAATTAATGACCATTCCTGGATGATGTGGGTTACCTTTCTAAAAGAGAAATTAGAAGCCCTTGAGAAGTTCAAAATCTTCAAAGCTATGGTAGAGAATCAAACTGGATTAAAACTGAAATGTCTAAGGTCTAATAGAGGTGGTGAATTCACATCTAGTAAATTCATAGACTTTTGTGAGAAGCATAGTATAAAGAGATAGTTGTCTACTCCTAGGACTCCACAGCAGAATGGAGTAGTTGAGAGAAAGAACCGGACCATCCAGGAAGCATCCAAGACAATGATGATGGAAGAAAATGTTCCCCAAATGTTTTGGAGAGAAGCTGTCAGCATTGCAGTCTATACTCTCAATCGAGTTCAAATCAGAAGCAATACTGGTAAGACTCCTTATGAACTTTGGTTTGGTATAACTCCCACTGTGAGATATTTCAGAGTTTTTGGTAGCAAGTGTTACATCAAAAGAGATGAAGATCTAGGAAAGTTTGATGCTAGAAGTGATGAAGGAATTTTCTTGGGTTACTCCACTCAAAGCAAAGCATACCAGTGTTACAATAAGAGATTGAGAAAGATGATAGAAAGTACAAATGTGAAGGTTGATGAAGGAATTGAGAAGCCCTCAAGATTTTATGAATATGATGAAGATGATCAGAATGATTCTCTGGTGCAAGGAGCTCAATCCTCCTCTGAAATTTAGATTCAGACTGATCTGGTAAATCAGGAAGAAGAGGTTTGTCTAAATGAGCCTAATCAAGAAACAGTAGTGCAAGAAACTCCCAAAGTTCCAAGGTATGTAACTCTAAACCATTCTGAAGATCAGATCATAGGTGACAAAAGCAAAGGGGTACAAACAAGGAGGAGAATTGCTCAAGATTCAAATGAATACTGTCTAATTTCAAAGATTGAACCTAAGACAATAAATGAAGCTTGCAATGATGAAAACTAGACCAAAGCAATGGAGGAAGAGTTGATGCAAATTGAGAAAAATCACACTTGGGATCTTGTTCCCAGACCTAAAAACAAGAATGTGATTGGAACCAAATGGGTCTTCCGAAACAAACTAAATGAAGTTGGTGAAGTAATCAGAAACAAAGCCAGATTGGTCTGTAAAAGCTACTCTCAAATAGAAGGAATTGATTTTGAAGAAACCTTTACTCCAGTGGCAAGAATTGAAGCAGTCAGATTATTTCTTGCATTTGCTGCCTTCAAGGACTTCAAGGTGTATCAGATGGATGCCAAGTCTACCTTCCTAAATGGTGATTTGGAAGAAGAAGTATACATTGAACAACCGGATGGATTTCAATTGTCTGAACATGATGATATGGTCTGCAAGTTGAAGAAAACACTGTATGGATTGAAGCAAGCCCCAAGAGCATGGTATGAAAGGTTGGATAAGCATCTTGTGCAGATTGGTTTCAACAAAGGTACTGCTAATAGTAATCTATATTTCCAAATAGATAATGAAAACATCTTGATTGTTGAAGTATTCGTTGATGATATCATCTTTGGAGGAAAAGACAGTATGTGTAAAACCTTTGCAAATCAAATGAGAAGTGACTTTGAAATGTCAATGCTTGGTGAAATAAATTTCTTCTTGGGTCTGCAAATTACTCAGACAAAAGAAAGGCATCTTTATCTCTCAGACCAAATATGTGAAAGAATTGTTGAGGAAATTCATAATGGAAGATTCAAAGCCAATGAACACTCCTATGGCAACCGGATGTAAGTTGAGCAAAGATGATGACTCTCCTAAGATAGATCAGACCAAGTACAGATCAATGATTGGAGGACTATTGTATCTCACTCAGACTAGACCAGATATAATGCAGGCTATTGGTCTTGTGGCAAGATTTCAGGCTGATCCTAGAGAATCTCATGTCATGGCAATCAAAAGAATTTTTAGGTACTTGAAAGGAACAATTGTGTATGGTCTATGGTATCCTAGAGATCAGGATTTCTCTCTTCATGCATATATAGATGCAGATTGGGCAGGAGATGTGGATGACCGGAAGAGCACCAGTGGTGGAGCTTTCTTTTTGGGAAAAAGGTTGGTTTCTTGGCTAAGCAAGAAACAAAAGGCAATATCTCTATCTACAACTGAAGCAGAATACATTGTAGCAACAGGTAGTTGCACTCAAATCTTATGGATGAAGCAGATGTTAAGAGACATTAAAGTAGAATATGAGGAGACTATCACAATTTTCTGTGATAATTCAAGTCCAATAAATATTTCTAAGAATCTGGTGTTGCATTCTAAGACCAAGCACATATCTATCAAGTTTCACTTTCTGAGAGAGCAAGTGAACAAGGATAAAGTCAGATTGGAGTATGTACCCTCCAAGGATCAGATTGCAGATATTTTTACTAAACCTCTTCCCAAAGACTCTTTTGAGTTTCTCCAGGGGAAGTTAGGGGTCATGGCCCCTCTGATGATGAACTAGGATGCACTGATGTGCATCAGTCCGGTGTATATCACAGTCATATCTTGTGATCCGGATTGATGATGGGGAGCTGCTACTAAGGGGGAGCAGCTGGTATGATTCTGATGTGTTAGAGTTGCAAGTATAAGCCCTTTGCCATTGATGTCAAAGGGGGAGAGAAGACATGTGAAAAACAAGTGGTCGATGATCAAAAGGGGAGCAGTAAAGGAAGAGAAGACATGTGAAGAGTTGTTGCTGATAGGGGGAGCTGTGACAGAAAGGAGAAGTTCTTGTCTTGATGGTTTTTCACATCATATGTTGCCATCAATGACAAAGGGGGAGATTGTTGCAAGTATGAGGTTAATCAGTGTTGTCATTGATGTCAACATACTCATATTGCATTGATAAGAAGGATTGGATGAGCTGTGTGTTGAGGATATTGAGAAAATTAGTCTTAATCAGGAATAGTGAAGAATAGTGATGAGAAGAAGGCAAAAGTACTCAATAGGTTGTGGATCAGAGGATGCGGATTAAAGGGTTTGTAGATATGAGTCTTGAGATGTTCCAATTAAGATTTCAGAGGTTCACATGCAGATATGAAGAAGTTGTGATCGATCAAGTAGAACCGGTTCTAGGAGATGCTCCGGAGTGACAAAGTTTTACAAAAAGGTCCGATGAGATCTGGAAGTGCATTGTCATATTCTGCGGATTGTACAGAGTGTTTGGGATGTCCTTGTGATGTGTCATATTGATTGTTCATGGTTTGGAGGTCCGGAAGCACCTTTCTCAGTATGACAGTAGCAATAGACTGTGTTCTTGAAGTTTTAGATGAAGAAGAGAAGAGATTCTAGTAAGTAGAGGAAGTGCGGATGTACGTAGTCATTCAGGCAAGCCTGTGAAGGTTCTTGGATCATGTTGAGGTTGTGTTGTTGGTTTGCATTAGTGTTAGAGCCCAGAATTGGAGATATTCTTCAAGATGAAGATGTTCTTGCTGGCCGACCGGATGAGTTATTCATCTTGCGAATGTTCTTGTGGATGATTGTCGACTTAGACGATTGTTCCTAAGTCAATGCCTTGTATAAATGAAGGTTTGTGAATTCATTTTGAAGTGTGGTGTGGAGCGGATGAGTGTGGCATAGCAAAAGAGCAAAAGGTAGAGCAAGTGTGTCTCGGGCTTAAATGGAACTAATCCAGACATGGTAAAGATGTCAATCTCCAGTTCAAGTTTTTGATACTTATGATCTTGTAGACAGTGTGTCTCTTATAGGCAGTGTGCCTCCTTGTGAGTAGTGTGTTTAGGTAGTGAGCCCTAATTGGCATGTGCCATTCATTTTTCTTATTCTTCTAACAGAGAATAATCCTTGGGTTAATCACCCCGTGGTTTTTCCCTTAACCTGGTTTTCCACGTCAAAAATCTTGGTGTCTAATGTATTGATGTTTATCTGCTCCAGTGTTTATACTTTATGCTTTCATGAATGGTTAATTGATATGCTATTAACTAACAAAGAAGAATCAAGTGTTTGAAGTAGAAGCAAGTTTTTGTACAACTGATTCACCCCCCCCCCCCCCCCGCTCTTAGTTGTGTGCCCTAGATCTAACAAATAGCTCTTCTGACTCAAGGAAGAGGGCAGTAGTCACTTCATCCCCACCATCTAAACGAGTAGTGAAGAAATATGTTGTTTCCAATTCTGATGGTTGTAATCATTCATTAGAAGTTAAACTTCCTACAGAAAAGACAATGTTATGGCATAAGAGATTTGGCCACATTGGTGAGAAGGGTTTGCGTACCCTAAAAAATAAGAACCTCGTTGAGGGGTTAGATGATTGTAATCTTGAGTTCAACTTTTGCAAACATTGCATTTATGGAAAACAAAACCATGTTTAGTTTTACTCAAGTTCTCATAAGTCTTCTGGTGTGTTGGACCTCATTCATTCTGATGTGTTTGGTCTTGTTAATGTTCCTTTGTTATCAAAATCTATATACTTTGTATCTTTTATAGATGATTATAGTAGAAGGACATGGATTTATTTTCTCAGAAGCAAATCTGAATTCTATAGCAATTTTAAGGAGTTTAAAGGCTTTGCTGAAAATTAGACTAGTAAAAAGATTAAATGTTTGAGAACTGACAATGGTGGTGAGTTCTATTCTATAGAATTCGATAAGTATTGCAAGGAACTTGGGATTGAAAGACATCAGACAACTCTATACACACCGCAGCAAAATGGAGTTGCAGAGAGGATGAACAAGACACTGATGGAGAAGGCTAGGAGTATGCTTAGTGGAGCTGGTCTAGAACAAAAGTTTTGGGCTGAAGCTGTTGCCACTACTTGCTATCTGGTAAACAGATCTCCTACATTAGCTCTTGTTGGAAAGACACCCATGGAGGTGTGGTTTGGTAGAAAACCTTCAGTAAGGCATCTTCATGTTTTTGGTTGTGATGCATATGCACATGTGCCTAAGGAGAAGCGGTCAAAGTTGGAGAACAAAGCTGTTAAGTGTATCTTCATTGGCTATGGTGTTGGTGTGAAAGGATACAAGCTTCAGGACCCTGTGGCTAAAAAAGTGTTGTATAGCAGAAGTGTCATCTTCAGAGAGCTTACACCTTCTTCCACTATTTTGCAGCCAGAAGAAAAAGAAAAGAAAGAGGATGTTGTTTAGTTTCTCCTCACCCCTGAGAAGACTGAATAGAAAGACAATGTTGGACCTGATGATGAGGAGAGCTCTAGCAGCTCTGAAAGCTTAGAAGAAGAAGTTGAACCTCAACCTCAGCTCTTGAGGAGGTCTACACAGATAAGGAAGCAACCTGAAAGGTTTGGTTTTACATTGCTTGATTCTAGTTGTGCTTGTGCTTTGCTCACTAACAGTGATGAACCTAGAACTGTATCAGAGGCTTTGGATATGAAGGATGTAGGTTCCTGGAAAGAGGCCATGGAGGAAGAAATGGCTTGTTTGGAAAAGAATCAAACTTGGGACTTGGTGCCTTTGCCTCCTGGATGGAAACCCATTGGATGTAAATGGGTGTTCAAGAAAAAGATTGGTGTAGATGGCAGTATTGAAAAGTATAAGGCCAGATTGGTTGCGAAGGGGTATTCACAAGTGGAGGTTATAGATTATGGTGAGATCTTCTCTCCCATTGCAAAGCTAACATCCATTCGATTCCTATTGTCAGTCACAACAACTTATGACTTGGAGGTAGAACAGATGGATGTGAAGACAACTTTCCTTCATGGTGACTTGGAGGAGGAAATCTACATGTCACAGCCAGATCATTACATGGTAAAAGGTAAAGAAAATTTGGTTTGCAAACTTAAGAATTCTTTGTATGGTTTGAAGCAATCCCCTAGGAGATGGTACTTGAAGTTTGATGCCTTTGTGTCGTCAATTGGATTTGTGAGATCGAAATCGAATCACTGTGTTTATTATAAGTTTGATGGTGATCAAATTCTCATTGTTGCACTATATGTTGATGATATGTTGCTCATTGGGAAGGGTAAGAATATGATTTTTGATTTTAAATCTTAGTTTGAAATAAAATATTTAGGGGCAGCCAGCTACATTCTAGGAATGGAAATTAAAAGAGACAAAACTAACAGAAAACTTTGGTTAAGTCAAAGTAAGTATGTTAAGACTGTGTTGGACAGATTCAGCATGGGAGATTATGTGTTCTCATTTCTTTGGGGACAAAGTTGTCTGTTGAGGATTGTCCAAAATCTCCTAGTGAGGCGGAGGACATGAGTAGAGTACCTTATGTTAGTGTTGTTGGCAGTTTGATGTATGCTATGGTCTACACAAGACCAGACATTGCCCAAGCAGTGGGAGTCCTTAGTCGATTTATGGCTAATCCTGGATGGATTCATTGGGATGCAGTTAAGAGAGTGTTTAGATATCTGAGGGGTACTTCTGAGTATTCCATTTGTTATCATGGAAATGTTTCAGGACCTCCGCATTCTGTTAATATTCATGGATTTGTGGATTCAGATTCGGTAGGTGACATTGACAGCAGGAATCCACCAGTGCTTATATTTTTACACTATTTGGTGGTGCTATTAGTTGGATGAGTAAGCGACAACCTGTTGTTGCTTTGTCCATGACAGAAGCTAAGTATACGGCAGCAACTCATGCTTGTAAGGAAGCCATTTGGCTTAAGAGATTGTGTTCCAATATTGGTGTTGATGCAGGTTAGATCACGATCAGTTGTGATAGTCAGAGTGCAATTTGCCTTGCAAAGAATCCAACTTTCCATGCTAGAACCAAGCACATTGATGTTCAGTTTCACTTCGTGAGGGACATGGTTGAGGATGGAAAGGTAAATTTGGAGAAGGTAGATACTTTGAAGAATGTTACAGATGCATTGATGAAGCCAGTGGGCACAGAGAAGTTCAGATGGTGTTCAGAGTCTATGGGCCTCTCAGCCTATAGCAGTTAGATCTTGTTTTTCTATTGGCTCTTACAAGGTGTTCGACAAGTGGGAGAATGTTGGGAATTAAGGTGTCTCAACCTTGGTAATTCTTTGCATTTGTAATGTTTGTTTATTATTCATTGCCTATGTTGTAAATAATTAGAAATTCCACTTTATCATATTGTGGGATGTGGCATGATGATGTGTCAATCCTACATGGATTATGACAACTTGGTATTTTTTTCTCACATGAGGAGATAGGCATCCCACTTAGTGGTAGGAATATTCTTCTATGTGTCGGCATCTTCTATGTTGTGTAAGGAATGTTTGACCAAAATGGTTATGACAGATTCCTATGACGGATCTATGACATGTAAGAGTCGAGAATAGAAGTTTGTAAGACAGGTAATGACATGTGTCATGAAGCATCTTTGAATGAGGCATATTTGGGTGCCCCAAGGTGGAATATGATGTGTTGTAAGAAAATATGCTATTTATAGCATGTGTATGACAGATTCTCTTACAATTGTAAGTTGTAACCTCTATGACAGATTCTATGACTGTCGTAAGTGTCGTAAGAGCATCTGTCATAGCCCATTTTGGAAAGTGGTGACCTCTTTGGGATGGGAGCTGTGGACAAGTGTCAGACACATTCTACAATGTTGACCAAGTGTCCCTAGGCATGGGTTTTGGTCCAAGATGCCATATTGGATGCCCATTCCAAGAAAGGTCCAAACTTGCCTTGTATGTTTTATTTAAACAGGTGCTTGGAGATGGAGTTTGTGTCACAGGTTTACAGGTATTGTTATGCTACCAGATTGACTCTAGACATGAGTGTTGAAAACCATTGAAGCTTGCATTGCAAGTGTATTGTAAACATTCTTTCAGATTTGTTAATACATTGTGCAGGTTTCTGAGTGTGGAGTTTTTCACCCGATAAGGGTTTTCCCCACCGTAAATCTCTGTCTCTCTTCTTCTGTCTTCTTTCTGGCTCTTGTGTTTTTCTACTATATCTCATGTTAATGGTTTAACATTGTTGTAATAGTTAGGATTAATTTAAATTTGCATAGCCCTCTTCTTAATAGATTAGTGTAGGAAGTGTTTCCGCACACCTAGCTTCCTTTCAGGTAACCCACTAGTTGAGTGCAATCTGGTTACAGCCTTGATAGCATCTTTGGTTATCTTAAATGGACACATTAACCACATAAATTTATCATGCATCCTAGTCAAGACATATCATACCCATTAGTCATCTGCAAAAGATGAGAAATGTATGTAATGTGCAAAGTGCTTATCTTTTAGAGCCTTGAATTCTGGTTTGAGATCAAAATTCTCACTTCTTAATTATTCATGATATATTTCCATCAATTCTAAGTCCCCAAGGATTTCAATGTTTGCATGAATATAAACCCTAATATCTTCTACATGCAGAACACCATACGGGATACGGGAAAACACACCCAAGGGATCAACTTCTATAGATTTGTGAGGATGTTTCTTGAATTTTGGTCTCGGCCTCTTAGTGACATTCACAACCATGGGAGTAGCCATTCTAGCAATGAAATTTAGAGAGATTTGCAAAAAAGAAATACCCTTTTACGGCTTAGGGTTTGATGCAACTACCGGAGTGAATTTATGCTTGATTTTGATCTTCAACTTTAACTTGAATATTCTGCAGGATCTCTTCTTAGAGCTCTTCTCTCTTCTTCATGAATGCAAAGTGTTGTAAATGATTAATGAAGAACCTTTTATCCTTGCACAAAAATCTAATTCCCCATTGCAATAAATGCACACTTTAAGTCATCTGGTTACCCTATTTTGAGTGAATTTCTCATGAATCAATGTGTTGATCTTCAAATCACTATCCAAGTGAGTTGACGACATAAATCTAGCCTTTCAAAACATGCCTCTAAATCTACAGACCATAAAATTACATTTTTAGATCATACTGGATCAATTTGTGTAATTTTGTTTTTACCGGATAGCTGTCAGAACCAGATCTACTCATAACTTCTTCAAATCTATATGTGGATTTCTCAACTTTTAACTGAATGATTTTTAGATGAACCTCTAAAATCCCTTTAATCCACAACCTCTGATTCTTACTTAATGTGTCAAATTCAGGCACTTACTAGCTGGCTGGGGGAATTTGATCTTCTTTGTAGCTCCCCCTAAGCTAGAGCTCACTTTTAATATTTGGGAGGATTATCAGCACTGGATTCCGGTGCAAACCCATCACCAATGTTCATCACACTCTTCTTTAGCCAAGTCTTTCTCATGTCCTTCTAAATCTTTTATGCATTCACTTTAATAGGGTAAATGCAAGAAGTTGTGTCCACTTAAGGTGGAAGTTTCAAAGTTAGAAAAAAATCCGAAATCGGGTTAACCAAAACGGGATCCCACTTTTTATGAAACAGGATCTCATTTTGCTTCGGGATCCCAAGCCAAAAGCAGGATCTCATTTTCTAGAAATGGGATCCCGTTTTGAGTTTCATAAAAGGTTAATATTTTAACCTTTATGAAACGGGATCCCGTTTTGAAACGGGATCCCGTTTCATAAAGGTTAAAATATTAACCTTTTATGAAATAGGATCCTGTTTTAAATCAGGATCCCGTTATTTAAAATCTAAATTTTAAGCTTGGGTTTTGCTTTGTAACCCAGTTTGGGAAATGCTTTGGGGACCCGAACTTGACCTCTAGACCTGGTTTGACCTGCAACTTGAAGGTTCTTGAAGGTCCTGTCAATGTCACAACAAAATAGTGACTTTGGGCATATATCTGAAGGTCTATTTTACAGAATATTTTGACGAAATTAAAACCCATTATAGATGAGACAATGTAGATTCCAAATATATAATTTTTTTTACAATTGGATTAATTTTTCTATTTTTTAATCAATTTCTGATGAAATAGGTCCATAAACTTAAATTATCATGGTCTTTTAGTATTTTAATAACTTTTTATTAAAATATTTTTTTGTAAAAAAAATTGTAGGAAAACGTACTTTAGACAATTCTTTTCAATTTAATTTTTTTTTTTTAAAAAGGTTAAGTTTAGGTCATCTTATGCGTGATGTACACGATGATTTTTTAAAAGACCAAAATTGGCCAATAAAAAATTATTAAAAAAAAATATTCAATAAAAAATTATAAAAAAATATGGAAAACGTGCTTCAGTGAGTTACAAATCTTTTCCCAAAAGGATTTTAAAAAATATGATTATTTAGGTCAAAATATGGATGACGTACACGTACATGGTATAGTAAAAAAAAGTGACTTTTAAATAGTGGTTTTTAGAAACGCCTATTCAAAATCAATTTCTATCATCTGGGTATTGAAACAAATTACATATTTGGAAACTAGACTCTAAGTACAACATTTCATATTTAGTGACTTTTTCCAAGATTCCACCTTTAAGTGCTTCAAATTTTTAGGTCAAATGTGACGAATTCTGAAAATTAGGGAAAACACTTCCACTTTTTGGCCAATAAGTGGACACAACTTCTTGCACACACCCATTTACCTTTGCCTTTGTCTTGTTTCTGATCATGTTTCACCAGACCTTTTCCATCATGATTTTTGCTCTTGCAGAATCTAGTTATATGACCAAATTTATTGCAATTGTAACACACAACATTTCCTTTCTTATTTGATTGATATCCTCTCGATCTACACTGATTAGCCATATGCCCCATTCTATTGCATGCAAAGCATTTACCATTGAAAGAATTGTTCATTTACATATTTCTACATTCATGAGATTTGTGACCATACCTTTTGCAATTAAAACATTGACCGGAGAAGGATGGATTATTCTGATTCATTCTGCTCTTGCACTGAGTTGCTTTATGGCCAAATTTGTTGCACTTGAAGCAGCTTCCATTAAAGGATGGATATCTTTGAGCATTAGGTTGTCTTACTGGAGGTCTTCTAGGTTTGTTTCCTAACCCAAAGTTCTTTTGACTAGATCTAGAGCTTTCACCTTTCTCATCTCCCAAGCCATGCTTATCATCTACCCTCTTTTAACTTTCAAGTAGTACTTTCAAGATCTTGTTTAAGTGTGTCAATCTGTCTCTCAAGTTGTTCTTCATTGTATCTGGCTTCTCCAAGATCAAACTCAAGATGTCTAATTACTCTGTCCATTTTTTTAGCAATCTTTTGTTTTCTCCTTAAGGGATTGATTTAAGTTATCTTCAGTCTTTCTCTTTTCTTTAATTTCTTGGGTAAATTTTATAACCCCTGATTCCATTTCGTGTCTTAGCATGACAACTTCTTTTGACATCTTTTCACATAGCTTTGTTTTCTCATTTAGGTCCTCATCAGTATTATTGGCTTCATTCTGATATGCTAACTTCTGAAGTAGTTTCTTTCTCTTTTTCATGGAATTACTGAGTGTTTCTTTCATCTCATTGATGAAATCATTAGCCTTCTTAAGTCACTCTCTCAAATTATTGACTTTAGGCTAGGATTGATCAAGATCTTCTAAGGTAGACTGTAGTTGTTCTTACATACCATATGCATCCATTGAGATTCCAAGATCCTCCTCAAGATGTTAGGCTTTTCTTAAGGAACTTGACTCTGATACCAATTGTTGGAAACAAAGCAGATAGCTGAGAAGGAAGGGGGGTGAATCAGTTATCTAAAAACTCTCTTACTTTTACTTCCTTCTCTTATCTTATCATTCAATGATATATCAAAACATGAAAGCATAAGCAACCATAAGAGCTAAAATGAAATCAACACACATAACATAAGGATTTTTACATGGAAACTTTGTTAAGGGAAGAACCATGGGGTGATTAACCCAAGATTGTATTCTCTATTAAAAAAATAAATAAGTACAAAATGACACTTGCTAGTTAGGGCTCACTACCTGAGCACACTGCTCACAAAAAGCTCACTGCTCACCAAGGCTCACTGCTCACAAAGGCTCACTGCCTACAAGGGACTCGCTGTCCACAAAAGCTTACAGATGATAACAAGTGTTTGAACTGACATGAACAACATCTACATATGCAAGAATTCAGTTCTGGTTAGGCACAGTATACCGATCGAGTACATTTCATCCTTCCTCTACTCAATATTACTCTTTTCACATTTCAAGCTTGGATTACTTCCTTCGCACTTGTCTCTACTTTTCTTCACACTTAATTACTCATTCTATCACTTCCACACACTCACAAGCTTGAATCCATCAGGTATATATATCTACATCAAGGATTTCCAACAACTTTCTAGTTGGCAACAAGAACACTTAGGATATTTGCAGGTTATTGTTCTATCAACTGGATCCATACTTGATTGATGATGCGGACCAAAAACTTAGGCATAGAAATCATTACCTATGTTGGCCAAAATCATATAACACTTCAAGTTACTTGATCAACACATTCTACACATCCAGATTGAGGTTTGATACCCTGTTGGCTAGTTCTTCCTCTGTCTGCACTGTTTAACTGGAGTCTGATACTTAGATGCTCATATCTTTCACATGCTTTGTCATCGAAGGCTAAATCTTTCGAATACAATAGTTTAGATACTCCTTATTACTCATCCAAATCGACAACATGCTGGGTTTCACCATCAGAGAGTTTTGGACCCAACTGTTAGACCCTATCATATGCTATGTTCTTGACTACCAGACCAACCTATCTTCAATATGTCTTCCAGTATGAGTATTTTATGTATTGCGAATGTGTGGGATATACTTTGTTGCCATCAATTACAACACTTATGAATCCTAGCAGTGTCTCTTGCCAACAGGGTCATCCCAGGAGGCCTAAACAACACATAACATATAACAGGGGAAGCACCTTATGAGAGAGACAAAGGGTTAGAGATACTTACCTGTAGGGCCCATGTCGAGCTAGCAGTTATCATGAATCTTGATCTTTATATTAATGGTTAAGGTGTTATCACTGTATACACCTAAAATTGACTCAGGTCGAATTAAGTAAATATTCTAATATTTATCTTAATTCATATTTTCTTTTGTCAATTAAATAAATATTATAAGTTTATTTGATTTGTTCATTATCCCATAATTAAATGAAATCATTTTATTTAATTAAATTCCCTAAATTCTTCTAATGTCTCAAGTCCTAAATCCACCTCACAAAATCCACCTCATCTTTCCACCTCATCTCTTCCACCTCACCATGTTGCACATATAATTAAATATTCTTAATATTTAATTAGCTAATATCCTCTATTATCCAAAATAAATCTTAATTCAATTATCCTCCACCAATTGAATTTGTTCCCCACTATCCTCCACTAATTGAATTTTCAATTCAATTGTCCCCCACTATTCTCCACTAATTGAATTCTTAATTCAATTGTCCCCCACTATCCTCCATTAATTGAATTTGAAATTCAATTATCCTCCACTCTTCCCAAAAATAAATTTTTAATTCATCCACTATCCTCCACTCTTCCCAAAAAATGAATTTTTAATTCATCCATTATGAATTAAAGATTCACAAAAAATGAGAGCCATTGATCTCATCTTTTGATCCTCACCCTCCATTCCCTTTTCAAAAAATCTATAAATAAGACCCTTCTCTAAGCAATTAGGGAGACTTCTTTTTGGCATCCTTATCATGCCCAATTTCTTTAGGGAATCTTCTTCTAGCATCCTCATAATGCCCAATTTCTTCTCTATTCTCCTCTTCATACCCTCCTAATACCAAATTCATTCTAGCCTATCCATATCAGTTGAATGCATTGAATCTAGCCATCCCATATCCTTCATTGTCCTATGTTTGAAGCTTGTCTTCAACACAACAAGTATCAAAGCCATTCCATTCTTGTCACCATCAACAAGCAAGGAAGCAAGCTCCCTGAGGGCCAATCTTCTTCTTCATCAAGGTCAAGAATAGATATGCGAACTATGGAAGACGCAAGGCGAGAGGTTGTAAGTATCTCTTTGTGATCATTCTCTCTTTTCTCCTTCATATTTCATAGATGTTTGGGTTAATATTGTTTACTAAAAGTAATCTAATCCACAATATTGTGAGTGTTTGTCTTTGAAAGTCTCATTACAGGATTCAGGTGTTTCCAAGTGCATTCAGACATCAACTTTCACAAACGACCTCCTACGCACAAATCAAGCTCACCATTGAGTCCAGGAGGCTTCAGAGGTAAGAAATCACATATCATTCTCTAGTCTTGTTACTTGAAAATTTTTGAATTTTTTTTATTTTTCTACATATTTTTCACAAAAATAAATAAATAAATAAAAATACACATTGGGTTTTATTTGTTTTTATTTATTTTTATTTTTAGCAAATAAATTTAAAAAAAAAAACAAACATTACATTGAGTTTTATTTGTTTTTTTAATTTTCAATGCTTTCATTTTATAAAAAAAAAAGTTATAAAACAACATTAAAAAAAAAAAAAACACAAACACAAACCCTGACCCCCTCCCATCCCCCCCACCCCCCTCTCCTTACCCCCCGCAGCCCCCCCCGACCACCCCTCCCGCCACCCCAGCTCCTCCCCATCCCCTCCCACCTCCCCCCAATCCGCAGCCTCCCCCCAACCCGTAGCCGCCGCCCCCCCCCCCCCCCCCCGACCACTCGCCACTCCCTTATCCCCCGTAGAACCCCCTCCCGATGCTCTCTGAACCCCGCTCCCCAACCCTGCATACTCCCCTTGCCCCGCTCCCATCCCTCCTGCCCTCGCCACTCCCTTACTCCCCTCGACCCTCCATGTTACCCTTCCCCCCCCCCCCGCACACCACCTCTCATCCCCCGACCCAAACCCCCGATCCCCCACCTCTCCCCTGCCGCCCGTGCATCTCCAAGCCGCTGCCTCTCCCAAACCCTCCCCCCACGTGCCACCTGCCCGCCTCCCAACCCCGCGCCCTTCTCTGTGCCTGCCCCTCCTGCGGCCCTCCCTGCTTCCCCTCGCCCTTCCACCTTTGCCCCACCTCCACCCCACCTCCACCTCCGCCTAGTGCTCCGCCACCCCTGCCACCCACAACCCCAGGTCCTCCACCCTGCACCACCTACACACACCCACAAAAAAATAAATCAACAATAATATAAAAATAAAAATAAAAAAATATATATCATAATAATCATAATTTTTTTTAAAGCACTTAGCCCCTGGTCACATGGAGGACCAGGGGTCTATTTAAAACCATTGTATATAACCTTAACCGCTTGGGTTAACACTTACCATGTGACCAAAATTTTCAAATAGCCAGCAATTAAGTATCAAAGCGGTCAGCTAGCCTTGTGCTCTCTTTGCCCTAGGAGGGGCATTTTTTTTCTTTTTGCTATAAATTGGACATATGACATCAAAATTGCACAAATTTGGACTTTCCAGAAAGCTGACGAGATGACCTTTGCAATGATGGGCAATTTTCAGATGATAGTACATTTTTCCAACCTCTTTTTGCAGTCAAAGTCAAAGCTCTGTTAAAACTTCAAATGCACATAACTTGAGCAAAACTCAGCCTTTTTCAGCGAAATTTTTTTTCAAAGTGTATAGAATTTCATCTAGAATCTGATTATGCACTTCATTTCTTTGTATCAGTTTATTATTCATCAGATTTTATCAGATTATCAATTTTGTACCTTGGATAAAGTACCATGATGAAAACCTGGCAAATAGGCATCATGTGTAAGTTGATCTTCTATGTCACTCACACTTGGGGGCACCTTGTCTCATCAGCATATCACTCTTCTCCTACCAGTTTCCTCCCATACCATTTCGTATCCTACCCTCTATCCATTACATACCTATCCTGCCCCATCCATCCATCCAAACTTCTTTTCCTCTATTCTTTGGTCTTGATAAAGATTGGGGGCACAATGTTGAAAAATATTTTAGATGTCTCTTGGCATACCTTATCCCTCCACACCATGCAAATCCTTCATTATCCTCTCATCCTCCTATCGTCATTCGCATTGTCATGAAAAATCCTAAGTACTCTACCTACAATGGGTCACGTTATTCCTATGCGACATAGTCCTTGGAGATCACATCCTTGGTTCCTTCTACCTACCTGTTCCATTCACCCATACATCTACCTATCTGTGGTGCTTCCTAGTCATTAGTATTATCTGTTCCATATCTATTCCATATCTGATCCATATCTATTCCATGTCATGTCTTATTCGTTCCATATCTGATCCATATATGTTCCATACCATGTCTCATCCGATCCATATATTAGGTCCATCAGGGTTCACCCCAAACTACGTCACCTCTAAGTTATCATGTAGGCAAGGCCATTCTCAATGCACCCCCAAGGATCCGCTATCCCGTCAGTCCCATATCTGGTCTTTCTATCTATCTAAGTCCATACCACTTCTACATATTCACTATCACCTAGGTCTTAGGTACATCAGGGTTCACCCCAAACTATATTGCCTCTATGACATCACGTAGGCAAGGCCATGTAGCAATGAGCCCTCGAGGCACTAGGTCAGTCCATTAGGGTCTGTCTCTCCATATATGTCTGTCATCTCACCCATAATAAGTCGATCCTTGTCTAAAACTAGGGGCAACTCCTCGACCTAGTTGTGGATTTGGATTCTTGAATGCCACTTTTCTAAGAGGATACCAATAAGGATTGCGATACATTTCACTAGGCAAACAAGCACAGTAAGAACAAGCTACCCCAACCAAAAATCTTGACGTAAAACATCAACTTGTCCTAAACAAAGCAATGCACCATACCGAAACACTCAAGCTAAATCTCATATCAATTAGGGCAAAAAGACACATCTAAATGCAAGAATGTTTTGTGTTGGTTAGATTAAGAGTCTTGATTTATGCTATCATGCCTTTCTATGCTACTCAAGGATGCCAAAAGCTAGAGATGCTATGATGCAGGCATGATTATTTTCTTTGTCTGCTGCTTATGGATTAAACTTTAGTAATGTGACGATTTCTATCTAATGACATGATCGGTTAAAGATCATTGAGGACTTCGAGATCTAAACATGAAAAGGGGCAATCCTTGTCTGTTGAAATGCAAGAAATACTTAGGTCATCTAGATTCAATTTTGGCTAGATGCTTGTATTGACTTGCTAAATCAAAATCCATGTAAGCAATACTCAGGTCATCTTGGTTCAATTATACCTAGATGCTTGTATTTTCTTACAACATAATAAAGCCCAATGGTGAAAGTGCTTCAAAATACTTGCTATATCAAGGTGACAAATATCCATATCCATATCCATACCGTATCCAATTGCAGTTCATATCCATTTCCATATCTATACCATATCCAATTATGTCTCATATCCGTATCCATATTCATATCCATACTGTATCCAATTGCAAGTCTATCCTTAATCCATGCCAATCAAGTCAAGTCAATCTTGTCAAATGATCTAATCACAATCAGTGGTCTTGATCCTTGTCCGGTCATAAACCAACTCGGTCATTTAATCAATGAATTGTCTTAGACAGGATGTTGCATTGTCGAAACTAGACCAACACACGAGTCTTATACGGCATGTTTCATTTCCTGAAACCAGACACTATCCTTCGTGTTGCTCTAGGGATCCATCATTCCCCGCCATGACAACATGCCTGCTATGTTGGTCTAGGGATATATTGTTCCCCGCCATGACAACACTGTCATATATCATTATCATATCAAATGTCTTAGACAAGATGTTGCATTATCGAAACCAGACCCAGAGTCTTATACAACTTCTCATTCCTGAAACCAGACATCATCGACCTATATCATTGGTTTACCACTCGACAAGACCAATACTTTGTTTGTTCCTGTATCATTTGTGCATACTTGCTTACTTGCTTGTGTGTGTTATCATTTTTATCCTGCATTCCATATCATTCATCCCTTTCTTCTACATTCAACCATTTCATCTCCTGTCAACATATCTCATCGTGAGATTGTCCGTCTCACGCCTTCCGCCTTCTCCCTGTCCAATCTCCCGAGGGGGCATCCTATCATGATAACCTGTACCAGGGGCAAACTGTGGCATGTATCATTAGCAGATTATTCTTATTCTTTGAAACAATGTGATAGAACATATTGCTTCAAAGAGGGGCAAAATGTATACACCTAAAATTGGCTCAGGTCGAATTAAGTAAATATTCTAATATTTATCTTAATTCATATTTTCTTCTGTCAATTAAATAAATATTATAAGTTTATTTGATTGGTTCATTATCCCATAATTAAATGAAATCATTTTATTTAATTAAATTCCCTAAATTCTTCTAATGTCTCAAGTCCTGAATCCACCTCACAAAATCCACCTCATCAATCCACCTCATCTTTCCACCTCATCTCTTCCACCTCACCATGTTGCACATATAATTAAATATTCTTAATATTTAATTAGCTAATATCCTCTATTATCCAAAATAAATCTTAATTCAATTATCCTCCACCAATTGAATTTTCAATTCAATTGTTCCCCACTATTCTCCACCAATTGAATTTTCAATTCGATTATTCCCCACTATCCTCCACTAATTGAATTCTTAATTCAGTTGTCCCCCATTATTCTCCACTAATTGAATTCTTAATTCAATTGTCCCCCACTATCCTCCATTAATTGAATTTGAGTTTCAATTATCCTCCACTCTTCCCAAAAATAAATTTTTAATTGATCCACTATCCTCCACTCTTCCCAGAAAATAAATTTTTAATTCATCCATTATGAATTAAAGATGCACAAAAAATGAGAGCCATTGATCTCATCTTTTGATCCTCACCCTCCATTCCCTTTTCAGAAAATCTATAAATAAGACCCTTCTCTAAGCAATTAGGGAGACGTCTTTCTAGCATCCTTATCATGCCTAATTTCTTCTAGGAAATCTTCTTCTAGCATCCTCATAATGCCCAATTTCTTCTCTATTCTCCTCTTCATACCCTCCTAATGCCAAATTCATTCTAGCCTATCCATATCAGTTGAATGCATTGAATCTAGCCATCCCATATCCTTCATTGTCCCTGTGTTTGAAGTTCATCTTCAATCACACAAAGTATCACAGTCATTCTGTTCTTGTCACCGTCAACAAGCAAAGAAGCAAGCTCCCTGAGGGCCAATCTTCTTCATGATCAAGGTTGAGAACAGATAGGCGAACTATGGAAGACATAAGGCAAGAGGTTGTAAGTATCTCTTTGTGATCATTCTCCTTTTTCTCCTTCATATTTCATAGATGTTTGGGTTTATTTTATCTTAATTGATCAACCTATTTTCCCCCTAACAATCACTTCTTCTCTCTTCCATATGTTTAGGGGTGTGAGTGAGTAATTGTGTAGGAAAGATTTCTCTTAATGATGGTTGAGAAGGAATGTTACCATGATCTATGTTAGTCATAGGAGCATTTGAAACACCATTCAAATGAGATTGTGGAGGCATCTGAAAGATACCCATTTCAGTCCCTATATAAGGAGTTGAAATGGCTTGAGTAAGAGGGATAGCTTGTTCTTCTACAGCATGTAGGATTTTATTGCTTTCCAAAATATGTGATAGTTCATGATCCATTTTCTTGTTTAGAATGTAATTGAGATGTTCTTGAACATCATGTGGCAAATTATAATTAGATTTAAGCAAATGGTCACAAAGAGAATCTGCATCATCCAAAGCTTCATCTTGATTAGGGAGAGCAAGAAGGGATGGCAGAGTAGTGTAGAGAAATGTATCAATGATATCTTTTTCTTGTGCCAATATATCCTCACCAAGTGGGCTTATGTTGGGACAAGTCTCTTTGTTTGATAGATTACCCATTGCTATTTCATTCTCATAGGTCTTGGAAAGGATTTTCATTACATCATCATGAAACAAAGGGAGAGTGGGAGTAAAGTTGTCACCACTACTTCCCCCATGATTGTTGTAAGCTATAAAGCTTTTGAGATTCTCTATGATTGAAGGAAAAACATCCATAGTCTCAAGAAAGTTATCAAAATAGGCTATTGATTGAAGAATATCACATGTAGTACTACTGGTCATGTCAATGCCATAGATGTATGCAATTTGATGCAAGACTTGAGGATATTCATTAGTGAATTTGTAAAAGATATCATAGTTCACAATGTACTCATATAAGTCTTCTAAAGATATACTTTTAGGAGAATCCATGAATGCAAAATATATGTAAGAATGCTTGATTTTTTTGTACGTTTTCAATGCAAATAAGTGAAAACAAAGGGTGTTGTAAGTATTTTAGTCAAGGGAAGAAAATTATATGTCTGATATTAGTCCAAAACAGCAATAGGATCCTTCTCAACACATTCTTGATGCAATTTCAAGTTAATGCCAAGTCAAAATATAGTGAAAATATGTCAAAATAAGTACTTTTTTCACCAAAACTCAATGCAAAAGAGTATAACAAAGGTTTTTGTGAGGAAAAAAATGATGGACAACAAATTGTATCAGTAATAACAGCCACTTAATGTCAAAATACCCAACACAACATGCTTTTAGTGCCACTTAAGGTAAAACCCTAGTGAAAATATAGCAAAAATAGGCTATTTTTCACAGTTTTTCAATCCCAAGACCTAGAAAAAGGGATGTTGTAATGAATTTCAGGAGGTGAAGAAAATAAAATAAATTATATTAGTCACCACAATCCATAAAATTGATTACAACATGCTTGGAGTGCAAACTAGGTCAAACCCTAGGGCAAAAATAGTTAAAATGTGTAGTTTTTTGCCAAATTTTCAATGCAAGAGGGCAATCAAAAGGTGTTGTGAAGATTTTTAGGAAAGATAAAAATTAATTACCCTAATTAAAATAAATTAGTGTGAAAATAGTCTTCACAACATGCCAATGGTGTGATTTTTGAGAGTTGATAAGGCCAAATCTAGTGAAAATTGATGTTTTTCAAGCCCTGGGTTTGAGATCTTGACACAAAATGCTATATGAATGATTTGAAGTCTGATTTATGATGAAAATGAAATAATCTCAGATCTGAAAACTATTTCCAAGCTTGAACATGCAAAATGCCAATGCAAATATAATGAAAATGCATGAAAATTGCTAGTTTTTGTTGAAATTTTCTGTGCAAAAATGTAAATATTTTAAATCTAAATGCAAATTTACACTAAAATGAAAGACTATAGACAAATTATAATTTTAATTAGCCTCTAAAATTAGTATAAAAATTTGAAAGAAGGTTTTGCCTACAAACCCTAGATTTTGGAATTACTAGGTAATATGAAAATTGTCAAAATTTCTACAAAAAGCCTAGCAATTTATGATGAAAATGCAATGCAAATTATTAAATTTTTGTATTTTTCTGTAATTTATATCAAATATGATGTAAAAATCATAAATTAGGGAAATTTAGAAAGAACTGATGCAATTTAGTAACCTATATGAAAATGCAAGCTAGGGTTTTCAAATTTTTGTAAATTTTTCATTTTTTTGTAATTTTCTCAATGTAATAAGATGAAAGACTATATGAATGAATGAAATCAATCCAAATCTGAAGACACACACTCAACAAGTTGTAATTTAAATCAAAAAACACGAGTTCATCAAAATGTTTAGGATAAAATTGAAATTGTTTAGTTTAGTGTTGTTAGACGTTTGAATCCTCCTTTCACCCTTAATATTCAAGGACCTAGGGTCAAGTGGAAATGTACTATCATACCCTAGGTCATTGCAAGATGTAGGTAAATTTGGATTAGGATGTTTAATTATCAAATTTTCTTCTCTTATGCTCAATTGACCATTAAAACCCTAATTTCATGAAAATGATAGTAAACGGATGAATAACAGAAAATGTTCTTGCAAAGGAATGTAAAATACCAAATCACAGATTACCTATTTTTGGGGATCTAAGGCAAAAAAGTTAGGGACACAAGAGCAGGCACCCATGTCCAAGGCCCTAGTTTCTGTCGAGATTTGGAAACTCAGTCTACAACTCTTTCTTGTTGTTTTAGAGATTTTCCCATCACGGAAGTTGGAGGACTAATGAGAGGGTGCCCAAGTCCAAGGTGCTATTTTTCCTTCTGTTCTACAATTCTGACACCTCAAGATGCTTTCCTGCAACTTCACTTCATCCAGGTCCTCAACCTGTAACCTGCAACCATGAAAACATTGGTAGGGGGTTGTGGTGTTTAGGAGCCTGCCTCAGTCAAGCCCTAGAAGGACACATAAGTCTTCCAAACACCTTTTTCAGATAGAGAGTGCATGCCCTTGTGAGGCAGAGGCAAAATCCAAATGAAACAATGATTGAAAATAGAATGATATCACCTTGTAGTGAAGATCTCATGGGAGGAAGATGCTCTTCATTCCATGAGGAAATGGATGCTCAAATCTGCAAACACAAACACATAAACAACACAAATCTACTCTTGCAATAATGAATTCTTTGAATCGCTTTCACAAGAATGCTCAAACATCACAATGATCATCTTGTTTCTAAATGAATGCCTAATCATGCTTTTATATGCAACTACAAGCACTCCTGCCAAGATTTCATAAATTCAAACTTACCGTGTTAGCCTAGGGACCAAATAATGGTCATAAACTGACACTTCAAATTTGGGCCTGACCCAAAAAAGGGTAGGACTAGGGCACTAGTTCCCATGTTCTCCCCCTTATTTTGGATAGGGTTAATCTCAAGGGGTCTACCTAGGTCCAATTTTTCATGATACATAGGGCTCATTCCATTGGGATGCCAAATTATGATGCAAGATGTCCTAAATGCACACTAAAGACCTGGGAGCTAAACCTTATGAGGGAAAAGCACCCAAGGGGACTTTTTGGATGTTACAACTTTGAGACCTATTATTTGGATTTTGTAGAATTCTTATATCATCCCTTTTATTTGTCTTACCAAATTCTTTCCTATTGTTTTCAATGTTGGTTGCATTTCTGAAAGCATCCCTGAGGCTAATAGGACCCTTATCTCTTAACTCATAAGCTATTTTGGAATCAAAGGCATTTATGTATAGCACAATGCACATTGGTTCATTCATATGAGATGGAAACTTTTTCAGCACTCTAGTAAACCTAGTATTATGTAATGTCAGAAATGTCCCCTTGGGGGCTTTTCCCTCATAAGGTTTAGCTCCCTGGTCTTTAGCATGCATTTAGGACATCTTAGTTCATATTTTGGGATCTTGATGGAATGAGACCTAGGTTTCATGGCAAAGTGGACCTAAGAGGATCCCTTGACCTTAAACCTGCCCAAAATAGGGGTAGAGGACTTGGACACCTGTGCCCTAGTCCTGCCCTATTTTGGGTCAGGCCCAAAATTTAAATGTTAGTTTATGACCATTATTTTGTCCCTTTGCCAACATGGTAAGTTTTGATTTTTGACATCTTGGTGGGAATGTTTGTAGTTGCATATAAAATCATGCTTAGGCATTGATTTAGAGACTAGATGATCATTGTGATGTTTGTGCACTCTCAAGGTGATTCAAGGATTTCATAGTGTTACAAGAGTAGACTTGTTTTGTTTATGTGTTTGTATTTGCAGATTTGAGCATTCATCTTCTCATGGAATGAAGAGCATCTTCCTCACATGAGATCTTCACTATAAGATGATATCATTGTGCTTTCTATCATTGTTTCATTTGGATTTGGCCTCTACCTCACAAGGGCATGCTGTCTCTATCTGACAAAGGTGTTTGGAAGACTTAAGTGTCCTTCTGGGGCTTGACTAAGGCAAGCTTGTAAACACCACAACCCCCAAACCAAGTTTTTGTAATTGCAAGTTATAGGTTGAGGAGCTAGATAGAGTGGAGTTTTAGAGGAGCATATTTAAGTGTCTAAAGTGCAGGAAAGGAAGAAAATCTACCCCTTGGACTAGGGTGCCCGCTCCCTAGTCCCCAAAGTTCTATGTTAGGAAAATCTCTAATATAGAAGATTTAGGTTGTAGATTTTGTTGCCACATATAGACAGAAAATAGGGCCTTGGACTTGGGCGCCCACTCCCTTGTCCCCCACTTTTTTGCCTTAGGTCCTCGAAAATAGGTATTCCATAATTTGGTATTTTTCTTCTGTCCGTAGCAACATTTTCTGTAATTCATTAGTTTACTTTTGGTTTAACATAATTAGGGTTTTAATGGTTAATTGAGCATAGGAAAGAGAAAATTACAATTAAACACCCTAATCCAAGCTTCTCTACATCTCACAGTGACTCTAGGGTATGATAGTGCTCGCCACTTGACCCTAAATCCTTGAATGTAAAGTGGAAAGGTGGATTTAAACACTAAAACATTAATAAATCCAATTCTCCACTAAACATTTTGGTGAGCCCATGTTTTTGGACTTAAATTGCAACTTTCTAAGTGTTTGTTGTCAGATTTATAAAAAAAATTGGAAATTTTGGAAAAAATTGAAAACCCTAGCTTGCATTTTCATATAGCTCACTAAATTCCATCAATTCTTTCTAAATTTCCCTAATTCATGGTTTTTGCATCAGATCTAATATAAACTATAGAAAAATACAAAAATTCAATAATTTGCATTGCATTTTCATCATAAATTTGCTAGGCTTTTATAGAAATTTTGACAATTTTCATTAAACCTAGTAATTCCAAAATCTATGGTTACTAGGCAAAATCTTCTTTCAAAATTTTTTACTAATTTTAAAGGCTCATTCAAATTTTCATTTGGCTTTAGTCTTTCATTTTAGTGTAAATTTGCATTTAGATTCAAAATATTATCATTTTTGCATTAATTTTTTTTATCAAAAACTAGCATTTTTCATGCATTTTCATTAAATTTGCATTAGCACTTTGCATGGTCAACCTTGGAATTCATTTTAAGATATAATAAGATTTCATTTTCATCATAAAACAGACCTTAAAACATTCACATATCGTTTTGTCCTTATCGACTCTCTAGACTTGCACCATAGGCATGTTGTGAAGAGTATTTTTGCACAAATGGGTTGTTATCAAGGTAATTAATTTCTTCCCTTCCTAAAAAACTTCACAACACCCTTTGATTGGCCTCTTACATTGAAAATTCGGTGAAAAATGACACATTTTGACCATTTTTACCCTAGGGTTTGACCTAGTTTGCACTCCAAGCGTGTTGTGACAAGTTTTATGGACTTAGGTGACTGATATCATCAGTATTATTCTCTTCACATCCTAAAATTCATTACAACACCCCTTTTTCTAGGTCTTGGAATTAAAACACCATGAAAAATAGCCTATTTTTTCTATATTTTCACTAGGGTTTTACCTTAAGTGGCACTAAAAGTGTGTTGTGTTGGTTATTTTGACATTAAGTGGCTGTTATTGCTGATATAATTTAATTTCCATCATCCTTTTCCTCACAACACCCTTGGTTATGCCCTTTTGCATTGAATTTTGGTGAAAAAGTACCTATTTTGACATATTTTCACTATATTTTGACTTGGCATTAAGTTGAAATTGCATCAAGAGTGTGTTGAGAAGGATATTTTTTTCTATTTTGGACTGATATCAGATATATAACTTTTTGCCCTTGACTAAAATCCTTACAACACCCTTTGGTTCATTCATTTGCATTGAAAAAGTCTGAAAAACCAAGCATTTTATGGCCATTTTTGCATCTAGATTTACACTTGCCTTTGCTATACTTTTGGAGAAACTTTCAAATCTGATTTGAGAATATAAACATGGCCTCTAATCACAACAACAATAGGTTCCCTCCTAGACCTTACATGAAAATAAAAGTCCCTCAACCTGAAATAGTATTTACACCTCATGATAGAACAATCAATGATTCTGAAGGACCTCTTTACATCACCATGAAAATAATGGGAAGCAACATGGATGGAACTCTTATTGATCCTAATTGCATGACTAATGTTGCCACTGAAAAATTCCCTTTTTCAAATCAAGTAATACAAGGTCCTTATAACCCTTTGAACTTGATGATCAAGACACGTACGGGAACCTTAAAGAAACCATTGGGTAAAATATCATTGTTGGTAACTGTATTTGAGAAACATGTTGAAAAATGATTTGATATTACCCCCAATTCTGATACCTTTGATATAAAACTTGGAATCCCTTGGTTAAAGATTATGAAAGCAGTCCCTTCAACTATTTATAAATGTGTTAAATTTCCTTTGAATGGACAAGTGCGTGTCATTCATTGAAATACATACAAACCTTCAACTACACAACAACACTTCACATTGAATTACTTTTGCAACAAAAATAATGACAAATTAGAGCTACGAATAGACTTTACATTTTTGAGCTATAGAAATTACAAAGTAAAAGTTTTACATCCAGTACCTAATCCTCCTATACAAGAAATGACAAGAGACAAATAACCCACATGTGAAGAGAATCTTAGATCAAAAGGGCAAGGTCCCTATGCTGAGGTTCCTCCCCCAAAATCCTTACAAGGATCGGGAGGTCATTGTCAACAACAATACATTCCACCATGACAAATGAGATTTGATCCCAGTGCTTCATCTTCTAAATTACACAAGCCTATGAAAGAGGATAGCCCTATATTACAAGAGATAAGTGGTAAAAGAAAATGAAATAGAAAAGCAAGAGAAAGAAGAAAAAGGAGACAAGCCCATGCTATAAACCTTGCATCTCAACAAGAAAACATTGATCCCAAAATTCAATCAAACAATAGTGATCATAACAACAAACAACGTGATGAGCAAGACATGAATATGGCCATGATACCTTACACCCCACTTTCCTCCAACATTAGGGAGTGGGAATATGCCGATGATGATTTTCTTATAAATGACCTCTAGCCTGACAGGGGCCCTACAAGTAAGTATCTCTAACCTTTTATCTCTCTCATGATGTGTTATATGTTGTTTAGGCCTCCTGGGATGACCTCGAATTCTCCTGTAAGGTTTGAGATACCAGGAGACCACCTCTATTGTGACCTTCTACTATTTGTATCATCATTCTTCTATATTGCCTCTCTCTCTAATTTCATTATTGTGTGTTGTGTCTTATGGAGATAGCATTGCGGTTGGTGACCTGGAGGTACCCTCCTACATGACTGTCCCTAAGACACTTGTTTCTCCTCTCTTATTTATTGTTTCCCTTCATCTAGTGTTTTCATCTAGCAGGTGGATGATGAAAAACATTTATATTGATGTAGACCTAGTGTCCCTTTCGAGAGTAATAAAAAAATTGACTTAATTCCTAATATGACAATGGGGTTGTATATCTTATCCGATGCTTGGCTAGTGGAAGCACTCGTGCTTTCCGCATAGTGATGATTCTGATGATTTTTTATCTCATTTACAAATCATAAACAATATTTCTGCTCCATGCAATTTGTCTACCTTGAATCTTGCATACCTCGGATTTCATATGCATTGATGTTGTTGTTTATCACTGTAGCTAAAGAAAATTAGATTTAGTGTTAAAAACATGAAACTAACTAAAACCCTAACTATGCACCATGAAGGACAAACTAGAATGAAAAAGAAAATAGAAATGCAAAGAAAACCAAATTCATGCTATGTTTGATTGATCTCCATGGATCTTCTCGATCTTGCATGAGGATGCATGATGTTGAAGGGTTGTTGATTGCTCACTTTCACAACATAACAGAAAGATGAATATGATAGAAGAAAATAGGTAGATGAATGATGCAAAGGCTCAATTGGGATTTCGATAGAGTAAAGTTACTTGAAACTCAATGCATGAAAATGGCTTGGATGAGAGTTAATTTATAGGCAAAAGATGATAAGATTCGATGGCTAAGATTAAAAGTTAAATGGGTGATGTGTATGGCTAGGATTAAAACTTGGTTTTGTGCCTATGATGTACATTAAGTGGGCTATGACATGAGGCCAAAAATAGAATAAGAGGAAATAAGTGGGATTCTCTCATTTATCTTGAATAGAAAATGCCTTATGACACACAAATAAGTGGGGCTAAAAATAGGATGTGAGGGGACACTCATAATTTAAATAATGAGATTATTTAAATTATTTGTACATGTTTGTAGTCATGTGACACATGGATGAGGGATTAATTCAAATATTAAATTTGAATTATTTTGAGACATGTGAAGGGGAATTAATTAAATAAATGAGATTTATTTAATTAATTGGAAAGGTGATCAAGTGGGATAAGGACAAAATGGCATATGATGTCTAGTAAAGTGTCGACTAGGTGTTTCTTAGGACACAGATAGTTTTAAGTGTCTACATTTTGCCCCTCTTTGAGATGATGTTTGAGGTGATGAGATTTATGTCAAGTAACATCATTTCAAATAAGAAAAGGTATGGATAAAAGATGAAAGGATAGGTTGATGATGCCCCCTCGAGAGGATAGGTGGGTTGGACAAACATGGGTAGACTCTTGAAATGAAAGGGATTGACTAAGGAAGAAAAGTAAGGGAATGGATAAAAAAAAGGGAAGGATACATTATCCTACAATGAAAGTGAGCAACCATGATGTTTGATATAGCACTAGACATTATGCAACAAGGTATAAGGACCAAGGTGATGATGTGTCTTGTGCCCCAGCATAATACAACCTTGTCTAGATACAAGATATAAATATTACCTGGAAGTGCTAAAAATGCAAGATAAAATGAAAGCAAACACAAGAAAGCAAGCAAGCAAGCAAACAAGCAAGCATGCACAAATGATACAAAAACAAACAAGGTATTTCCCCTGTCAAGCAGTAAAGCAACGATTTGGTATAGATCGATGATGATGTCTGGTTTTAGGAATGAAACATGTCATATAAGACATGTGTGTTGGTCTGGTTTCGACGATGCAACATCATGTCTAAGACAATTGATATGATAATGATATACAATAGTGTTGTCATGGCTAGGAACGATAGATCCCTAGAGCAACATGAAGGATAGTTATGATCGATTGATATCATTTACGACAAGACAAGGATCAAGACCATTGATTGCAATTGGATAATTTGAAAATATTGACTTGACTTGAATGGTATGTGTTGATGATTGTTTTTACACATTCATAACAAAAGTGAAAATTCACAAAATGAACCTAACTATCTTGAAAGATATGAAGAAATCAATTAAGATTACTTAATCCCAAGTTTCTGTATGGTCAGGTCTTGACCATGTGGATAGTTCAGTAGGTTAATCTAAAGTTGTAATATGAAAGGGGCCTTACTTGATTTAAGGTGTTTTATGGCTCACTGGGCTCAAATTATGCAAAAATTATCACAAATACCAACATTTTCTTCATTCCTTTGCATAAATTTGTTACTGTATCACAAAGCTTAATATGATTTATATTAACACAAGCTTTTCTTTTTTTAAATATTATGAAAATTGCCAAATACCAACTCAGTTGTTCATGTTTCCTTCAAATATCAGACAATCTCCTTTAAATCTCTACGTTTAAGCTAAGTATTTCAAAGGTTTGGGAAAAGTTAGAGAAATCTAAATTAAATTTCATTCTACTACAGGATCTAAATACTCTGTTATTCATGTTGTAGGCAGTACATCAAACTTGATTAAATCCATAGACTAAACCTTTAAATGTAAGCCCTGAGTATTTTCACAAACATACATTCAAGATTGCAAGATTTAAGAGATATTATTTCAAATACAAAGAAGAGCCAGAAGACACTCTGAATATAGATGCAGCATTCTAGATTCATTTATATTCAAAACACATAGTCATATATGGTTTACAATGTATGAATGACTCTTAGCTTCATTAATCAACTTCACATAAAACTTACAATGCTTTACAGATATAATAAGGAAGCTAGATGTTCCACACATTCCTTATTGTAGACACAGGCAACCTCCTTCTATTCTAAACTAAAATGCTCTTCTATTCAAAATGCCAAGACAAATTACAACTTCCAGCTCTATCCTACAAATCCTTGTGTGTCCCCCATTACAAAGTAAAGGGGCTCGATATATAGATTTGATTATCCCTAATATAGCTCCAAAACCCTAGTCAATCAACGGTCCACATCTTAAGTGCAACATCATCAGTGGAAAACAAATCCCACCTAAACATCTCTGAGCAGCATAGCCATACTAAGCATAAAGATGCCCTTTGGAAACCCTAACAACCATCAAAATATCTTTTGTTGCTTCTTTTGTGATCCATTCCGCCCTTTTTGATGTCATCGCCATTAAAGCTCCACCTTTATATCTACTTGCATACCTGCAAAATAGACATAAAAAATGGATTTTAAAATTTACGTCACTTTTGTCAATTAATACCACTTTTGAATGTCAGATTGGCATTAATTACAGCAATTAATACGCCAAAGTTTGGCCTTCTACCTTAGTGTTTGTGTTTTCAAACTTTTTTACCATTAGTGTAATTCTGCATACATACCTTTTTCCTTGTATATTTTCTTGTATGTTTTGTTTGTATGTCTTCTTTGTATCTTTAAACATACTGTAAGCACTTTATGCAAGAAATCAAATTAAAGTTCCTTCCTTTTTTCATCTTTTCCATACATCTTTTCATTTTGTATATCGCTCTTGTATATTTTCTTATATAAGCGCATATACAAACAACCTGATGCAAACCTCCTTTCATTACCCTTTATCTCTTTCGATGCCTTTAATTTCTTTGTATATCGGGTATGTACATCGTAAACATACAAGCATTCCAAACATACAAAGACTTTTATGTATTTAATTTCCTTTTTGCATCCAGTTTGTATCTTTAACTTGTATCTTTCGCTTTGCATATCGGCTTGTATATTGAAGACATACATTGTTATTATGCAACTCTGTTATGCAAGTGGCGGGACCCACCCTACTTTTCATTTGTATATCTGTGATACAACAACACTTGTATTAAACCCTTAGATACAAGTCTGGATACATACAAACTCTTTTGTATGTCCTTTCAAACTTCAACTTTTCTAAACCATAGTTTACTTACCTTTTGGCGTTGCGGCATGTATAAAGTGCAATGCATCTTTCGATAGACTTTAAGTCATGATGCATTGCCTTAACCAAATTTTAATTTTTTCTAAATTCTGTATTGTATGTATATTGAAATGTATGCCTCCTAAATATACATACAATGCACAAACATACAACAAATTAACCTTATTTCACAAGCTTTTCAGTTCCGCGCTATGTATATAGCTTTGTATATCGACCTTATATGTTTTCCTTTTGCCCAAACATACAAACTCGAAATGCAACTGCCAGACTTAACCGATTATTTATTTAAACTTTGAACTATTTCGGGGCTGACTTGTATGTATAGATAGAATGTTAACAAAATGTATACAAGTAGATGGATGCAACAAAACTAACAACTCCCTTTGCAACTTACAAAAACGACCCGATACAAAAAGCTTTGTATATGCAACATACAAACCCTCCCATTGTACATTTTACGAAAAACATACATATCTTGCAAAATATTGGGAATTTTAACATGGTTCAAAAAGCAACCCTCACTCATTTTTGACAAGGAATTCACCCATATTCAGCTCTAGTACTTAATGCTATTTTTTCTTTATTTTCAACAATCTTTGTAAATTTCACTTCCTTTTCCCTTTTACCACCAAACAGACCCACACACAAAAGCAAAAGCCACAGCCACAATAGGGGTCCTCATTTTGCTAAGGAGGAAAATGGGGCATGTTGTGAGCATCACTACAACTAGCAACCAAACAAAACAATCAAATTAAAACCATTAAAGAAAACTAAATGAAATAAATTCATAACTTCCAACTATCTTTTCTACAAAATCATTATCTAACTTGAGACCTAATGTATTCAATAAGGTGCATGAATCTTCCTTTCAATTTAAGTGGGTGCGCGTGATTAATAATCCTCATCTTTAAAATTAGTTGAACAAACCAATGGTTGACATTAGCCTACATAGTTGATGTCATTCCCTCATAGCCAACCGGATAGAGCCTTGCTGCCAGCAGGCATCCATAGCCCCGACAAGGTTATTATTACAATTCTCCTAAGTAGAGCCCCACTACTAGCAAGCATCTATAGCCTTGATAGAGTTACTTAGATGGCTTAATCTGGATTTTCAATAAAATCCACTTTATTTATTTTATATTTTTGTATTTGATAGAGATTTCATAAGATATTACAGTTGTAACTTCATGATGGAAGGAATGATCACTTGCTAAAATTAAGCTAAGAATTGTAATGGTAGCAAGGGTGACCTCTAATTTTTCACCTAATATCTACACTGGTAGGTTCAACAAACCCAAGGATTTTAGGTGTGTCATCATGAGAAACTTCCCTTGAATACTCAACCCACAGTTATTGAAACAAAATTTCACAAGTCAAACAACTTTCTACATTCATGACAGTCACAACAAGTTATGCATAATTTTCAAATAATTAACCTAAATGTTCTAAATTTTCTATTGTTTTCAGTGGTTATTAGTCTACTCCTGCATACTCTAAAACAAAATAAAGACCCCAGTACACAGGGAAACAACAAAGCAAACAAAACAAATGGACTGTACAAACAACTAACAAAACAAAAACAACCCAAAACTGTACATTATTTACATTATGATACATAGAAACTAACAGCCCTTACCTCAAGCCTAAAAGTAATGTTTCAAATGTTGGCCATTAACTGGTAATGGTACATCTTCCCCAGTCAATGTCTTGAGCCTAAAAGTATTGTCTCCAATAATTTCTGCGACCTATAATGGACCTAACCATAATTTGTCAAATTTTCCATGATTTCCTTTCTTTTCATGTGCTTTATCCCAGCACAGCACTAAGTCTGATATTCTAAACGTTTTGACTCTTGCTCTTTTATCAAACCATCTTTTGACTACTGCTTGATGTTTGGCAAATTTCTCAATGTTTTGATCTCTTTTCTCATCTAATTGTAACATTTATATTATTCTGGCCTCTCTATGATCATCAAATCCTAAATATTCATTAACAAACTTCTAAACTGGTATTCTTAGATTTACTAGAAGTATGGGATCGGTACCATAAACTAAGTGATAAGGTGCATTGCCTAAGGCTGACTTAACTTTAGTCCTATCTACCCACAACACATATTTCAACAATGTGTTCCACTCTCTAGGATTCTTTTCAGTTAGCTTCTTGATTATATCCAATAATTTTTTTTTGTAGACTCAGCTAACCCATTCTCCTGAGGATAATAGTTTGAAGAAAACTTTAAAACTATCCCATATTCAAATGCCCATTTAGAAAATTTCAAAGAAGAAAATGCAAGGCCATTATCACATACTAGTGAATAGGGAGTTCCAAACCTAGTTATGATGTTTTCTTCAAGGAACTTGATAACTACTTCAATAGTAGAGAACTTGCAACATGTGGCTTTAGTACACCTTGTATAGTAGTCAGTTACTATTAGTATAAACTTATGTCCTATAGATGATGGAGGATTTATGATCCTAATGAAATCTAAGCCCCATTGTGTAAATGGCCTAGACTCGATCACTGGCTATAATGGATTAGCCTGATTCCTTCCCTTGTCTGCTATAGTTTGGCAAGTGTGACAACTTCAAATGTGACTCAATATCCTTGAACATTGTAGGCCAGTAGTACCCTTCTCTCAATATCTTATGTGTTGTAGCTAAATGAGAACCATGAGAAGTTCCATACTTATAATGTAACTCTGACAATATCTTATCTACTTCAGCTCTATTTAAACATCTTAAATAAATTCCTTCATGGTTCTTCTTGAATAGAAGACCTCCTTGTACCATGTATTTATGTGCTTTAATCTTTAAAGCTCTCCTCTGGGAGGATTTCATCTTACTCAGGTTTTCCCTGATATTAGAAAGGTGTTCAAATCATCATACCACCCTGATGCATCACTAGAGTTCAACACATACTACTGTTTCACCAAATTTGGATCTATGTTTGCTATGGTCTACACTAATGCTTGTCCTTTGACCAACTTCATTGGGATAATTTCCATATCAAACTCTTGCAATGTTGTGATCCATTTGGCTCTTTTCTCTCCAGGCTCATTCTGCATCAGCAACCTCTTCACAGCTGCGTCTAGTACTATGGCTTTAAACTGACTACGTAAGATATAATGTATAAACTTTTTCACTACTCTTATTAATGCAAACACCTATCTTTCTGTATCAATATATTTCAGATGTGCATCCTTCAAAGGTGCACTCATAAAAGCTATGGGCTTTTCTTCGTTGTCTTCTCCCTTTTGTGTCAACACAATTGCGACTGAATGTGAAGATGCAAAAGAATAGATGTAAAATGGCTTTATATAATCTGGATTTGTCAACATAGGAGCATAAAAAATGGCCTCCTTAATATCTTCAAATGCAGCTTTATCTATTGGTGTCCATTCTATCTTCACGTCCTTCTTCAACATGGCATTCAATGGTTGCACAATTTCTGCAAACCCTATAATAAACTTCCTGACAAAATTAATCTTACCAAAAAATGACTTTAGTTCTTTCTTACTATTTGGTAATTGCAATTTCTTTATTCCTTCTATTCTATCAGGATCAATAAACATCCCTTTTCAGAAATGACATGTCCTAATAATTTTCCTTCAGTTACGCCAAATGAACATTTCTTTGGGTTAAGGGAAATCCCATACCTTTCACATCTTTTAAGTCTCTTCTCAAATCTTCAGCATGAGTGGATGCATCTTTAGAGTAAACAGTTAAATCATCCATATAAATAAAAATGCACTTACCTGATAAACCACAAAATACAATATCCATAGCTCATTGAAATGTGGCACCTGCATTGATTAGACCATTACGCATTCTTCTGTACGCATAATTTCCCCACTTACAAGTAAACGTGGTCTTCAAGCTATCCTCTTTATCTATTAAGAATTGGTTATATCCTAAGAATCCATCTATGAAAGACATCATTTTAGCCCCGTTCACTACTTGCAACACTTCATCTATTGGAGGCAGGGGATAATTATCTTTTTTAGATGCCTTGTTCAAATTTCTAAAATCTACACATAACCTAATGTCTCCACTTTTCTTTCTCACAGGTACTAAATTAGCTACCCAGGTTGAATGTCTAACTGGGAAAATTATTTTGGTAGACAGTAATTTTTTCACTTCTTCAAAGATCAAAGGTTCTAAATAGCATTCACAGGCCTTTGTTTCTGCCTAAATGGTTTAACATTGGGTTTCAAGAGTATTACATGAGTTATGATGGACGTATCATATGTTTTCAAATCTTCATACATCCATGCTATGACATGTTTGTACTATTTTACAACATCCACAATTTCCCTTCTTAACTCCTCAGAGCAAGCCTTTCCAATTAGTACATTCTGTGGACTCTACTATGTTCCAAGGTTATACGTATCACACTCACCTCCCTCAGTTTTGGGCAAATCTTTCTGTCTTAATACCCATCAAAGTCAAAAATCTATTCTAACTCAATCACTCCTTTAGGTAAGAAATTACTTTTTAAGTTGATTATGTCTTCTTCATCCCAAGACACATCAGGCCTTTCTTGTTCATCAATAATTTGAGCTTCAAATACCTCATTGCAAGTTAGAAAATCTAGAATTTTCTGATCCCCTTCAAATACCTAAAAATGCGTAACATTATCTGGTATGCTAGGAACATTTACTAATTCAACAACAAATCATTTTAAACTTGACAGTGTTAAGGGCTCTAAAGTGCTAGCAGCAACTGCTAATGCATCTAGTCTATGGTTCAATTCCCTAGGGATATGTTCTATGTTGAAAGCATCAAACGAATCTATCAAATCCCACACCCTATGCCTGTAACAACCCATCTTTTTGTAGTTGCATGCATACAATTTCCTTACTTGCCTGACCACTAGCTTAGAATCTAAAAATACCCTAATCACTTTTACCCTTTTCTTGATAGCCATAACAAGTCCATAAATCAAAGCTTCATATTCTGCAACGTTGTTAGTACAAGAAAATTGTAGCCTATATGCTGCTAAATATGACTTACCATGAGGATCTATAAGCTCCACACATGCACCTACACCCTGTTTAGATTTAGATCCATCACATTTCAATGTCCACATGTCATCTTTATTCTTTTGCCCCTTTACTTTAGCATGTTTTGCTCTTTCTATCATATGTGAGGTGCTATCTTGTCCATTCATAGGCAATTCATTTTAACCTACTTGCATATTTATATTTTCAGTTTGTAAATCAGAATGACAAATACTCTTGTCCTTTGTTTCTTCTTTTAAATCTGGGATCAACACATCTATGTTATTCTGAAAGTATTTCTTTGGTTGATTAGGATTAACCCTTCCTTATTGTAGTTCTACTCCCTTTGTGCATTTTATGTATTGATATTCAATAATATCTCTGCACATTCCACAATTTTCTTCAGAATGAGGTTTATCATGAACTCTACACATGTTTTTATATAATTTGCATTGAACTAGAATATTTTGTTCCATGCATTTTTCCATTTCTTGTCTAATGACCTGACTGAAACTGTTTATTGCATTGCTTTCTTTATTAGAAGAATTTCCATCAGACTCAATGAACAATACTATTTCCTTACTGACATGTTCTTCTCTAAAATTTAACATTAGGATTTCTTTAATTTGTACTCCCTTGTCAGTGATTCTATAAACACCAGGTTCAACAGAAGCATACAATATCTCATTAGTCCTATTGTATTCTGTAATCATGTGTTTCATTCTGAGTTCTACTTCTATCCTAATTTGATTTGGAACACCTCTCCAAGGTAACCACATATGTGAAAAATCAGTGGCCATATATCCATTCAATATTTTAGACCAGTCTCTACTCAACAACATCCCATAATTCATAGGTATATCTACTATCTAAATGTCAATAAACTGACTTACCCTAGGATCTGAGGCTAATTGCATTTGAATATGCATTAGTTCTCCTATCACATTAACCTTAGTTTTATCCAACTGTGTAACAACCTTGGTAGATTTGGTAGGAGTCAGCCCTAAAGTTTTGCATATTCCTAAAGGCATTACATTAGTTGATGCACCATAATCTACCATGCAATTATGTATGTTCTTTCCACACATTCTAATGGTTAACAAGAAAAGAGGAGCATCCTTCTTATCTGCATACATTACCACATTAGTGTTGGAAGGCTACTCAATTTTCTTACTCTTTTCTTTGGGTTGTGAATCTCTACTAGGAACACTCACATCAGCAGAAACCTTACCAGTCACAGATGTATCCAAGGATTTTATGAAAGCATTTCTGACCCCTAGACTTTTCAATAATTCACACAAAGGTATACTGACCTTAATTTTCTTTATCTCTTCAGATAAATAACTCATCAACCTCATTGTTTCTACTGTCTCTATTTTACTTGTTTGGACCTTTTGTGCTACTATTCTATTATTTGCATGATGATTAGCCTTCAGTATAGTAGGATTATTACTAGCGTTCTGATCTGGGGGAGTATTTAAATTGTTAGGAGGAGTGGAAGTAATGAAAGGACCTCCTAGCCTAGTGTTATTTCTCAAATTGTAGGTGTGATTTTTATTTGATTGCTAAAAAGCTTGTACCTCTACTATTTCATATAACACTTCATTTTCAGTTTCAAAGGGAAATTGAAATACATTTAGTACAAATGCTAATTCAGGATATAGGTTCTCACAAAAATAAGGTTCATCTTCTAACAATTGATCCTCTTCTTCTCCAGTTGCAAAGGTAAAAATCTCTAAGACTAAAGCAGTCTCATATCCTAAGGGCACTACTTCATTACCTTTAGGAATGAGAAACTCTGAAGTGGGAGCCTATACATCTACATTGAAAATGCTGGCTGCTAAATGGAACTGAGGACAATCTAGTTTAGTATGGGCACTGATATTATGAATTCTACACTAATTCTTCAAGGCTACATTGGCCATTTGAATTCTAGCTGCTTGTTTTGTATCCTGGTTATCCAAATTCTCAAATGGAGAAGCTAGAGTGCCATTATTTGGCCCTATGTTCCATGTTTTAAGTGGCCTTGGCTGATTTTGATTCCTATTGTTGTTACCCCAAGCCCTATTATCTACCACAGGTCCTCTATTTTGCATTGGTTGTCCTGGATTATGATTTTGATTCTGATTGTAACTCTGGTTTTGATTTGAACTTTGACCCTCGTTATAATTTTGATTGTAATTGTAGGTTTGATTTGAACTTTGACCCTGGTTATAATTCTGATTATGATTATGATTATGGTTTTGACTGTATCCTTGGTTGTTTCTACCATAGAAATTTTCATTTCTCAGTTGTGTCATTTCAGTAGTCAATCTTCTCAAGTGTGCAGTAATTTCTTTGATTTCTTCTCTTTCCTCTTGTGCCTTTGCCACAAACATATCCTGAGGAGGTTGGAAGAAAGATTGACCATTACTCTAATTATTATTGGTAGTGTTACTAGTATAAGGGACTATGGCCTGGATTGGGGCAGGATTATACACAGGTGTGTATGTAGGAACTAGATTCAATAATGGAGTGTTATGTGTAGGGACTCCATTCCAAGGTTGTGTTTGATTTTGTATCCCAAGATTTCCTCCATTAAGAAATGGATTATAAGTTGTTTTCCTCATCTCCTAGTTTACTGAGGCTGCCTCCTTATAGGCTTTAGATATTGTATCTATGTTAACTTTTCTTTTGACAAACATAATAGTTAATGGATCTAAGGTAACATAATACATGGCTAATAATGCATCTGCATTTACTGTGTAAGGAGCTACCAACCTAGAATAGGCCTTTTGAAACCTTTCATTAAAATTGTCAATTATCTCTCCTTCACCTCTCTTTATTGCAGCCAATTTATGATATAAGGTGGAAGGATCTATTGGACCTCTAAATCTAGACAAAAATGTGTCTTCCATAAGTGCCTAAGAAGAAATGTAACCGTTAGGCAAGTTAACATACCAGTTAGAAGCCTGTTCATTGAAGGTGTAAGGAAACAACCTACACACAACATCCTCATATTCTAACCTGGCCTTAAAGCATGCATCCTTAAATATCCTAATGTGATCTTCTAGATCCTAATGTAACTAGTATTTAGGACATATCTTTTCAGGATTCTTTGGCATCTCATGATAATCAGGGAATGTTATGGGAGAATTAGCATTAAAGTAAGCCATTGCAGGTACTTGTGCTTGACTTGGACCTTGGGGAATACCTGGATTTCTTGGTGGACTTGGATTCCTGGGAGGATTGGGACCTCTAGGAGGACTAGAACCAATATTCAAAGATCTAAATGAAGAACTGTCAGGACTCACAATGTTATGGATGTTAAAAGGTGATTCAGGAGGCATTCTAGATGAACCTCCTGCATGTGATATTCTAGGATTCCAAATCAAAGGACCTTTACTTTGCTTTTTATCAGGTAATTGCATGAATGTATCTTCTGAACTAGATCTAGACCTAGTCACTCTATTACTATTATGAGCCAGCTTTACTTAGAACAAACCCTAACTCCAATCAGGCCCTCCTTCTAGCGCCAAAAACTGTTGATGATTACAAAAGTTAAAATTCACAAAATGAACCTAATTGTCTTGAAAGATATGAAGAAATCAATTAAGATTACTTAATCCCATGTTTCTATATGGTCAGGTCTTGACCTTGTGGATAGTTCAGTAGGTTAATGTGAAGCTGTAATATGCAAGGGGCCTTACTTGATTTAAGGTGTTTTATGGCTCACTAGGCTCAAATTATGCAAAAATTATCACAAATACCAACATTTTCTTCTTTCCTTTGCATAAATTTGTTACTGTATCACAAAGCTTAATATGATTTATATTAACATGATCTTTTCTTTTTTAAAATATTATGGAAATTGCCAAATACCAACTCAGTTGTTCATGTTTCCTTCAAATATCAGAAAATCTCCTTTAAATCTCTACATTTAAGCTTTCAAATGTTTGGGAAAAGTTAGAGAATCTAAATGCTCTACTATTCACATTGTAGGTAGTACAACAAACTTGATTAAATCCACGGACTAAACCTTTAAATGTAAGCCCTGAGTATTTTCATGAACATACATTCAAGATTGCAAGCTTTAAGAGATATTATTTCAAATACAAAGAAGAGCCAGAAGACACTCTGAATATAGACACAAAATTCCAGATTCATTTATATTCAAAACACACAGTCATATATGGTTTACAATGTATGAATGACTCTTAGCTTCATTAAACAACTTCACAGAAAACTTACAACACTTTATAGATACAGTAAGGAAGCTAGATGTTCTACACATTCCTTATTGTAGACACAGGCGACCTCCTTCTATTCTAAACTAAAATGCTCTTCTATTCAAAATGCCAAGACAAATTACAACTTCCAGCTCTGTCCTACAAATCCCTGTGTGTCCCCCATTACAAAGTAAAGGGGCTCGATATATAGATTTGATTATCCCCAATACGGCTCCAAAACCCTAGTCAACCAACGATCCACATCTCAAGTGCAACATCATCGGTGGAAAACAAATCCCACCCAAACATCTCTAAGTAGCATACCCATATTGAGCATAAAGATGCCCTTTGGAAACCCTAACAACCTTCAAAATATCTTCTGTTTCTTCTTTTGTGATCCATTCCGCCCTTTGTGATGTCATCACCATTAAAGCTCCACCTTTATATCTACCTGCATACCTACAAAACAGACATAAAAAAAGGATTTTAAAATTTACATCACTTCCATCAATTAATACCACTTTTGAATGTCAGATTGGCATTAATTACAGAAATTAATGTGCCAAAGTTCGGCCCTTTACCTCATTGTTTGTGTTTTCAAACTTTTTTACCGTTAGTTTAATTCTGCATATATACCTTTTTCCTTGTATGTTTTCTTGTATGTTTTGTTTGTATGTCTTCTTTGTATCTTTAAACATACAAGCACTTTATGCAAGAAATCAAACTAAAGTTCCCTCCTTTTTCTGCCTTTTCCATACATCTTTTCATTTTGTATATCACTCTTGTATATTTTCTTGTATGAACACATATACAAACAACCTGATGCAAACCTCCTTTCATTACCCTTTATCTCTTTCGATGCCTTTAATTTCTTTGTATATCGAGTATGTACATCGTAAACATACAAGCGTTCTAAACATACAAAGACTTTTCTGTATTTAATTTCCTTTTCACATTTGGTTTGTATCTTTAACTTGTATCTTTCACTTTGCATATCGGCTTGTATATTGAAAACATACATTGTTATTATGCAACTCTGTTATGCAAGCGACGAGACCCACCCTACTTTTCATTTGTATCTTTGTGATACAACAACACTTGTATCAAACCCTTAGATACAAGTCCGAATACATACAAACTCTTTTGTATGTCCTTTCAGACTTCAACTTTTCTAAACCATAGTTTACTTACCTTTCGGCTTCACGGCATGTATAAAGTGCAATGCATCTTTCGATAGACTTTAAGTCATGATGCATTGCCTTAACCAAATTTTAATTTTTTTTGAATTCTGCATTGTATGTATATTGAAATGTATGCCTCTGAAATATACATACAAGGCATGAACATACAACAACTTAACCTTATTTCACAATCTTTTCAGTTTCATACTATGTATATAGCTTTGTATATCGACCTTGTATGTTTTCCTCTTTCCCAAACATACAAACTTGAAATGCAACTGCCGGACTTAACTGATTATTTATTTAAACTTTGAACTATTTCAGGCCTGACTTGTATGTATAGATAGAACATTAACAAAATGCATACAAGTAGATAGATGCAACAAAACTGACAACTCCCTTTGCAACTTACAAAAATGACCCGATACAAACAACTTTGGATATGCAACATACAAACCCTCCCATTGTACATTTTACCAAAAACATACATATCTTGCAAAATACTGGGAATTTTAACATGGTTCAAAAAGCAACCCTCACTCATTTTTGACAAGGAATTCGTCCATATTCAGCTCTAGTACTTAATGCTATTTTTTCTTTATTTTCAACAAGGTTTATAAATTTCACTTCCTTTTCCCTTTTACCACCAAACAGACCCACACACAAAAGCAAAAGCCACAGCCACAGCAGGGGTCCTCATTTTGCTAAGGAGTAAAATCGGGCATGTTGTGAGCATCACAACAGTATGAATTGATGATTGATTGACTTGATCTTATTGCTTGTATTTTTGGAATGTTTTGATTTTTTGGATTTTGAAATATTTTGATTTTTTTAGATTTTGAAATATTTGATTTTTTTCGATTTTGAAATATTTTGATTTTTTTGGATTTTTGAAAAGTTTTTGATTTTTTTGGATTTTTGAAATATTTTGATTTTTTGGATTTTTTGAAAAGTTTTGAGAAATGGCATTGGATGACAATTTGAGTAGCCTATGCATTAGATATCAATGACAAGGGAAAACCAAGTCTAGGTGCAAGGATTAATGTAGGACTAGATAAATGGATGAGCAAATGAGACGTAACAAAATGGCTGGAAGGCTCATCATAGATGGATAGATAAAAGGATAGTCTATAGTGGATGGATGTATGCATCATAAGCGAGCAAGGATGTGATTTCCAAAGACTATGTCACATAGGAATAACATGCTCCATTCTAGGTACAATACTTAGGATTTGCATGACAAAGCTTATGACAATAGGATAATGATAGTCTTGTTTGGAAGGATGAGGTATACTAAGAGATAGCCAAAGCATGTTTCAATGGACTCAATAAGACATGTATATGTAGGTGTAATGGATAAGGATGGTAGGATAGTAAGGTAGGATATAGTGCAGAATGATAGAAAGTGATAGGATGAGACACTATGCCCCCAAGTGTAAGTTTATAGAAGATCAACCTACACATGACGCCTGTTTGCCAGGTTTTCATAATGGTATTTATCCAAGGTGCCTGTTTACTAGGTTTTCACTGTTAGACGAAGAGATTTCTCTTTACTATTTTTTTTTTTTTTGACATTTTTGATAGGAGAAGGATAGGAGGGACTCAAGTATCTAGTTCCATGAAAGGTGATAGTCCTGCTAGATGGATGTCATTGTATGGACCATGTCAAATGTCATTATGCTCATAGATGTTGGTAAGGGATGACATGAGAGAGGAAGATGGAGTAGGTAGATAATGGATTATGATGTGGGTTATGTAGGACTTATGCAAAAGAATGTATGAAAGGTTTATCCAAAAGCATGGACCATAGGGAAATGATGAGGAAGATATGTAGGATAATAGTTGAAAGATGAGGAGATAGAGGTATGTGGAATTGTTTTGGAATGGAAGGGAACCATGACCAACGGATGAACACACTGTGATAAACATTGAAGATTTTGATGTGGAGGCGGCATATGAAGCAATGGAGATGTTTGCTTAGGAGATGGCTAATGTAAGCATTTAGGTACCCACATAGACTTATTATTTTTATGATTTTTTTTTTCTTGTAGGATTTTGGAATTTGAAACTTTTGAATGAAATGATAATTTCGAATGGAAGGGGATGATTGGGATTTTTGAGAGGTGGATGCCTCATTTGACTTGCTTTCTTTTTACTTAGGGACCCAAACCATTTTGCTTTTGGACTTTGTTTGTGAAGGTGGAGGATTGGATAGCTTCTTAGATATACCTTGCTTTGATTTTTCACATTTGTGCCCTAAGACATTAGGATCCTTAGTATTTTTAACTTTATGGATAGAGGCATCCATTTTTGTATTTTTGAATCCCATGGGATAGGTGGAATGAATGAAAGCTTTATGTTTAGACAATATGTGAATTTTTTGGTCAAGATTAGGAGTGTGAGGGAATGTGTAAATGGATGGATTTGGCATTGGGAGAACTTGTGGTAAAGTAGATGGAGGGATATTAGAAGTTTGAAGAAGTGGAGGCAAATTAGATGGTGGAAGATGTATGCTCAGATGCTTCTAACATTTGTAGGATGATGGAGGTGGAATGGCAACATATGTCTTAGGGGTATGATAGGATTTATGATAGAAAGTGGTGGACATAGGAGGAATGGAAGAAATACCAACATCATGAGATTTTTTACCTTGGGGTGTGTATCCAAGGCCATATGAGCGTGGAGGGACATTGACATGTATAGGCTTCAAAATACCTTGTTCATGAAGGCCTAAACCTTTACCTTGGTAGTTCATGTTTTGGAGTATGCAGTGGACTATAGGACTTGGTTTGCTTTGGGAACTAGACATGAGTTCCTTATTGGATGGAGAAGGTGAAGTGGAGGACAAAGGTTGTTGATGTCGTAAGGAAGAAAAATCATGAATGAGGGTGGAAAGACCAAGTGGATGTGATGGCTTTAAAATATGGTTGATAATGGGTGATGGAGGATAATTAGGATCTTGATTATGCTCATTAGGATCCAAGGTATGTATTTGATCTTCTATGCTTATGTATTCTTAGGAGGCATGTGTCTCATCAAGGGAAGTGGAAGTTGTTGGGTCTTGGATGGGATAGATCCATCAAGACCATGAAACACATAAAGTGGGCTAAGAGGATCATCATGGTCTAATTTATCATAGATAGGATCTTGATCGTAGAAGGGATTGTGATCATAGATAGGATTAAGTGTGATGGGATCAATGTGCTCATGTGTAAGTTCTTCATCAATGATAATATCTTGATCATAGAAAAGATAGAGGTTATGGAGAGGACAAAATTGAATCCCTTGCTCATGTATGTGATCAAGTTGCTCATGGATAGCTTCTTCATCAAAGGTAGTATCTTGATCATAGAAAAGATGTATGTTATGTATAGGTTGAAATTGGATGGGGGTGCTTTGATCTTGATTTAGACAACAGGTTGATGTTTCCACATGTTCTAAAGTGTGCTCTTGACATAACTCTTGGGTTGTTTGAATGGAAATTGAGGTAGAAGACTCTTGGATAGGTTCATGGTAAATAACATGAAGGTTTAATGGACCTTGACTTTGGTTCATGGTAGGAGATTCTTTGATAAGCTCGTCAAGGGGTTGTGGAGTACTTGAAGGGGTTGTAGGATTTGTCATTTTATTGGAAGAATCTTTGATAAGGTTAAGGACTAGAATTTGAGGACATGGTTGACTCTCTACTGGTAGTCCTTGGATCACATCCTTCGTAGGTGTAGGAGTACATGGATGAGGTAATGGATGAGGGGATTTGGATTTCTCCATAGATTTTCTTTTGTTGTATAAATTTGGAAAAACTCTCTTCCAAAGATCATCTAAGGATTCTTTGGTTGTCAGTTTAGAGGGTGGGGAACTTGAGGTCAGTGCTCGTGTAGAACTGGTATGTTTTGGAATATGTGTATCAGAAGATGTTGAAGGAGAACTAGTAGATGGAGTGATATATGATTTCCAACTTGGTGTAGAACTGGTATGTTTTGGAATATGTGTCTTAGAAGATGTCGAAGGAGGACTAGTAGATGGAGTGGTATACGATTTCCAACTTGAAGTGGTGCTTTTCTTATCATGAGCATAATTAAGATAGGAAAAGGGTGTACAAGTTTGGGGCAAGGCATAGCTAGTATTGGCCTATTCAGCCTGTAAGATTGTCATTTCTTGTTGTAGGACTTGGATTTCTTGTGCTATGATCTTTTGCTCTTGTGTTGGGGTTGAGTTACACATAGATTGAAGTTTTAGGAATTTAGTTTATTCCTCCAAGTATTTCTCAAAATCTACAAGATATGAATATTAGCTAGGAGTGATACAAATGCAAGATAAAATGAAAGTAAACACAAGCAAGCAAGGAAGCAAGAAAACAAGCAAGCATGTATAAATGATACAAAAACAAACAAGGTATTGCCTGTTGGCAAGAGATACTGTGTGGCTTCATAAGTGTTGTCATTGATGGCAACAAAGTCTATCCCATACATCCACAATATATTATATGCCTATACTGGAAGTTAGATTGAAGATTGTTTTGGTCCGGTGAACAAGAATAGAGTATGTGACAAGATCCAACAATCAGGTTTGGATTTCTCAGATGGTGTAACTTAGTAAGTTGCAGACTTGGACAAGTAAAGAGGGGTATCATGACTACTATATTCTAGAGATTTAGCCTCCGGTGATAAAGCATGAAAAGATATGAGAATCTGAGTGTTGGGTTCCAGTCAGGCAGAGCAGACAGAGGAAGAATTGACCGGTAGAGTATTAGACCTCAATCTAGATGTGCAAAAGGTGTTGATTAAGTAATTTGTGGCATTTTACATTGTTGTCTGACATGATTAATGACTTCTATGCCTATGTTTTTGATGCACATCACTAATCAATAATGGATTCAGCTGATAGATCAATAACTTACAAATTTCTTAGGTATTCTTGTTGCCGACTAAGAAGTTGTTGGAAATCCTTGATGCAGATATATATACTTGATGGATTCAAGATTGTGAGGGTGTGTAAGTGATAGTAAGTATGATTAAGTGTGAATAAAAGTAGAGACAAGTGTGAAGGCAGTAATTAAAATCTGGAATGTGATAGGAAAGTAATATTGAGCAAAGGAAGAATGAAATGTGCCAGATCAGTATACTATGCCTAACTAGAACTAAATTCTTGCATGTATAGATTTGTTCATTAGTTCAAACATCTTGGTATCATCTGTAAGCATTTGTAGACTATAAGTCTCTTGTAGGCAGTGGGCCTCTTGTGAGCAGTGTGCTCAGGCAGTGAGCTCTAATTGGCAAGTGCTAAATTTGTACTCTTTATTCTTTTAATAGAGAATACAATCTTGGGTTAGTCACCCCATGGTTTTTCCCTTAACAAGGTTTCCAAATAAAAATCCTTGTGTTATGTGTTAATTTCTTTTTTAGTTCATATGATTACCTTGCTTTGATTTAACACCAAATGATAAGATAAGAAAAGAAAGTAAAAATAAAAAATTTTTAAGCTAACTGATTCACCCCCGCTCTTAGTTATTTGCATTATTTCCAACAATTGGTATCAGAGCCAAGTTCCTCTAAACAAGCCTAACAACTTGAGGAAGATCTGGGAATCTCAATGGATGCATATGGTATGAAAGAACAACTTTATTCTACCCTAGATGATCTTGAACAATCCCACTCTGAAGTCAACAATTTAAGAGAAAGACTTAGGTAGGCTAATGATTTCATAAATGAGATGAAAGAAAAACTTAGTAATTCTATAAAAAGGAGAAAGGAACTACTCCAGAAATTAGCAAATCAGAATGAGGTCAATAATGTTGATGAGGATTTGACTGAGAAAAATAAGCTATGTGAGAAGCTATCAAAGGAAGTCATTATGATAAGGCATGAAATGGAATCAAGGATTATGAAATTCACCCAATAAATTGAAGAAAAGAGAAAGATTGAAGATAATCTAAAACAATCCGTCGAGGAGAAAACAGAGGACTACCACAAAATGGATATAATAATTAGGCATCTTGAATCTGATCTTGAAGAAGCTAGAGATAATGATGAATAACTTGAGAACTAGATAGACACTCTTAAACAAGATCTTCAATCTGCAAATGAATACAAAGAAAAATTCAAGATAAGCTCAGCCCAACTTGAAGTTCTTCTTGAAAGTCAAAATAGGGTAGATGATAAGTGTGGCTTGGGATATGAGAAAGGTGAAAGCTCTGGATCCGGTCAAAAGAACTTTGGATCAAGAAATCAAAGAAACATGCCTAGAAGACCTCCGGTAAGACAACCAAACACTCAAAGATATCCATCTTTCAATGGATACTACTTCAATTGCAACAAGTTTGGTCATAAAGCAATCTAGTGCAGAAATAGAATGAATCAAATAAATCCATGCTTCTCCAGTCAATGTTTTAGTTGCAAAAGGTATGGTCACAAATCTCATGAATGCAGAAATATGCAAATGAACAATTCTTTCAATGGTAAATGCTTTGTATGCAATAGAATTGGACATATGGCTAATGAGTGTAGATCAAGAGGATATCATTCAAATAAGCAAAGAAATATTGTGTGTTACAATTGTAATAGATCTAGTCATATTGCCAGATTCTATAGAAGCAAAAATTAGGATAGAAAAGTTTTGGTGGAACATGATCAGAAATAAGATAAAGGCAAAGGTAAAGTAAATGCAGATGAAGTTTAAAAGGAGATGAGTAAGATTTGGGTAAAAAGGAGTACAATGAATATTGGGGATGGATCCGCACTGGAATCCGGTGCTAATATTCCTTCTAGAAACTAAAAAGTAAACTCTGGCTCAGGGGGAGCTACAGAGAAGATCCTTTTTCCCCCAGCTAGCTAGTGAGTGCCTAAATTCGGTGCATTGAGTCAGAATAAGAGGTTGTAGTTTAAAGGGTTTGAGGAGATTCCTTTAAAATTCATCCAGTTAAAATTTGACAAATCTACATGTAGATTTGAAGAAGCTATGAGGAGATCTTGTATTGGCAGCTCTCTAGTAAAGCAGAATTTCATAGATAGATCCGGTATGATCCAAAATTGAAATTTTTTAATCTGTAGACCTATGACATGTTTGAAAAAGGTAAATATATGTTGTAAATCCTCATAGACAATGATTTTAAGATTTGCACAATGATTCAAGAAAACCTCTCTCAATACAGGGTAACCAAATGACTTAAGTTGTGCATTTATTACAAAGGGAAATTAGGTTTTTGGGCAAGGTTAAAATCTTTCTCATCCATCATTTGGAACACCTTGCACTCACGAAGAAGGGATAAGAGCTCTAAGAAAAAATCTAGCAAAACACTCAAACTCAGTTGAAGATTGAATCCAAGTGCAATCTGTTCCAATAGTCGCTCCAAACCCTAAGGTGTGAAGAGGTATTTCTTTTGTAAATCTCTCCAATCTTCATTGATTAGAATGGATACTCCTATGGTTGTAAATGTTTTTGAGAGACCAAGGCTAGTTTTCAAGAAACACCCTCACAAATCTATTGAGGTTGATCCTTTGGGTGCATTTTCTTGTACCCCGTATGGCGTTCTCCATGTAGAAGATAGTAGGGTTTATATACATGCAAACATTGAGGACTTTGGAGACCTAAAATTGATAAATCTATAATGCAACCAGTTAAGCAGTGAGAACTTTGATTTGAAACTAGAGTTCCAGACCCTAAAAGATAAGTATTTTGCACATTGCATACATTTTCCATCTTTTGGAGAGGACAAATGGGTCTGCTATATCTTAAGCAGGATACATGATAACTTCATGTGGTTAATGAGGCCTTTCAAAATAACCAAAGATACCATCAAAGTTGTAACTAGTTTGCACTCCATTGGTGGGTTGCCTGCTCTTAAGTCTGTGAAGAATCAAACAATATCTAAAGCCACGGGTTTAAAATATGATAAGAGGGCAATGACCATTGATGACATCACTGATCCAGATGCCAAGTTTTCCTCAATTGTGATTGGATGCAAGATTTACCATTCAAGTAGAGAAAATTTTGTATTCAATACTACCATCTACACTACATACCATATGCTAAGAGAGAATGCAAATTATGACCTGTGTGAACTTCTGTTGAATAGTTGCTTGAGAACCTACAAAAGATCAAGAAAGATAAAAAGAACTCTTTAAAATATGGTGATTTGGTGTTATACTTGTTTTTCTACTTCATGAATGAGTTACTAGGCTCAAAAGGTCTGATCTAGGAAAATGACAAACTAGTTGCTATACAGATCAAGGATTACTTATATGAACTTGGTGACACTCAAACTCAAAAGACAACGCTCTAGGGTTACTTCAAAAACTTCCATAGCATGATGCAAGCAAGAGAAAGAATTCCCAAAACAATAGTGGAGAAGTACATATACACAGTTTACTTTATGGTAGATATTGATCAGTGCCTAATAGAGGTAGTTGAGCCAAGGATAGTGTGGATATTGCCCATGGGCTATGAGGTTGGTGGAAACATATTGGAGACTCATATTCAACATTTATTGAGTCAACCCAAAGACCCCAAAGCAAAGAGGTTTGGCACTTTTGAAGAATTAAACATAAAACTACAGGTTGAACTAAGAAGGCCTGAGACAAAAAGAAAGGTGAGAAAAGAAGTTGAAGAATTGGCTGAAAATTTTGGCATCACCAGAGAAGCTATTATTGCAAATAGAGAAAGAATTGAGAAATATGAGAAAGAAAAAGAGGAAGCAAAGAAAGAACTGGTTCCGGTAGAATCTTCCACCTAGTCTAGAACTACCAGGAGTTCTACCTCTGGGAGCTCTAAAGCTGCAAATCTGGAAGCCCATTCATCTGCAAAAGAAAAGAGAAAGAAATCCAAAGCCAAAAGAGCCTATGTGAGTCTCAAGGATGATGATGAGACTAAGTTAGATGTAGAGATTAGAGAATTGAAGAAAGAAAAAGTAAAATCCCCCAAGGTTGATGTGAAGCAAAAGTCAACAGAGTATGTTGAGAAGCCTACTCTATCTATTGATGATATCATCAAGGCAGTTACTGTGGATGGGAACCTGCAGCCGATGACAGAGTTCTATGATGAATACAATAATGCTGACAAGAGAATTCTAGAGGAAGCTACTGTAAGGTATTTGAATATCTATAACAAAGCATTCATTGAAATAATTTAATTAATTCCAAAGAGCCTAGAAGATGTATTGGAGCAAAGAAAAGAGAATGAAAAGGCAAAAGACTTGGAGATCCAAGAGAAGATAACAATATAGCTATGTCCCTCTATCACTCCAAAACAAATGGACATGGTTTTTAAGGATTGTAAAGATGATTTATGAAGTAAGTCTCAGATGAACAAACTCATGGTTGGAGAAACTGACCAAATAGCAAATGAAACAAAAGAAATTCTCTAGAATGGCTTGAAGAGATTCAATCTTCCTATTATAGAGGAAACAGATGAAGAGCCTTCTAACATGGATGTTAAAGGATTAAATAAAAATGATGAAGATCCATCTAATGCATTAGACTCCTCTATTTCGGAAGAGGAAGGACAGGTAGAAGAAACAAATATCAACAAAAAAGTCAATCTGGATGCCCCCAAAAGGAAGGAAGTAGAGTCGGCAAGAGACACCATAGAGATAGTACAAAATTTCCTAGATAAAGAAATAATGGAGCTGGATGAACCTGAGTTAATTCAAGGGCCACTAAACTTTGACTCTCTCTTTCCAATTCAGATAATGAAGGTAGCATCTTTTTCTCAGGCCAAAGTAAAAGAGAAACTTATAAAATCACACATGGAGGATTGTGAACTGTTGGAGATTACATCTGGGATGCTGGAGAAGATTATGCCAACCTATCAAAAAGGATCTTTCTGCCTCTCCATCTAGTAATCTGAAAAAATTAGTCAACTTTGTTAACACTCATTTTAAATCCTTAGAGAAATCGGCAGAAACTAAGGTCCAGAAGGAGTTCTTGGGAAAGAGGTTTAGTGAACTACAAGGGCTAATTGCTAATGATAGAAGAACCTTAGGCATTGGCATAAAAAGCCTTGAAAATGCTCTTAAGGATGGCGAGGACATATATAAATTTTGTTTAACTTGGCCCAAAGTGATAGAGGACATTGAGAAGAAAGTGAAAGAACAAGAAGGAAAACTGTCAAGTTTATCTCAGAATTTTGATCCCCTTGCTACCTCTCTGGTGAATCATGAATGTCAAGCTATTGCTATAATAAATGAAATTAAAGAACTGGTTAAAGAGAAAAAGAACATAATGGATAGAATGGGTGAGCTCAAAGGGATAATCATCCCTAAGTTAGAAGCAATGCATGATGCCTTGACAGAGGCACAAAATATAGTCCGGACCAATGATCCAATAGACTTAAAGAGGGTAGAAGCATATGCATTTTTGTTAAGTGGACACAGCTCCATTTTGGATAGAATGAAGAGGAGTTGGGCCATACAAATCATACAGTTGAAGACAACCTTTGCAGATATAATTAAGTATATGTAAGTATAACATATGATTTGTATATACTTATGTGGCCATGTATATAATATTTTTTTGCAAAATTTTGGTATGCGGATTCCACCCTTTACCATTGATGTCAAAGGGGGAGGGAAGAGTAGTGAAAAATGAGGAATCTAGCAAAGGGGGAACTTCAGTAAAATAGTACAAGAGATAGAGCACAAGCAAAGGGGGAGTTACTGTGACACTTAACCATTTTTCACTAAGTGTTGCCATCAATGCCAAAGGGGGAGATTTTTGGAAAGAGACACTATGTGGCTTCATAAGTGTTGTCATTGATGGAAACAAAGTCTATCCCATACATCCGCATTACATAATATGCCTATACCAGAAGTTAGATTGAAGATTATTTTGGTCTGGTGAATAAGAACAAAGTATGTAACAAGATTTGACAATCAGGTCAGGATCTCTCAGATGGTGTAACTTAGTAAGTTGCAGACTTGGACAAGTCAAGAGGGGTATCATGACTATTGTATTCTAGAGATTTAGCCTCCGGTGATAAAGCATGAAAAAGATATAAGCATCTAAGTGTTGGGTTCTAGTCAAGCAGAGCAGACAGAGGAAGAACTAACCAGTAGAGTATGAGACCTCAATCTAGATGTGCAAAAGGTGTTGATCAAGCAATTTGTGGCATTATACATTGTTGGCCGACATGATTAATGACTTCTATGCCTATGTTTTTGATGCACATTACTAATCAAGCATGGATTCAGCTGACAGATCAATAACTTACAAATATCTCAGGTGTTCTTGTTTCTGACTAAGAAGTTGTTGGAAATCCTTGATGCAGATATATATACCTGATGGATTCAAGCTTGTGAGGATGTGTAAGTGATTGTAAGTATGATTAAGTGTGAAGAAAAGCAAAGACAAGTGCGAAGGTAGTAATTCAAGTCCAGAATGTGACAGGAAAGTAATATTGAGCAGAGGAAGAATGAAATGTACCAGATCAGTATATTGTGCCTAACTGGAATTGAATTCCTACATGTATAGATGTTGTTCATCAATTAAAACATCTTGGTATCATCTATAAGCATTTGTAGACTGTAAGTCTCTTGTAGGTAGTGGGCCTCTTGTTAGAAGTGTGTTCAAGCAATGAGCCCTAATTAGCAAGTGCCAAATTTGTACTCTTTATTCTTTTAACAGAGAATACAATCTTGGGTTAGTCACCCCGTGGTTTTTCCCTTAATAGGGTTTCCACATAAAAATCCTTGTGTTATGTGTTTATTTCTTTTTCAGTTCTTATGATTGCCTTTCTTTGAGTTAACACCAAATGATAAGATAAGAAAAAAAAGTAAAAATAGAAAAGTTTTAAGATAACTAATTCACCCCCCTCTCAATTATCTACATTGTTTCCAACATTACCCCTGTCAAGCAGTAAACTAACGATTTGGTATAGATCGACGATGATGTCTGTTTGAGGAATGAAACATGTCATATAAGACATGTGTGTTGGTATAGTTTCAATGATGCAACATCCTATCTAAGACAATTGATATGATAATGATATACAACAGTGTTGTCATGGCAAGGAACAATAGATCTCTAGATCAACATGAAGGATAGTTACGATCAATTGATATGGTTTACGACAAGACAAGGATCAAGACCACTAATTGTGATTGGATAATTTGACAACATTGAGTTGAATTGATTGGTATGGATTGATGATTGATTAACTTGATCTTATTGCTTGGATTTTTGGAATGTTTTGATTTTTTTGATTTTGAAATATTTTTATTTTTTTGGATTTTTTTATTTTTTTTATTTTTTTGGATTTTGAAATATTGATTTTTTTTAGATTTTGAAATATTTTAATTTTTTTGGATTTTTGAAATATTTTGATATTTTGGATTTTCAAAAAGTTGAGAAATACCATTGGATGACAATTTGAGTAGCCTATAAGTTAGATATCAATGACAAGGGAAAACTGAGTCTAGGTGCAAGGATTAATGTAGGATTAGATAAATGGATGAGTAAATGAGACGTAGCAAAATTGATGGAAGGCTCGTCATAGATGGACAGATAAAAGGATAGGCTATAGTGGATCGATGTATGCATCATAAGGGAGCATGGATGTGATCTCCAAATACTATGTCACATAGGAATAACATGCTCCATCCTAGGTGCAATACTTAGGATTTGCATGACAAAGCTTATGATAATAGGATAATGATAGTCTTGTTTGGAAGGATGAGGTATACTAAGAGATAACCAAAGCATGTTTCAACATTTTGCCCCCAATCCTTATCAAGATCAAAATGAGGAAGAGAGGATGAATGGACTCATTAAGACATGTATATGTAGGTGTAATGGCTAAGGATGGTAGGATTGTAAGGCAGGATATGGTGCAGAATGATAGAAAGTGATAGGATGAGACACTATGCCCCCAAGTGTAAGTTTATAGAAGATCAACCTACACATGACGCCTGTTTGCCAGGTTTTCATAATGGTATTTATCCAAGGTGCCTGTTTACTAGGTTTTCACTATTAAACGAAGAGATTTCTCTTTACTATTTTTTTTTTTTTTTGACATTTTTGATAGAAGGATAGGAGGGACTCAAGTATCTAGTTCCATGAAAGGTGATAGTCCTGCTAGATGGATGTCATTGTATGGACCATGTCAAATGTCATTATGCTCATAGATGTTGGTAAGGGATGACATGAGAGAGGAAGATGGAGTAGGTAGATAATGGATTATGATGTGGGTTATGTAGGACTTATGCAAAAGAATGTATGAAAGGTTTATCCAAAAGCATGGACCATAGGGAAATGATGAGGAAGATATGTAGGATAATAGTTGAAAGATGAGGAGATAGAGGTATGTGGAATTGTTTTGGAATGGAAGGGAACCATGACCAACAGATGAACACACTGTGATAAACATAGGCTATAGTGGATGGATGTATGCATCATAAGGGAGCATGGATGTGATCTCCAAATACTATGTCACATAGGAATAACATGCTCCATTCTAGGTGCAATACTTAGGATTTGCATGACAAAGCTTATGACAATAGGATAATGATAGTCTTGTTTGGAAGGATGAGGTATACTAAGAGATAACCAAAGCATGTTTCAACATTTTGCCCCCAATCCTTATCAAGATCAAAATGAGGAAGAGAGGATGAATGGACTCATTAAGACATGTATATGTAGGTGTAATGGCTAAGGATGGTAGGATTGTAAGGTAGGATATAGTGCAGAATGATAGAAAGTGATAGGATGAGACACTGTGCCCCCAAGTGTAAGTTTATAGAAGATCAACCTACACATGATGCCTGTTTGCCAGGTTTTCATAATGGTATTTATCCAAGGTGCCTGTTTACTAGGTTTTCATTGTTAGATGAAGAGATTTCTGTTTACTATTTTTTTTTTTTTTTGACATTTTTGATAGGAGAAGGATAGGAGGGACTCAAGTATCTAGTTCCATGAAAGGTGATAGTCCTGCTAGATGGATGTCATTGTATGGACCATGTCAAATGTCATTATGCTCATAGATGTTGGTAAGGGATGACATGAGAGAGGAAGATGGAGTAGGTAGATAATGGATTATGATGTGGGTTATGTAGGACTTATGCAAAAGAATGTATGAAAGGTTTATCCAAAAGCATGGACCATAGGGAAATGATGAGGAAGATATGTAGGATAATAGTTGAAACATAAGGAGATAGAGGTATGTGGAATTGTTTTGGAATGGAAGGGAACCATGACCAACAATTGCACACACCATAATAAACATTGAAGATTTTGATGTGGAGGTGGCGTAGGAAGCAATGGAGATGTTTTCTTAGGAGATGGATAATGTAAGCATTTAGGTACCCACATAGACTTATTATTTTTATGACTTTTATTTTTCCTGTGGCATTTTGGAATTTGAAACTTTTGAATGAAATGGTAATTTTGAATGGAAGGGGATGATTGGGATTTTTGAGAGGTGGATGCCTCATTTGACTTGTGGGTATGTGCAGGATCATGATGGGCCAAACTATACCTGTAAGTGGCAATGAAAATACAAAAAATCAAACTTTATCAAGTTCATGTGAAATTTTGAATGGATTATCTATACAGTTTGAAAAAGATGTAAGAATGAAATTTGTAGAGAATTGAATCTAGTTTATAAGCTACTAATTTTTTTTTTTTTAAAACTAAATTTACTTAATGAAAATTGAATATTTCAATGAACAACTATTAAATTTTTTAGAAAAAATAAAAAGTGGGTGTCTGTCCAGCCAACCTAACTATGAGTAAAAATATATATATTTTTTTGAAACTTTCAAAATAAGTAGAGGACTCATGTCCAGATGTGATGCATATTTATTTGAAATTTTTTTCTAATAAAATAATTAGTTATGATTTTTTTACTGTGACTTTTTTTAAAAAATAAAAAGTAATTTTCCAACCAACCTAACTCGATAAAAAAATCAAAATTTAATTTTTTTTAACCTATAGCCAGAAAAGCATAGAGTGTGACATAGGTTTCGGATCTCAAAAAGGTGAAATGGTTTAAAAGTTATGGATATTTTTCAATCAGTGTGTCCATCAGGATTTTAGAGACACGGTATATAGAAAATTATTAATAATTATTTAATAAAATGATAACAAAATAAATCTTATATTTTTAGAAAGCTAACATTTTTTCTATAAACCCTTTTTGTTTTATCAATTTTGCATAAAAAAAGGTCGTCAGCACGAAGGGTGAAGTTCGAAGAAGAGACTGAAACATCAAAACACATTAGAATCCATAAAAAGTCAACAATCAAAACAGATATGTCTTGCTTTGGTACATCCGTCTTGCTTTGTACCAAAGCAAGACAGATATCTGTTTTGCTTCGGTAAAAGTAACTCAAAACGGATATCCGTTCTGAAAATGGATATCCATTCTAAAAACGGATATCCATTCTGAAAATAGATATCTGTTTCCTTGATCTATGAAAAATTTTGTACCGTTAGTTTTGGATGAAGAGAAGCAACATATTTGAAACATTGAGGCAATAATACGAGAAGTTAAAGTTAGTTGGTCATTTATAGGTGTATCTATTGTTTCATATCACATTACACATAGAATTCTAATTAACAATCTAGTTTCCTCATTTGGGTGAACATTTTTTTATCTGTTTCTAATGGAAATATTTAGTTAACAATTGGTGGCTCCTTGTGAAAAGTATGGGCTCTTATCAAGCACGCATAACCAATAATGTTGATATCCATTTTTCTTACATGGTTGTTGATCACATCTTATGAAACAGATGTTGCTTGGTGATAGTTCTAGGTTTAGTGAACAATATTCTCAAGCTTATTGCAATTTTTACACTTGTGACCAAATTTGGTACCAAACCCTTTCACTTTTTTAGTTAATCTTGATAGTATCATCTCACTCCATGCAAATCAAACTAACATTAGGACCATGTGAATGAGATTAAGGATAGCCTTGAAATATGAATCTTTGTACTGTTGACTATCCTTTTAGCACGACAATCCTTTAGGATCATTGTACCCAGGTGCAACAATCCTTCAATCTTCTTTTATTTATATTTCTTTCCTCTTCATACACAAGATTCTCATGCCTTGTAGTCATGACAATCCACAAATCACCTAACTGTCCTTAGTGAGACTATATCTTATTTTGACAGTGATAGTCATTGTCCATTCACAACTCTCCTCTTTAACATAGATACCCTTTGCACATGTTTTGACTTCATGATTTTCCTTTTGTATGTTGTATTATGGTATGAAAATACTATGGCCCTTTCTTCATCCTCTTGTATAATGAAATTGAAGGTCAACACTTACGGTTACTCTTCTTTATTACTTGGTGATAATGAATCCCTAAGCTCATTTTTTATTGTCTTGAAGCCAAATTTACCACTGTTGAGACAGTTAGAGTTGATTCTTGATCATGAATATTGCGAATTACTTCAAATATCCATGGACAATTTCAATTGTGTTTCTTAAGACACCCATGCCTTGACTATACCTTGATGTCGGTCATGATTGTGCTTGGATGGCACAATAGTTCATAGTTAGATTTTTGCCACTAAAGTTTTCCTTTGACAAAGTCATATTTGTAGTCCACCTTTTGATGATGTTCAAACAATATAAATACTTATTATTAACATAAGCAATACATTTCTCACAAATACCAATGCATTCTACTCATAAGGTTCATGGCACCATGCCTAAAGGTATGATAGTCAGTAGTGTACTATTATGGCAGCCTATGGTTGGTTTGACAATCTATAATAGTGATAGCATTCATGCCTAACAGTCCTTATCGTTATTGTCATAATATATTCTACATTTGAGGCCTTGTCTACAACATACAAAGTTTACCTTTCTCACCCATACCTTCAGTATATAAAGGACATTAATAGAGAATTTTTAATTTCCACTCAGTCAGTGCAATCTAGGAGAGGATAGATTGTCTAAAGTTGTGATCTATTTCCATTTACACTTGCCATAACTACAAATGCTTAGTGTTTATTCTCAACCACGGTATATGAATAAAATGTGACCTATTGTTCTAATAGGCCTATAGGGACAAAGAGGTGATAAAGCCTTTAATTTTAAACATGACATGGTTTTGATAACTTCCCATATTGGTAAGGTCCTAGATGACAATCCTTTGATGCACCTAATTATAATAGGTGTTATGATAGTCCTTGGTATCTTTTCATTTCTTTCTTGAATGGCCTACAAATAAGACATAAGACATATTAGATCCTTCATAAATAAGAATTCTCATACATTACATTTAAACTTAAACTCCCTAAACATCCATCAATCCATCCATTAATATCAAAATGCCATGAATATCCTATGATCAACCATTCTAATGCCTAGGATAGTCATATATTGCAATTTTGCTTCTCTATACTAAAATAGCCGAAGGAATATCTGACCTTGAATTTGTATTTTAACAATCTAATGTCTTTATGAATAAGATTGAGCCTTCTTTTGGGACAACATTTTTGCCTTTAGAAGCTCCTCATTTGATGATAGCCTAAAATCAAATAATGGCTTATATCCAGAGCTTTATTAAGTTGATACCTAGGTGGATTAGTGTGTAAACATTGAAATTAGATGGTAATTCACAAGTTTATAGAATAATAAAATGAATCCCTAGTCTAGAATCCAAATGTACATAATAAAATGGATATCTATTTTGTAGTAGCGATATGGACATTGCAGAGTGTCTGTTGCAAAGAATTGGGCTTTTACAAAATGGATATCCGTTTTGAAAATGGATATCCATTTCCAAAATGGATATCCGTTTCCAAAATGGATATCCGTTTTCAAAATGGATATCCATTTTGTAAAAGAAGAAAAAAGACAAAAGGAATATTGTTGGGCCTGACTTCCGCAACCAGAGACCATCTGTTGTCGAAATACTCGTGATTTCTGGCTATGACAGTGAAAGGAGTATTTTTATGCACTTTTGGAGACACAATTTTCTTGTTATAATCATAAGGGTGATATTTTTGTTCCCCTAATGGGGAGCAACAGTCGTTGTAAAACAAAAAGGAGGAAAGTTACATTGGAGGAAATTGAAGCAATTAGGGAAAAAGATAGGGAAAGGAAGAGGATTGGAAGGGTGGGTTTGGCGGATGCTCATCAAGGTGAATCTTCTTCTTTACCATCTAATGCCATGCAAATTGAAGATGTTAATTTTGATTATAATGAAATGTTAGATAAGAATGAAATTCACCATGATATTGCAAATGAAAATATTGAAAAATGTTATGAAACACCTATTCATAATAGCAATACCATGGATAAAGAAGAAGAAGAAAAATGAAGATGTGTACTTGAAGAAAGTGGATATGAACATCATGATGTTGAAATTGCACTCTATAATCCATTTGTTGATAAAATTGATGAGGTTGATAACATGGATGAAACAAGAACAATCAATGTATCTCCAAATTTCATAAGAAGAGAGGACATTTGTCAAGAAGAGAATAACCATGATGAAATTGGAAAACACCCAAAAACCCCAAAATGGTTACTTGAAATTGATGAGAACATAATGGAAAAACTTGAAGGCAAGAGGTCATCACAAACGGTTCGGTTGTGGGATACAAAACTCTTCAATGAATACTTTGAGAAGAAAACATTAACTGAACAATGCCAACTTTTTGTGCAATTATTAAAGATGTACAAAATGAGACCTTTACTAAAGAAATTAAAGATTCAGTTAAACAAAGTGTCCGATCGGAATAAAATTATTGTAAGAAGCCTTTTCAATGCACTCAATTCTATTGGAAATACTAGCAAGGAGAAAGATAAAAGAGCTTCCCGTAGAGTAATAACCTCAATAGTAAGCAAACAATTACGAAATGCTCGATTAATAAGGCAAACTTGTGTTGACTTAAGATTGAATCGTAAAACATTGTCAAAAGCACTAGCTTTAAGATCAAGGCTAGATAGTCATGTTGCCAATGATACTTGGGCTTTCAATGGTAGGCTTCCACGAGTTGACAAGAAGCTAATTGATAGCACAAAGGAAGAAATTGAACGATTTTGGCACACTAACTCTAGGGTATCACCGAATGCAAAAGATGTTGTAAAGTTAAGAATTGGTGATAAAGATCGCACACCACATCCTAAACATTACTTGGAATGTAGCCAAACAACATTGTACAAACAATATTGTGAAACTCACCCAGGTATGACAATCTCACAAAGAGCATTTGAATCTCTTAAGCCATTTTATTGTGTTCCTCTTAAAGTTTGCAATACTTGTTGTTGCAAATACCATGTAGAATTTTCTATGTACCATGAATTATTATGCAATATTTGTTCTACTTTGCACACTAACGAAATGTTATAGGAGTGTGGTGCAATTCAACTACCAAAGTCATCTAGGGACTTATTGGATTTATTTCTATGTATTAGAGATGATGGTTGCATGTTCTACAAGAATGATTGTTTAAATGAAAAGTGTTTACAATGTGGTGGGTTATCAAAGTTTGTATCATGTTTTCATGAGGGCAACAAGTATGATTTTGGAAAGAGAATGGTTGGGAAAAAGAGATATGAGACAGTGAAATACAATTCAAAAAGTGGAGGTGAAGGTTCTAGATGTGAGTTGATTGTAAGAGAGGTAAGTATTGCTGATTTTATTGATGATTTTAAGAAAAATCTTTTCTACAAGTATGTCAGACATAGCCACAGGTCTCGATGGTTAGATCAACAATTTAGGATGTGTAAAGACTCTTTCTCGATTGGAACTATTGTCTTTGTAGTTGATTTTGCAGAAAACTATACATTGCAACCCCAAAATGAAGTTCAATCCTAGTACTACAATTCTATTCAGATTGCTATTTTTGTTCACATCACATACAAACATGCCCCTGAGAGTACATAAGAGAACAAGAAGATTGTCATAGAATACCATTTTTACATGAGTGATGATCGATCTCATTCAGCAGAGTTATGCAATATTATTTTCAACAATTATGTGGGTTCTTGCAAGAAAAAGATATTAGAATAGATCAACATCTCATTTGGTCAGATAATTGTACTGGTCAATTCAAGAATGCTCATAATTTCTATTGGTTGAGCAAAATGCATGTAGAGAAGGGTATACCTCATATTTGAAATTTTTTTGAAGCTGGGCACAGAAAAGGTCAACATGATGGAGTAGGTGCATGTGTGAAGAGAGCTCTTTTTAAAGAACAACTAAAGATTAGAGGTGGTGCTACATTCAGTGATGCAGATTCCATTGTTAAGTGGTGTAACTATGCATTGTCACAAGGAGTGGCTCTTGATTCTGAAGTGCACAGGTTCTTTTGGTTGGTTGATGATGGGATAGCAATAGAGAAATTGGAATGTCAGAGAATCAGTGAATCATCAAAGATGCATTCATTTCAAAGCTCAGATGCAAGTACATGGACTATTTGGACATGAGAATTAGCTTATTTTTGTTAGAGTTGTATTAAATGTGATTGGAACAATTGTGAGTCAAGTGAGTAGATGCATGGATTCCACAATATTTAATCCCTTTATATGAAGGTCAATCACCTTCCATCAATGACATGGAGAGCTCATTTGACTATGAACATCTTTCAGACCTTGTACAGCTAGGTCATGTTTATGCAGTTGTTGCATCGCATGGAAATGAAGAGAGGTCAGACTATTGGTTGGCACGATGTGTACAGGGAAAATAAAAGATAACACAACCTATGATAGATGATGATGGGTTCACATATCCTACAGGATTAGTTGTTATTGTTGGGACTTGGTTACGAACATATATGATTAAAAAGAATGGCATCCCGGCCTTTAAAGACTTTGAGAAGCATAAAACCATATTGATGTATTCTCACCTAGTTGTAGCAACAAATGTCAAGTTACTAAAGCATCATGGAAAACCAAAATCAAACGAACTATGGACAATTAGTAATGCTGATCATGAAGCAATATTGGATACTTTGAAGGTAAGAGATGACCCCTCAGGTACGCTTGACTAGCATTTAAACTTCGAGATGGACAGGTATGACATTTTTTATCTTAACTTGTTCTTGTTTTTTCTATTTTTTAGAATTGTTTTATTAAAAATCTTGTTAATTTAACTATAATGCATGCTTTTGACTATACAGGACTGCAAATAAAGTTATTTTACATGGCATCATAGATTATTTTGCATGGCATCGTAAATTATTTTGTATGGCATCGTAGGTTATTTTGACTATACTCGAGGTATGATTTTTAGTTCTCATTTGTATTTCTTAATATTGCACATTTGTACCTTTTTCTACATAAGGCATTCCATGAGATGACATGTATTTGATGTCTTTTGCCGAATAGTTCATGTGCCTTGTCTATGCTTTCACATATTATATACATGTGTCACATGGCAATTACAACTACAACATTTGACAAAATTCTCATTTCTTTGAGGTATTCCACCAAATAGTTCATGTGCCTTGCCTATGCTTCCTTACTTTGCATTCTTATAAAATTCCTATAACAGTCATAATTAATCTTCATACTAATCTTGATAGTAATCTTGCCATCATTGTATTCCATGAGATGATAGTCCTATAATAGTCCTATACATGTCTACTAGGATAGTTTTAACTACAATAGTCCTAAAATAGTACTAGAACAGTCCTATAATAAGCACAACATTTAATGTACATATTTATGATATTCATGTTTACTTTTAAATCTGCTTGTTCATGCTTCTCATAGGACATCACCCCCCTACCCATCCAGCTCTACAGAAGAAGAGAGACAACAAATGATCAAGAGGGATCACCAATTCGTGGTAAGTGATTGATTACTTATGTCATGTTATATATTTTAAATATTAAATTCTATATTAATGTGCACGTTGTTTGATTGTATTAATAGGTAGAAATTCAAAAATCTCTATTGAGGAGGTCTAGTCGATGAGTGATAGAGGATGACTCATTAACTAGTTCACCATCTTCATGGCCTAGCAAGAGCCATAGATTATTTGATAGCAATCCATAGGAGATTTGATTTTGGGACATTTTGTTACATATGCGTATTTGGCTTTGTAAACATACTTATGTATGTTATCGATGTATATCATTGTATATACCCATATGGTTTTATTTGTACATGCCTATATGGCTTGATATATACACTATACATTATTTTCATGACATTATGTGCATATGTTTATATATAAGATCCTAATTTGGCACAAGTAGGGAGAATGCTTGCACAGGTTATGGAATTTGGTTTTAAAAGTTCTAATTCTATTTGCTTCAAAGTTTCTAAAGCCTTTTCAAAAAATCCATTTTGTGTGTATCTTGCAATCATTGCATTCCATGAGATAGCATCTCTTTGAGGTGTCATGCCAAACTGTTCACATGCCTTGTCTATGCTTCCACACTTTGGATTTACACTTGCCAATTGCATTTTCTTAACATTTCCTTTCAATCCTTATCAAAAATTTCATTTTGTGCACATATTGCAATCATTGCATTCCTTCATTTACAACACATCATTAAATAAGAAGATGCATATTTACAACACTTAAGACCTTCATGAAATGATACATTGGTTTCTTGATATTCAATCATGCATTGGAGATCTTCAAAGTGTTAAATATGTTTGAAGTGATGAAGAAACTTGTTATTTTGATGTATTTCAACTCCAAACTTTTGCCTAGAAATGAAGGCGCTAATCCTTGATCAAACTAACCTAAAAGTGCACCTTGGTACTTAGGGCACTAGATTATGATTGATCAACCTAAAATGTGCACCTAAGGCTAGATAGTGAATTGAAAGGATAAAATGCATCATCAAAGGAGTTTATAGTTATTGAAGGCATCAAATGATGACTTGGGCGCACATCTACCCCTCTACACCATATGTGACTAGTGCCAATTATTGAATAAAGAACCTAGAATGAGTGCCTTACTATTTGAGGTGCTAGTTCATGCTTCTAGAACACCAAAAGTGCACCTCGATGTTGAGGCACAAGCTCTTGCTCAAGCAACCTTGAAAGTGTGCTTTCACAAGGAGGTTAAAATATATTATCAAAGGATTAAGTTGAATCAAGGAATCATCATTGAAGACAAGTAAAACATGACTGTGAATGAGGTACACTTTTCATCATCTATAACCTCACAATTGCGCCTTCCATTAGAAGCTCATATTTTGCCTAAGGGAATGGTATTGAGATATCATCCATGTCAATGATTGAGAATGTGTCAACTAGAACAATATTTTTTGTTTTGCTCATCATGGGGCCGAACAGACTGCACCAACACGTCGAGGTGGGTGGGTAAATGCCAGGGGAGGTCTCATTTTATGTGCCAAGCATCCCAGTCATTTCGGGCAAGAGGCTACCGGTAAAGTCCCTTAAGATCCGTGAGACCAAAAAATTACCAAACTTTGATGGAGTAGTTCTTGGAATTCGTGATAGTTGGGATTGTTCTATTTGGACCTACAGGTGCATGTGGCATCTGTTTATAATAACCTCTCTCATTTTTGGTCAACTCCATTCTGTTTGATCGTGCCAAAATTAAATGCATTGTTGCAAAATGTTCAATTTGATGTAGTGGAAAGGTGCTAGGTGTGACATTTTTCATTCCATAGCTTGTGGGGTCAAACAAACTATGCCAACGTATTGGGGTGGGTAGGTAAATGCTAGTGGAGGTCTCATTTTGTGCGCCAAGCATCCTAATCATTCCGGGCAAGAGGCTACTGGCAAAGTCCCTTAAGATCCCTGAGACCAAAAAACTACCAAACTTTGACAGGGTAGTTCTCAAAATTTGTGACAGTTGGGAATGTTCTATTTGGACCTATAGGTGTACGTGGCATCCATCCACAATAACCTCTCTCATTTTTGGTCAACTCCATTCTGTTTGACCGTGCCAAAATTAAACGCATTGTTGCAAAATACTTCAATTTGATGCAGTGGAAAGGTGCTAGGTGTGACATTTTTCATTCCATAGCTCGTGGGGTTGAATGGACTATGCCAACATGTTGGGGTGGGTGGGTAAATGCTAGTGGAGGTCTTGTTTTGTGCGCCAAGCATCCCAGTCATTCTAGGCAAGAGGCTACCAGCAAAGTCCCTTAAGATCCCTGAGACCAAAAAACTGTCAAACTTTGACGGAGCAGTTCTCAGAATTCGTGATAGCTGGGAAAGTTTTGTTTGGACCTATAGGTGCACGTGGCATCCATCCACAATAACCTCTCTCATTTTTGGTCAACTCAATTCTGTTTGACCATGCCGAAATCAACTGCATTGTTGCAAAATGCTTCAATTTGATGCAGTGGAAAGGTGCTAGGTGTGACATTTTTCATTCCATAGCTTGTGGGGTCGAATGGACTGCACCAATGTGTCAGGGTGGACGAGTAAATGCCATTGGAGGTTTCATTTTATGCGCCAAGCGTCCTAGTCGTTCCGAGCTGTAAGCTACCAACAAAGTCAAAAGTTGCTAGGATTGAAATTTTGCATTCCACAGGCCCTGGGGCCGAACGGTTTGCGCCAACACGTCGGGGTGGGTGAGTAAATGCTAGGGGAGGTCTCGTTTTGTGTGCAAAGCATCCCAGTCCTTCCGAGCTGTAAGCTACCGGCAAAGTGACTTTGCCAGTAGCTTACAGCTCGGAAGGACTGGGATGCTTTGCACACAAAATGAGACCTCCCCTAGCATTTACTCGCCCACCCCGACGTGTTGGCGCAAACCGTTCGGCCCCAGGGCCTGTGGAATGCAAAATTTCAATCCTAGCAACTTTTGACTTTACCGGTAGCTTACAGCTCGAAAGGACTGGGATGCTTTGCACACAAAACGAGACCTCCCCTAGCATTTACTCATGCACCCCGATGTGTTGGCGCAAACCGTTTGGCCCCAGGGCCTGTGGAATGCAAAATTTCAATCCTAGCAACTTTTGACTTTGCAGGTAGCTTACAGCTTGGAAAGATTGGGATGCTTTACACACAAAACGAGACCTCCCCTAGTATTTACTCACCCACCCCGATGTGTTGGTGCAAACCGTTTGGCCCCAGGACCTGTGGAATGCAAAATTTCAATCCTAGCAACTTTTGACTTTGTCGGTAGCTTACAGCTCAGAACGACTGGGATGCTTGGCGCATGAAAGGAAACCTCCAATGGCATTTACCCATCCACCCTGACACGTTGGCATAGTTCGTTCGACCCCATGAGCTATGGAATGAAAAATGTCACACCTAGCACCCTTCCACTCCATCAAATTGAAGCATTTTGCAACAATGCATTTGATTTCGGCATGGTCAAACAGAATGGAGTTGACCAAAAATGAGAGAGGTTATTGTGGATGGACGCCACGTGCACGTGTAGGTCCAAACAGAACATTTCTAGCTATCACAAATTTTGAGAACTACTCTGTCAAAGTTTGGCAGTTTTTTGGTCTCATGGATCTTAAGGGACTTTGCCGATAGCCTCTTGCCCGGAATGACTGGGAAGCTTGGTGCACAAAACGAGACCTCCACTAGCATTTAACCACCCACCCCAACATGTTGGTGCAGTCCATTTGACCACATGAGCTATGGAATGAAAAATGTCACACCTAGCACCTTTCCACTGCATCAAATTGAAGCATTTTGCAACAATGCGTTTGATTTCGGCACGGTCAAACAGAATGGAGTTGACCGAAAATGAGAGAGGTTATTGTGGATGGATGCCACGTGCACTTGTAGGTCTAAATAGAACATTCCCAACTATCACAAATTTTGAGAACTGCTCCGTCAAAGTTTGGTAGTTTTTTGGTCTCAGGGATCTTAAGGGACTTTACCAGTAGCCTCTTGCCCGGAATGACTGGGATACTTGGCACACAAAATGAGACCTCTTCTAGTATTTATCTACCCACCCTGACATGTTGGTGTAGTCTGTTCAACCCCACGAGCTATGAAATGAAAAATGTCACACCTAGCACTTTTCCACTGCATCAAATTGAAGCATTTTGCAACAATGCGTTTAATTTCAGCACGATCAAATGGAATGGAGTTGACCAAAAATGAGAGAGATTATTGTGGAAAGATGCCACGTGCACCTATAGGTCCAAACAGAACATTCCCAACTGTCATGAATTCTAAGAACTGCTCCGTCAAAGTTTGGCAGTTTTTTGGTCTCAGAGATCTTAAGGGACTTTGCTGGTAGCCTCTTGCCTGGAATGACTAGGATGCTTGGCGCACAAAACAAGACCTCCACTAGCATTTACCCACCCACCCCGATGCATTGGCGTAGTCCGTTCAACCCCACAAGCTATGGAATGAAAAATGTCACACCTAGCACCTTTCCACTACATCAAATTGAAGCATTTTGGAACAATTTGTTTAATTTCAGCACGGTCAAACGGAATGGAGTTGACCAAAAAAGAGAGAGGTTATTGTGGATGGATGCCACATGCACCTATATGTCCAAATAGAACATTTCCAGCTATCACGAATTCTGAGAACTGCTCCATCAAAGTTTGGCAGTTTTTTAGTCTTAGGGATCTTAAGGGACTTTGTCGGTAGCCTCTTGCCCAGAATGACTGGGATGCTTGGTACACAAAACGAGACCTCCACTAGCATTTACCCACCCACCCCGACGTGTTGGCACATTCTGTTTGACTACATGAGCTATGGAATGAAAAATGTCACACCTAGCACCTTTCCACTGCATCAAATTGATGCATTTTGCAACAATGTGTTTAATTTTGGCACAGTCAAACAGAATGGAGTTGACCAAAAATGAGAGAGGTTATTGTGGATAGATACCACATGCACCTGTAGGTCCAAACAGAACATTCCCAACTGTCACGAATTCTAAGAACTGCTCTGTCAAAGTTTGGTAGTTTTTTGGTCTCAGGGATCTTAAGGGACTTTGCTGGTAGCCTCTTGCCCAGAATGACTGGGATGCTTGAAGCACAAAACGAGACCTCCACTAGCATTTACCTACCCACCCTGACGCGTTGGCGTAGTCTGTTTGACTGCATGAGCTATGGAATGAAAAATGTCACACCTAGCACCTTTCCACTGCATCAAATTGAAGCATTTTGCAACAATGCGTTTGATTTCGGTACAGTCAAACGAAATAGAGTTGACCAAAAATGAGAAAGGTTATTGTGGACGGACACCACAAGCACCTATAGGTCTAAACAGAACATTCCCATCTATCACAAATTCCAAGAATTGCAATGTCAAAGTTTGGCAGTTTTTTGGTCTCAGGCATCTTAAGGGACTTTGCCGGTAGCCTCTTGCCCGGAATGACTGGGATACTTGGCACACAAAACGAGACCTCCCCAAGCATTTACCCACCCACCCCAACATGTTGGCATAGTCTGTTCAGCCCCATGTCGAGCATAATAAAAAATATAGCACCTGGCAAGGCTTTTGCTCTTAGGATCTTAAGTGACTTTGCTCTTACGGAACAATGTATCAGCAAAGACCCTAGTTTTCATAAGAGGAGACATGTGATTTTAAGAGGTTTTTGGGAATGTGACTTTAGCCTTCCACTCCTTATCTAATGACGAGTTTATTCTTAGAGTTTGATGGCTTTTATGAGCATATACATGATGTTGTTTTAGGATAGTCATGAAGGGCAATTTTTGGACATCCATGTGTATCTTTTTAACAATCATGGACTGTGACAGTCCCAAAACTCATATAAATCATCCATTTTAGTGTTTGATAACCTTATAAATCCATTAGATCATTTATACAAACCCTAATGCAACTTATAAACCCTCTTTGCATAGTAATTTCATGAATGACTGTCTTGTAGGATTTACATACATACATACATACATATATATATGATCTCGTAGGCATCTAGGTTTCATACACAAATTGCAATAGTTGTAGAGCCAACCTCCTATCAACAAGAGTTGAATAATAGTAAATAGAGAGCTTCTCGGCCATAAATGGGATTTGCGTACTCACACACACCCAACTAAAATAGTATCCTTATTGGCCTTATTGGCACCTCCCCCCAAGATGTAAGTTTTTTATGTTTATAATGTGCCCCCAGTGTCCTTGACATAGAGTTTCTTGACATTAATTTCATTCAAACATGTATTCAATTCATCTTCAAAATGTTTTCAATACATCTCCAATGCCTTTTCCATGAAGGTTTATGCATATTTATACATGATTTGAGGGAAACCAATAGTCTCCAACTGACTCTTGAGTACTTGACTATTCATCTTCCATACTTTTGCATTTTTTTTACATTTTTCATATGACAACTTTGACATATTAACAAAATTTGACAAGATGAAGACTAAATACATGATGAAATGGTTTATCATGACCTTATTAGATTTCAAGCTACTATGCTTGATTAGGGCATATATAAGGAATTTTTTCTTATTAATTCTATTGATCTAAAACCATTCTCAATGCTAAACATATCATCAATGGACTAAAGAACTATCATCATAATGTATGGCATCATGGGAAGTATCATGACTTGCACATAAGGAATTTAAATTATATTGTATATCAAGGTGTATATACATTAAAATCTAGTCCATAATGGTAGACATATACAAAAATTTGGCAAATATGCCAACTCAAAATATTTTTTACAAAATGTGGCATATGCCATGTCTCAAAATCTATATACAATCTACATGCCAAATAGCTACATCAAATACTACAAGTCCACTTGACCCTCAATCTGTGATGGATCCTGAAAAAGTGTCCTCTTTGTACCAAAATGTCTAGTAATTGATGGAGGTGAAGTTTCCTGCATTAACAAGTCAAAACACAAATTTGATTAATCTCTTCAATGGTAAATAAAAATAAGTTAAAGTTAGTAAATAGATTTTTATCTACTACAATTAAGAACTTTCATTTATTAACATACATCTAAATCACTACAATCAACTATAAGACTGCTAGATAAACTATCAATTATTTAGAAAAATTCAATTCAATTACCTCGACTCTATGTTGTTGTTCAGACAATCGTTCTGCAAATGATTTTCTCTTAAGACTATTAGGTGTCCTAGTGAAGCATGATGGCAAAGGTGGCACATCACTAACATTCTCAAGAGACTACATAAAAGCAAAGTAACATTGAAATAAATTAATATATAATTATTAAACAAAATAGGAAATGCATACATTTACAATAGGAAATGCACTAAACAAAAACTTATCTACTAGAAAACAAGCACATACCACCATCGAGGCCCCCTGCATTAATTAAGAAGGACAAGAATGTAAGACTCTAAATAACTATAATCAAATATTTAAGTTTTCTAAATTATCAATTAAAGTACAATTCAATCAAATTACCTCCACCCTTTGTTGGCGTTGAGAAAGTCGTTCTGCAAATGATAGTCCCTGTTGGATTTAGGACATACAACTGAGAGGGGGGGGTGAATCAATTGTATAAAAACTTCTTGTTACTTCAAACACTTGATTCTTCATTGTTAGTTAAGAGCATATCAATTAATCATCCATGAAAGCATAATACATAAACACAAGAGTAGATAAACATCAACACATTGAACACCAAGATTTTGACATGGAAAACCGGGTTAAGGGAAAAACCACGGGGTGATTAACCCAAGGATTATTCTCTGTTAGAAGAATAAGAAAAAGAATGGCACTTGCCAATTAGGGCTCACTGCCCGAGCACACTGCTCACAAAGAGGCCCACTGCCTACAAGGAGACACACTATCTACAAAGTGATAAGAATCACAATCTTGAACTGGAGAATGACATCTCTACCATGTCCGGATCAGTTCCATTTAAGCCCAAAAACCCTTGCTCTGCCTTTCGCACTTCTCTTCGCTATGCCACACTATTCCACACAATCCACACTCAAAATGAATTCTCAAACGCTTATTTATACAAGACATCGACTTAGGAACAATCATCGAAGTCGACAATTAACCATAAGGACATTTGCAAGATGATTAATACATCCGGTCAGCCACCACAAGAACATTCACAAGATGAACAACTCATCTGGTCAGCTAGTCTGAACAAGAACTTCATCCGGAAGAATATCTTCAATTCTAGGCTCTTCCACTAATGCAGATCAACAACAAAACCTCAACATGATCCAGGAACCTTCACAAGCCTGCCTGAATGACTAGGTACATCCGCACTTTCTCTACTTATTGGAATCTCTTCTCTTCCTCATCTGGAACTTCAAGAACACAGTCTGTCACCACTATCACAATGCAAAAGGTACTTCCAGACCTCAAAATCATACACAACTCAAGATGACACATCACAAGGACATACCAAACACTCCTTCCAATCCGCAGATTAGGATTATACAATTCTGGACCTCACCGGACCTTTCTGTGATCCTCTATCACCTCTAAACACTTGCCGGAACCAGTTCCACACAAACAGTCATAACTTCTTCAGATCTTTATGCAGACCTCTGAAATCTTAACTGAAACATCACAAGACTCATATCTACAAACCCTTTAATCCGTATCCTCCGGTTCGCAACCTATACAATACATTTGCCTTCTTCTCATCACTGTTCTTCACTGTTCCTGACTGAGGCTAATTTTCTCAATATCCTCAACACACAGCTCATCCAATCCTTCTTGTCAATGCACTATGAGTATGTTGACATCAATGACAACACTAGTTCACCTCATACTTGCAACAATCTCCCCCTTTGTCATTGATGGCAACATATGATGTGAAAAACCATCAAGACAAGAACTTCTCCTTTCTGTCACAGCTCCCCCTATCAGCAACATGTCTTTTTCTCATTTACTGCTCCCCCTTTGATCATCAACCACTTGTTTTTCACATGTCTTCTCTCCCCCTTTGACATCAATGGCAAAGGGCTCATACTTGCAATTCTAACACATCAGAATCATACCAGCTGCTCCCCCTTAGTAGCAGCTCCCTATCATCAATCTGGATAACAAGATATGACTGTGATATCCACCGGACTGATGCACATCAGTGTATCCTAGTTCATCACCGGAGGGGCCATGACCCCTAACTTCTCCCAGAGATATTCAAAAGAGTCCTTGGGAAGAGGTTTAGTAAAGATATCTGCAATCTGATCCTTGGAGGGAACATACTCCAATCTAACTTCTTCCTTGTTCACTTGTTCTCTCAAAAAGTGAAACTTGATAGATATGTGCTTATTCTTAGAATGCAATACCGGATTCTTAGAAATATTAATTGCACTTGAATTATCATAGAAAATTGTGATAGGCTCCTCATATTCAATTTTAATGTCTCTTAGCATCTGCTTCATCCATAAGATTTGAGTGCAACTACCTACTGCTGCAATGTATTCTGCTTCAGTTGTAGACAGAGATATTGCATCTTGTTTCTTGCTTAGCCAAGAAACCAATCTCTTTCCCAAAAAGAATGCTCCACCACTGGTGCTCTTCCGGTCATCCACATCTCCTACCCAATCTGCATCTGTGTAAGCATGAAGAGAGAAATCTGGATCTCTAGGGTACCATAGACCATACTCAGCTGTTCCTTTCAAGTACCTGAAAATTCTTTTGATTGCCATAACATGAGATTCTTTAGGATCAGCCTGGAATCTTGCTACAAGATCGATAGCCTGCATTATATCTGGTCTAGTCTGAGTGAGATATAACAATCCACCAATCATTGATCTATACTTTGTCTGATCTGCCTTTAGGGAGTCATCATCTTTGCTCAACTTACATCCAGTTGCCATGGGAGTGTTCATTGGCTTTGAATCTTCCATACCAAATTTCCTCAACAATTCTTTCACATATTTGGTCTGAGAAATGAAGATCCCTTTCTTTGTTTGAGTAATTTGTAGACCCAAGAAGAAATTCATTTCACCAAGCATAGACATTTCAAACTCACTTTTCATCTGATTTGCAAAAGTTTTGCACATACTGTCTCTACCTCCAAAAATGATATCATCGACAAATACTTCAACAATCAAAATGTTTTCATGATCAATTTTGAAATATAAGTTACTATCAGCAGTACCTTTGTTGAATCCAATCTGCACAAGATGCTTATCCAACCTTTCATACCAAGCTCTTGGGGCTTGCTTTAATCCATACAATGCTTTCTTCAACTTGCAGACCATATCATCATTATCAGACAATTGAAATCCATCCGGTTGTTCAATGTAAACTTCTTCTTCCAGATCACCATTTAGGAAGGCAGACTTGACATCCATCTGATATACCTTGAAGTCTTTAAAGGCAGGAAATGCAAGGAATAATCTGACTACTTCAATTCTTGCCACCGGAGCAAAGGTTTCTTCAAAATCAATTCCTTCTATTTGAGAGTAGCCTTTGCAGACCAATCTAGCTTTGTTTCTGATTACTTCACCAGCTTCATTCAGTTTGTTCCGGAAGACCCATTTGGTTCCAATCACATTCCTGTCTCTAGGTCTGGGAACAAGATCCCAAGTATGATTTTTCTCAATTTGCATCAATTCATCTTCCATTGCTTTGGTCCAGTTTTCATCATTGCAAGCTTCATTTATTGTTTTGGGTTCAATCTTTGAAATCAGACAACATTCATCCTGATTTTGAGCAACATTCCTTCTAGTTTGCACACCTTTGTTTCTGTCACCTATGATCTGATCTTTAGAGTGGTTCTGTCTTACATACCTTGGAATTTTGGGAGTATCCTGCACTGCTGCTTCTTGATCAGGCTCATTCAGACCTATCTCTTCTTCCTGATTTACTGGATCAAGCTAATTCTGACTTACCGGAGAGGATTGAGTTCCTTTAACCTGAACACCATCTTGGTCATCTTCATCAGACTCATAAAATCTTGAGGGCTTCTCCATTCCTTCATCAACTTTCACATTAGTGCTTTCTATCATCTTCCTTAGCCTCTTATTGTAACACTGGTATGCTTTTCTTTGAGTGGAGTAACCCAAGAAAATTCCTTCATCACTTCTAGCATCAAACTTTCCTAGATCTTCATCTCTTTTAATATAACACTTGCTACCAAATACTCTAAAATATTTCATAGTAGGAGTGATCCCAAACCAGAGTTCCTAGGGGGTCTTACCGGTGTTGTTTCTGATTTGAACTCGATTGAGAGTGTAGACTGCAGTGCTGATAGCTTCTTTCCAAAACATTTGAGGAACATTTGCTTCCAACATCATTGTCCCGGCAGCTTCCTGGATGGTCCGGTTCTTTCTCTCAACTACTCCATTCTGCTGTGGAGTCCTAGGAGCAGACAACTATCTTCTTATACCCTGCTTCTCACAAAAGTCAATGAACTCACCAGATGTAAATTCACCACCTCTATCAGACCTTAGACACTTCAGTTTCGATCCGGTTTGATTCTCTACCATAGCTTTGAAGATTTTGAACTTCTCAAGGGCTTCTGATTTCTCCTTTAGGAAGGTAACCCACATCATCTGGGAATGGTCATCAACTAGCAACATGAAATATCTATCACCTTGCAGACTCTTGATTCTTGTCGGACCACAGAGATCAGTATGTACTAATTCCAACAATCTGATAGAGGACTGATGTTTGCTTTTGAAGGAGACTATACTCTGTTTACCTAGCTGACATTCTTTGCACAAACTATTTGTAGGTTTCATCAATTTTGGAAGATCTCTTACAGCCTGAATATTGCTTATCTTGATGATGTTATCAAAATTTACATGACACATTCTTCTATGCCATAACCAACTCTGATCAACTTGAACAAACAGACAACTTTTATTTGAACCAACCATATGAAAGATATTACTTTTTGTTTGAGTATCAGATGCAATTTCAGTTCCGGATCTTGTAAAGATTCTGCATTTTCCATTCTTGAACCAGAGATCATAGCCTTTGTCCACTAACTGACCAACACTGAGAAGATTGTGCTTCAATCCTTCAACATATAGTACATTACCTGTTTTGCTTTTTCCATCAAAGGAAATAGTTCCCCTACCTCTGATTCTGCCAGTAGAATTGTCACCAAACTTTACCATTCCTCCTTCATACCTTTCCAAATCCAAGAACTTATTCTTGTCACCAGTCATATGGTGAGAACATCCACTGTCAATAACCCAATCATCCTTTTCTTCCACTTGAGCAGCCAAAGCTCTTTCCACAACCTTGTGATTGACAGATTCAGAGGATATTGAATCTTCTTCCTTGATGGCAATAAACGCCCATTCATTTCCAGTTTTGCTTCCTAGTTCTAATTCATCATCTGTTACTCCTTCATTGTCATCTTCTTCATGAACATAATAGTAGTTCTTTTGAAACCTTTGTCTGTTAGTATTAGACCTTGCAGATCTTTCCAGACATCTTGAAGCAAAATGACCAATCTTGTTACAGTTGAAGCACTTAAAGGGTAGTTTTCCTTCATACTTATCGGATCCTCTTGGCAGTCTCTTTACAATGAGGGCTTCAAGTTGAGCTATTTTTGCTTCTTCTTCTTCCATGTCTCTTCTTGCTTGATCATACCATGACATCTTCCTTGAAGAGTTTTCTCCCGGATCAAGTCTCTGTTTGCCTTTCACATAGGCACTGGCTTTGAAAGCAGATTCAGTCTTGGGAGGATCATCTCCAAACTCGGTCATTTCAAATGCAGCTAGTTTGCCAGCCAATTGTTCTCTTGTGATAGTTGTGTGGGCTCTAAATTCATCAATGGCAACAACCTTGATTTTGTAGGCAGCAGGAAGGGATCTGAGGATTTTACAAACAATCTCATTTTCATCCAGAGTTCCACCAGCATTTCTAATTCCACATACTAGCTCATTCACTCTTGGCATAAAGGTAGTGATGTTTTCATCATCTCTCATCTTCAATCTTTCAAATTTCCCTTTTAGACTTTGCAACCTTGCACTCTTGACAAACTCATCTCCTTCATACAGAAGTTCTAGTTTAGTCAGGATCTCATATGCAGTTGGTAGGTCAATAACATTTGAGAGATCTGAGTCATTTAATGTGCTTAGCAGAGCTTCCTTGGTCTGCAAATTGTTTTCAGCATCTGTGATTTCATTCAGAGTTGTCAGACCACCTTGTGGAGGTACATATGGTTTTGAGACCATGGCCAAGTATGCTTTTCCCATGCATTCCAAGTGACATTTCATGCGACCTTTCCAGAGAGTGAAGTTGGTTCCATCAAACCTCGGACTATCCTTCTTGTATGATGACATCCTGGATCTCCTCAAGTGGTTAAGCTCCTTTTAGAGGAACTTGGCTCTGATACCAATTGTTGGATTTAGGGCATACAACTGAGAGGGGGGCGGGTGAATCAGTTGTATAAAAACTTCTTGTTACTTCAAACACTTGATTCTTCGTTGTTAGTTAACAGCATATCAATTAATCATCCATGAAAGCATAATACATAAACACAAGAGCAGATAAACATCAACACATTGAACACCAAGATTTTGACGTGGAAAACTCAGTTAAGGGAAAAACCATAGGGTGATTAACCCAAGGATTATTCTTTGTTAGAAGAATAAGAAAAAGAATGGCACTTGCCAATTAGGTCTCACTGCTCGAGTACACTGCTCACAAAGAGGCCCACTGCCTACAAGGAGACACACTGTCTACAAAGTGATAAGAATCACAATCTTGAACTAGAGAATGACATCTCTACCATGTCCGGATCAGTTCCATTTAAGCCCAAAAACCCCTGCTCTACCTTTCGCACTTCTCTTCGCTATGCCACACTATTCCACACAATCCAAACTCAAAATGAATTCTCAAACACTTATTTATACAAGACATCGACTTAGGAACAATCATCTAAGTCGGCAATTAACCATAAGGACATTTGCAAGTTGATTAATACATCCGGTCGGCCACCACAAGAACATTCGCAAGATGAACAACTCATCCGGTCAGCTAGTCTGAACAAGAACTTCATCTGGAAGAATATCTTCAATTCTGGGCTCTTCCACTAATGCGGATCAACAACAAAACCTCAACATGATCTAGGAACCTTCACAAGCCTGCCTGAATGACCAGGTACATCCACACTTTCTCTACTTACTGGAATCTCTTCTCTTCCTCATCCATAACTTCAAGAACACAGTCTGTCGCCACTGTCACAATGTAAAAGGTACTTCCGGACCTCAAAATCATACACAACTCGAGATGACACATCACAAGGACATCCCAAACACTCCTTCCAATCCACAGATTAGGATTATACAATTCTGGACCTCACCGGACCTTTCTGTGATCCTCTATCACCTCTGAACACTTGCTGGAACCGGTTCCACACAGACAGCCATAGCTTCTTCAGATCTTTATACGGACCTCTGAAATCTTAACTGAAACATCTCAAGACTCATATCTGCAAACCCTTTAATCTGCATCCTCCGGTTCACAACCTATACAATAGATTTGCCTTCTTCTCATCACTATTCTTCACTGTTCCTGATTGAGGCTAATTTTCTCAATATCCTCAGCACATAGCTCATCCAATCCTTCTTGTCAAAGCAATATGAGTATGCTGACATCAATGACAACACTGGTTCACCTCATACTTGCAACAAGTCCCTTGGGTTGATCAGGAGTTCGAGAAAAGACTATTGGCAAAGATGCCACATCATTCACATTTTTGATTGACTATAAAATAAAATTAACATCAAGATATAAATTAATATATAATTACTCACAAAGAAATAAATGCATAAAAAAAAGTTGATGTGTACAACAAATTATACCGGCAAGTCCAAGCCAAATTGGATGGCAAACAAAGTTCCATGATGAACTTCTATCAACTCCTCCTCTGTCATCAACTATTATCCCACTTAGATACATTAGTACTAATAAAGTTGTTTATATATTTAAATGGAATAGACCATAAAATTTAACTTTAAATTTTACCTACATAAAAGATTGCTCATGCATTTCTCCTTCTCTATTGTTTACTGATCCAGTAGCTTCTACTCTTGTCCCTGACCCCTCAGCTTGAGTTCTGGACCCCATTGTCTCATCTCGTGAATGGAGATCATACTCTGATGTGTTCAACAGTGGCTCACTACTCTCCATAAGAGGACCTAAGCATAAATTATTGCAAGAAATGCAATGATGGGGCACACATACATGTCTGGACGATGACGATCTAGTAGTACCAAGTGATCCAATATCATCACCTTCATCATGTGCTTGTGCAAACTGAGATGTTTGTATAATCAAATGCTCGGTCAAAGAGTGTATGGCACTAAGGCCCTGTTGTGTTGCATTTGCAACAACGTCTGGGTGCTGCATTGGGGGTGGAGAAGGGATAACAGAAGGGGGAATATAGGGACCTTGTACTTGTCTAATTGCCCCAAGTCTATCTTGAGGCATTCCCTTGCCCACTCCTTGAAATTCTCTAAAATCAAAATAATTAACATGTTGACCCATGACGAACTCTGCATAGAGTTTATGGAGGAAATACAAAGGCACATCTAAATTGTTGTTGGGTGGTTTATCAAAAACTATCCACCAACAATCCCAAAAGTTTTGACTAATGCCCTCATGAATACACCATTTGATTGAAAACTTGGGCTTACGGACATCAACATGCAATTCAGTTTTAGGATTGAGAAAGTGTTGGGCTAACATAGTTTTTGTAATCTCTAATTCTCTGACTTCATCATATGACAAACCGTTAGCATATTCGGCCTTCTTGGCTTCTCGCCATTGCCTAAATGATTCGTGTTGGGTTGACAAGGTTTGAACATGATTAATGATTCCCTCTAAATTCGATGTCATTATAGGCAATCGAGGGTGGCGGCGATACATTTCTATGATCCTACTTCTATGATCAATATTTCTTTGAATATTCTCTTCTATTGTTGGAGGGGGAGGGTTTGGTGATGGAGGGTTTGGGTTTTCATTTTATGCATCCATTTTACCTAATTAAATTATAAAACATACCCACTTAGCATAAAAACCAAAAAAAATGCTTGAATATACAAAAAAAACAAAAAAAATGCAAGAAATCTTACCTCTTTGGATCAGATATCCATTCCTCAGCTCTGATATCCATTCTTCGAAGATGAGACTGCGTTTTGCAAGCCACAGGTTTGCAAAAACGCAGTCTTTTTTGCTTTTTATGTTCTCCAAAACGGATATGTATTTTGGAAACGGATATTTGTTATCAAAATGGATATATGGATATCCGTTTTCTTTTTCTCTATTGTTTTCATTATTTTTTATTTTATTATTTTAGCATTTTTAGCATTGTAGTATTTAGGCATTTTAGCTATAAAATACAATCCAAATTTTAGAAAGACTGTATCATATGAAAGGAGAGATTTTGGACAAACTATCAAAATTTATATAGGATTATGATGATATATATATTTGATTTTTATATGATTTACTTATACTAAGGTATCTCATAGTATTTTAAAGGCACTTTTGAATAGATAATTGTCATAAAAAAATTGTAAAAGCAAGTAGTTTTGACCTGTAAATTCTAACAAATCATTTCATGTTTAACTTACATATTAGATGATATTGTGTCAACAATTGAGATCAAACTTATGACACTTGGGATTGACCTCTCATTTTTCTATACCTATTCAAATTCCAAGACAATCATTGGATTGATGTCATTTATATTTCTAAAGGTGACAAATCAACTTAGCACATCCTCAACATCATAGGATTGATGTCGATAGAGAGAGAAAGATAGAGAGAGGGAGATATCTATAGAGAGGTAGATACAAGAGAGAGGTAGATGCAAGTTAGGGGTTACGGATTAGGGCCATTATTTAGGGTTTACAGATTTAGAGAGAGAGAGACTACTTTTGACATGCAACCGTAAACCCTAAATAATGCCCCTAAACCCTAAACCCAAGTAACCCTAAATAATTCCCCCAAATCCTAAACCCTAACCCCTAAACCATAAACCCTAAATAATTCCCCTAAGCCCTAAACCTGAGAAAGTGAGTCCTAGTTTTCTTCTTTCCATTTGCTTCATCAATAAGGGAGAGGGAAAGATAGAGGGGAGAGATAGGATATATAGGAATGATAGGGGAATGACTAGGATGCATGATTAAACCTAACCCCTATCCCCTAACCCCTATTTCCTAACCCCTAAACCCTAAACATGAGAAACCATAAACCCCTAAATCCTAAACACTAAACCCAAGAAACCCTAAACCTCTATCTCTCTATCTCCCTATCTCACTATCTCCCCATCACTATCATTCCTCTACCTTTCAATCTCTCTCCCTATGTTTTAGCCATGTCCCTTACTCTATATCTCCCTATTGGTCCTCTCTCTCTAAATACTAAACCCTAAACCTCTAAACCTTAACCCCTAAACCCTAAACATGAGCAACCCTAAACCCTATCTCCTATCTCTCCTTTATCTCCCTATCTCTATCATCCTTCTACCTCTCAATCCTTCTCCCTATTTCTCTAGACATATCGCTCAATCTCTATCTCCTTATCTCTCCCCTTTGTCACCTCTATCTCTCCCTATCTGTCTCCTCTCTCTTTCTATCTAGCTATCTCCAAAACTGAGAAACCCTAAACCTAGGTACACCCTAAATCGAATCAACTCTAAACCTATATCTCCCTATCTCTCCCCTATCTCCCTATCTCTATCATCCCTCTACCTCTCTTGATCTCTCTCCCTATGTCTCTGGCCATGTGCCTCACTCTCTATCTCCTTATCTCTCTCCTCCATCTCCTCTCTCTATCTCCCTATCATTCCTCTCTCTCTATAAACCCTAAACCTCTAAACCTAACCCCTAACCCCTAAACAATTTAAATCCTAAACCCTAAATAATGCCCCTAAACCCTAACCCCTGACCCCTAAACCTAAGAAACCCTAAACCCCTAAACCTTAAACCCCAAACCCCTAAACCCTAAACCCAAGTAACCCTAAACCACTATCTCCCTATCTCTCCCCTATCTCCCTACCACCTTTGTCCCTCTATCTCTCAATCTCTCTCCCTATGTCTCTAGCCATGTCCCTAACTCTCTATCTCCCTATCTCTCCCCTCAGACTCCTCTATATCTCCCTATCATTCCTCTCTCTCTATAAAGCCTAAATCCAAAAATCTAAACCTCTAAACCTAACCCCTAACCCCTAAACAATAAATCCTAAACCCTAAATTATAATGCCCCTAAACCCTAACCCCTAATCCCTAAACCTGAGAAACCCTAAACCCCAAACCCGTAAACCCTAAACCCAAGTAACCATAAACCACTATCTCCCTATCTCTCCCCTATCTCCCTATCACCTTTGTCCCTCTACCTCTCAATCTCTCTCCCTATGTCTCTTGCCATGTCCCTCACTCTTTACATCCCTATCTCTCCCCTCAGACTCCTCTATATCTCCCTATTGGTCCTTTATCTCTCTCTAAACCCTAAACCCTAAACCTCTAAAGCTTAACCCCTAACCCCAAAACCATAAACCCTAAACCCTAAATAATGCCCCTAAACCCAAGCAACCCTAAACCTCTATCTCCCTATCTCTATCATCCCTCTATCTCTCAATCTCTCTCTCTCTATGTCTTTGGACATGTCTCTCACTCTCTATCTCCTATCTCTCCCCTTTGTCTCCTCTATCTCTCCCAAACTCTATCAGTCCCCTCTCTCTATCTCTCTTTAAACTGTAAACCCTAAACCCCTAAACCTGAGCAACCCTAAACCTCTAAACCCTAAATAATTCACCTAACCAACCTCTAAACCACTTCTCTATATAGGTGCAACTAATACCACTTTTTCATTATTTTCTACATTTAATTATATTCTTTTCCATTTTCCAAGTCCCACATGTGTCCAAGTTGTATTGTTTGTCAAGTTTTTAGTCTAATTGTTAGTCCCAGCTCTTATGGTTATTAAAATGTTAGTATATTATAGTTAGATTTATCCTTCAGTAACATTAATTTACACATTGTTGCACAAACAACCACACTGAAACATAACCTTACCTAATTAAGGTTAACCTTTTAAAAGGTTCCTTCATAAATGGCGAGCTTAACAGATCCAACTAGTTCAATGTTCTTATAGTCCATGCTTACCCTTCCAAGAGAGTTCATGCCATGTTAACTTTGCATTATGTCCTAACATATCACATGAAGGACATCATCATCACAAGGAATAACAATGTCATGAAGGATTAACGAAGGTCTAGCTTCACCACATAAAGTATCATTCATAATTTTATCACTAGAGGGTAAGGGTATATCATGTGTATCCTTCTCAAACCATGTATCATGAATCAAATCATATGAAGGATTGTGTAAAGCAATTTAGGGCATGAAATCCAAAACACCCCAAAACACAACCCCTGCTGCCCCACCATTTCTATCCCTGAAATATTGGAACATAGTCTAGAAAAGTGATTATTTCACCTGATGAACAAAATTGAATATTTTATTATTGATTATTTGAGTAATTCATTAGTGATGATTCTTAGTGTTTAACAAATCCTTATGGATCAATGTGTAAAGAAGCTACCAATGTTAACTTGCCCTCCTCCTTCACTAGAAACGGTCTTTAAGGAGGTTCATATATTGATGGGAGATCCAAGATTTAAGAGGTGTATTTTCAAAAAGAGTAAAAATCCTTTTTCCCAAATTTTTTTAGAGAACGGATATCCATTTTCAAAATGGATATCCATTTTGGTTTGGTATCCAAATCAAAACAGATATCCGTTTCAAAGTCAAACTTTGCCAAGTCGCGAATTTGGCTAAGTAAAAACGTGATTTTTTTCCTATTGCCACTGTTTGGCCCACGATGATCCTGCACATACCCTTGTTTTCTTTTTGCTTAGGGACCCAAACCATTTTTCTTTTGGACTTTGTGAAGGTGGAGGCTTGGATAGCTTGTTAGATATATCTTGCTTTGATTTTTCACATTTGTGCCCTAAGACATTAGGATCCTTAGTATTTTTAGCTTTATGGATAGAGGCATCCATTTTTGTATTTTTGAATCCCATGGGATAGGTGGAATGAGCTTTATGTTTAGACAATATGTGTATTTGTTGGTCAAGATTAGGAGTGTGAGGGAATGTGTAAATGGATGCATTTGACATTGGGAGAAGTGGTGGTAAAGTATATGGAGGGATATTAGGAGTTAGAAGAAGTGGAGGCAAATTAGATGGTGGAAGATGAATGGTCACATGATTTTGACATTTGTAGGATGATGGAGGTGGAATGGCAACATATGTCTTAGGGGTATGATAGGATTTATGATGGAAAGTGGTGGACTTAGGAGGAATTGAAAAATACCAACATCATGAGATTTTTTACCTTGGGGTGTGTATCCAGGGCCATATGAGTGTGGAGGGACATTGACATGTATAGGCTCCAAAATACCTTTTTCATGAAGGCCTAAACCTTTACCTTGGTAGTTCACATTTTGGAGTATGCGGTGGACTATAGGACTTGGTTTGCTTTGGGAACTAGACACGATTTCCTTATTGGATGGAGAAGGTGAAGTGGAGGACAAAGGTTGTTGATGTCCTAAGGAAGAACATTCATGAATGAGTGTGGAAAGACCAAGCGGATGTGATGGCTTTGAAATATGGTTGATAATGGGTGATGGAGGATCATTAGGATGTTGATTATGCTCATTTGGATCCAAGGTATTTATTTGAACTTCTATGCTTATGTATTCTTAGGAGGCATGTGTCTCATCAAGGGAACTGGAAGTTGTTGGGTGTTTGATGGGTCTAGATGGGGTTTTAAGCTCAGGACCATGGAACAGATAAAGTGGGCTAAGAGGATCATCATGGTCTGCTTGATCATAGATAGGATTAAGTGTGATGGGATCAATTTAATCATGTGTAAGTTCTTCATCAACAATAATAGCATGATCATAGAAAAGATAGAGGTTACGGAGAGGATGAAATTGGATCTATTGCTCATGTATAGGATCAAGTTGCTCATGGATATCTTTTTCATCAAAGGTAGTATCTTGATCATAGAAGAGATGTATGTTATGAATAGGTTGAATTTGGATGGGGGTACTTTGAACTTGATTTATACATGGGGTTGATGTTTCTACATGTTCTAAAGCGTACTCTTGACATAACTCTTGGGTTGTTTGAATGAAAGTTAATGTAGAAGACTCTTGGATAGGCTCATGGTCAACAAGATGAAGGTTTAATGGACCTTGACTTTGGTTCATGGTAGGAGATTCTTTGATAAGCTCAAGGGGTTGTGGTGTACATGAAGGGGTTGTAGGATTTGTCATGTTATTGGAAGAATCTTTGACAAGGTCAAGGACCATAATTTGAGGACATGGTTGACTCTCTACTGGTAGTCCTTGGATCACATCCTTCATAGGTGTAGGAGTACATGGATGAGGTAATGGATGAGGGGATTTGGCTTTCTCCATAGCTTTTCTTTTGTTGTATAAATTTGGAAAAACTCTCTTCCAAAGATCATTTAAAGATTCTTTGGTTGTCAATTTTGAGGGTGGGGAACTTGAGGTTGGTGCTAGTGTAGAACTGGTATGTTTCAGAATATGTGTCTTAGAAGATGTTGAAGGAGGACTAGTAGATGGAGTGGTATATGATTTCCAACTTGAAGTGCAGCTTGCCTTGTCATTAGCATCATTAAGACGGGAAAAGGGTGTATGAGTTTGGGGCAAGGTGTAGCTAGTACTAGCCTATTCAGCTTATAAGATTGTCATTTCTTGTTGTAGGAATTGGAGTTCTTGTGCTATGATCTTTTGCTCTTGTGTTGGGGTTGAGTTACACATAGATTGAAGTTTTAGGATTTCAGTTTGTTCCTCCAAGTATTTCTCAAAATCTACAAGATATGAATATTAGCTGGGGTGATACAAATGCAAGATAAAATGAAAGAAAACACAAGAAAGCATGCACAAATGATACAAAAATAAACAAGGTATTGCCTATTCACAAGAGAGACTATGTGGCTTCATAAGTGTTGTCATTGATGGTAACAAAGTCTATCCCATAGATCCGCAGTAGATAATATGCCTATACCGGAAGTCAGATTTGTTTGCCTCGTGACCAACCATCGATGGAGGAAAGTCACTTCTTCATCAGCGTATATAATCACTTTCAACAGTGTGGTAAATCTCCAATGAAACTTTTGAAAGTCTTCTAAATCACTGATTAAGGAAACATTTTTTTACCATCGGCAAAAGTATAGTCTTAAAAGTTGTGAAAGTTGTTTAAGATGCCAATGAAGTTATGAAAACACTCCCAAAAGACTGACGACAAATAGGTAGTTATATAACTACCCAAGATCGAATTGCATGTAACAGATCTAGTTATTTTAGAAACTTTCAAGTAAATGCAATTTCCAGGTGTAAAGGCAAGTTCCATAACCTTTGCATAAAATGAAGTATTTAAAAGATATGACAACTCTTTGGCAAAATGCCTCTAAGAAACGTGGTCCCATGGAGTGTTACGAACGAAGGAAATTCACAAAATGGATTCGCTGAATGCATTTTGTAGCTGTAAAACCAAATTCTACCAACTTCTCCTGCAAACCAAACTCGACAAACATTTTCTAGCACCTTCCAGTGCCATAAATTTTGATGATTTCTATCAGATATTATAATTTGAAATGCTTTGGTAGATAGGCATACAAAATGTGGAAGCTGGACATGGCACGTTAACTATTTGACAATTTGCCTCGAAGAAATATCATCTCATGGACAACATTGACTTTAGATATATGCATTCATCTATTAAAAATTCATTCCACAACCTTTGCAAGTATCTTCCAAGACCTACGCCGACATCATCTCCAATAACACCAAATTGGGAGCTTTGGAATCAGCATTCGAAAGATTGGTAGTAAGGATCTAGACCTCTATTTATTATACAAGGAAGTAACTACTCGTGGAGGACTGCAAATGGTCATAAATGAGAGAAAATGGAAGGAGATCATAGTTGTGCTTAACATTTCTTGTACTACCACAAGTACTTCATTTGTTCTTCACAAGTACTACATTAATTTGCTCCACCATTTTGAGCAGGTTCACTTCTTTCAAGTCCAAGGGCCCTTGGTTCCTCCTAACTCTTTCTTACATAGTTATTTTAAGTGCCTAAGTTAGGTAGTTACTCTAAGTGACTATCTTTACAAAAGAAAGTTAGTTGTTCAAAGTTAGTACACTTAGGTAGTTATACCAAGTAGTTACAAAAAGTGGTTAAGGTAGTTACCTTAAGTGGTTACTAACCTCACCTATAAATATATCATTGTGATTCAATCAAGGGTGTTCCACTTTTTCACATGATAGTGTATGAAAGACTCGAATAGTGTTATTCAAGTTTGAAAGCAATAAAGAAATGTTTGAATGTGTGTTCAAGTCAATTTCATGTGTAGTTATTGGTATTTGTATGTTTCATCAATAATGATCATGTGCTTTCCTTTCAAAGTTGCATTGTGAGAAAGATATTTTGCATCAAGTTTTGGTGTCTCTACTTGGATGCATGGAACTTAAATTTATAAGTTTAACTCTTATTTCATCATTAGTGTTTTTTAATTCTTTTTTTTGTTATAATTCCAAAAAATCCAAATACTCCGATCATACGAGGGACCTGCCCCTCTTAAAAGCATAGAGGAATCGACATAGACCTATGATTCTTCAATTGGTGTGCTCGGCACGATGTTGGAAGATATGTCTGAAGCTACACAAAGCAACACCAGTTCAATTTGGAAGGATTCAGATGCTTATGACGAGAAATCATTGTTTGGTGTATGATTCAAAGAGTCCTCACATTTCATGTATTTCATTTTTCTCATCATCCTAAAATGTCTACTGATTCAAGAGGTGCCTCATCCATATAAATCTATTTTTCATACAGGTGCCTATTTGTCTCAACCTGTCAATGGTTTTACTTGATCATCCTGAAGCAGTTTTGAGGTAGGAGTCACCTACCATGTACAAAGGTTAATTAGGAGTTTTTGTTGTGTCTGTCTTGTTTCAGTTGTTGTTTAGTTTTTGTCATTTGTCTAGTCTTTGTTGTTTCCTTGTTTTCATCTCACTTGAATCTCCTTGCTCTCCTTGTACAATGTGTTATCTCCTAACCCTATTTGCCCAATGGATTTAAGGCACTGTTCATTTCCAGAGATTCTAGGTTCATCATGCATCCTTTACAGTCCTTGTCCCAGTTAGAGCCAGCTATTAGCCTCATGACAAACCACCGATGGAGGAAAGTCACTTCTTCATCAGCATATATAATCACTTTCAGTAGTGTGGTAAACCTCCAATGAAACTTTTGAAAGTCTTCTAAATCACCGATTAAGGAAACTTTTTTTTACCATCAAAAAAAGTATAAAGTCTTAAAAGTTGTGAAAGTCATTTAAGATGCCGATGAAGTTATGAAAACACTCCCAAAAAACCAATGGAAAATAGGTAGTTATATAACTACCCAAGATCAAATTGCATGTAACGGATCTAGTTATTTTTAGAAACTTTCGAGCAAATACAATTTCTAGGTGTAAAGCCAAGTTCCATAACCTTTGCATAGCATGAAGGATTTACAAGATATGAAATCTTTGGTAGAATGCCTCTAAGAAATATGGTCCCATGGAGTGTTGCAAATGAAGGAAATTCACAAAATGGATTCATTAAATGTAGTTTGTAGCTGTAAAACCAAATTCTGCTAGCTTCTCCAGCATACCAAACTCCACAAACATTTTCCAGCACCTTCCCGTACCATAAAGTTTGACTATTTCTATCAGATATTATAATTTGCAATGCTCTGTTAGACAGGCATAAAAAATGTGGAAGCTAGACATGGCACGTTAACTATTTGACAAATTGCCTCAAAGAAATGTCATCTCATGGACAACATTGACTTCAGATATATGCATTTGACTATTGAAAATTCATTCCACAACCTTTGCAAGTATCTTCCAAGACCTACACTGGCATCATCTCCAATAACACCAAATTGGGAGCTTTGGAATTGGCATTCGAAAGATTGGTAGTAAGGATCTAGACCTCTATTTATTATGCAGGGAAGTAACTGCTCATGGAGGACTGCAAATGGTCATAAATGAGAGAAAATGGAAGGAGATCACAGTTGTGCTTAACATTCCTCACACTACCACAAGTACTTCATTTGTTCTTTGTAAGTACTACATTAATTTGCTCTGCCATTTTGAGCAAGTTCATTTCTTTCAAGTCCAAGGGCCCTTGGTTCCTCCTAACTCTTTCTTACATAGTTATTTTAAGTGCCTAAGTTAGGTAGTTACTCTAAGTGACATCTTTACAAAATAAAGTTAGTTGTTCAAAGTTAGTGCACTTAGGTAGTTATACCAAGTAGTTACAAAAAGTGGTTAAGGTAGTTACCTTAAGTGGTTACTAACCTCACCTATAAATATATTATTGTGATTCAATCAAGGGGGTTCCACTTTTTCACATGACAGTGTATGAAAAACTCAAATAGTGTTATTCAAGTTTGAAAGCAATAAAGAAATATTTGAATGTGTGTTCAACTCAATTTCATGTGTTGTTATTGGTATTCGTATGTTTCATCAATAATGATCATGTCCTTTCCTTTCAAAGTTGCATTGTGAGAAAGATATTTTGCATCAAGTTTTGGTATCTCTACTTGGATGCATGGTACTTAAATTCATAAGTTTAACTCTTATTTCATCATTAGTGTTTGTTATTTCTTTGTTTTTGTTCTTATAATTCTAGAAAATCCAAATACCCCTATCATACGAGGGAGCTGCCCCTCTTAAAAGTAAAGATGAATCGACATAGACCTACTTTTCTTCAACTATTGCAAGTAGGTTGTTGCTGATTCAAGGGTGAAACAAAGTTATTCATGAAGGTTATTTAAAAGCAACATTTTTTTTACCAACAAGATTGAAGATTGTTTTGGTCTAGTGCACAAGAATAGAGTATGTAACATGGTCCAACAATCAGGTCCAGATCTCTCAGATGATGTAACTTAGTAAGTTGCAGAATTAGACAAATCAAGAGGGGTATCATGACTATTGTATTCCAGAGATTTAGTCTCTGATGATAAAGCATGAAAAAGATATGAGCATCTGATTGTTGGGTTCCAGTCAGGTAGAGCAGGCAGAGGAAGAACTAACCGGCAGAGTATCAGACCTCAATCTAGATGTGCAAAATGTGTTGATCAAGAAATTTGTGGCATTATACATTGTTGGTCGACCTGATTAATGACTTCTATACCTATGTTTTTTATGTGCATCACTAATCAAGCATGGATTCAACTGAAAGATCAATAAATTGTAGATATCTCAGGTGTTCTTGTTGCTAACTAAGAAGTTGTTGGAAATCCTTGATGCGAATATATATACCTGACGAATTCAATCTTGTGGGGGTGTGTAAGTGATAGTAAGTATGATTAAGTGCGAAGAAAAGAAGAGACAAGTGTGAAGGTAGTAATTCAAGTCTAGAATGTGACAGGAAAGTAATAATGAGCAGAGGAAGAATGAAATGTGCCAGATCAGTATATTGTGCCTAACTGAAACTGAATTCCTACATGTATAGATGTTGTTCATCAGTTCAAACATCTTGGTATCATCTGTAAACATTTGTAGACTATAAGTCTCTTGTAGGCAGTGGGCCTCTTGTGATCAGTGTGCTTAGTTAGTGAGCCCTAATTGGCGAGTGCCAAATTTGTACTTTTTATTCTTTTAACAAAGAATACAATCTTGGGTTAGTCACCCGTGGTTTTTCCCTTAACAGGGTTTCCACATAAAAATCCTTGTGTTATGTGTTAATTTATTTTTCAGTTCTTATGATTACCTTTCTTTGATTTAACACCAAATGATAAGATAAGAAAAGAATGTAAAAATAGAAAAGTTTTAAGATAATTGATTCACCCCCCCTCTTAGTTATCTGCATTGTTTGCAACATTTCCCCTGTCAAGCAGTAAACCAATGATTTGGTATAGATCGATGATGATGTATGGTTTAAGGAATGAAACATGTCATATAAGACACGTGTGTTGGTCTAGTTTCGACGATGCAACATCATGTCTAAGATAATTGATATGATAATGATATACAATAGTGTTGTCATGGTAGGGAATAATAGATCCCTAGAGCAACATGAAGGATAATTATGATCAATTGATATGGTTTGCGACAAGACAAGGATCAAGACCGCTAATTGTGATTGGATAATTTGAAAAGATTGACTTGACTTGATTGGTATGGATTAATGATTGATTGACTTGATCTTATTTCTTGGATTTTTGGAATGTTTTGATTTTTTGGATTTTGAAATATTTTGATTTTTTTGGATTTTGAAATATTTGATTTTTTTGGATTTTGAAATATATAATTTTTTTTGATTTTGAAATATTTTGATTCTTTTCGATTTTGAAATATATAATTTTTTTCGATTTTGAAATATTTTGATTTTTTTGGATTTTTGAAACATTTTGATTTTTTGGATTTTTGAAAAGTTCTGAGAAATGGCATTGGATGACAATTTGAGTAGCCTATACATTAGATATCAATGACAAGGGAAAACTAAGGGTGTAAGGATTAATGTAGGATTAGATAAATGGATGAGCAAATGAGATGTAGAAAAATGGATGGAAGGCTCATCATAGATGGACAGATAAATGGATAGGCTATAGTGGATAGATGTATGCATCATAAGGGAGAAAGGATGTGATCTCCAAAGACTATGTCATATGGGAATAACATGCCCCATTCTAGGTGCAATACTTAGGATTTGTATGACAATGCTTATGACAATAGGATAATGGTAGTCTTCTTTGGAAGGATGAGGTATACTAAGAGACAACCAAAGCATGTTTGAACATTTTGCCCCCAATCCTTATCAAGATCAAAACAAGGAAGAGAGGATGAATGGAATCAATAAGACATGTATATGTAGGTGTAATGGCTAAGGATGGTAGGATTGTAAGGTAGAATATGGTGTAGAATGATAGAAAGTGATAGGATGAGACACTATGCCCCCAAGTGTAAGTTTATAGAAGATCAACCTACACATGACGCGTGTTTGCTAGGTTTTCATCATGGTACTTATCCAAGGCACTTGTTTTTTCTTGTTTTCACCATTGGACAAAGGGATTTCTCTTTACTATTTTGATTTTTTTTTAACATTTTTGATAGGAGAAGGATAGGAGGGACTCAAGTGTCTAGTTCCATGAAAGGTGATAGTCCCGCTAGATGGATGTCATTGTATCGACCATGTCAAATGTCATCATGCTCATAGATGTTGGTAAGGGATGACATGAGAGAGGAAGATGGAGTAGGTAGATAATGGATTACGATGTGGATTATGTAGGACTTATGCAAAAGATAGTATGAATGGTTTATCCAAAAGCATGGACCATAGGGAAATGATGAGGAAGATATGTAGGATAATAGTTGAAAGATGAGGAGATAGAGGTATGTGGAATTGTTTTGGAATGGAAGGGAACCATGAGCAATGGTTGCACACACTGTGATAAACATTGAAGCTTTTGATGTGGAGGTGATGTAGGAAGCAATGGAGATGTTTGCTTAGGAGATGGATAATGTAAGCATTTAGGTACCAACATAGACTTATTATTTTCATGATTTTTGTTTTGCTTGTGGGATTTTGGAATTTGAAACTTTTGAATGAAATGGTAATTTTGAATGGAAGGGGATGATTGGGATTTTTGAGAGGTGGATGCCTCATTTGACTTGCTTTCTTTTTACTTAGGGACCCAAACCATTTTGCTTTTGGACTTTGTTTGTGAAGGTGGAGGCTTGGATAGCTTCTTAGATATATCTTTCTTTGCTTTTTCATATTTGTGCCCTAAGACATTAGGATCCTTAGTATTTTTAACTTTATGGATAGAGGAATCCATTTTTGTATTTTTGAATCCCATGGGATAGGTGGAATGAATGAAAGCTTTATGTTTAGACAATATGTGCATTTGTTGGTCAAGATTAGGAGTGTGAGGGAATGTGTAAATGGATGGATTTGGCATTGGAAGAAGTGGTGGTAAAGTAGATGGAGGGATATTAGGAGTTGGAAGAAGTGGAGACAAATTGGATGGTGGAAGATGTATGGTCACATGCTTTTGACATTTGTAGGATGATGGAGGTGTAATGGCAACATATGTCTTAAGGGTATGATAGGATTTATGATGGAAAGTGGTGGACTTAGGAGGAATGGAAGAAATACCAACATCATGAGATTTTTTACCTTGAGGTGTGTATCCAAGGCCATATGAGCATGGAGGGACATTGACATGTATAGGATCCAAAATACTTTGTTCATGAAGGCCTAAACCTTTACCTTGGACTTCATGTTTTGGAGTACGCAGTGGACTATAGGACTTGGTTTTCTTTGGGAACTAGACACAAGTTCCTTATTGGATGGAGAAGGTGAAGTAGTGGACAAAGGTTGTTGATGTCCTAAGGAAGAACATTAATGAATGAGGGTGGAAAGACCAAGTGGATGTGATGGCTTTGAAATATGGTTGATAATGGGTGATGGAGGATCATTAGGATCTTGATTATGCTTATTAGGATCCAAGGTATTTATTTGATCTTCTATGCTTATGTATTCTTAGGAGGCGAGTGTCTCATCAAGTCAAGTGGAAGATGTTGGGTCTTAGATGGGAATAGATGGGGTTTTAAGCTCAGGACCATGGAATAGATAAAGTGGGCTAAGAGGATCATCATGGTCTGCTTGATCATAGATAGGCTCTTGATCGTAGATGGGATTAAGTGTGATGGGATCAATGTTCTCATGTGTAAGTTCTTCATCAATGATAATATCTTGATCATAGAAAAGATAGAGGTTATGGAGAGGACGAAATTAGATCTCTTCCTCATGTATGGGATCAAGTTGCTCATGGATAGCTTCTTCATCAAAGGTAGTATCTTGATCATAGATATGATGTATGTTATAAATAGGTTGAAATTGGATGGGGGTCCTTTGATCTTGATTTAGACAAGGGGTTGATGTTTCCACATGTTCTAAAGTGTACTCTTGACATAACTCTTAGGTTGTTTGAATGGAAGTTGATGTAGAAGACTGTTGGATAGGCCCATGGTCAACAACATGAAGGTTCAGTGGACCTTGGCTTTGGTTCATGGTAGGAGATTCTTTGATAAGCTCAAGGGGTTGTGGAGTACATGAAGGGGTTGTAGGATTTATCATGTTATTGGAAGAATCTTTGATAAGGTCAAGGACCATAATTTGAGGACATGGTTGACTCTCTACTAGTAGTCCTTAGATCACATCCTTTGTAGGTGTAGGAGTACATGGATGAGGTAATGGATGAGGGGATTTGGATTTCTCCATAGCTTTTATTTTGTTGTATAAATTTGGAAAAAGTTCTCTTCTAAATATCATCTGAGGATTCTTTGGTTGTCAGTTTAGAGGGTGGGGAACTTGAGGTCGGTGCTAGTGTAGAACTGGTATATTTTGGAATATGTGTCTTAGAAGATGTCAAAGGAGGACTAGTAGATGGAGTAGTATATGATTTCCAACTTGAAGTGGTGCTTGCCTTGTCATGAGCATCATTAGATGGGAAAATGGTGTACGAGTTTGGGGCAAGGTGTAGCTAGTGCTGGCTTGTTCAGCTTGTAAGATTGCCATTTCTTGTTGTAGGACTTAGAGTTCTTGTGCTATGATATTTTTCTCTTGTGCTGGGGTTAAGTTACACATAGATTGAAGTTTTAGGATTTCAGTTTGTTTCTCCAAGTATTTGTCAAAATCTACAAGATATGAATATTAGCTAGGAGTGATACAAATGCAAGATAAAATGAAAGCAAACACAAGAAAGCAAACAAGAAAGCATGCACAAATGATACAAAAACAAACAAGGTATTGTTTGTTGGCAAGAGACACTGTGAAGCTTCATAATTGTTGTCATAGATAGGCTCTTGATCATAGATGGGATCTTGATCATAGATAGGATTAAGCATGATGAGATCAATGTGCTCGTGTGTAAGTTCTTCATCAACAATAATATCTTGATCATAGAAAAGATCGAGGTTATGGAGAGGATGAAATTGGATCTCTTTCTCATGTATAGGATCAAGTTTCTCATGGATAGCTTCTTCATCAAAGGTAGTATCTTGATCATAGAAAAGATGTATGTTATGAATAGGTTGAAATTGGATAGGGGTTCTTTGATCTTGATTTAGACAAGGGGTTGATGTTTCCACATGTTCTAAAGTGTGCTCTTGACATAACTTTTAGGTTGTTTGAATGAAAGTTAAGGTAGAAGACTCTTGGGTAGGCTCATGGTCAACAACATGAAGGTTAAATGGACCTTGACTTTGGTTCATGGTAGGAGATTCTTTGATAAGCTCAAGGGGTTACAGAGTACATGAAGGGGTTGTAGGATTTGTCATGTTATTGGAAGAATCTTTGATAAGGTCAAGGACCAAAATTTGAGGACATGGTTGACTCTTTGCTGGTACTCCTTGGATCACATCCTTCGTAGATGTAGGAGTACATGGATGAGGTAATAGATGAGGGGATTTGGCTTTCTCCATAGCTTTTCTTTTGTTGTATAAATTTGGAAAAACTCTCTTCCAAAGATCATCTGAGGATTCTTTGGTGGTTGGTTTAGAGGGTGGGTAACTTGAGGTTGGTGTTGGTGTAGAACTGGTATGTTTTGGAATATGTGTCTTAGAAGATATCAAAGGAGGACTAGTAGATGGAGTGGTATATGATTTCCAACTTGAAGTGGTGCTTTCCTTGTCATGAGGATCATTAAGATGGGAAAAGGGTGTATGAGTTTGGGGCAAGGCGTAGCTAGTACTAGCTTTTTTAGCTTGTAAGATTGCCATTTCTTGTTGTAGGACTTGGAGTTCTTGTGCTATGATCTTTTGCTCTTGTGTTGGGGTTGAGTTACACATAGATTGAAGTTTTAGGATTTTAGTTTGTTCCTCCAAGTATTTCTCAAAATCTACAAGATATGAATATTAGCTAGGAGTGATACAAATGCAAGATAAAATGAAATCAAACACAAGCAAGGAAGGAAACAAGAAAACAAGAAAGCATGCACAAATGATACAAAAACATACAAGGTATTGCCTATTGGCAAGAGACACTGTGTGGATTCATAAGTGTTGTCATTGATGGCAACAAAGTCTATCCCATAGATCATTAGTACATAATATTCCTATACCGGAAGTCAAATTGAAAATTGTTTTCGTTCGGTGAACAAGAACAGAGTATATAACAAGATCCGACAATCAGGTCTGGATCTCTCAGATGGTGTAAATTAGTAAGTTGTAGACTTGGACAAGTCAAGAGGGGTATCATGACTACTGTATTCCAAATATTTAGCCTCTGGTGATAAAGCATGAAAAAGATATGAGCATCTGAGTGTTGGGTTCCAGTCAGGCAGAGCAAACAGAGGAAGAACTGACCGACAGAGTATCAGACCTCAATCCGGATGTGCAAAAGGTGTTGATCAAGCAATTTGTTAGGTGAAAAGTGAAGAAACAAATAAAACCTGATCAAGATGAAATAACACAACAAAATGGATGGCATGAACAAATTCTAGATGAAATTCTATGCACTTTAGAAAAAAATTGGAAAGATTGTATAAAAATGCAAAAGTTATTTGTATTGTAAGGTTGTATGCAAATTTGATTTTGACTATGAAAAAAGGCTATAAAATGGTACACTCACCTCATAATTTCTTCTCCATTTCATAGTTTGTCCTTCCATCTTTCCAACGAGTCCTTTTGCAAGTGATTTGGCCTCCGTATGTGAAAGTTATGAGAAAAAGAAAAACTCTACCCCTCTAGGGTTTATGGAAGCACAAGGTAGGTCACCTGACTGCTAGCTAACCATTAGCCATTAGCATAGTTTCTGGTCATATAAGTGGTCTAAGACCAAGTGGTTATGTTTATAGGTTAAGGGCTAGCGGAGCCCGTGGTCAGTCATATGACCGTGGGCAAGCCTAAGAAAAAAAAAGAATTAAAAGTAAACAAGACCACCTCCAAATGTAATATTAAGTGGTCATGCCTAAACTACCAGCAATAATATTAAAGTGATAGTGGCGGTGACTGTTGAACATAGGTGGTCTAGAGTAAGAATACTATAGCAGTGGTTGGGCTTTTTTAAATAGTGGGTGCTAGCGTCTTAGGTTTTGGTTTTTATCGTAGTTTAGAATAAGGTTTAGGTAGAATGTTTGGGGTTTATGAGTTTCAACCTAGGAGTTTTTTTTCTTTTGAGTTGACATCTATGGTGGTGGTAGATTTGTGAAGAGGTGGAAGTTGAGATCTTTGGGAGCAGAGATCAGTGAATGCTAGGAGGAGGTGGTGATAGGTCGAAGGGATAGACTTCACTGGTGTCGACAATGTGGTTTAGGGTTAATGGAGAGGCGACCAGATCGCCAGGGGTGGCGAATGAGCCAAATTGATGCAGCAGGAATCTTGTATGGTGGTCATCTTTAACCTTAAGGTTAGTAGATAGAGAACTCCAAGCGATGGGTTAGGGTTTATGGAGAGGCGACCGGAGATGGTCAATGAGCTCAAGTGGAGGTGGGAGATTGTTTAGAGTTGTGGGGCAACTAATAAACTATGGTACATGAGATGTTGTGTGAAGATTGCTAAGGAGAAATAGTCTTGTGAATGGCCTACAAAAAACCATAAACATTAGAATGCCATAATAAAAATTAAAACCCTAAAATGCCACATAAGCAGTGATTTTTTTTGACCAAATACACCTCAATCTACAAGAGGAAACACTAACCCTGTGATCAAAATAAGCATTATCACTAGAAAACAAACAAATTGTAGAAATTTGAATAGAGGCCCTTGTGCAAGCTGTATGGATCTGTACAGTACAACCCTATGCAAGGGCCTAAAATAAAAAAAATTCAAAAATTTTCAGGCAACAAAAATTTACAAATTGTATATGCTTCCTGGGGGTTTTGGGTCTTCCAAACTCAATGGCAGGGTCAGATTCATGCTAGAAGGCCTTTTGCAAAAGTCACTCACCAAAAATTAAGAAAAAACATTAGATTTACACATCTTCATGTCGAGTTCACCAAAATGTAGCTAAGGAAAATTAGATTAGTGTTAAAAATAGGGAACTAACTATAACCCTAACTATGCACCATGAAGGACAAACTAAAATGAAAATGAAAATAGAAATGCAAAGCAAACCAAATCCATGCTATGTTTGATTGATCTCCATGGCTCTTCTCGATCTTGCATGATGATGTATGATGTTGAAGGGTTGTCAATTGCTCACTTTCACAACATAACAAAAAGATGAATATGATAGAAGAAAATAGGTAGATGAATGTTGCAAAGGCTCAATTGGGATTTTGACAGCATAAAGTTACTTGAAACTCAATGCATGAAAATGGATTGGATGAGAGTTAAGTTTTAGGCAAACGCTGATAGGATTCGATGGCTAAGATTAAAAGTTAAATGGGTGATGTGTATGGCTAGGATTAAAAGTTGGTTTTAGTGCCTATGACGCACATTAAGTGGGCTATGACATGAGGCCAAAAACAGAATAAGAGGAAATAAGTGGGATTCTCTTATTTATCTTGAATAGAAAATGCCTTATGACACACAAATAAGTGGGGCTAAAAATAGGATGTGAGGGGACTCTCATAATTTAAATAATAAAATTATTTAAATTATTTGTGCATGTTTGTAGTCATGTGACACATGGATGAGAGATTAATTCAAATATTAAATTTGAATTATTTTGAGACATGTGAAGGGGAATTAATTAAATAAATGAGATTTATTTAATTAATTGGAAAGGTGATCAAGTGGGATTTATAAGTGGGATAAGGACAAAATGGCATATGGTGTCTAGTAAAGTGTCAACTAGGTGTTGTTTAGGACATGGACAATTTTAAGTGTCTACAATCATGATGTTGTAGACACTAACATATTTCTTGCAAGGATGTGTTTGTGGGAACATTTGGTGATCATGAAGTACATGTCACCTCCAGGGGGCATGGGCTTTGCGAAAGTCAGTGTTCCCTTGTCTGTTTTCTTCCTACCTTAATGTGCTTGATATCGATAACTGATATCAACCACCTTAAGGTGTGGGCATATATAAGGTAAGATGTCTATTATAGATGTTAACAATGTGCTTGTCCTTAGGTGCAGTTTAAAGACTTGCTTGATGATTGCATCCTGCATCCTGAGTTTGTTTGCAATAAATAAATCAATCATGTAAGCCCTCTGCGGAGGTGAGATATTGTGTATATCCTTTTTTATCTTAAGCCATCTACAGAGGCGGGGATGGTGTATTTCTTGGAGCAGATTGCACATCCTGTCATTTTCAAAAGTCTTCTGCAGAGGCGGGGAGCAGCTCTATGACTAATCAACCCTTAAGCGTGTCTTTAGAGATTCTTGTGGTGAAGCACAATCATCGGTGTGTGAATAGTCAAGACAATCAAGACAAACAATGCATTCTAAGAGGACAGTCAAGACAATGTGTGAACAGTCAAGTGGTAAATGAAACCTTGCATTTGTGAGCTGCCCCTACCTCTGCATCAAGTGGTATCAGAGCATAGGGAGTAGGTCTCTTGAGAGTTGAAGGTTGGAGTTTGAACAAAGTAGAATCTGAGGAGTCAAGTTGCCTCCTAAAGGAAGTTCAGTTGCAAGAAAGATTGATCAGTAGGCTAAAGAGCTAGAAGCCTTGAAGAAGGAGATTGCTGCATTGAAGTCTAAAGCTGGAGGCACCATGAGTGAAAGTGAGTCTAAAGAAGAAGAAGAAACTTCTAGTGAAGAAGAAGAGTTGGATCTAGAGGATGTCAGGATGGTAAAGTTTTTGAAAGCTGTGAAAGGTGATGGCCATAGCAAAATGGATTTGCCAATGTATGGAGGCAAACTAGATGGTGAAGAGCTCTTAGACTGGATAGGAGCCATGGAAAATTACTTTGAAAGTGAAGAGATAGATGAAGATCACAAGGTGAGGAAGGCTAAAACTAAACTGAAAGGACATGCTTTACTATGGTAGAACTTTGTACAAGAGGAAAGACAGAAACAAGGGAAGAACAAGATCACTTCTTGGGAGAAAATGAAGGCAAAACTAAAAGGTAAGTTCCTTCCTAGTGACTATAATGTTTAATTACTAAAAAGATTACAAAATATTAGGTAAAAAGACTTAGATGTGCAAGCATACACTGAGGAGTTTTATAGGTTAAGTATAAGGACAAAGCATGAGGAGGATGAGGAAGAAAGAGTGGCTAGATATCTCAATGGCCTAATGTATAACATTCAAGATGAAATCGGTTTGTTGGCACCAAAAACAGTGGAACAATGTTTTCAAATGGCAATAAGAGTAGAAGAAAAACTCAAGAGGAGACAAGAGAAGGTAACAAGAGGAAGAGGTAGTACTTTCAACACCAAGACAATCCAAAGAAAATTTTGAAGATGTTGATAAGAGTAAAGAACAAGCACCTAAGTCTAGAGGATGGAGAGGTGGAAGAACAAGTTTTAAGGGCAGATATGTAGATCAAGGAAGAGGTTCAAATGTGTTTACTAGAAAGTGCTAACACTGTGGTGTGTTTGGTCATCCAGCCTATAAGTGCCCTGACAAGATTGGTACTACTTCAAGTGGAAGTGAAAGAAGAGGTGAAAAGAGAATCTAAATTGTATAGGAAGATGAAAGAGAAAGTGTCCATGCTGCACTAGAGGTGGGTGAATCATTGATGATGAGAGAAAGAGCACTACTAAAGACTGTTGGCAAGAGACACTATATGGATTCATGGTTGTTGTCATTGATGGCAACAAAGGTCATCCCACATATCCGCAAGTCATAATGTGTCTCTACCGGAAGTCAGAATAAAGATTGTTGTGGTCCGGTGAACAAGAACAGAGCATGTGGCAAGGTCCGACAGATTGATCCGGATCTCTCAGAGGAAGTGTCTTGGTGCAGTGTGGATTTGGGGAATTCAAGAGGACTACCTTGAGTGGTATATTCCAAGGATTTAGCCTCCGGTGATGGACAAGGAAAAAGATATGAATAGTTGAGTACCGGATTCCTGAGAGACAGTGAAAACAGAGGAAGAACTGACTGACAGAGTATCAGACTACTTTCTGGATGTGTTACTATTGATGATAGAGGTTGTGAAGGCATGAATCATGTTTGGCCGACATGATTAATGATATCTACAAGTATATGCTTGATCCGCATTGCTTGGTGAGGAAGGATTCAGCCGACAGAACAAGAGTTTGTAAGAAACTAGACTATTCCGGATGCCGACTAAAAAGGTGATGAAATTACTTGTGCGGATATATATAGAGGATGGATTTAGTTGTGAAGAGTAAAAAAAAAAATGGTGTGAAGATATATGCGAATAAGTCCAGAATAGAGCAGAAGTAGCAAAAAGGATCTGGTATGTGAAGGATAGCAGAATAAAGAACAAAGGAAAGATGAAGTGCAGCAGATCAGTGTACTGAACCTAACCGGAACTGAACTCCAGCATATGCAGATGCTTCCAATCAGTTCAAGACTGTGATTCTTATCACTTTGTAGACAGTGTGTCTTCTTGTAGGCAGTGGGCCTCTTGTGAGCAGTGTGCTCGGGCAGTGAGCCCTAATTGGCAAGTGCCATTTTTGTAATTTCCTATTCTTCTAACAGAGAATAATTTTGGGTTAATCACCCCGTGGTTTTCTCCCTTAACAGGGTTTCCACATCAAAAATACTGTGTTATGTGTTTCTTATCTCATGGTAATGTTTTTTGTGTTTGATTCAATGCTATGTCAATTAATAAGAAAGTTCAATAAGGGAAATAATTAGGATAACTGATTCACCCCCCCCCCTCTCAGTTATCAACAATTGGTATCAGAGCTAAGTTCCTCCTAATAGAGCCTAACAGCTTGAGGAAGATCTGGGAGTTCAAATGGATGCATATGGTTTAAGGGAGCAACTCAAGACTGCTCTTGAGGATCTTGAACAGTCAAATTCTGAAGTCAATGAATTAAAGGAAAGACTCAAACAGGCTGATGAATTCATGAGAGAATTAAAAGACAAATTAAGTCTCTCTATGAAAAAGAGAAAGGAGCTACTCCAACAGTTGGCAAGACAAAGTGAAGAAAGCAATACAAATGAAGAATTGACTGAGCAAACCAAGTTATGTGAAAAGTTATCAAAAGAAGTCATTATGTTAAGACATGAAATGGAATCAGGAACTATAAAGTTTACTCAAGAGATTGAAGAAAAAAGAAAGGCTGAAGACAATCTAAGACAATCTCTTAAAGAAAAATCAGAAGAATGCCACCAGATGGACAGGATTATCAGACATCTTGAATCTGATCTTGAAGATGCCAAAGATAATGAAGAAAAACTTGAGGATCAAATTGCCTCTCTCAAAAGAGACCTTCAAACAGCAAATGAATATAAAGAGAAATTCAAGATAAGTTCTGCTCAACTTGAAGTTCTTCTTGGAAGTCAAAAGAGGACAGATGACAAGTATGGTTTGGGATATGAGAAAGGAGAAAGCTCTGGATCCGGTCAGAAGAATCTTGGATCAGAAAATCCAAGGAGCAGGCCTAGAAGACCTCCGATAAGACAGCCAAATGCTCAAAGATATCCATCCTTCAATGGATACTGCCACAGCTGCAACCACTTTGGTCACAAAGCTAATCAGTGCAGAATGAGAATGAATTAGATTAATTCATCCTTCTCCGGACAATGCTTCAACTGCAAAAGGTATGGACACAAATCCCATGAATGCAGAATTATGCAAGTAAACAAATCATTCAAAGGTAGATGCTTTACATGCAATAGAGTAGGTCATATGGCTAATCAATGCAGATCAAGAGGATATCAGTCAAATATGCAAAGAAATGTTATTTGCCAAATCTGCAATAGGTCCGGTCATAATGCTAAAGTCTACAGAAACAAGTATCAGGACAAAAGAGGTCCGGTGTATAATCAGAATCAAGACAAGGGTAAACAAAAGATGAATGCGGATGAAGTTAGGAATCAGATGAGCAAGATTTGGGTGAAGAAAAGTTCAGAGAATGTAGAGGTTGGATCCGCACCAGACTCTGGTGCTGATATTTCTTCCGGAAATTAAAAAGTGAGCTCAGGCTCAGGGGGAGACTCAAAGAAAATCCTGTTCCCCCAGCCAAACAAGTGGTGCCGGATGTGGCACAAGATGCGGATTAAAGGGTTTGTAGATATGAGTCTTGAGATGCTTCAATCAAGTTTTCAGAGGTCCGCATGGAGTTACGAAGAAGCTGTGATCGATCAAATAAGACCTGTTCAGGGAGATGCTCTGGTATGACAAAGGATTACAAAAAGGTCCGGAGAGATCCGGAAGTGTACTATCTTGTTCTGCGGATTGGACAGAGTGTTTGGGATGTTCTTGTAATATGTTACCTTGATTTATTCATGATTGAAAGATCCGGATGATATTCACTGATCAGGACTAATCCGGGATACTCCAAGCTATCCAGACAAGGCAAACCGGAATAATGTAGGTGAAGCATTTATTGCAGACAGATATTAGGGTTCACGGAGCAATATAAGGGATTTCTCAAAAGTCATTTGCTCATTCTGCACTCAAGAAGAAGCGAATAGTGGAGCTCTGCAACAAGATTCATCAAGCACACCAAGGATCTCCTGCCGAAGTCATTGCAGAAAGAAATCAATCCAATCACTCTGTGCAAATCGAAGGCGCATAAGGTATTCTCCGTTTTTCATTACCTCACTGCAAATCTTTGAAGAATGGCTACCCCAAACATAGTTAAGATCTCTGATAGACCTCGCCCCTCATTCAAGAAACATCCTTACAAATCATTGGAGGTAGATCCACTAGGAGCCTTCTCTAGTGTTCCTCATGGTGTATTGCATACGGAAGATATTAGGGTTTACATCCATGCGAATCTTGAAGACTTTGGAGAATCAAAACTGATGGATATCTATCACAAACAATTGATAGATGACTCCTTTGAGATCAAACCTCAGTATAAAGCCATCCAGGACAAACACTTTGCACAGTGCATTCATTTCCCCTGTTTTGAAGAAGATGAATGGGTCCGGTATGTACTAAGTAGAGTACATGACAACTTCCTATGGTTGAACAAGCCCTTCAAGATCACCAAGGACGCAATTAGGGCTGTAACTGGTCTGCACTCATCCGGTGGATTACCTGTTCTCAAATCTGTCAAAAATCAGACAGTCAGTGATGCAACCGGATCCAAGTTTGACAAGAGAGCTATGACAGTTGATGACATCATTGAACCGGATGTCAAATTTGCAGCTATGATAATTGGTTACAAAATCTATCACTCCAGTAGGGAAAACTCAGTACCGGGAACTGCAATCTACACAGCCTATCAGATGTTAAAGGAGAATGCAGACTATGACTTGTGCGAGCTTCTAGTAAACCAACTCTTTGAAAATCTGCAGAAGATTAAGAAGGACAAGAAAAACTCCTTCAAATATGGCAATCTGATCCTGTGTCTCTTCTTTTACTACATGAATGAGCTTCCCAGATCCAGTGGATGGATATGGCATAATGACAGACCGGTTGCCATTCAAATCAGAGACTATTTGCATGAACTTGGGGATGCAAAAGCAAGAAATACAGCTCTATGGGGTTACTTCAAGAACTTCCAAAGCATGATGCATGCAAGAGAAAGAATACCCCAATCTCTTGTTGAAAAATACAAAGACACAGTATGCTTCATGGTAGAAACAGATCAGTGTCTGATGGAGGCAGTGGAGCCTAGGACTGTCTGGATCATGCCTATGGGGTATGAAGTGGATGAACAGATAGTAGAGCTGCATGTTCAACACATGCTAAGCCAGCCCAAAGATCCTAAGGCAGAAAGGTTTGGAACCTTTGAGGAACTGAGTGTAAAGTTACATGTAGAACTCAGGGAACCAGAGATAAAGAGGAAGGTAAGAAAAGAAGTTGAGCATATTGCTCAAGGCCTAGGCATCTCAAAAGAGGCACTTGATGCCAGCCGGGAAAAGAGGAGGAAGGCTGAGGAAGAAGAGAAAAGTAAAGAAAGTGTTCCAGTTGAAACTCCCACCCGGACCAGATCATCAAAAAGATCTGCACCTCCCTCAACCAAAAGTTCAAAACTGGAAGTCCAGGCATCCGGTAAAAGATCCAAGACAAAAGCTACAAGGGCTTATAAAAGCCAAAAGGATGAAGAGGAAATAGAGTCAGATGAGGGAGTAAAAGAAATAATGAAGCAGAAGAAGAAAGGATCTGGTAAACCCTCCTCAGGACAAGACAAGGATGAAATGGCAGAGGTATCTGTTGAAAAGCCCACTCTGTCTCTAGAGAGCATAATCAAGTCGGTCACGGTGGATGGAAACCTTCAACCAATGACTAAATCTTATGATGACTTCAGTGAGGCTGACCAAAAGACTCTGCAGGAAGCCACAGTCAAATATCTGAACATATATAATAAGGCTTTCATTGAGATCATATCTCTTATTCCTAAAAGCCTAGAAAAGGAATTGGAAGTAAGAAAGAACAATGCTCATGCAAAAGATCTTGAGATCCGGGAGCAGATAGCTATTCAGCTATATCCTCAAATTGATCCCAAGACAATGAACATAATCTTCAAGGACTGCAAAGATGAGTTCAGAAGTAAAGCCAGGATGAATCAACTCATGCTTGGTGAGACTGACAAAGTGGCCCAAGAGACAGAAGAGATCCTCCGGAAGGCCTTCAAAAGGTTCAATCTTCCTGTTGTAGAGGACTTAGGTACAGAAATAGCTGAGGACTTGGAACCCTCTGCTCCAGAAGAAGTGGGCCCTGAACATACAAGCATCTCTCCTCCGGTTTCCCCTACAGTCTCCGGATCCAAAGAAGAAGAGCAATTACAGGAGAAGGAAGCAGTGGTGAAAGACAAAGAGGTTGACAGTTCCAAGACTGCAGAAGAAAAGAAACATTTGTCTCCGGCAAGAGACACTGCACAAACTGTTCAACAATTTTTGAGCAAAGAAACTTTAGAGATTGATGAACCGGAGCTTTTAAAAGGCCCATTCGACTTTGACTCTCTCTCTCCGGTACAAACAATGAAGATAGCTTCATTTGCAAATGCCAAGGCAAATGAAAAACTCCTGAAGTCTCATATGGAAGACTGTGAGTTGATAGAGGCTGCTTCCAGAGTACTTGTAAAGATTATGCCATCAATCCAGATAGATCCGACAGCCTCCTCTTCCGGTAATCTAAACACCTTAGTCAGCAGTGTTGATACACATTTTGATTCTCTAGAAAAATCAGCTGAAGAAAAGGTCCGGAAGGAATTTTTGGATAAGAGATTTTCAGAAATATTAGAATTAATCTCTAAAGATAGGAAGATTGTGAGCATTGGAATAAAGAGCTTAGAGAATGCTCTTAAGGATGGCGGTGACATCTACAAATTTTGTATATCCTGGCCAAAGGCAATAGCAGCAATTGATAAGAAAATAAAAGAGGAACAGGACAAGCTACAAAGCTTATCTCAAAGTTTTGATCCTCTCTCTTCCTCCATAATAAATCAAGAATGTCAGACTATTGCATTCTTGAATGAAATAAAGAATCTTGAGAAGGAAAGGAAGAATATCACTAACCGGATGGGAGAACTTAGAAGGATTATAATCCCTAAGTTGGAAACTATGCATGAGGCCATCAGTGATGCTCAGACCACCGCCCAAACAAAAGATCCGACAGATCTCAAGCGGGCAGAAGCTTTTACATTTCTGTTGAGTGGTCACATTTCAATTTTGGACAGAATGAAGCAAAGTTGGGCTACAGAAATGATTCAATTGCAGACATCCTTTGCAGACATTCTTCAGTATATGTGAGTATGTAAATATGCGGCTATGTATAGAAAATTTTTGAAAATTTTGGTGTGCGGACCCCATCCTTTGCCATTGATGTCAAAGGGGGAGTGAGGAGTAGTGAAAAATGAGGAATCCAACTAAGGGGGAGTTCCGGAAATTGTATATAAAGACAGAGCATCAGCAAAGGGGGAGCATAGTGAAAACACTTAGTCATTTTTCACTAAGTGTTGCCATTAATGCCAAAGGGGGAGATTGTTGGCAAGAGACACTATATGGATTCATGGTTGTTGTCATTGATGGCAACAAAGGTCATCCCACATATCCGCAAGTCATAATGTGTCTCTACCGGAAGTCAGAATAAAGATTGTTGTGGTCCGGTGAACAAGAACAGAGCATGTGGCAAGGTCCGACAGATTGATCCGGATCTCTCAGAGGAAGTGTCTTGGTGCAGTGCAGATTTGGGGAAGTCAAGAGGACTACCTTGAGTGGTATATTCCAAGGATTTAGCCTCCGGTGATGGACAAGGAAAAAGATATGAATAGTTGAGTACCAGATTCCTGAGAGACAGTGAAAACAGAGGAAGAACTGACTGACAGAGTATCAGACTACTTTCCGGATGTGTTACTATTGATGATAGAGGTTGTGAAGGCATGAATCATGTTTGGCCGACATGATTAATGATATCTACAAGTATATGCTTGATCCGCATTGCTTGGTGAGGAAGGATTCAGCCGACAGAACAAGAGTTTGTAAGAAACTAGACTGTTCCGAATGCCGACTAAAAAGGTGATGAAATTACTTGTGCGGATATATATAGAGGATGGATTTAGTTGTGAAGAGTAAAAAAAAAAATGGTGTGAAGATATATGCGAATAAGTCCAGAATAGAGCAGAAGTAGCAAAAAGGATCCGGTATGTGAAGGATAGCAGAATAAAGAACAGAGGAAAAATGAAGTGCAGCAGATCAGTGTACTGAACCTAACCGGAACTGAACTCCAGCATATGCAGATGCTTCCAATCAGTTCAAGACTGTGATTCTTATCACTTTGTAGACAGTGTGTCTTCTTGTAGGCAGTGGGCCTCTTGTGAGCAGTGTGCTCGGGCAGTGAGCCCTAATTGGCAAGTGCCATTTTTGTAATTTCCTATTCTTCTAACAGAGAATAATTTTGGGTTAATCACCCCGTGGTTTTCTCCCTTAACAGGGTTTCCACATCAAAAATACTGTGTTATGTGTTTCTTATCTCATGGTAATGTTTTTTGTGTTTGATTCAATGCTATGTCAATTAATAAGAAAGTTCAATAAGGGAAATAATTAGGATAACTGATTCACCCCCCCCCTCTCAGTTATCAACAAAGACCTCTAGGGAGAAGGAGCTGATTCAGAGGAGAGCATTGTTTAGAACAAATTGCAAAAGCAAGAACAAGGTATGTAAAGTTATAGTGGATTCTGGTTGTACTGACAATATGGTGTCAAGGGAGATGGTGGACAAACTGAAGTTAAAGAACGTTCCTAGGGAAGTTCCCTACAAAATTTGTTGGGTGAGTGATCATCAATCCATTTTAGTGACTAAGCAAGCATTAGTTTAGTTGAAGATTGGAGCATATGAGGATAGAGTACTTTGTGACATCCTACCAATGGATTGTTGTCATGTGATACTAGGAAGACCATGGCAATTTGATAGGTTTGCAGTCTATAATGGAAGAGCTAATATCTTCACTATCAAGAAGGATGAGAAGAATTTTGTGCTACTGCCATTGGAGGAGTAGTCAAGAGCAGCAAATATGATTATGTTTAGCAAGAAGGATATAGTGATGTTTGAGGAGAGTAAAAACAAGGAGTGTGCAACCTTTTTAAGGCATGAAGTTGTTGAAACAACAAAGTGTAAATGTGAAAAAGAGTTACAGCCAGTTGTGAGGAGAAATATCTTCATGTGGAAGAAGGAGGTGACTGAAAATATGAAGTGTAAGAGTGTAGAGCCTATGGAGAGGCAAGGAGTGAGTGAAGGAGTTTTGGTAAGGACAATCATGTGCCCTATAGTGATGAGTAGATAGCCAAGAGAAGTTGGTGCAACAGTTTGCAAAGTAAGCAAGTTGGATAAAGACCTAACAGAGGTTGGTAAAGGTAAGATGACAGTGAACAGTGGAAAGGCAAGTATGAAACCATGGTGTAAACAAGAAGGTAAGGAGTTAAGTGAAAGGACAGTAGAGAGAAGCATGGTTTCTGATGAAGATGACAAGGTTAGAGGACCAAGAGTGGGACAATCCACAAAGAGTGCATATGGTCAAACAAAAAGAAATGTTGGTAAGCATGCCATGGACAATGAAGATGGACCTAATGAAGGACAATTTGCAATAATATTTCAAAGGGACTTGGAAAAGTTTCAAGTTAAGCTATATGGTGCAGTGCACCTAGTTTAAGCATTTAATCAAATTTTTAAAATTTAGTGTCAAAAGGCAAAATGAGTTTCAAAAAATAATAATAATAATAAATAAATGTAATAGAGCCTTAAAAAGGCATAGGAGGATGATTTTATTCATTTTATTTTAGTAGAGTTTGAAAATAGTTAGTTTCTTCTAGTGGGTTTGCAGTCATAAAAACAGTGACAGTCTATTATTAGTAAAAAAATAATTTTTTATGAAAAATTAGAAGTTTAGGCTATTTTGAGCCTTATTCCCATGATGGGAATCTTCTAGAAGGATACAAAAACAATTGGAAAAGACATTGTAGAAGGAGCATGGTCAAATTTGGAGATTTAATTGAAGTTTAGAGAAGAGAAATAAAATAAAAGTTTAGTTTTCTGCATTTTTTTGACTATTTTTTTGTTGTTCCTGAGGCTGGTATGGCCCTATATAGAATCCAAATGGAATAAAATTAGATGTTTTGGAAATATCTCCGAGTCTTCTTTCTTTTAGCGTTGGTTGCATCAATTTTTATTACGTTGTGTGAAAGTTATGATGAATTTAGTGATTGACACTTCTAGTTTTTTTTCACTATAATAGTCATCTTGTTTGGAATGGTATGAATTGTATGGATCAATTACAAGTCTAAACCCAATGGAAAAAGATGGATATATGAGTCTAGTTTTATATTCTTTTAGTATTGTCAATTTTAATTAAGAATTGAGTGAGTTATGCCATTTTTTGTGAGGACAGGTCTGCGATCTACAAGGGTTTCCATATATGTAATAGTCCATTGTTTAAGCATACTTTCAAAATTAACCCCTACCCATTTTGAGATATGTTAAACAAGGACCAAATGGGTATTTGAATCAGGTTTTATTTGTTGGAGATCAATTCTAGGTCGAAAATTATGGCCAAGAAAACCCTATTTGGTGCTCCATTTCAAAACCTAGGAAAGAATAGAATAGTCACCTTTTGAGGCATATGTCCAAAAACAACCTATGTTTCATATGAGCTATGTTGTGTAAGATGAAAAAGGGTATCCAAATCCATTTTTAGATCATGGTTTTGAGTTGTATTTTGAAAATTATGTCGAATTTACCTTATTTGTTGCTCTCATCAAAGCATAGTGGAAGTTTGTGAGTTTGGGTGAATCCTCCATGCCTCTGCATCACCCTGTAATGTGCCGTAGATGGTGTTGAGCCTAGAAATAGGAACATTCCATCACTTTTATATCATGTTTTCTCTATGTCTTCAAGTGTGTGTGTTTGGTGTGCTTGTCTTATGTGGCATGTTTGTTGCCTCATATGTAGTCTAAAGACTTGCTCAATGAGTGCATCCTACATTTTGGGAGGTTTTGTGTGTCTTGCATGTGTGTTTCCCCATATATAGAGTGTAAGGACCAGTGCGATGAGTGCTTCTTGTATTATGGGAGGTTTGTTTACTTGCTAGTACTTGCATCTGCATTTCATATATATGAGAAAAAGAAAAGAAAAAGAAATCATGTCTGTCTTCCATGCATTAATGTGTCTTCTATGCATTGACAGTCTTCTGCATGTTTTACATGACTGTAAGTATCTTCTTTCTGTTTTACATGCCTATTACTATCTTCTATGTGATTGGCGTGTCTTCTTTGTGCTTGGTGTGTTTATTGTGTTTGTAACTTTGCTTTAATGCATGTATTGGCCTCATGTTTATACATACATTAAAGTGGGGGCTAAATGTAACATCAAAAAATGTCCCCTTAGGGGCTTTTCCCTCATAAGGTTGAGCTCCTGGGTCTTTAGCATGCATTTAGGACATCTTAGTTCATATTTTGGCATCCCATTGGAATGAGACCTAGGTTTCATGGAAAAGTAGACCAAGGAGGACCCCTTAACCTTAACCCTACCCAAATAGGAGGGGAGAACTTGGGTGCCCATGCCCTAGTCCTACCCTATTTTGAGTCGGGCCCAAAATTTAAGTGTCAGTTTATGACATGGTAAGTTTTGATTTTTGAAATCTTGGCTGGAATGTTTGTAGTTGCATATAAAAGCATGATTAGCCATTCATTTAGAGACTAGATGATCATTGTGATGTTTGTGCACTCTCAAGGTGATTCAAGGCTTTGATAGTGTTACAAGAGCTGACTTGTTTTGTTTATGTGTTTGTATTTGCAGATTTGAGCATTCATTTCCTCATGGAATGAAGAGCATCTTCCTCCCATGAGATCTTCACTACAAGGCGATATCATTGTGCTTTCTAACATTGTTTCATTTGGATTTGGCCTCTACCTCACAAGGGAAAACTCTCTCTATCTGACAAAGGTGTTTGGAAGACTAAAGTATCCTTTCGAGGCTTGATTGAGGCAAGCTCCTAAACACCACAACCTCCAAACTAAGTTTTCATGATTGCAGGTTACAGGTTGATGATCTAGACTGAGTGGAGTTGGAGAGGAGCATATTGAAGTGTCTAAACTGCAAGAAAGGAAGAAAATATGCCCCTGGAACTAGGGCGCCCGCTTCCTAGTCCCCAAAGTTTCATGTCAGAAAAATCTTTGATACAAAAGATTTAGGTTGCATATTTTGTTGCTAGATTTGGACAAAAAATAGGGTCTTGGACTTGGGTGCCCTCTCCTGTGTCCTTGACTTTTCCACCTCGGGTCCCCGAAAATAGGTACTCTGTAATGTGGTATTTTTCTTTCATCTGTAGCAGCATTTTTGTAACATCCACGTTCTAAAAACATAGTAAAACTAGAAATTTATCATAGAGTAACTCAACAAGGTAAAAATGAGATAGAGATTTTTTTTTTCTTTCATTCAACAAATTATCAAGTAACTACAATTACAAGATTCTTTTTAAAAAATATAATAAACCATATTGTCTTTCTCTTTTACAATGTTTACAAATGTAAATCCATTACATATAGAAAGTTTTGAATAAATACTACTTTTGAATATCTGACATCTTTATCACAAGTCATAGCATGTAACCTACTTGGAGAGAGAGCATCTTTCCAGTGATTTACCTCCATCCACAAATCGGCGGTCTCCCACACATCTTCGACATAGGAAGTGGCCCTACCTTTCACGAGGAATATAGACCTTAGATGACCAGTGGTAATTTGCCTTTCCCGAGTACATAGTGTTGTATTCTACTCAACTCTATGAGTGATACAACCCTAGATACCCTCTAGCTAAGTATGATTTCTGATAGGATGAGCAATTTGAATATAGTGAACCGATAATGCATGTAGAAAAAAATGCATTACTTTGGCCAAAGTTTTTAATATCAATATCATTCATAATGAACATAGTCATTTTGTTTATACAATTTTCATCTTGCTTTGGAGCTGCCTAAGCCTATCCAGACCCATAGTGGTGAGGTTTCTGCCAACCCTGATGATATTGCCATCTTTGAAGAGCTTTGCCCTTCCCCTTCTTCTCATAAAATGAAAGGGGTTTCTTTTTCTTTGTCCACTAAGGAGACCACCATGGTAACTGTTACTCATACTCCAGTCTCTAAAGGGAGTGTGAAAAGTAAGAAGAGGAAAATCAGGGAGATGGAGGAGGATATTGTGGGGGATGCTATGGGGACTCCTAAAAATCTGAGCAATGACTCTGTGGGACCTAACAGTAAAAATATCTAATCTAACTGCAAAAGAAAAGGAGGGTTTTGCTTCTAGGGTTAGGAGGTTAGGTAGGATTGTTGGTAAGCCTGCACTAAAAGCTAAATTGATTGAATATTCAGAAAGTGCTTCTAATGCCTCCACTCAGGGGGATGATCAACTAAATGCTAAAGACCTTGAAGTTCAAGAGATCTCTGAAGATGTTGCAGGCAAGAATGAAAGCAAACTGGTTGATGTTTCAGGAGGTGTTGTTGGTGAACCTGAGGAGAATGTTGTTGAAGGGGAGAGGATGATTATGGAGGAGGCTGGTGATAAGACTGAGGAAGGTGATTACCATAGCCATGATATTGATGTCTTGAGGGGTCATGTGGAGAAGCTGGAACAGAAGATTTCTTCTATGGGAGAGCTCATAAGCAGTGTGCTCCATCATACGGCGTTGCTTAATCTTTCTATGTTGTAGGATCTTGGGACTAATGTTAATGATGAAAAAGAGGAGAATTTCAAAAAGTTGGATGAATTTATTGAATTTCTAGCTAAAAGATGGGAGATTGTTTCTCCTTAGTTTTGTTTCTTGTTATGCTGTCTATTTTCTGCTACTTTCTATGTGCTGTCTATAAGCTATTCATGCTGTCTCTGCTATTTATACTAGGATTTAGGTTATGTTGTAATGGTTTTGAGGCTCTTTTGTTGTTAAGTCTCTGGGGTCTCTTTTTATTTTAATGTAAGGGTTCGGCCCCTAGTTTTTACCGACTTATATAATAAAAAACATAGTCGTTGTGTTCACCCACCCCTACTCAACTTAAATCTATCATATTCTCACAGTTTAAATCTCTTACCAACCTAATCATGTATAGTTAAATCTATGAGTCACAATAATAATACCTTTTGACTTGAATAAGTCTATATGACATAACCATTCAATTGGTTGGTAATCAACTCTAGGGTTACCCTAATATCCCTTGTTAATATGTTATAACAATATAACCATACCTTATATCTAGAAGTTCTAGATTTGGAAATAACCCTTGATTACCTTAACCAAGGTTAAGAATACTATAGTTCTTAAGTAGATAATGTCTCCTATACAAAGGAACGCAGAATAACTTTGATACTGTTTATAAACAAAACATACCCTAAGTATAAATATCCCTACAAGGTCATTCTCTAGTATACTTAGCCTACTCCATTATATTGAATCTCTTCATGAATAATAAAGACAAATAGTCTTAAATGGGATTCTCATAATAACCTTATTCCATCTTCCATAGTATCTCTAAGTTACTACTATTGATATGATAGAAAAGTTTACTAACAATTCTTATGAATCTAGTAGTCTTAGTTAGATAACATTATCCGTTATGCATATATATAGCCTATACAAGACAATATGTTAAATCCTTATAACCTCATTACTATATGGTTCAAATTGAGAGTATGAAAATAAGGTTCATCCATTCAAGAGCCTAACATATGGTTATTTCTCAATCTCTTTATTGACTTGCTTTAAACTTAATTCAATAAGAAGACTATTTTTTTTTCAAGCCTATGACAACTTATGACAGCCTCCTTCTAAGATGTTTTTTTATATTTCATTCTATGATTTGGTATGATCAATGGTTTAAAATCACTAAGAAGATGGTCGACTCAGTCTACTATAATAGTATACTCACTGGTATGACCAAGTATCAACCATATAAATAACATTCGTTATCTTCATCGACTATAGAAATAGTTTAAAATAGTTTAATTAAAATGTTATCTATACTTTCCTAAGTTTATACTTAATAGGTTTTGACTATTACATCATAAATTTAGAAGGTTAATCCTTATTGGCGAACTCATATAATCGCCCATAATACTACGATGTATGGACTAAGAGAAACTATTTGATTTCCTCATGGTTAATAAACACATGAAATAAAGAATACCTAAAAGTGTACAATCTTGAGTTGGATGAGATGTGCAAATAAGCCACAGGGTCAACGCTACTTGACTGTGTATTCACTGTCGGTCCAGCTACTATTTTCTTTCCTGTATATCTTCCATCCCCACTCTTCAAGTTTTAACCTTATTAATATATAACAACCACAGCTCATATGAGTTGTTATTCTTAATGATTGAGGCACGACTCCTATAGAGTCACCTCATTTTGCACCTCCTCTACCATTTGGTTGCAAACTTTAATGAAATCTTAATAGTCCACAGTGGTTTAATCTAAACTGAAAACCAATTTTTAAGCAAAAATCCCACATGTCGATGGGAGATAGCCACTCCATGGCTCGTCAGTTATGGCAGTTAAAACCAAAGTCCTTTTTAAGATGAGGCTGAAACATCACTTAAATACAATTAATCTTTAAATGATCACAATTAGTGGTTTGATCTACCACTAATACTATTGAAGACTCTCCTACAAATAAGCCTTCAGCTACTCAAACATTACTCCATTGAATCATTAGGAGATATTATCCTCATTCGATGCTAAGGAATTTACATATTTGATTATATTAAATATAATTCTCATAACATCACCTCTATATTAGATATGGTTTATTCAATAAAATGATATTATTTAAACAAAGGATTATGGGCATTGTGATTGGGTTGAGCTTGTCTCCCCATCATAATCCGTCAACATAATTCACGTATTCTTAACTTGACTAAATTGTCTTAATGTTAAGAATCATTTATAACACATCAAGTGACTTAATAATAATAATATGACAACCAATTTACAACAATAACATTGTAATATTTACGTTAAATGTAAATAGTCATAAATCAAACTCAAATGACATCATTAACATTATTAATGACTAAGAAGACTTACTATGACTTAGAAAGATTTGAAAACAATATCGACTACCTGTCAATTAGGTTCAGAAGTAAACTGACAAGACAAGGCTTACCTCTTACGACACATTTTCATTATACACTTATAACTTAGTTTGGAAAATAAACCACTCATAACCTGAGGTCTATATCTCTCTCTTGGAAAGATACTCTCTCTCTCTTTTCTCTGAGAGTCATTTGATAACCTGTAATCCTATTTCAACTTTTAACCAAATAATATGTGATCAGTGCATCATTATTCAATTAATTCAAATAAATCAAATCTCATAATATGAATATTAAATTGATAATAACATAATAATTCCTATAATTTCAATAAATGACATTCAATATAATCCATGTTTTTCCTTGTCATTAATCTAAACATGATAATAAATTTACTTATGTCCAAGTAAAAAGTAAAAGTATAGAAAGACAAAAATTGGGGATGTAACATATCCTTCCCCTTAGAATTCATCATCCTTGATGATATAAGGTATTAAAAAGTAACTAAAAAGAAAGTTCATTGTTTTCAACTGATAACATTATTAAATAAATGAGGAAATTTTTGATAAAATTAATGGTAATCCTCCCATGTAGTATTTTCCTCAGCATATTGGTCCCATTGGACCTTGCATTGCAAGACCTCTCTATTACACAAGCGAAGCTTGTACATTTCTAACAACTTGAGTAGCTCAATCGCGACCACCCCTAGGTCATACATCTGTAAAGAATTCCATGTCAAAATATGATTATTACCTACAATATATTTCTTTAAATAAGACATATGAAAAATATTGTACATTCTAGATAAGGCTGGTGGTAGAGCAATTCTGTAGGCAACTAGATTGACTACTTCAAGCACTTCAAAGGGTCCCACATATCAAGGGTCTAGCTTAGAAGACTTCCCAAACTTAATAGAACTTTTCTGAGGTTTAACCCTCAAAAGAACTTTTTCTCCAACAAAGAATTGCCTTGGAACATGTTTTGCATCTGCATAGCTCTTTTGCCTATCATTGGCTTCTACCAATCTTTTTATGATTAGCTTAACTTTCTCTTCCATTTCAACAAGCATTTTTGGTCTGATGCTAATTCTATCCTCTAGCTTATCCCAACTTATAGGAGTTCGACATCTTCTTCCATACAATGTTTCAAATGGTGCCATCTTAATAGCGGAATGATAGGAATTGTTGTAAGAAAATTCCACAAGTGGTAAGTATTCTTCCCACTTATATTGTTGATCCATGCAATACATACACAACAAATATTCTAAGACTTGGTTAACTCTATCCGTTTACCCATCAGTTTCAGGATGGTAAGCTGTACTCACATTGAGTTTAGTCGCTAGCATAGAAAATAAAGTTTGCTAAAACCTTGACGTTACATGTGCATCTCTATCTGAGATAATCTTTTCAGGGAAGCCATGCAATCTAAACACCTCTTGTACAAATTTATGAGCTAACACAGGTGCTCCATCAGTCAAATTCCCTGGTATGAAATGTGCTACCTTTGTGAGTTTATCAACCACCACTAAAATGGCATCATGTCTATTCCTTGACATAGGAAGACCTTGAACAAATTCCATGCTAATAACTTGCCATTTCCACTCTGGCACGTCATGTGGGTACAACAATCCTATGAGATGATGATGCTATGCTTTTACCCTTTGACATTCTAAACAACTTGCTACAAATCTTGTAGCGTTATTCTTCATTCCTTTCTAGAAATAAAGAGGTTAACATCCGCTAGAAGTTTGGTCACTCCTGGATGTCCTGAATATGGTGCAATATGAACTTCTTTCCATACTAGATCCCTTAATCTAGCTGAATCAGGAACATAAATTCTATCTTTATACCTCAATAGTCCATCTGACGCAAAGAGAAAACCATCATACTTTGGATCTTTAGGATTATCTTTCAAAGCTTGCTTAACTTGCTCATAAAAATCATCACCAGACAAATTTTGCAATACCAAATCCTTGAAATTTCCACAAATAGAAATAATAGAAGCTATATGTCTTCTACGACTCAAATCATCAACTACTCTATTCTCTTTTCCTTTGATGTAGTTTATCTCAAAGTCATAGTCAGATATCAATTCTAACCATCTCCTTTATCGAGCATTCAAATGTGGTTGTGAGAAAATATACTTAATACTTTGATGGTCTCATTTAAGTACAAAATTCTTTCCCAACAAATAATGTCTCCACATTTGTAAGGGATGAGTTACTGCTGCCAATTCTAGATCATGCGGTGCATAATTTTTCTCATAAGATTTCCATTTCCTTGACTCATATGCTATGACTCTTCCATCTTACATAAGCACTCCTCCTAATCCTTCTCTCGAGGCATCTGTAATTACCTCTAATTGTCCTTTGGGGTCAGGAACTTTTAAGATTGGCATTGTAGTTAACTTTCCTTTAAAAGATCAAATGCTTCTTTACATTTGTCTGTCCCTTCAAATCTCTTTCCTTTCCCGTACAAGGAAGTGATTGGACTAGCAATACTAGAGAAATTTAAGACAAACTTTCTATAATAGCCTGCCAAGCCCATGAAACTACGCACCTGGTTCAAGAGCACCAAGATGTCGAGATTCTACTTGATTTTCAAGTTGTCTTATTTTGTCCAATAAGGTCTTTTTCATGTTGTAATAAGGCTTAATGCCATGTTGTAGTTGGACTATGTCCAAATGTCAAAAAGAATCTTTTGGCTATGTTATTAGTCCTAGTTAGGACAGTCATAGGTAGTTTGCAAGATGGATTTAAGTTTTAATATTTATATAGGTAGTCATTTAAGTTTCATGTTTGTATGCCTTTAAGAGGCATGTCTAAGGTTAGGAGGTATGTCAAAGGTTAACCTCATGTTAAAAGCATTATGAAACCATAAAAATAGAAAGGGCAGCCCAAGAATGGACAGTTACAACAAAATAGTCTTTGTGCTGCAGTTAAAAATTAGAAAGAATTTGATGATGGGGCAGTTTTCTTGGACCCCAAATGTCCTCATGCTAATGTTGAGGCTTATTTAAAGCCTACCAAGTTGTATTGTGGGAGAGATTTTTGAAGGAATAGAAAAAAATATCAAAAAGACTGTTGTTTTATGCTTTTTTCTCTATTTTTTTCTGTTTTTCTTTGTTGTTCACAGGCCGTACCCATGCCTGTACGGACTGATTAGAGACTATTAGTATATTGGATAGAAAATAGACTAATTGAGCTTTGATTTGAGTCTTGGTTGGGACCTTGACAATGCTCTAGGTGAAAGATACCACTAGTTTCCTCAAAACTACTTTTTTAAAATTGCTGTCACAGTTAGAAATTTGTTGTTTTCTGCCTTGATTCGTACTGGTACGGCTGAGGAGTGGTTGGTATTTGTGATGGATGTTTAGGTGGTTGAATTACCTATCACTTGTAAGTTTTTTGGGCTCTTGACACCCTTGCATACCTCTGCATCTCTCCTTTGTTTAAAAGTGGTTTGGAAACCTAGTTTAGGGCTTCTTCTGATAGCCCGATGGGTATTTCTTCATTCCATTGATCCTTTTTGTTACTGATCAATGGAATGGATTGTATATTCGATAATGCAATGCCTTGTAGAGGTTGTGAGGGTAGGAGGATAGTTTGATTGAGTTGGTCATGTAGATGACCCTGTAGTGTTATGTCATGGAATGGAGTAGAGGACAACAATAAAGAGAAGAACACAGGTATGTCGGCATGTCATTTGTTTTGCCAAAGAAGATAATAGATGGTTGGTAGGTTATGGACTTGATTAGTTGCCTAAGATAGGGTTTATCCCAATAGTGATCAAGACAAAGTGGATATGGTGACTGTCCTCCTCATGAAGCAGTGAGATTATGACAGTCTATGAAGAACATAGTGAAGATTGCTGTCCTACAGTCCTGTGTAGAGGTGTTGAAGGAATGTTAGATGGAGTTGGGCATCTTGGAAGATGTCTTGGAGTCCTCCCTCATGTTGCATGTCAAGAACAAGGTAGTGATTGTGTTAAGCCTTCATTAAGAGAAGTCTGATCTCAGTGAGAAAACAATGAAGCTTGAGAGCCTTTGCATGTGGTGTTATGAACATGCTTCTATTGTCATAGATGCTCTGCATCATTTTAGGATAGGGAAGTGATTGGACTAGCAATACTAGAGAAATTTAGGACAAACTTTCTATAATAGCCTGCCAGGCCGATGGAACTACGCACCTCATGCACATTTGTTGGTACAGGCCAATCCAGAATAGCTGTGATTTTTGCAAGATCAAAAAATATTCCATTAGTTGATATAATATGACCTAGGTATTGAATCTCCTTCTAGAAGAATGTGCACTTAGATAGTTTACCATATAACTTATGTTCTCTTAACCTTTGTAAAACTATTTTCAGGTGTCGTTGATGTTCTTCCTCATTCTTAGAATAAATGATTATATCATCCAAAAAGACTAAAACAAACTTATCCAATCAATATATGAATATACTATTCATGAGATTCATGAATGTAGCAGGTGCATTTGTCAAATTACATGGAAACACTATGAACTCATAGTGTCCATATTTATTTCTAAAAGTTGTCTTATGAATATCTTCATCCTTCAGTCTTAACACATGATATCCTGATCGTAAATCAATCTTTGAAAACACAGTAGCTTCATGCATCTGATCAAAAAGATCATTAATACATGGAAAAGGATATTTGTTCTTTACCATTGCTTTATTAAGCATATGATAATATATACACAAATGAAGGGTTCCATCCTTCTTCTTAACAAAAATAACTGAAGCACCCCAAGGTGAAACTTTGGGTATGATTAAACCTTTTGCCAATAATTCTTGTAATTGTGCTTTCAATTCCAGTAACTCCATTGTTGTCATATGGTAGGGTGCTTTTGATATAGGCTCATATCCTGGTTTAATGTCAATATAAAAATCAAAAACCCTCTTGGGAGGCAATCTTGGAAGTTCTTTTGGAAACACATCCTAAAATTCCCAAAGAAAAGGATACTTTTCCCCAAAAGATAAACTAGGGTTTTCTACCCCTTCGACCACTTGTTCCATTTTGACTACAAACATCTGACAACACATCCTTCTAGTCCTTTTTAATTGCTTGGTAGAGATAGTTCTGATTTTAACTTCTCTTTGAATCCCTTGGAATTGGGTTAGTTTTTTGTTGAATCATCTAAGCATTCAACTGTTTTAAAAAAAATAGTCAACCTTAGCTCTATGTTCCCATAACCAACTCATTCCTAGGATTACATCATAAGAACCTAGGGGAGCTACATAAAGGTTTACTTCAGTTGAGAAACTAGGGAGATCAATCTTGGCTTCAAACAAACATTGCTCTACTTACGCCTTAGATTGGTTAGCATATTCAATTGACCAAGGTTTGGACATGTAACCAACTTTTCTAGAAAATTTATTCAAAATTCTAGGAGAAACAAAATTTTCTGTGGCTCCTGTATCAATCAAAATAGATATAGGGACTCCAAAAAAAAGTACTTGTTATCTCAATGGGTGTGATTTGATACTCCACTTGATGATTGTTGAGAGATGCATGAATCCTTTGCTAGAATGTCTCTTGTTGAGTAGGTAGTGCAATACCTCTTTGTTGACCATTTGGTTTCTTGTTAGGGCAACAATTTGTATAGTGGTCACCCCCACAAGTAAAGCATCCTCCAATGGGTCCTTTCTTATCTGAAGTCTTCCCATTGTTACCCTCATTTCTTTTGTAGTTTCCATTCTTCTTCTCATTTCTAGATCCACCTTTGTTCTTCTGAGGTCCTTTATCTTTTCTCTTGTTATCAAATCTCCTTTCATATCTTTTTATGTAGGGTTGATTGTTAGGAGTTCCATTAAACCTCTTGCGGCTTCTATCACGATAACCTGAGGTGGATTTCATCTTTTGCTCTTGCTTGATCGCTTTCTCATACAATTGATCCATTGTTGTGGGACCATGTACATCCACTTCACCATCAATTTAAGCATTTAAGTCCATGATGAATTTTATGATCCCAAATCTCTCATCGTTTTTATACTATGGAACATATTTTAGAGTCAAGCAAATTTTTCCCCATATTCTACTACTATCATATCTCCTTGTCGAAGGTTCCAAAAATCAGTTAGTTTCTGATCAAAATAGAGTTGTGGTAACCATCTTTTGCAAAAGAGTTCCACAAACTCATCCCAAGTTACCCTTAGAGAGCTCAAATTTAGTTCCATCTTTTTATTCATCCACCAAGTGGATGCTTCTCTTACCAATTGGAATGCTCCCCATACTACCTTGGTCACCTCTGAGTAATTTCTTATCTCGACGCACTTTTCCATCTCTGTTAACTAATCTTCTGCAGCATCCAGTTTCTCTCCCATCAAATTTTGGTGGAATAACCTTCTTCATATCCTTTGAGAGCTCCAAGGTCAATCTATCCCTTGCCTCTTTATGTGTTTTGGTACTGTTACTTTGATCTTCATGATTTTCTCTGCTTTCACCATGAGAGTTTTCACCTCCTCCCTCAATATTCCCTTTATCATCCACCTTCTTTTCCAAATCACTCAATCTTTTCTTGGTTTCCTCAAGCATGGTTATGATTTGGTCCAGCTTATTATTTTGCAAGTGGTTTTCCTCTTCACTTTCTCCTTGGTTAGTTCTTGTCTGCACCATGTTTATCGATTTCTCACACCTGAGAATATTGAGTTGTCCATTAGTTCAAGATTATAATGTAACCCATTAAATCTAAACATAATACTCAATTTAAACAATAGTTTGGCACAAAAACAACTCTTTTTATTTATTTATTTCATTTCAAAAGTAAAGAGTATTCTTCTTTATACAAGAAATGGCTTCAAAAGTCATGCTCAAGAGGAGCATATCCCTCACACTCATTTTTAGATACATACTATCAATGTATATAACCCTCTGATTCATAGTTGAGGGTATGTGGGGATCTCGCCTAACCATAGTTGTTTCCTCATCTGACATATACTGTATGATTTTTCCAATGATCTTAACTTTTTCTTTGTTTTCCCTTCTCACTCGCTTGATTCGAGTTAAGTCAGTTGCTAGATTTTTAGTATCACTTAACCAAATTTCACTCTCATCATTGGTTCCCTTAAAGGTTTTGATAACGGCCTCACGTTCTCTTTTTGCTTTAAGGAAATGTTGACTAAAATTATCAGACTTTCTTGCTGTCTTCTTAAAACGTACCATCCTGGCATAGAAATTTTCAAATATTAGCTAACCACATAATGTTGACTATAGGAAAGCATAGTGGTCTCATAAGCCCTAGTGTTGAACCTGGTAGCTCTGATACCATATGTAACAACCACGTTCTAAAAACATAGTAAAACCAAAAATTTACCATAGAGTAACTCAACAAGGTAAAAATGAGATAGAGAATTTTTTTTCTTTTATTCAACAAATACTCAAGTAACTACAATTACAAGATTTCTTTTTACAAAATACAATAAACCATATTGTCTTTCTCATTTCCAATGTTTACAAATGTAAATCCATTACATATACAAATTTGGAATAAATAATGCTTTTGAATATCTAACACCTTTATCACAAGTCTTGGCATGTTTCCTACTTGGAGAGAGAGCATCCTTCTAGTGATTTACCTCCATCCATAGATCAGTGGTCTCCCACACATCTTCCACATAGGAAGTGGCCCTACCCTTCATGAGGAATATAGACCTTAGATGACCAATTATAATTTACCTTTCCTGAGTACATAGTGTTGTATTCTACTCAACTCTATCAACCATACAACCCTAGATACCCTCTAGCTAAGTATGATTTCCAATAGGATGAGCAATCTGAATACAGTGAACCAACAATGTATACAGAAAACAAATGTATTACTTTAGCCAAATCTTTTAGTATCAATATCATTCATAATGAACATAGTCATTGTGTTCACCCACTCCTACTCAACTTGGATACTATCATATTATCGCAGTTTAAATCTCTTACCAACCTAATCATGTATAGTATAATCAATGAGTCATAATAATAATACCTTTTGACTTGAATAAGTCTATATGACATCACCATTCAATTGGTTGGTAATCGACTCTAGGGTTACCCTAATATCCCTTTTTAATATGTTATAACAATATAACCATATCTTATATCTAGAAGTTCTAGATTTGCAAATAACCCTTGATTAACTTAACCAAGGTTAAGAATAGTATAGTTCTTAAGTAGATAATTTTACCTATACAAAGGAATGTAGAATAACTTTGATAATGTCTATAAACAAAACATACCCTAAGTATAAATATCCCTACAAGGTCATTCTCTAGTATACTTAGCCTACTCCATTGTATTGGATCTCTTCATGAATAATAAAGACAAATAGTCTTAAATGGGATTCTCATAATAGCCTTATTCCATCTTCCAAAGTATCTCTAAGATACTACTATTGATATGATACAAAAGTTTACTAACGATTCTTATGAATCTAGTAGTCTTAGTTAGATAACATTATTCGTTATGCATATATATATAGCCTATACAAGACAATATGTTAAATCATTATAACCTCATTACTATATGGTTCAAATTGAGAGTATCAAAACAAGGTTCATCCATTCGAGAGCCTAACATATGGTTATTTCTCAATCTCTTTATTGGATTTCTTTAAACTCAATTCAATAAGAAGACTATTTTTTTTTCAAGCTTATGACAACTTATGACAACCTCCTTCTATGATGTTTATTTATCTTTCATTCTATGATTTGGTATGATGAACGGTTTAAAATTACTAAGAAGATGGTCAACTCAATCTACTATAATACTATACTCACTTGTATGACCAAGTATCAACCATATAAATAACATTCATTGTCTTCATCGACTACAAACATAGTTCAAAATAGTTTACTTAAAATGTTATCTGTACTTTCCTAAGTTGATACTTAATAGTTTTTGACTATTACATCATAAATTCAAAAGGTTAATCCTTACTAGAGAGCTCATATAATCTCCCAAACTACTATGATGTGTAGTCTAAGAGAAACTATCGATTTCCTCATGGTTAATAAACACATGAACTGAGTACCTGAAAGTGTACAATCTTGAGTTGGCTGAGATGTGCGAATAAGTCACAAGTTCAACACCACTTGACTGTGTATTCACCTTCTGTCCTAGCTACTATATTCTTTTTTGTACAACTTCCATCCCCACTCTTCATGTTTTAACCTTATTAATATATAACAACCACGACTCATATGAGTCATTATTCTTAATGCTTGAGGCACAACTCCTATAGAGTCACCTCATTTCACACCTCCTCTACATTTGGTTGCTAACTTTAATGAAAGATTAACAATCCACAGTGGTTTAATCTAAATTAAACACTAATTTTTAAGCAAATATCCCACATGTTGATGGGAGATAGCCGCTCCATGGCTCATCAGTTGTGGTGGTTAAAACCACAATCCTCCTTTTTAAGATGAGGCTGACACATCCCTTAAACACAACTAATATTTAAATGATCACAATAAGTGGTTTGATCTACCACTAATACTATTGAAGACTCTCCTACAAATAAGCCTTCAACTACTCAAACATTACTCCATTCACTTATTAGGAGGTATAATCCTCATTCGATGCTAAGGCATTTACATATTTGATTTTATCAAATATAATTCTCATAACATTGCCTCTATATTAGATAGATATGGTTTATTCAATAAATTGATATTATTTAAACAAAGGGTTACGGGTATTGTGATTATGTTGAGCTTGTCTCCCCATCATAATCTATGGACATAATTCACATATTCTTAACTTGACTAAATCATCTTAATGTTAAGAATCATTTGTAATATGTCAAGTGACTTAATAATAATAATATGACAACCATTTTATGACAATAACATCGTAATATTTACATTAAAAGTAAATAGTCATAAATCAAACTCAAACGACATCGTTAACGTTATTAATGACTAAGATGACTTAATACAACTTAGAAAGATTTGAAAACAATATCGACTACCTATCGATTAGGTTAAAAAGTAAACTGACAAGACAAGGCTTACCTCTTACGACACATTGGTTCACATTTTTGTTATACACTTATAACTCAGTTTGGCAAATAAACCACTCATAATCTGAGATCTATATCTCTCTCCTAGAAAGATACTCTCTCTCTTTTCTCTGAGAGTCATCTGATAACCTATAATCATGTTTCAACTTGTAACCAAACAATATGTGATCAGTGCATCATTATTCAATTAATTCAAATAAATCAAATCTCAATGCGAGTATTAAATCGATAATAACATAAGAATTCCTATAATTTCAATAAATGACATTCAATATAATCCATGTTTTTCCTTGTCATTAATCTAAAAATCATAATAAATTTACTTATGTCCAGGTAAAAAGTAAAAGTATAGCAAGACAAAAATTGGGGATGTAACAATTTTTTGTAATTCATCAATTTACTTATGTTTTTACATAATTAGGGTTTTAATGGTTAATTGAGCATAGGAAAGAAAAAATTAAAAATTAGACACCCTAATCCAAGCTTCCCTACATCTCATAGTGACTCTAGGGTTTGATAGTGCTCTCCACTTGACCCTAGGTCCTTGAATGTAAAGTGGAAAGGCGGATTTAAACACTAAGACATTAACAAATCCAATTTTCCACTAAACACATTAAAATAAGCAATAGGATCATTTGACCCCTTAGCAATACCAGTGAATTCATTAATAATAAAACTATGGTCAATTTTATCTCTATATTTCCCTCTAAAAATCCTCCTTAAGTCATCCCATGATGTGACACTCTGATTAGGTAAATTTCTATACCATTCTCTAGCTTCATTAACCAGGGATCGCATAAATAGTTTCATAAAGACATCTTCATGCTCAACTTCAAAGTTATCCATAACATTTTGAAAAGGCTTCAAATGATCTTCCCCTAAAACAACATTATTTCCTAAAAACTTATGTATCTCAAACCTTATATGTTTGTCAATAGGATTGGGATAACTAGGAATGCCATTAAAATCTAACTATCTAAATCTATCCAACTACATAGGCTATCTACCAAACTGATTGACATTTGCATTCCTATTAGCATTTTGTTTTATCATGTTGTTTAATAGAATCCTATTGTTATTCATATTGTCTTTGATTATTTTGTGGGTTTTTATTCATGTGTTGATTAAGTCCTTGATCATCTCTGAGGATATTTTGATCATTTTGTTGATTCTGAACTTCATTTGTATGCTGATTTTTTAGCACATTCACATTATCAAGGGTGGGAACTAAGTCTTGTTGAGCCATTTTCAAATCTTGTACCTTTTGTTTCATATCATATCTTATTCTTAAAGCCTACAAATATTCTAATTCAGCTCTAAGATTTCTAATTTCCTTTGCTAACTCTTCATCTTTTGGCATGGAAGTAGATGGTCCTTTTCGATTAGGGTCATCATTATCACTTAGGGACTCTATATATTCAAACCTATCAAAGGGATCTAAAAAGGACATTCCTAAAACACCTCTAATCTCATTCTCAACCTATCACCTTCCTGTCTTTCATACATTTCTTGAATTTTAGCCTCAGTGTTTGAAAAATGAGGCGGTTGCTGCCCTGAGGATCTAGGATTATCTTGGATATCATCATTATTTCTAGGGATGGCTGAGCCTTCATGACTAGTTTGAGTAGTCCCCTTTTTCCTATACATCATTTTTATAGGTAGTTCTTCAAATAAAGGGTTGCTCAAGGATCTGGTCCCCTACATACAAATTTTATCTTATCAGCTAGGAGATTTGTTCGGAGTCACTACCCACAACTGGGTACTAAATTTTAGATTGGGGTTCTTGTACAGATCAATCCCTAGTAGAGTCACCAAATCTGTTGGGTTTTTTCCCAACTAAATGTTTCCTAAGCATCCCTACAAGGTAGCCATCACTCAACAAAATTCTCAAGTCAGGGGCCAACAGTACAATAGATAGACTCTATAAATGTCTCCTCTCCTACTCCAAGCTCTGCAAAACCTAGGGGGTATTCCCTATTCAACATTCATGATATAAATCTATGAACATGCTGGGATATTGATACAAAATAGATAAATCCTCTCTAGTATAGACCAAAACTATGAAATAAGTGCAAAAGGGGCTAGCTTTGGGCCTTATATTTAGTTGTGAACCAGAGGATTTGAAGCATAAAACTACTAAAATCCTAAAGTTTTGTGATTAAGAATTGATTATATTCTATGTTTGGATGCAAGATTAGGGCATTGAATCATAACCTAAACACAAGAATAGATTGGTGCCTATCTTAAGGCATGGAGTCAAATAGACATAGATATGTGAATGTTTACCATAAACTTAAAACAATTATCAAATTTCAAGGGACTTCTCTAGCATCTGCCTTACAAATACTACCCAAGACTGAGTATTCAGTTATCTCTACTTACAAATATCCTCACTACACTATATTCATCCAAACACTTAACCCAAAACATTTAATTTTTTCCTTGAACAAAAGTAGAAGATTAAGCATTCAACACAGAATACCCATGTTCTAGAACCTTGAATAACCCTTAGATACTTAGACTCAAGAGAAGAACACACACAACTCAAAGATAGATAATAGAATACATGTAATAAAGCATTACTCATTTAAAACAACATGAAACTGATAAATTTTATGCATAAAACATTCAACATACAACTCATAAACATAGAAGACAAGAGATAGTGCAACCCAGTAGAACTGTATTTTATTAATTCAACATGAAACTTAGACTGAGTATTCAATTATCTCTAATTACAAATATCCTCACTACACTATATTCATCCAAACACTTAACCCAAAACATTTAATTTTTTCCTTGAACAAAAGTAGAAGATTAAGCATTCAACATAGAAGACCCATGTTCCAGAACCTTGAATAACCCTTAGATACTTAGACTCAAGAGAAGAACACACACAACTCAGAGATAGATAATAGAATACATGTAATAAAAACTCATTTAAAACAACATGAAACTGATAAATTTTTTGCATAAAACATTCAACATACAACTCATAAACTTAGAAGACAAGAGATAGTGTAACCCAGTAGAACTGTATTTTATTAATTCTCCAAAATTCCCAAATCTTCAACAAGAGAAATGAGTAACACAGTTCCTTTATATCAAGAATGTATACTTAGCATTGATTACATTGAAGTTCAAATTTCTATGGATACAAAAGAATCACCAAAAAGGCGTTAGGAACATTAATTACACTAGGGAGAAGAAGAAAAGAAGGTAGTTGGACTTTGGAAAGTGTGTGGCTACATGTGGATTTGCCTCTTTAACGCTGGGAAGATGGTAATTGGCTTGTCAATCCTTCGATCCATATCTATCCTTCCACTCATCATATGTCTTTTTAGCCGTCCAAGGGAATGAAATCACTTCTGCTATCTTGCCATTATGACTTGTTGATAACTGAGAGGGGGGGTGAATCAGTTATCCTAATTATTTCTTCTTTTGAACTTTCTTATTAATCAAAGCAGCATTGAATCAAACAAACAAACATTACCATGAAATGATAAACACATGACACAGTATTTTTGACGTGGAAACCCGGTTAAGGGAGAAAACCACGGGGTGATTAACCCAAAGATTATTCTCTGTTAGAAGAATAAGGAATTACAAAATGGCACTTGCCAATTAGGGCTCACTGCCCGAGCACACTGCTCACAAAGAGGCACACTGCCTACAAGGAGACACACTGTCTACAAAAGAATGTTATACAATACTTGAACTGATTGGAAGCATCTTCATATGCTGGAGTTCAGTTCTGGTTAGGCTCAGTATACTGATCTGCTGCACTTCATCTTTCCTCTGTTCTTTATTCTGCTATCTTTTCACATACCGGATCTTTCTTACTGCTTCTGCTCTGCTCTGTATTTATTTGCATACACCTTCACACCATTACAATTTTCACAACTAAATCCATCCTCTATATATATCCGCACTAGTGATTTCATTATCTTTCTAGTCGGCACCCGGAATAATCTATCTTCTCACAAACTCTGTTCTGTCGGCTGAATCCTTGCATATCAAGTAATACGGATCAAGCATATACTTGTAGATATCATTAATCATGTCGGCCAAACATGATTCATGCCTTCACAACCTTTACCATCAACAGTAACACATCCGGAAAATAGTCTGATACTCTGTCAGTCAGTTCTTCCTCTGTTCTCACTGTCTCTCAGGAATCCGGTACTCAACTATTCATATCTTTTTCTTTGTTCATCACCGGAGGCTAAATCCTTGGAATATACTACTCAAGGTAGTCCTCTTGACTTCCCCAAATCCGCACTGTACCAAGACACTTCCTCTGAGAGATCCGGACCAATCTGTCGAACCTTGCCACATGCTCTGTTCTTGTTCACCGGACCACAACAATCTTCATTCTGACTTCCGGTAGAGACACACCATGGCTTGCGGATATGTGGGATGACCTTTGTTGCCATCAATGACAACAACCATGAATCCATATAGTGTCTCTTGCCAACAATCTCCCCCTTTGGCATTGATGGCAACACCTAGTGAAAAATGACTAAGTGTTTACACTATGCTCCCCCTTGGCTGATGCTCTATCTTTATATACAATTTCTGGAACTCCCCCTTAGTTGGATTCCTCATTTTTCACTGCTCCTCACTCCCCCTTTGACATCAATGGCAAAGGGTAGGGTCCGCACACCAAAATTTTCAAAAATTTTCTATACATAGCCGCATATTTACATACTCACATATACTGAAGAATGTCTGCAAGAGATGTCTTCAGTTGGATCAGTTCTGTAGCCCAACTTTGCTTCATTCTATCCAAAATTGAAATGTGACCACTCAACAAAAATGCAAATGCATTTGCCCTTTTTAGATCTTTCGGATCACTTGTCTGGGCTGTGATTTGAGCTTCTGCTATGGCCTCATGCATGCCCTCTAGCTTAGGGACAATTAACCCCCTGAGCTCACTCAACCTGCTTATTCTATTTTTCCTTTCCTTCTCCAATTTCTTGATTTCACTCAAGACTGCAATAGTCTGACATTCTTGATTTGTTATAGAGGAAGAAAGAGGATCAAAACTTTGAGACAAGTTGAGTAGTGTGTCCTCTTGCTCTTTTATTTTCTTCTCAATGTCCACTGTTACCTTGGACCAGGAGATACAAAATTTGTATATTTCACCGCCATCCTTAAGAGCATTTTCTAAGCTCTTTATCCCAATGTTCATGTTTCTCCTATCATTAATGATCAAACCCTGAACCTCAGAGAACCTTTTATCCAAAAACTCCTTCCGGACCTTTTCTTCAGCTGATTTTTCTAGAGATTCAAAATGTGTACTAACACTGCTGACTAAGGTTTTGAGATTACCGGAAGAGGAGGCTATGGGATCCTTCTGAAAAGATGGCATGATCTTTTCCAGCACTCCAGATGCTACCTCCATAAGCTCACAGTCTTCCATGTGAGATTTCAGTAGTTTCTCTTTGACTTTCTCATTTGCAAATGAGGCTATTTTCATTGTTTGTACCGGTGACAAAGAGTCAAAATCTAATGGTCCTTTTAGCAGGTCCAGTTCATCAATTTCTATAGTGGCTTTTGTCAAGAATTCTTGAACAGTTTGTGCAGTGTCTCTTGCCGGAGATAGATGTTTCTTCTCTTCTGCAGTTTTGTCCTTTGGAATCTTTTCTCCTTCCTTACTCTTACCACTTTCAGTTGTGGTTTTCTCTGTTGGGGTCTTCTCTTTCTCTGCATCCTTGGTGCTGTCAACCTCTTTTTCTTTAACTGCTGCTTCTTTCTCCTGTAGTTTCTCTTCTTCTTGGGATCCGGAGACTGTAGGGGAAACCGGAGGAGAGATGTTAGTCTGTTCAAGGGCCACTTCTTCTGGAGCAGATGATTCCAAGTCCACAGCTATTTATGCACCTAAGTCCTCTACAACAGGAAGATTAAACCTTTTGAAGGTTTTCCGGAGAATCTCTTCAGTGTCCTTGGCTACCTTGTCGGTCTTACCAAGCATAAGCTGATTCATCCTTGCTTTGCTCCTGAATTCATCCTTGCAGTCTTTGAATACCATGTTCATTGTTTTGTGATCAATTGAAGGATATAGCTGAATAGCTATCTGTTCCCTGATCTCAAGGTCTTTTGCCATGGCATTGTTCTTTCTTATCTCTAATTCCATCTCTAGGCTCTTTGGGGTTTCAGAGATAATCTCAATAAAAGCTTTATTGTAGATGTTCAAGTACCTTATTATAGCTTCTTGCAGGATCTTTTGATCTGCCTCATTGTAGTCATCATAGAATTCAGCCACCGGTTGAAGGTTCCCATCCACAGTGACTAATTTGACTACACTGTCTAGAGACAGGGTGGGCTTTTCAGAAAATTCTTCTGTCATTTCTTCCTTGTCTCGACCAATAGAGGGTTTACCGGATCCTTTCCTTTTCTGTTTCTTTATTTCTTTCACTCCCTCATCTGACTCAGTTTCTTCTTCATCCTTTTGGCTTTGATAAGCCCTTGTGGCTTTTGTCTTAGATCTTTTACCGGATGCCTGGACTTCCGGTTTTGAACTTTTGGTTGTGGGAGGTGCAGACCTTTTTGATGATCTGGTCCGGGTGGAAGTTTCAACCGGAGCACTTTTCTTACTTTTCTTTTCTGCCTCTTTCTTTTCTTCCTCAGCCTTTCTCCTCTTTTCCCGGTTGGCATCAAGTGCCTCCTTTGGAATGCCTAGGCCTTGAGCAATATGCTCTACTTCTTTTCTCACCTTTCTCTTTATCTCAGGTTCTCTGAGTTCCACATGAATTTTCACACTCAGTTCCTCAAATATTCCGAACCTTTCTGCCTTTGGATCTTTAGGCTGACTTAGCATGTGTTGAACATGCAGCTCCACTATCTATTCATCTACTTCATACCCCATGGGCATGATCGACACAGTTCTTGGTTCTACTGCCTCCATTAGACACTGATCTGTTTCTACCATGAAGCATACTTTGTCTTTGTACTTTTCAACAAGGGATTGGGGTATTCTTTCTCTTGCATGCATCATGCTTTGGAAGTTCTTGAAATATCCCCATAGAGCTGTATTTCTTGCTTTAGCATCCCCAAGTCCATGCAAATAGTCTCTGATTTGGATGGCAACCGGTCTGTCATTCTACCATATCCATCCACTGGATCTGGGAAGCTCATTCATGTAGTAAAAGAAGAGACAAAGGATCAGATTGCCATACTTGAAGGAGTTTTTCTTGTCCTTCTTAATCTTCTGCAGATTTTCAAAAAGTTGGTTTACAAGAAGCTCACACAAGTCATAGTCTGCATTCTCCTTTAACATTTGATAAGCTGTGTAGATTGCAGTTCCCGGTACTGAATTTTCCCTACTGGAGTGATAGATTTTGTACCAATTATCATAGATGCAAATTTGACATCCGGTTCAGTGATGTCATCAACTGTCATAGCTCTCTTGTCAAACTTGGATCCGGTTGCATCACTAACTGTCTGATTTTTGACAGACTTGAGAACAGGTAATCCACCGGATGAGTGCAGACCGGTTACAGCCCTAATTGCATCTTTGGTAATCTTGAAGGGCTTGTTCAACCATAGGAAGTTGTCATGTACTCTACTTAGTACATACCGGACCCATTCATCTTCTTCAAAACAGGGGAAATGAATGCATTGTGCAAAGTGTTTGTCCCGGATGGCTTTGTACTGAGGTTTGATCTCGAAGGAGTCATCTATCAATTGTTTGTGATAGATATCCATCAGTTTTGATTCTCCAAAGTCTTCAAAATTTGCATGGATGTAAACCCTAATGTCTTCCGTATGCAATACACCATGTGGAACACTAGAGAAGGCTCCTAGTGGATCTACCTCCAAGGATTTGTAAGGATGTTTCTTGAATGTGGGACGAGGTCTATCAGAGATCTTAACTATATTCGGAGTAGCCATTTTTCAAAGATTTGTAGGGAGATATTGAAAACAAAAAATACCTTATGCGCCTTCGGTTATTTGGATTGATTTCTGTATGTAGTAACTTCTGTAAGTGATCTTCAGTGAACTTGATGAATTTTGTCGCAGAGCTCCGCTTTTCGCTTCTTCTTGGGTGTGGAATGATCAAATGATTATTGAGAAATCCCTTATATCATTTCGCAAACCCTAATATCTGTTTGCAATAAATGCTCCATCTATATTGTTCTGGTTTGCCTTATCCGGATAGCTTGGAGTATCCTGGATCAGTTCTAATCTATGAACATCATGCGGATCTTTCAATCATGAATAAATCGAGATGACACATTACAAGAACATCCCAAACATTCTGTCTAGTCCGCAGAGCAAAATAATGTACTTCCAGATCTCTCCAGACCCTTTTGTAGTCCTCTGTCATTCCAGAGCATCTCCCGGAACAGGTCTTACTTGATCGATTACAACTTCTTTGCATCTTCATGCGGACCTCTGAAATCTTGTCTGGATCATCTCAGGACTTATATCTTCAAACCCTTTACTCCGCATCTTGTATCACATCCAGCACCACTTGATTGGCTGGGGGAACAGGATTTTCTTTGAGTCTCCCCCTGAGCTAGAGCTCACTTTTTAATTTCTGGAAGAAATATCAGCACCAGAGTCTGGTGCGGATCCAACCTCTACATTCTCTGAACTTTTCTTCACCCAAATCTTGTTCATCTGATTCCTAACTTCATCCGCATTCATCTTTTGTTTACCCTTGTCTTGATTCTGATTATACACCGGACCTCTTTTGTCCTGATTCTTGCTTCTGCAGACTTTAGCATTATGACCGGACCTATTACAGATTTGGCAAATAACATTTCTTTGCATATTTGACTGATAACCTCTTGATCTGCATTGATTAGCCATATGACCTACTCTATTGCATGTAAAACATCTACCATTGAATGATTTGTTTACTTGCATATTTCTGCATTCATGAGACTTGTGTCCATACCTTTTGCAGTTAAAGCACTGTCCGGAGAAGGATGGATTAGGTTGCTTCATCCTTTTTCTACACTGATTAGCTTTGTGACCAAAGTGATTGCAGCTGTGGCAGTATCCATTGAAAGATGGATATCTTTGAGCATTGGGCTGTCTTACTGGAGGTCTTCTAGGCCTATTCCTTGGATTTTCTGATCCAAAATTCTTTTGACCGAATCCGGAGCTTTCTCCTTTCTCATATCCCAAACCATACTTATCATCTGTCCTCTTTTGACTTCCAAGAAGTACTTCAAGTTGGGCAGAACTTATCTTGAATTTTTCTTTATATTCATTTGCTGTTTGAAGATCTCTTTTGAGAGAGACAATTTGATCCTCAAGTTTTTCTTCATTATCTTTGGCATCTTCAAGATCAGATTCAAGATGTCTGATAAACCTGTCCATCTGGTGGCATTCTTCTGATTTCTCTTTAAGAGATTGTCTTAGATTGTCTTCAGCTTTTCTTTTTTCTTCAATCTCTTGAGTAAACTTTATAGTTCCTGATTCCATTTCATGTCTTAACATAATGACTTCTTTTGATAATTTTTCACATAACTTGGTTTTCTCAGTCAATTCTTCATCTGTATTGCTTTCTTCACTTTGTCTTGCCAATTGTTGGAGCAGCTCCTTTCCCTTTTTCATAGAGAGACTTAATTTGTCCTTTAATTCTCTCATGAATTCATCAGCCTGTTTGAGTCTTTCCTTTAATTCATTGACTTCAGAATTTGACTGTTCAAGATCCTCAAGGGCAGTCTTGAGTTGCTCCCTTAAACCATATGCATACATTTGAACTCCCAGATCTTCCTCAAGCTGTTAGGCTCTATTAGGAGGAACCTTGCTCTGATACCAATTGTTGATAACTAAGAGGGGGGGTGAATCAGTTATCCTAATTATTTCTTCTTTTGAACTTTCTTATTAATCAAAGCAGCATTGAATCAAACAAACAAACATTACCATGAAATGAGAAACACATGACACAGTATTTTTGACGTGGAAACCCAGTTAAGGGAGAAAACCACGGGGTGATTAACCCAAAGATTATTCTCTGTTAGAAGAATAAGGAATTACAAAATGGCACTTGCCAATTAGGGCTCACTGCCCAAGCACATTGCTCACAAAGAGGCACACTGCCTACAAGGAGACACACTGTCTACAAAAGAATGTTATACAATACTTGAACTGATTGGAAGCATCTTCATATGCTGGAGTTCAGTTCCGGTTAGGCTCAGTATACTGATCTGCTGCACTTCATCTTTCCTCTGTTCTTTATTCTGCTATCTTTTCACATACCGGATCTTTCTTACTGCTTCTGCTCTGCTCTGTATTTATTCGCATACACCTTCACACCATTACAATTTTCACAACTAAATCCATCCTCTATATATATCCGCACTAGTGATTTCATTATCTTTCTAGTCGGCACCCAGAATAATCTATCTTCTCACAAACTCTGTTCTGTCGGCTAAATCCTTGCATATCAAGTAATGCGGATCAAGCATATACTTGTAGATATCATTAATCATGTCGGCCAAACATGATTCATGCCTTCACAACCTTTACCATCAACAGTAACACATCCAGAAAATAGTCTGATACTCTGTCAGTCAGTTCTTCCTCTGTTCTCACTGTCTCTCAGGAATCCGGTACTCAACTATTCATATCTTTTTCTTTGTTCATCACCGGAGGCTAAATCCTTGGAATATACTACTCAAGGTAGTCCTCTTGACTTCCCCAAATCCGCACTGCACCAAGACACTTCCTCTGAGAGATCTGGACCAATCTGTCAGACCTTGCCACATGCTCTGTTCTTGTTCACCGGACCACAACAATCTTCATTCTGACTTCTGGTAGAGACACACCATGACTTGCGGATATGTGGGATGACCTTTGTTGCCATCAATGACAACAACCATGAATCCATATAGTGTCTCTTGCCAACATGACTAACATATTTGGCATCCAGGTACTCTTCACATTTTCTCCAAATAATTCAAAATTTATCTCAATCACATGCAACTTATCAAGTGACAAACTTAGTACCTACATGGTTGGATCACCTTTATCACAACAAGTGGGAATTAATTAATGACTATTATCAATAATTTCCTTCTTCCACATGTCAAGGTCCTTAATCTTCCCATCAACTTCCAAAATATGAGGCAACCACTTAGTGTCCAACTTTTCAATGTCCTACATCTTCTCTGCCAAACTCTTATCCAACCTCAATTGATAATTGGCCATATGCTCAAAGTGATCTAGCACATCTGCCACTATTTTTAATTCAAGGGGTGCATTTGCATCAAATTTAGTACACCTAAGGAAATCCCTGATCTCTGTTGTTCTTCGTAGCCACCTCGCCTTCACACTTGATAGACTTTGCTTATCAAACTCATGCTTCTCATGGGCTATCCTCAATTGTGAGTAAGACCTATGGGTCTCCTCCACTCTGGCTAAGATTTTAGGCACTCTGTTCTTGATCAAATTGGTGGCTATATCCTCTACTTTGTTCTCCATTTCTTCTTTTAGCTTCTTATTTTCCTCCTTTAATTATTTGATCTCTAAAAGAAGAGGTTTTGTATCAATTTGCAGTGAATCTATGGTTTTTATGATGGGAGGAGTATGAGATGGACCAACCTCCAATTGTGGCTACCTTTTATATGTGCTCAACCAAGCCATAGCCACCACATATTTCTCCAATAGCTCATTGTAATCTTTCTATAGTTTGACTGTCACTGCCTCTGTAAATTCATCTAAACCCTCTTTATTATCATATTTCCAGTTAATTCATCTAAACCAACTTTTGGTTTCTTGTCACTAGGGGCCAATGCCCATATTGTTGAGGTTTCAAACCTTAGATCAAATACAACACCTTGTATTGCTTTGCTAACCTGTTCTTCTGTTACATCAAAGTCATCTCTTGTAATTGTATCAAATGCAATGGCATCTAATAATGTCCAATGTGGTAGTAGAAGGATGTTGCTTCTGGTCACAAGTTATAGATGCCCTCCATAGGAGTCACTGCACTGATGTCTTTATTTACCTCATCTAAAACCCTCTTAGTAATGGCATCATATTCCAAGGAATCTACACCACTTTTTGCTTCTTCAATTCTTTTCTAAAACTCCTTATTTTTGGTCCACAACACAAATGACTTGAACTCAGGAGTGCTAATGAATTCATCATCTGACACAAACTAATTATAGGCCACCTCCCTCACATCCTCTATATCAACCTCATTGTTGACTGTAAGCCTTGTCAATCTATTTTTTGGTGAGGAGTAAGGAATTATCCTTGGTGGAGAACTCCCCTAATGAGGGGGCTCTTGAACTTGCTCTTTTGCTATCCCTTCCTCTAAATTTATAACCTCTATTTCTTCCTCTATCTCAAGATCAATAATTTTTGCCCTCTTTGGAGTAGGGGAATCAGGAGATTCCTCTTTTCTAACATATTTTCCCTTGAAGCTGCTTGGTTGGTAGGAGGGCCTTTCCTCACCAAGAGGTGCATAAGCTATCAGCTCCTTTTCCTTAGCAAAGACCATCTCTATTCTCTTTATGGGGTCTTGTATCTCAATGAAAGCCCCACGGTAAGTAGTATTGACATTTTCTTCATTTTCTCTACCTCCATTACTGTATTCCATTTATTCCTCAAAGAATTTACCTCCTGCATTGACTGGCAATTCCTTACTATGTCCTCATCTAAGAGAACACAATGAGGGTACATAGGCTTGATGACCTTCAAATTTGTATCATGAATAAAACCCTCAGGGTCAAAGAATCTCACCTACTCCATGTCCATCATGTAGCAGTGAAGCATGAAACCTATCTAATCTAGCCCATTCTTATCAATTGTTATAAAATCATGGAGCCTTAATGAAGTAGGGATGAGTGATCCCTTTTTGTGCTTCATGAAATGCTCCTTATCAAATTCATTCAGTAGCCTGATAATTTCCATGAAAGCTAGCCTCTTGGGCACAAATTTTGGTAGAGAATAGGGTGCAGCGTCACACCCATAAATCCTGATGCAAGTTATATTTTCATGTAGGAACTAGTATCCCCAATTATGATCTATGTGCAAGTGTGCGGTTCTCTCCAATGGTCTAAAAAAATCTTTAATTTCTTTTGGTATCTTGTCAACTGTAGGTTCCAAGAAACCTAGTACCTTTCTCACAAAATGCTCCTCAAATGTAACATAGCTTGCATATTTAAAATGCATGTCTAACATGCAGGTCGACATTTGCACTAGCATCATGTTTCCCTCTGCATCAATCATCTTCACATGTAAATCCTTACTCTAGTGGCTAGACAAAAAGAACAAGATCATATGACACATTAATGAATACCATGTGAACTTCACATGGGGAGCTAGAGTATACATGTTGTTTATTGCCATTATCATCTCATGCATTTTCTTTGCCAGATATCCTACATAGTCATATAGTTTTTTGGCTCCATAATCCTGAATGTATACTGCCATCATCATAAGAGCTACTAGCATTCTATCTTTTACATCCCTCCCAAGCATATGACATAAACTGTGATAGGTTTTAACAAAGTATTCCATGAATAAATTGCAATGGAAGGTCTCTTCTTCCCTATCATAAATCTTTATCAAGCCTCCATGAACTCCCTTAGGTCTATGCTTGGCCAGATTGAAAGATCTATAGGCATATCTAATAGTTTTGTACTTTTCTCTGAGGGCATTCAAATCAATGGGCATACTGGCAATAGGGTCTATATTAAATACATTTGAAATATATGCCTTTGTAAATATGATTATAACACTACCATTTCCAGACAAGATAGACATGGTTCTAGGGTCATACCTACTTGCTATTGCTCTGACCAGGTCTGGATTTACAAAAACATCAAGGAAAATTAACTTAGCCAAATCAAGTTTCCTTGCATGACAATAGGAGCTCAGTAGTCCATTCTCTTATGTTATTGTTCAAATAAGCTCCAAGTAGACACATGTATTTTGGCATCTCAACAATCTACACATAGGTCATAAATGTTATCATTTTTTCCTACTTCCCCTAACCTTGTTGTAGGTCTTTTTTATCACCCAAGACACTAAACCATGGTATCATCATCTAAGCTAGGTTTTGAGGGTGAAGGATGACCATAATGACTCATTCTTATGTTTATGTAGATGAACTAGGGTTTTTGCAACTTCAAATTACTTCCTAATACATTAAAGCAACTGAATCGACAAGACATGGAGGAATGGAAACAACTTATTAGTTTTGGTGCTAATAGAGGCTTGAAATTACAATGGATTTCTCATTTTGCAGCTCCTTTTGCTCTGAATGCAGCCTATGCTCTTGAAAATGACAAGAAATGCCCCAATTCTTCTCGTTTTATGTTGAATCCCTTCATAGTTCTTTGTATTAATGGAGGTTCTGACAATCATTACTCTGTTCGTGCTGCAAACACTTGGAAATCCTGCTCTTTTGCAAATTTGAATCTAGGCCATCGATTGTTTCCTTAAATTTTACAATCTATGGCTCTAATTGGTTGACTAGATTTGACAATCTTTATCACCTTCTTTGAATAGTCTTTGTCCAATCAGAACAAGTCAAATCATCAGTACTTTCCTTGGTCACATTACCTTTTGTCCAGATCGGACATGTGGCACCATTTCACTACATCATAGCTAGAAATGACCCACCACATACCTATTGTATGATGGTGCAATTAATCCTCCATGTGCCTTCTTTACACTTGCTTTTTATTTAATAGCACCACATGTCAACATCTCGCTACTTCATCATGAATATTATTCTTAGAAAGATTTGTCTTTGCTGGAGTGCAACCGTTGTATCAAAATCTCTTCTTTGAACCATTAACACATTGATAGGTGGCAGTGGACTACTAGAAAAGGCAAGATCCTAAAGGGTAAACTACATAGGTATAGACTCTTGGAAAGGTATAAACCTGTCGCACCGAGGGGATGACATCATAAAAGATGCTCTGCAATGGTGCGATTTGGTCTTAAATAAACCTTAGGACTTATGACATGAAGTTGTAACTTAAGTGATCGATGACCTGCTAAAGAAAGTCAACATGGAAATAGAAAATAAACCGTAGGATTGAGGGAAAATAGGGTAAAAGGAGTTTCTAAGGTAATGGCCTAAACATTTTAGACCTAAAACCCTAAACCCTAAGGGGTACCACCACCTCCCATGTTTTTAGGGAAGCAAATTAGGTCCACAAGTCAGCTTTGTGATGGTTAGGTTTGTAGGAATACACATAACACTGAGAGGGGGGGTGAATCAGTGTTGTTAACAATTTCAATATTTTTTTACTCCTTTTGATTAATTTAAATTTCACAATTTAGAATTCTTCAGAAGAAACAAAGTAAATATACAGAGTATCAACACAAAGATTTGACACAAGAAATTTCCCGAGTGGAAAACCCTCCTGGGGTATAAAAACCACTCAACTGCCTCACTGGCTTAACACAAAAATCAGATTACAATTGTCTCACTGACATTACAATTCTGCCTCACTGGCATATTGTATCTCTCTGCATGTCTCACTGACATTACAACATCTAAAATTCAATGACCAGTACAACACAGGGGTTTTCCTGTTTCAATAAAATCAAAACCTTATTTCTCCTTTTCAAAAACAATCAAATGTATATTTTCTGTAATCAACCTTCAACTGTTATCATATCATCTTTACAACAATCAATCAAATTTGATCTTTAAGATATTTCATACCTCTGTCTCTGCAAATCAATCTAAAAACAAATCAATTCATACTCTGCAAATTCATAGATTCTTTCACTGCAATATTGAAAACTTTTTAACCTTCTCCAAAATCATTTTTCAAAGCTTTATTCTTCTCTGAGAAAATATTGTTCAATTCTAATCAAAAATCTCCATCCTTGATTTCACCAACACATCTCCAAAACTAAGCAAATTTCACTATAAAAAATGTCTCTTCATGTCAAAAAAAATTTCTCTGCAAAAAGATTATCTTGCTACAAATAATACCATTCTCCTTCACATTAAAAATTTCTCACTCTTCAATTAAATATTATCACACATCCTTTCAAAACATATCTGCACACTAAAAAAAATCATTAACATTCATCTTCCCATAACCGGTTCAGCTTCAACATAATTTTGTCTCAACCTTATCACATTCCCTTATGAAAATCAAACAACAAAACAAAAAAAATGAATTCTCTTTGAACAACACTACCTTTTCATATTCTTCATAATTAGTAACCTTCTACAACTCACTCTTTCCTTTACATAAATTTCTATATTCAACATCTCTTGAACTTCGGTGAGAAAAGACTAAAAAGGCATGTTTTAATTCTAATGCAACAAATCAACCGTCAATTTTTACACCATAAAGCAGACCGTTGGAGGCAACTTACAGTTTAAACCTTATCCCTCTGATTTGCGCGGCCCACCATCTATCATTCAAACTTTAGCCGTTGATTGGCTTTTTCCCGCGGAGCACAATGTAGACTAACCGGCAACCGGGCATCCTAACCAACGGGGCCGGTAAACTCAACGACCCGACACCCTTTACATTGTCACTTAAGTGACGATGACCTCCTCGACCGGTCACTTTAAAATTAAAACATAAAGTGCATAGTGTGTTGACGGGCAAAGGTTAAACCATATCAATGTTGAGAACAATGTATAAGACTTAGTCAAATATTAAACAACCACACTTACCATATCAAATACTATATACCTTGTCGAAAAACACATACTCCAAATACTAAAACACTAAAATGAAACACCATGCTTCATCAGACTGCCACTGTAATGAACTCAATGTAGATGGAGTTAATATAATGCATATTAACATTTGTCAAATGATGCAAGCCCTTGCCCTAATCCAAAAATTGATAATATGCAATGAATGCCACTTATCAAAAACCAAGAGATCTGAAAAACCCTGCACTGATGTCATTATAGATCAAAACTGAGATGATACCAAATCACTGTGATCATAATTGCATGAAGACCACTCATAAAGCCAACCTTAGCATGACTTAAACTGTCTTATGAAAGATCCTTCTGAAATATCATGTGATTGAAACTTCACAACACTGATTGCAATTTCACAACACTGTTTGCAACTTCACAACACTGATTGCATACTTCACAACACGATATATACCTGTAAACTGCATCTTGTGAAGACTGTGAAATGCAACATCCTGATATCCTAATATTTTGACATCAATGAAAAGACAACATCCTGACATCTTGATATACTCAACTGTGAAATGTGCTACAAAACTCCCCCTTTGTCTTTGACATTGATGGCAAAACCATAACTCATTTCTCCCCCTTTTTGACGTAAAAATGTCAAAGGCAAAAAAATAACACCACAACCAATAGATTCCTGTTCTTGTAAATACAATCCTCTGAAATTTTTTTTTCAAAACCAACACTTTATTTCATACTGATTAAATGCACAATACTGTAACACTGCCAACCACAAAAATATGTACAAAAACTATATACAGGCTATGTACAAATGAGATTCAGGACATTAAAATAATCTAGAAAACAACTCCCCCTGAATCTAACATCTCTGTAACTTACTGAAGAGAGACAAGAGACAGAACTCCCAGTCTCTGTCTCAGAGTTTCAAATGTCTCCTTTGGCAAAGGCTTTGTGAAGATATCAGCTAATTGATCACTAGTATGCACATATTCCAAAGCAACTTCATTTTCAATTACCTTTTCCCTTAGAAAATGATATCTAATAGCAATGTGCTTAGTTCTTGAATGCATTATAGGATTCTTTGACATATTGATTGAACTTGTGTTATCACAAAGAATAGACACAGGCTTTTTAACCTCAACCATAATATCAAGAAGTGATTGTACCATCCAAAGTACCTGTGTACAACATGATGAAGCAGCAATGTACTCAGCTTCAGCTGTAGATAGAGAAACACAGTCTTGTTTCTTACTATGCCATGCAACCAATCTGCCACCCAGAAAGAAAGCTGCCCCACTTGTGCTTTTTCTGTCATCAGGACATCCTGTCCAATCTACATCTGTATAGGCAAGAAGTGTAAAATCATTGTGTCTAGGATACCATAAACCAAAATCAAGTGTACCCTTAATATATCTAAAGATTCTCTTAACAGCATTCAAATGTGATTGTTTAGGACAAGCTTGAAATCTTGCAACCAAACAAACAGCCTGCATAATATCAGGCCTAGAAGTAGTGAGATATAAAAGACTCCCAATCATAGATCTATACAGAGACTGTTCTACTTCAGGTGATTCATCATTTTTACTTACCTTATGCCCTATCTCCATAGGAGTACCCAAAGGTTTGCAATCATCCATTTGAAATCTCTTTAACATTTCTTTGGCATATTTATTTTGTGAGATAAATATCCCTTTTTCCCGCTGAGATACCTGAAGACCAAGAAAGAAAGACAATTCTCCCAACATAGACATTTCAAATTCTGACTTCATAATGTTATGAAATGAATGACTCATATCATCATTGTTACTACCAAAAATGATATCATCAACATAAATTTCAACAACCAGAATATCCTCACCTTTGATTAAATAGTACAAATTACTGTCCACACCTCCTTTTGTGAACCCCTGTTCCTGCAGAAACTTATCCAGTCTATAATACCAAGCTCTTGGAGCTTGCTTTAAACCATATAAAGCCTTTTTCAACCTGTAAACATGATCTGAATTATCTGTATTCACAAAACCTTCTGGTTGTTCCATGTAGACTTCTTCTTCAAGATCTCCATTTAGAAATGCTGATTTTACATCCATTTGGTAAACTTTGAAATTTTTATAAACTGAAAAAGATAAAAACATTCTTATAGCTTCTAATCTAGCAACAGGAGCAAATGTTTCTTCAAAGTCAATACCTTCAATTTGTGAATACCCTTTGCAAACCAATCTGGCTTTGTTTCTAACAACTTTACCTTTATCATCAAGCTTATTCCTAAATACCCATTTTGATCCAATGACATTCTTACCTTCTGGTCTTGGAACAAGTTCCCATGTTTTGTTCTTTTCTATTTGGCTTAACTCCTCTTCCATGGCATTAACCCATGCTTCATCTTTGCTGGCCTCAACATAATTCTTTGGTTCCATTTCAGATATCAAACACATATGTGCTTGATTATGTGCAGCAGCTTGCTTTCCTCTTCTTGTTAACACACCACTGTCCTTATCCCCAATGATCAACTCATGAGGATGATCTCTTTGAAATGCCTTTGAAAGAGTCTTTGTCTTAACATCAACAGATTTTTCAGGATCTTCTTCCTCTTCCTGAATTTCTTCTTCTTTTTGTGAATGATGATCAACTTCAATGTCATGAATCAACTGCATACAGGGCTGCAAGTCCTCATCCACCTTAACATTAGTACTTTCAATTATTCTTTTGAGCCTATTGTTAAAACACTTATATGCCTTACTATGTGTAGAATAACCAAGAAAAATGCCTTCATCACATCTAGACTCAAAACCACATAAGCTATCATTATCTTTCTTGATGTAACACTTACTTCCAAAAATTTTGAAATACCCAACATTAGCTGACTTACCATACCACAGTTCATAAGGAGTATAATTTGACTTTACCCTTAATTGAACTCTGTTCAGAGTATATACAGCTGTATGAACAGCTTCTCTCCAATAGACATTAGGCAGATTTGCATCATGTAGTAGGGTTCTTGCCATTTCTTTTACAGTCCTGTTTTTCCTTTCAGCTACTCCATTTTGCTGTGGAGTTCTAGGAGTGGAGAATTGCCTTCTTATTCCATGTTTTTCACAATACTCCTCAAATTCCTTTGAAGTGTACTCTCCTCCATTGTCTGACCTTAGACATTTTAGCTTGAAATCAGATTCCTTTTCAACCATCTTCTTGAAGATTTTGAATCTATCAAATGCCTCTGATTTATGCCTTAAGAATGTTACCCATGTCATTCTTGAAAAGTCATCAATAAAAAGCATAAAATATTTTTCTCCTCCCAGAGCTTTAGTCCTTGTAGGACCACACAAATCTGAATTTACCAGCTGCAGAGGTTTTGAAGTAAAATACTCCTTAGGCTTGAAACTGACTTTGGTTTGCTTACCCAGCTGACACTCTTTGCATATAGTATTACTTGGTTTTGAAATATGAGGCATATTTCTGACATTGTGATTCCTGCTAATTCTCACAAGATTGTCAAAATTCACATTACCAAGTCTTCTATGCCACAACCAGCTTTCCTCAATTTGACCCATGAAACAGATCTGGCTATCAATACTTTTGGTTTCTGAGTTATGAAGATTGTAGATGTTACCACTAGTCCTTAGACCTGCTGCAATAACTTTACCTGATTTCTTTTTGATCTCACATCCATGTGCATCAAATACCACATTAAAACCATTGTCACATATTTGACTGACACTTAACAAGTTGTGCTTCAGTCCTTCCACAAAATACACATCATGTAGTGGTGTTTCTTCATCAAGAAGAATTTTACCTTTGCCTTTAATCATAATGCAATCATTATTTCCAAACATAACAGAACCTTCATTAATGTCTTCAAACTTAACAAATTTTTCTTTGTCTCCTGTCATGTGATTGGAACAGCCACTGTCAATCACCCACTGTTCCTTCTTTCTGGCATGAAAAGCAGCTTGTGCAATCATGACATTAATGCCCTTATTGATTACCTTAGGTTTCCAAACAAACAACTTCTTTTTAGAACTTGAAGAAGACAAACCTGTAACAGTATTCCTTATAGTTTGCTGCATTTGCAAAGAAGGTCTACAAAATTTGGCAATATGCCCAAAATTTTTACAATTGTGACACTTCAAACTTCTTAAAAACATGAATGGATTTCTTGGAAATAAATCCATTTCTCTTCTGACTCCAAATCTGCATTCACTGGCTTTATGTCCAAACCTATTGCAACAAAAACAATATCCAGTAAAGTGAGCATTATACCTGAAAGTATCACTTCTGTTGTAGTTTGTTGTCCTTATGATTGATTTGCCATTTGTACTAGCCTTTTGTGAACATTGTCCCTCTTCAAATCCAAGACCTGATTTATCTTTGAATCCTTTTTGTTTATCAAGAAGATCATCTAATTTATCACTGCTTCTGCACATATCAAGTCTTCTTCTTAGACCAACAATTTCAGCTTCAAGTGTATAACATTCCTTGTCCTTGTTATTCAATTCTTTGTCTTTATCATCAATAATTTTCTTACTTTCTTCAAGAGAAAGAATTAGATCAGTAATCTGTTTCTCATAACAAGTTAACTTGTTATTCATGATATCATTTTCTTTTTGAAACTAACTTCTTTGAGCAATGATTTCCTTCTTAAGTTTCTTGACTTGACTTAATGCACATATCAATTCTCCTTCAAAGTCAATAACAACTTCACAACTGTTTGATTGTTCTTCACATTTTTCATTTTGATCTTCATTTAGAATAGCCATAAACAAAGTCTGTGCATTTTCATCAAGAAAATCATCTGAATCACTTTCAGTCATATCAACATTTTTTATGAACAGACTTCTTTTCTTTCTGAAATTATTTTTCCTTCTAGAAACAAACTGTTTCTTTTTGAATTGCTTCTTGTTTTCATCTTCATCATTGTCTAGATCTTTGTAAGGACACTGAGCTGCATAGTGTCCAATCTTTCCACACTCAAAACATTTGAATGGAAGCTTACCTTTGTACTTACCAACAGATCCCTTCTTTAACTTGCTTACAAGAGATATTTCTTGTTCATCATCCAATTCATCTGAATCAGAAATCTCCTTTTCTTTTCTGACTAATTTGAAAGCAGCTTCTTTGCTTGAAGGTATGTCATTACTAATTCTCATCTCATAAGCTGTGAAAGTGCCATGAAGTTCATCAAAGGTAACTTTGCTTAAATCTCTTTCTTCAACTGTAGACACTTTGGATTCATATTTTGGATTTAAGGTCCTTAAGATTTTTGTAACAACTGTCTTCTCTTCCAGTGTATCACCAAGTCCTCTGATAGCATTTACAATTTCTTGGACCCTTAGAAGATATTCTGCCACTTTCTCATCATCACTCATTCTGAGACTTTCAAATTTTGCTTTGTAGGATTGCAGTTTTGCTTCTTTGATTTTATCATCTCCTTGATAGATATTAGACAGTTTGTCCCATATTTCCTTGGTTGTTTTACACTCCATGATTTTGACAAGTATGTCATTGGTAAGACCACAACATAATGCATTTTTAGCCTTAGCATTATTTTCATATGCTCTTTTCTCATCAGCTGTGCTAGGAGGATTTGTAGCAGTATATGCAGTAATAATGGCAGCATACATATCATACCCCAGAGATGACAAATATGACTCCATCCTAAATTTCCAAAAAGCATAGTTAGAGCCATCAAACATAGGTGCCTTATAATTTGAGTAATCTTCTTGACTTGCCATGATAGGTATTCCAGAAATATGATCTACCCAAGCTGATTAAGCTTTGACAGGGTACCAGGCTCTGATACCAATTGTAGGAATACACACAACACTGAGAGGGGGGGTGAATCAGTGTTGTTAATAATTTCAATATTTTTTTACTCCTTTTGATTAATTTAAATTTCACAATTTAGAATTCTTCAGAAGAAACAAAGTAAATATACAGAGTATCAACACAAAGATTTGACACAAGAAATTTCCCGAGTGGAAAACCCCCCTGGGGTATAAAAACCACTCAACTGCCTCACTGGCTTAACACAAAAATCAGATTACAATTGTCTCACTGACATTACAATTCTGCCTCACTGGCATATTGTATCTCTCTGCATGTCTCACTGACATTACAACATCTAAAATTCAATGACCAGTACAACATAGGGGTTTTCCTGTTTCAATAAAATCAAAACCTTATTTCTCCTTTTCAAAAACAATCAAATGTATATTTTCTGTAATCAACCTTCAACTGTTATCATATCATCTTTACAACAATCAATCAAATTTGATCTTTAAGATATTTCATACCTCTGTCTCTGCAAATCAATCTAAAAACAAATCAATTCATACTCTGCAAATTCATAGATTCTTTCACTGCAATATTGAAAACTTTTTAACCTTCTCCAAAATCATTTTTCAAAGCTTTATTCTTCTCTGAGAAAATATTGTTCAATTCTGATCAAAAATCTCCATCCTTGATTTCACCAACACATCTCCAAAACTAAGCAAATTTCACTATCAAAAATGTCTCTTCATGTCAAAAAAAATTTCTCTGCAAAAAGATTATCTTGCTACAAATAATACCATTCTCCTTCACATTAAAACTTTCTCACTCTTCAATTAAATCTTATCACACATCCTTTCAAAACATATCTGCACACTAAAAAAAATCATTAACATTCATCTTCCCATAACCGGTTCAGCTTCAACATAATTTTGTCTCAACCTTATCACATTCCCTTATGAAAATCAAACAACAAAACAAAAAAAATGAATTCTCTTCGAACAACACTGCCTTTTCATATTCTTCATAATTAGTAACCTTCTACAACTCACTCTTTCCTTTACATAAATTTCTATATTCAACATCTCTTGAACTTCGGTGAGAAAAGACTAAAAAGGCATGTTTTAGTTCTAATGCAACAAATCAACTGTCAATTTTTACACCATAAAGCAGACCGGTGGAGGCAAATTATAGTTTAAATCTTATCCCTCCGATTTACGCGGCCCGCCATCTGTCATTCAAACTTTAGCCGTTGATCAGCTTTTTCCCGCGGAGCACAATGTAGACTAACCGGCAACCGGGCATCCTAACCAACGGGGCCGGTAAACTCAACGACTCGACACCCTTTACATTGTCACTTAAGTGACGATGACCTCCTCGACCGGTCACTTTAAAATTAAAACATAAAGTGCATAGTGTGTTGATGGGCAAAGGTTAAACCATATCAATGTTGAGAACAATGTATAAGACTTAGTCAAATATTAAACAACCACACTTACCATATCAAATACTATATACCTTGTCAAAAAACACATACTCCAAATACTAAAACACTGAAATGAAACACCATGCTTCATCAGACTGCCACTGTAATGAACTCAATGTAGATGGAGTTAATATAATGCATATTAACATTTGTCAAATGATGTAAGCCCTTGCCCTAATCCAAAAATTTATAATATGCAATGAATGCCACTTATCAAAAACCAAGAGATTTGAAAAACCCTGCACTGATGTCATTATAGATCAAAACTGAGATGATACCAAATCACTGTGATCATAATTGCATGAAGACCACTCATAAAGCCAACCTTAGCATGACTTAAACTGTCTTATGAAAGATCCTTCTGAAATATCATGTGATTGAAACTTCACAACACTGATTGCAATTTCACAACACTATTTGCAACTTCACAACACTGATTGCATACTTCACAACACGATATATACCTGTAAACTGCATCTTGTGAAGACTGTGAAATGCAACATCCTGATATCTTGATATTTTGACATCAATGAAAAGACAACATCCTGACATCTTGATATACTCAACTGTGAAATGTGCTACAAGGTTGATCCTAAACTCAAATTTAAGCCTTGTATGAAAGCAAGTAACCTCTTCATTTGAAGCTAGATGTTAGAGGCGATCTTGATAAAAACCTCTCTACCCATACCTTCACAAGTACTATCCAAAAGCAAAATGGTTTGGGTTCCTAAGTAAAAAGCCATCAAGTCAAATGAGGCATCCACCTCCCAAGAATCTCAACCATCCACTTTCTCTCATTCCATCCAAAAGTCTCAAATTCTTCCATCCCACATGGCAAACAAAAATTAAAAAAATACTCAGTCTATGTGGATCCCCATGTGCCAAAGTCATTCATCCACAAGCAAAGTCTATGTTGCTTCCTACACTACTTTTCCATCACCAACTTCAATGTTTATCATGGTATTTGCAACCATTGGTCATGATTCCCTTCCATCTCACAGCGTTTCCATATACCTCCTACATATCTTCCCCATCCTACTCCCATGGTCCATGCTTTTGCATAAGCTTTCCATCCATATTCTGCATTATCATCCACTATCGCACCTTCATAATCTGCTATCTACCTTCTCCATTTGACTTTCGTACAATCCCCTACCAACATCTATGAGGAACACTTGACATAATTTGTGTGACAACATGCATTTCTAGTAGGACACTATCACCTTCATGGAGCAAGATGCTTAAATTCCTCTCATCTGTATTCTACCTATCCCATCCAAATTTTTCAAACAAAAAAAAAAGGGAAAACAACAAAAAAATCATCCTCTGGTGAAAACCTAGTAAACAGGTGCCTGGACAAGTACCATGATGAAAACCTAACAAACAGGCATCATGTGTAAGTTGATCTTCTATGTCACCTACACTTGGGGACATCTTGTCTCATTGGCCTATCACTCTTCTCCTATCACTTTCCTTCCGTACCATTTCCTATCCTTCTATATTGTCCAGTCTATCCATCCTAATCTTACCTTCCTCTACTCTTTTGTCTTGATAAATATTGGGGGCATAATGTTGACAAATGTTTTAGATGTCTCTTGAATTACCTTGTCCCTAGAGCAGCACACAAATCCTTAATTATACTCTCATCCTCCTATTGTCTTAAGCATTGCCATGAATAATCCTAAGTATTCTACCTACAATGGGGTATGTTATTCCTATGCGACATAGTCCTTGGAGATCACATCCTTGATTCCTTCTATCCACTATTACCCATCCTCATACCTACCCATTCCATTCTTTATCACCCATACATCTACCTATCCATGGTGTTTCCTTGTCATTAGTATCATTTGATTCATATGTATTCCATATTGTGTCTTATCTGATCCATATCTATTCCATATCGTGTCTTATCTATTCCATATCTGTCCCGTATCTGATCCATATTTGTTCCATATTGTGTCTCATCTGATCCATATCTTAGGTCCATCGAAGTGACCTTGAACTACGTTGCCTCTATGTCATCACGTAGGCAAGGCCATTGTCAATGCACCCCCAAGGCTCTGCTATTCATCTATTCCATATCTTGTCATCTGTCCTTCTATCTATCTACATCCGCACCCTTTCACCAGGCAAGCAAGTGAAAGCAAAACCCGCTTTCAAATAGAAATCTTGATGCAAGACATCAACCTATCCAATGCAAAGCAAACATAAACCTAACACTCAAACTAATTCTACCTAAACTATAGAAAGAAAACACATCTAATGCAAGAATGTTTTGTGTTTGTGATCAAGTTAACTTACAGAGTCTTGATTTTTGTTATTATGTCTTCCTATTCTACTTGAGGATGCCTAAATCTAGAGATTCTATGATGGGGGCCTAATCATTTTCTTTGTCTATTGTTTGTAGATTAATCTTTAGTAATGTGAAGCCTTGTATAACGACATGATCGGTAAAAGATCATCGAGGACTTCAAAGGTCTAACATGAACGGGGGCAATCCTTGTCTGTTGTTATGCAAGAAATAATTAGGTCACCTAGATTCAATTTTGATTGGATGCTTGTTTTAACTTGCTAAATCAAAATCCATGTAAACAATACTCAGGTCATCTTGGTTCAATTATACCTAGATGCTTGTATATTCTTACAACATTTTAAATGCTCAAATGATGAAATAAACACTTCAAAATACTTGTAATATCAAGAAGGAAAATATCCATATCCATATCCATACCGTATCCAATTGCATTTCATAACCTCATCCGTATCCATATCCAATTGCATTTTGCATACTATCCATGCAATAAAAAAAAATCTATGCAGAGTATCGATGTTACAAACAAAAGCTCCTTCACTCGAGTCATTTCTTCTATTAGTCAAATTTCTATCATTGTATCTTCTAAGCAGTGATTCAAATGCAAGTTCATCCTTAATCCATACCAATCAAGTCAAGTCAATCTTGTCAATTGATTTGATCGTAATCAGCGGTCTTGACCCTAATCTTGTCGTAAACCATATCAATCAATCATAACTATCCTTCATGGTGCTCTAGGGATCTATCATTCCCCTCCATGACAACACTGTTGTATATCATTATCATATCAATTGTCTTAGACAGGATGTTGCATTTGTCAAAACCAAACCCGGTGTATTATACGACATGTTTCATTCCTGAAACTAGACATCGTCAATCTATATCAGTTAATCATTGGTTTACTGCTTGACAAGGGCAATACCTTTTTTGTTCTTGTATCATTTGTGCATACTTGCTTGCTTCCTTGTGTGTGTTATCATTCTATCTTGCATCGTATATCATTCGTCTCTTTCTTCAACCAAATTCTTCACCCCAACCTATTTTTCACCTTCTTCATCGTGAGATTATCTGTGTCACATCCTTCTGCTTCCTCCCACTGTCTAATCTCCTGAGGGGGTATCCTCATCCTATCTTTCCATTGCCATCTTTTTCTTCTTTCCATACCTTAGCTTCTTTGAAATGATGTTACTCGACAAAAATCTCATCATCTCGAACATCACATCAAAAAGGGGCAAAATGTATACACCTAAAAATGACATGACTTAGTCTAAATAGATATTCTTAATATTTATTTCATTCTAATTCTTCTATCAATAAATAAATAAACAAATTTATTTATTTGATTCACATTCCTCTAAAGTAATTAAATATCAAAATATTTAATTACCTCTTCTAAATTCAAAATTAAATAAAATCCTTTATTTAATTTAATTCAAGTCCAAATTCTTCCAAACAATTAAATAATTCTTAATTATTTAATTAAGTCAATTCTTTGCCGATGATGGCATGGTTCGGTGGTTAAGTCGCTCAGGATGTAGTGGCGGCCACCAGAGTTCAAACCCCCGCTAGGCCAACGAGCTCGCACGGCTTTACGCCTTCGCTAGGGCCAATGAACTCGCGGGTTTGAAGTGTTCTTCCTAGGGGATGAGGTCCCCCAGTTGTGGCCTCACCAGTTCATTGCTCTGGGCAAAAGCATTCACGTGGAGCCAGAGGGCGTGTCGCACCAGCGTCGCCGGTCACGTTAAAAAGTTAGGCGCATTTAAAAAAAAAATTAAGTCAATTCTTCTTCCAAATTTAAATAAATCAATCAAATTTATTTAATTCCTCTTATTCTCTGAAAATAATATATAATCAAATATTTTAGTTATTCTTCCAAATCTTGCACAAAAAATTAAATAAATTTATTTATTTATTTTGGTTTCTTCTAAATTCATAGGAATCTTCCAAATCTTCTAAAATAATTCTTCTTCATGCACGCAAAATTAAATAATTTATTATTGAATTCCTCTCAAAACATGCAAAAGCAAACCATGAGTCCACTAATTGGTTCCAAAACTCCTGAAATAGAAAAAAAGATTTCTATTTTATGACAGCATATCTTGTCTTCAAAAAATAGAAAAACAGTTAACTCAAGATAGCTTTTGTGTGACACTTGTCTTCTTTCTATTCACTCACATTCCCTCAACCTTTCTCAACCATTGATCTTCTTATTCTTTCTCAACCATTGATCTCCTCTCTCACGAGTCTATAAATTGAACCTTCTTCCATTTTCTTATCCAAGCTTTCAGTATTGTTACTCTACAAAAATTCTATTCGCTTGCAATCAACTTGTTATCATATCACCATTACCATTGTTGTGAAGCTCATCTTCATTGCAATCAACTATCATGGCCATTCTCACTTGACATCTTGGAATAGTAAGGAGGTGCACCTTTTGAGGGAATATTCATACACAAGATCATTTGCAATAGGCTGCCAATGGAAGCCATGAGGTAAAGAGGTTTGTTGAGGTATTGTTCATCGTTTTAGATCTTCTTTATTTCTATATTTCATTGAGTTATGGGTATTATAGATGTCTTTTGATATTCACGCATCATTTCCCCTGACACACTAGATCCAACAATCTGATAGAAAATTGTTCTTTGCTCTTGAAACTTGTTCTTGTTTGCTTTCCCAACTGACATTCCTTGCAAATAGTATTAGCAGGCTTTACAAGCTTAGGCAAATCTCTCATAGCTTGTACTGAACTTATCTTCACCAAGTTGTCAAAATTGATATGACACATTCTTTTATGCCAAAGCCAACTCGCATCTGTCTAAGCCAATAAACAGTAATCATTAGTTCCTCTTAATTGATAAATATTACCTCGCTATAATTCCTTTTTTACTTGGGGAGGGGATGGAGCATGTGTGTGGGAGCTCTGTACAGTCCCGCGACCTATAGTAGGTCACGGTCTGCATGTGTTTGTTCTTTGTTGCATGCATCTTTTCTTTGTAGATCGAGCTCTGTGGGGTTGTTTTCAGCAAGGGGTGGGGTTTTTTAGCTTTCAGGGGGGTTTTTTTTTGGAGTGTGTGCGTTGTTCGGTGCAGGTGTGAGGTGCAAGGGCTTGAGGGGATTTTCTAATGGCAGGGTATGTGCCTTTGGGTGAGACATCGGGGGATGCTACTATGGTTGGGGTTGGTGATGGGTCTCCTCATCCATCCCTGCCTGATGTTGGGATTTTCAGTACTGGTGCTTTGAAATTACACAAGATAAATGAATGCTTGAAAAGAGCTCAAGTTTGTCCAAAGCTAGTTATTCAAATAGAGGTAGTAGCCAAGGACCTAGAGTATTATAGAAAACATGTTTTAATCTACAAATTTATGGGATTGAGGGTTTTGATTCCTTTTCTGGAACCCTGGATTCGCAAGTCATGGAACCCAGAAGGTGATTTTGAAATCTTGCTAGCTGTGAATAACTTCGTTTTGGTGGTCTTTTCATGTATCTCTGATTGTAGCAAGGTTTTTGAGGGAGGGCCCTACTTTATAATCAAGTTGGCCTTTTCATGAAGCCTTGGAATGCAGGCTTTAATTTGGTGTAGGAGCTGCCCTCGAAGGTGCCGGTGTGGGTTCATTTTCCTTAGTTACCACTGGAATGTTGGAGATAGGATATTCTGCAATCAATTGTGTTGCTACTGGGAAAGCCTATTGGCCCATCTCATCAAACTCTAGAGAAGTGAATTTTTCCTATGCCTGAGTCTGTGTGGAGATTGATCTGAGCCAGCCTCTACTAGATTCTATTGATCTGACTATTGGGTCTAGCTCCTAGACTCAATAGTTAGACTATGAGACTTTACCTTTCAAGTGTCGGCTATGCCATGAGTATGGCCATCTTCAAAGGAGGTGCCCTCATGCCTCGGGTGCTGTTGGTTTAAATAATGTGAAGGCTAAGTCTAATCCAAGGGCAGAAAAGGGTAAAGTACCCATGTAGGGGGTGATATCAGATAAAGATGGCTTTGTTCCAGTTAAGGGACAAAACAAGAATCCGGGTCAGAAGATGACTCTTTGGGATCGTCGAGAGGAGGAGACTTTTAACAAGTTTGAGGCTTTGGATGAATTAGTCCATGAGGAGGGGGTTTCTTCTGACATGCATGTTGAAGCTTCTCCTTTAGTTGATCATAATTCTAAGTCTTTGCCAGTCACTACCTCGGTCCTAATTCATGTGGTGGCTTCCAGGTGGTGATGGATTCAGTTTCTTCTCCCCCTGATGTTGGGTTTGGGGCTCTTGTGGTTTGGTGGAAACCCCCATGGCCTATTCAGATGAAAGGGTGAGTTTAGCTAGTGGACCGGGTTTGGAAGATTCTGGTAAGAAAAAAGCCCTCTCTTCTTCTCCTATTCTGGGTCTACAGCAAAAATCCCTGAAAGAGTGTGCTCCTGATAAACCCCAGAAGGTGGGGAGGAAGAAGGATCAAGAGAAAGTTAAGATTGCTGGAGAGACATTGGTGGAATCTGGGTTGGTGAAGACATTGGATACTCACTTCTATCACCCTTCACAATGATTGTGTTATCATGGAATGTAAGGGGTATGAATAACATCCCTAGACAAAAGGCTAATTGGGACTTGGTTAGTGCTCATTCTCTGGATGTGGTTTTCCTCCAGGAGACAAAGTTATTTGTGGATGGTATGATGTAGTGTGTTTCTAAGATTTGGAACAGTGGGTTTTTCTAGTGTGTGGGTGTGCAATGCAGCTCAGGGGGTCTTGCTTGCCTCTGGGATCCTCAACGAATTTCTCCCATTTGGTGGATCTCTAGTAGATTTTCCATCTCTCTAGTTGCAATTAGTTTGGAGATAGGGGAAAGAATTCTTCTTTCTAACATTTATGCTCCGACAGATGTCCCTAGTAAGACTCTCCTGTGGTCTCATATCAATCTTCTGAGATCATTGGATCCTTTTCTCCCCTGGATTATGGCAGTTGACTTCAATGCAATTGCCTTCCTCGAGGAGAAAATGGGGGTGTACCTTATTTGAACCCCTCTTCTAATCTTCTAAGGGATAATTTAGCTTATCTCTGGCTTGTGGATGTCAAACCTTCAAATGGCATGTTTACTTGGAATAATAGGAGGCTTGGGGATTATGTCATTTCTGAATGGTTAGATAGGTTTCTTGTTTCCTATTTTTGGGTGGGTGACAAGTGGCTGTCAAGTTCTAAAATGTTAGATTGGCAAGGATCAGACCATTGGCCGATCAAATTCTCTGCTCGTTTGGCTGATGGTCCTAAGAAACAAACTTTTAGATTTCAGCTTATGTGGCTCAGGGAGGAGAGTCTTCTTGACTCAGTTTCTAGATGGTGGACTGAAGGATGACCTACTTTTGGTACAGCTATGTACTTATTTGTGAAGAGGCTTCAATATGTGAAGTATAAACTAAAACATTGGAATAAGTATCAATTTGGCAATGTGTTTCAGCAGAAAAGGGTTGCCTGAGAGTGCTTGGATTCTATTACCAGGCAGATTTGAGACCAGGGTCTTGATACAAATTTAAGTAGGCTTCAGGTTAGTGCAGTTAAAGACCTCAAGGTATGGGAGCTTCGTGAGGAAATGTTTTGGAAACAGAAGGCCCGTGTTGATTGGCTTCAGGAAGGGGACAGGAATACTTCCTTCTTTCACAATTCGGTGAAGGCTCGAAGACAAGGTAACTTGATCTCTTCTCTCCACTCTCTTGAGGGTTTTTTTTTTTCTTCCTCTTTAAGGATCTCTAGTGAGGTAGTTCATTTTTTCTCTGCTCTCTTTTCTGAAGATACCCCACCTGCTAGTGAGGAGGAAGCTTCTATCCTGGCTTGTATTCCCTCTTTGGTGACTATGGATATGAATGCTTCTATTCTTAAACCTATTTCTTTGAAGGAGCTAGAGGATGTGGTGTTTTAGTTGAAGAAAGGGAAGGCTCCTGGTCCTGATGGGTTCTCAGCTAAGTTCTTTCAGGAATTTTGGGAAGTCATCAACCTTGATCTATTGGAGGTGGTGTAGGAGTCTTTTAGGAATAAGCAAATGTTGCAAGCCATGAATGCCACGTTTCTTGCTCTTATCACAAAACGTGAGGGTGTTGATTCTCTAGATCTTTTTCAACCAATTGCTTTGTGCAATGTGGTGTATAAAATCATTACAAAGCTAATTGTTGAATGTTTGAAGCCATGTCTGGATAAGTTGATCTCGGAGGAACAAGGGGGCTTTGTTGTGGGTAGACATATTTTGGACGGAGTAGTTATTGTGGTTGAGACTATTCACTCTATGGCCTCTTCTAAGGAAAAGGCTATGTTTATAAAGTTGGACATGGCTATGAAAGAGTTAACTGGGGCTTTTTGATCAAAATTTGCAGAGCCTTCAGGTTCAATTGTGAGTGGATTGATTGGGTCATGAGCTATGTGAGGACTTCCTCATTTTCTATTCTCATAAATGGGAAGTCTTCAAATTTGTTTTGTGCTTCTAGAGGTCTTTGACAGGGGGACCCCTTATCCCCATATTTGTTCATCTTGATGGCTGAAGGCTTGGAGAGATTCATTAAGTCCCATGTTATGGATGGGCTCTTTTAGGGTTAGAAATGGAGCAATTCTCTTCCTCATCAAAAACGTCTTCTATTTGTGGATGATACAGCTTTGATGGGTGTTGCTAAGGTGGCTGAAGTAGTTGCTTTGCCTCAAATTTTGGATTGTTACCTGGCTACCTCAAGTCAAAGCATTAATGAAAGTAAGTCTTGCATTTATTTCTTTAATACCCATAGGCTTATTCAGTAGCGTATTGCTAGGATCTTAAGGTTTCAGGTGGGGAAACTTTCCTTTACATACCTTGGCATCCCTCTAGATGTACGTCCACTTCCCAGGTGTTCTTTGCAGGATGTGATGGATAAATTTCATGGGCTGGTTTGTCACTGGACCTATAGATGGTTATCTACAGTTGGAAGAGTTACTTTGCTAAAGTTCGTGGTTCAGGCCCTTCCTATATATAGGTGCTTTATATTGACGGCTCCCTTAAGTTTCATCAAAGACTTTGAGGGCCTCTGTCAACAGTTTCTTTGGTCGGGTAATCTCCTTTCGAAGAAGTGGAGCTTAATTAAGTGGGAAGTTGTTTGTCGGCCTAAGCAGGATGGTGGTCTGGGTTTGCATAGAACAGATTGGAATGGACAGGCTTTGGCTGCTAAGCTATACTAGAGATGGTGTTCTTATCAGCATCAGTATTGGGCCAAGATCCTTACCTTCAAGTACCTTGGGGAGGTGGAGGGCGCTGAGGTGCCTCGTTTTAGTCTTTCGGGGAGAGGTTCTATGATCTAGGATACTCTCAAGTGGGGGGTTGCGCTGGTTAAACAAGGCCTATTTTGGATCTGTAATAGAGGATCTAATGCTCTTTTTTGGCATGACTCCTGGGATGGCTTCCCGCTTATCCTCTCCTTGCACCCTCACTTGGGGGACTTATGTAGGATTTTTGTTCAAGCTGGTTGGAGTACAATGATGGATTTCAAAGCCCCTCAGGCTTTGGGGAAAACTATTGTTTACCAGTGGAAGGATATGCAAGAATGGCCCATGGGTCGATCTTTGGAGGATAGGAGGGATTTGTCCTCCATTTTGACTGATAGAGTCTATTGTTCTCTCCTAGAGCGGGATGTGCTGGCTTGGGGTCCAGATCCAAAAGGGAAGTTCACTGTTGCTTTAGGGTATCATGTTTTGGATAGATAGGCATGGGGTAGTGCTAAGGTTCCTTGGTGGAAAAATATTTGGAATAAATTCTCTTGGCCAAAATGCAATTTCTTTTCTTGGCTGGTGGTTTATGGTAGGTGTTTGACTTGGGATAACCTCTGTAAACATGGCTTCCAAGGTCCTTCCTTATGCTTCTTATGTCTTAAATATGTTGAGACTATTTCACATCTTTTCTTCTAGTGTCCTTTTGCTAGGACTATTTGGCATTTTTGGTGGGGGGTCTGGAGTTTGCAGTGCAGGCACCCTTCTTCTCTGGAGGAGTTTTGGTGGAACTTTGGACCCATTCCGGTGAGGACTTCATTTTTGCACATAGCATGGCTAATTGGCCCTAGTCTGATTATATGGCACATCTGGTTGGAGCGCAACCGTAGGGTCTTTCTGGATAAGAAGTTGCTAGTGGGTCAAGTTTGGCCTCGCATTCTTGGGGCTTTGCAGGAGACCTTGTATGCTAAATGTGACTTGTTAGCCCCGGTGGATCTTGGTGATACTAGAGTGATTCGTAATCTGGGGATTCTTGTTGGGGGTCTCGGAAGGCCCAAGATTGAGTGGAGCATGTTTTCTAGAAGGAAGGTTTCTAGGGAAGGGTATTGACTGCCCCCTCTCACTGGAGTCGTGAAAATCAATACTGATGGGTCTGCAAGGGGTAACCCTAGGCATGCTAGCATTGGTGGGGTGGGTAGAGACAGTTCTGGAGTGGTTGTGTTTTTCTTCTCAGATTATAGGGGGCTGCACTCTAATAATCTTATGGAGGCCTTGTCTATTCTTTTGGCTTTGAAGAAGGCATATGCCCTTGGCTGGAATAAGATTATCTACGAGTCAGATTCTCAGGTGGTGATAGACTTGATAAATAGAAGACAGTTTGATGTTAGTTGGTAGCTTGCGGTGGTGGCTAAGCAAATCACCAGTCTTGGAGATTTATTTGATTCTATCACCTTCTCTCATATCCCTCGGGAATGGAATAAGGTGGCTGATGGGTTGGCCAAATGGGCTTCTGAGAAGAATGGGACCTGGCTGGTGGATGATTGGGATAGTTTACCTGGGGATCTTACTCAGGATTTGGTGGATTTGGTCACGGAGGATGTGAGATGTTGCATGACCACTGCTTGACTTCTTGTTTGTTGTCCCTGGGCCCATTTGGGCTTCTTGCTACTTTTATGATTTGTACTGCTCTCTTTGATTAATAAAGTTTTTACCCTCTTTTATTAAAAAATTGATAAATATTACTTCTAGTCTTCTTACCTATACCAATCACAGTTCTAGAGCTTTCCATGGTTATGCATCCATTAGCCTTGAATCTCAAATCATAGCCTTTGTCACACATTTGACCAACACTTCAAATATTATGCTTTAACCCCTTCACATATAGGACATAATCAATATTATGCTTTCCGTCAAAAGAAATAAATCCTTTTCCACAAATCTTACCAGCTACATTATCTCCATACCTAACTATCCCTCCATCATATTTTTCCAAACTTATAAACTTACTTTTGTCACCGGTCATGTGATGTGAGCATTCACTGCCAATAATACATCTATCCTTATCTTTCTCCACCTAAACAAATAAATAACTTTCTTCCACTAGTTTTCCTTCCTTCACACTACTAGTAGGATTAGTAGATACAGGTTCTTCCTTAATAGCAATAAACAAACATTCATTTGCACTAGTACTAGCATCATTAGACTCATCATCAGTTACACCGTCATCATCAAGGTCTTTGACAATATAACATTTCTTTATAACCCTAGGTTTATTTTCAAATTTCTTCTTACCTCTTTCAATTCTCTCTAGACATCTAGATGCATAGTGACCAATCTTACCACAAGAAAAGCATTTGAATGCTAATTTGCCTTTGTACTTACATGAACCTCTTTGCATTCTATTTGTAAAGTTTGCTTCAACCTCATCTAGGTCATCATCATATTCCACAACATATTTCTGAGCTCTTGAAGTCTTTTCTGAAGTATTATCTTTGAAAGCAATCTCAATCTTTAGCAAAGCATCACCAAATTCTCTCATTTAAAAAAAGGTGTAAGTTTCATGAGCAACTGATCCTTTGAAACCTTTTGTACACTCATAATTTCTTCAATTGTTGCCACTTTGTGACTATAGGATTTAGGCAATGACCTAAGAATATTCATCACAACCTCTTCCTCTTTAGTGGTTCCTCCAAGAACTTTGATTCCATTGACAATTTCATCAACTCTCTGCATGTACATAGTTATGTTTTCATCTTCACTCATCTTCAAGGCTTCATACTTTACCTTCAAGTTTTGTAGTTTGACACTTTTTACATAATCATCTCCTTCATATAAACTTTTTAACTTATCCTAGATCCCATGAGCAGTTTCCAAATCCATAACTTTCACCAACTCATTGTTAGATAAGGCATTTAATAAAGCATCTCTAGTTGTTCCATTAATTTCATACTGTTTGACTTCATAATCATCTGATGGACCATTTTCAAGGATATTATCTTTTTCTTTGTTATATTATAGATATTATAACCAAGAGAGATAAGATAACTTTTCATCTGTACCTTCCAAAGGGCATAATTCATTCCATCAAATTGTAGTGACTTCCTCCTATCTGACATCTCAGATCTACCTCGAGCTGTTAGACTCTTTACCGAGGAACCTCCACTCTAATACCAATTGTTGAAAAGAGAAATACAAATGAGAGGGGGGTAATCAGCTGTAGCCAATATTTTAAAACCATTAAAATATCAACCAATCAATGCTACATATGGAATTTAATCATGAAACAAGAACTTAAACATATTTACACATTCAACACAGGAGACACTAGATTTCTATGTGGAAAACCCTAGTGGGGAAAACCCATGATGAGTTTTTAGCTCACAAAATAAATATGATATAGGAATACAGAAAATTAGAGGCTCACTGCCTTAAGGCTCATTGCCTAGAATGATCACTGCAAAAGTTAGGGCTCACTGCCAAGGGTTTGTGAACTGATTTGATAACATCTACTCCATGCTTGAGTTTAGTTCCATTGGAGCATAATAAATTTCCTCTACTCTACTCTACCTATTACTTCGCACTTATCTTCTCATTTTCCCAAGGACATATTTTTCACAACTTCATTACATGTTTTTATAAAATTCATCAACCTTGGAATGTACATCAAGGTTGACATTACATTCATCAATGGAAATAGGTCTAGACTTAAACAAAATTAGCTAAGGAATGTAGAACATGTTATGCCTTAGTTGGGACTCAAGTGCAGTCTTCCATGTCACAACACGCTTTCACAATATTCAATGCATCTCCACAAGTAGTGAAAATAACCAGGTCAGCCAAGACTTAGAGTTACCACTAAGTCTTTTAGGAATAGTCTTCATCCACGATCCAAATTACTCTTCATGGACTAATCAGAAGGAAGGAACATGATCAAGAGACATCGACAAGCACATTGTAATCACCAAGAACAACCACACAACCTCTAACCACTCTGTTAAGAAGATTCTTCAGACTGGAGCACATAAACAACACTGTCAGCTACTATCATAAAGAAAAGATCACTTATAGACCACAAAATCCTAAACCATTTGATTTCAAGGAACATAACATCATCCTAGACTTAACTCTAGAATTGTAGACTAAAATACTTCAATGCGGAGCAAAATACTTTATCCCTATCACCACTAAATGCACAAAAAAAGTAGTTTTTACTCCGGTCAACATAACTTACTCAAATACCCATATTGGAGGCTCAAACATGGAACATAACATATTTAGACATGCCTCTAAATGACTTCCAATCCACAGACAAAGAAATTTATTCTACAAGAAATGATGAACAAACTACTGGACTATTCATCATTAAACCAAGATACTTTGTAACACACTGTTTCCACTAGGAGAGCAAATTTTCTCAAAAGCACTTGGAAACTCAATATAAAAAAAATATTCTCATGATCTTCATGATTTATGTAAAAAAATATTCATCACAAGAAAGTAACAAAATAAGAGTACAATTTACACCAATGACAACACAGATATGTTGACGTCAACGACAACACCGGTTAGGCACATACTTGCAACATAGTTTAGTTCAAATTATTTTGGTCATAAATAAGGGGTTTTAAAAAGCACAAATTAGGGCTAGAAAAATTAATTAAAAATATTTATCAAAAAATTAAATATCCTAACCAAACTTCAACATCATAAACATCTTCTCATTAAAGGAATTAGAAAAATACCTTCATTTAGGTCAAATTATATTGGTCATACACATGTATGCTTTGGCCCAAAACAAGAGACTTTGAAAGAACCACCTTTTGTACATCCTATACAAAACCAACATTGATAATCTAGGTATTAAAAAATTACATATTTGAAAACTAGAAACAAAATCCTACATTTTATTGTATTACATCATATTGATATTCTATGTGTAAGTGCTTCAAATTTTTATGTCGACTATGACAAATTTTGAATATAGGAAAAACACTTCCACTTTTTGGGCAAAAAGTGGACCCAACTTCTTGCACTCACCCCATAGTATTAAACAATAAAACCTTCATAAGAGGCAATGTTAGAACCATATATATAATCATACTAAAAAAGATTAGATTGGATATGATTTTTTTGAACATCAAGGTTAGAAAATCATATAATCTAATACACATGAATTCTAATAAAACAAATCACACACATGAAGGGAAAATCTCACATAATGCAAAAAGGGCATTTCTAGAAAACTACAAGAGCTAGAAGGATGCTAAGTATGCTTCTAGGGCTAGCACACTACGAGAGCTATGAACCATACCAAACTCTTATTCACCACTATCACTAACAAACTGTGTTATTAGGTGACTCACAAAGAGTGCTAAAAGAGTAGCTAAAAACATGGTCAGGCCAAGTAAGTGCATCTACTCAAGACCACAAGCTACTAATGCTACCTAGAGAAAACACTATAGAGAGCTACTATCAATGTGGTGTGTGTGAAAGTGTAAAGCATAAAAGTATGCCTCACCTTAAAATAATTGCATTAGAATATCCATATGCAATTGATTTTAAGGTAGAAATGGGGAAGAGAGATTTTAGGAAACATATCTTATGGGAAGATATATTCCAAAATTTGAATCAATAGAGAGAGAGAGAGAGAGAGAGAGAGAGAGAGAGAGAGAGAGAGAGAGAGAGAGAGAGAGAGAGAGAGAGAGAGAGAGAGAGAGAGAGAGAGAGAGATGACCCTAAAGGAAGGTGACAAAAGTGATGCTACATGCATTATACACAAAAGATTTTGTAAGAATGGTATGACATCGAGCAATGCAAACACATGTTACATAAAACAAGAAACATCACAAAGAACACTAAGGGATCTACGTGCTTTGGGGTTAGTATGTATTTGGGAGGGGAATCATCAAGGGACAACTAAAAGAATTGTCATCATCCCCCAAGCATGTAGAACTATGAGCACAAGGGTAGAATGTCACAAGAAAAGAATTAAAAATAAAAAATTTGGGTCAACATGGAAAGAAGATAAATCTTCCAATGCTTCGCATCATCCTCAAAATGTTCAGAATAAACAAGTATACAACATATAGAAGAATGTAGGGACAAAGAGAAGAATGTCACGACCCCTTTTGACACATTTTAATTAATTGATTTTGTTTAAGTAGAAATAATAGATTGATAATAAAATTAGAAAATAGGAGGAAATATTTTTGACCAAATCAATTATTAAATAAAATAAATATGCAAGTCATCAATAAAAAAAGAAATAATAATGAATTATTAATAAATAAAAATTAATTTCATTCCAATAATTATAAAATATAAAATTATAACAAATGAATTAAAAATAAATAAAAATAAAATCAATGAATAATTGTTTGAAAACAAGAATCATTCTTTGAGTTAAAAAGAGAGATTGGTGGAGAACATAAGTTAGTAATTTTTAGTTTATTCTTAACTAGAATGGAAAAGGTGTTAAACTACCTCTTTGTGTGAGTTAACTTTTTTTATTGATCTATTAAGCAGGGTGTTAAACTTAGATTATGGAGTTAATTTCTCCTTTTTATGGAGGACATTTAGGAATTAAAAGATTTATAAATAAAAGGAAAGGGAAAAAGAAAGAATAGGTTTGTTCATAGCAACTTAACATTGCTTCAAATCTTCTATGATTGCTTCAAGAAAAGTTGCATCAAGAGGGTTAGCAAATTCTAGGTAGGTGCTTCTACCTCCTTTTCATTTGTGCAATGGAATGAGGAATTTTGTAAAATGTTGTATTCGTTTTAATAAATGGAAGAATTGATTTAGGAATTGTTTCTTAGAGAATTGTCTTTTTAGTTTAATATTGTGAAAATTTGTGAGGAAATCTAGTTTTATTCTTAAAACTTGTCAAATTTATAAGAAGAAAAACCTACATTCTATGAGGAAATGAATTGAATAGTTAGAAATTTTATGTGTTTTTCTTCAATTGATTTTGTTAAAATAGGAAGTGAATCATGTTAGTTTAAATTAAGCTCACTTAGGTATGACTATATTTAGTTTTTCTTTCCTTAATTGGGCACATGTGAAAATTAGGTGTTCTTGTGCTTTTATTAGTACGATTATGATTAGCTAGATGTCTAGGTTAGCTTATCCTAAGTTATGTAGTTGCATACCTATCTTTGGGCCACTACTATTGTTAGGCTTACTTTTCTTATTCAGGCATGTCTACTCTTAGAGACTTAATGCCTATATGTACTTGATTATTGACCTGATTCATTCATCCATTTTTTACTTTGCATATTGATTATGTCTTTGACAATGTTGAGTGTGTGATTGTTTGTTCTCTCATGACTCCTTGAGCCAGTATTCTCAATCTTCCACAATTGATCCTAATTTCTTAATGGTATTAGAGAAAGCCCCCTAAGGATGATGGTGCTAATGAAGTGGACCATATCTCGAGAAGAGCTCATAAATGAATGCGCTTTCTCTCAGTGAAGGGTTTGGTGAAGATATTAGAAACCTGCTCCAATGACTGGCAAAAGACTAAGTCAATGACCTTTGCATAAATAAGCTCTTAAATGTCATGCATATGAACCTCGATGTGCTTGGTCCTCTAATGATGGACTAGATTCTTGCATATCTAAATGGTGCTTTGGTTATCATAATAGATGACTTTGGGTTGTCGAAATGGAATGTCAAACTCAGTGAGAATACCTCGAATCCAAAGAGCCTTAGTAGTTGTGTTAGTAACTCCTCTATACTCTTCCTCTACGGATGATAAAGCAATAGCATTTTTCTTTTTCTAGACCAACTGATAGGACCAAAAACAAGAGAGAAATTGTTACCAGAAGTGGACTTATGACTCTAAGAATCACCAGCCCAATATGAATATGTGTATCCAAGTTAACCTCAATGCCATATGTGTAATGAATCCCAAAGCTGAGATTCCCCTGAAGGTAGTGAAGGATCCTCTTAGTTACTTTGTAGTGTAGCTCATGAGGCTCCTACATGATTCTTGAAACTATGCCAACTGCATATGAAATATCTGGCCTAGTATGAGTCAAATAGATGAGACTGCCAACTAGTTGTTGATACAAAGTAGCATTGATCAATGGTGGAATAATTAGCCTCAAGATTAACTTCAGATAGAAAATGAGTAGTGGATGGATTACAATCAGTCATGTGAAATCAAGTAAGAAGATTGAGAGTGTACTTAGGTTGTGCTAAAGTGATCCCTTAGTCTATCTATGAAATCTCAATGCTAAGGAAGTAATATAGTAATCCTAAGTCTATTATGTCAAACATATCCTAAAGAGTTGTCTTCCCTTCTTCAATAGCCAATGTAGATCTCTTAGTGATCAAAAGATCATCAACATAAAGTACTAGTATTAGTAATGAATCATCCTATCATAGACAATAAATGTTGGGATTTGAGTGGCACATAGTAAAACTTGAAGAAAGGAGGAAGGAATCCATCTTGGCATACCAAGCCTGATGGGCCTATTTAAGGCCATAGAGAGATTTCCTAATTCTACATAGTAAGGAGGAATCTTGAATATACCCTAGTTGTTGTTCCATGTAGATCTCCTCCTCAAGGTCTCTATGAAGAAAATCACTCTTCACATCCATCTAGTGCACTTCCCAACCATGTGCCATGACAATAGCAAGTGCGAGTCATATGGAAATCATCTTAGCCATGGGTGCAAAGGTCTCTGTGTAGTCAATACCAGCAACTTGAGAAAACCCCTTAAATACCAAATGTGTCTTATACTTGTCAACTGACTCATCTGCTGTGTACTTGGTCCAATATATCAATCTACATTGAACCATCTTTCTTCCCTTAGGAAGTGGTGTCAAATCCCAAGTGTGATTTATCATTAAGGAATCATATTCCTCATTCATAGCATCATTCCACTTAGGTATGCCTGAAGCCTCTCTAAAGGTCTGTGGATTAGAAGCTAAGGAAAAGTAAGCATGTGTCCTAGTTTGATAATCTAACAATGTATGTCTCCCATTTGCTGGATTCTTTGCCCATGTCCCTACACTCTAAAGTGTTTTCTTTTCCTAAAGGGGCTATGATGTGGGTGAATCAAGTGCCAAGAGATCAACCTCCAAAGAAAGCCCATAAGAAGATGAGGATGAAACCCCATCATGGTCCTCACTATAAAAACTTGAAGGAGGAATCTTTATCTCAGGAATCGACTGTGGATGGTCTGAGTCATCAGAAGATGTATCATCAAAGTAGAATGAGTCCATGAAGAAAGGAGGAATGTCAACTAAAGAGTCAGTAAGACTTTCCTAGAAATTAACACTCCTCTCAATGAACAACTCATGTGTGGTTGGATGTAGGAGACGATAACCTTTCACACCTTCTAGATACCCTACAAAGATGAAAGGTTTAGATTGAGGTTCCATTGCCTTGTGATTCTAAGAAGGTATTCATGTCATAGCCGGGGATCCAAAGACACTATAGTGCTCAACTAAAGGTTTCCTTCCTTTCCAAGCTTCAAAGGCTGTGATACCCTTGAAGGCTTTGTGAGGAACTTTGTTCTGAATGTAACATGCAAATTTGATTGCTTCTTTCAAGTACTATGGTCTAAGGTTCTTAGAGTGTATCAATTTTCCATCTCTTTCAAGGTTATATTCTTACGTTCTGTAACTCCATTCTAATTAGTATAAGGAACTGTATGCTACAAGTTTGTTCCCTCTGCTATACAAAACTACTCAAACATATTATTAACATACTCTCCTCCGATGAACCTTGATAACCTTCCTTAATTATTTCTCAACAAGTGCCATGAAATCTCAAATGTGGTCAAAGACTTTAGACTTTTGCTAAAGGAAGTAGACCCATGTGTACCTAGAGAGGTCATCTATGAAGGTGAGCACATATCTAGCCATAGTGAAATATGGATGGGAAAAGCTCCAAGATCTGTGTCCCTGTCCATGATTTTCCTTTATCAAATCTCTCTTTAGGATGCTTCCCAAGGGCACACCCCCCACAAAGATCCTTAGAGAATTTGACTCTAGGAAATCCTATAGCCATATCATTCTATCTAAGCTTCTCAAGATAGCGGTAGTTGATATGGCCAAACCACTTGAGCATGCCATAGTTTTCTAAGCCCATCTAAATGAGTGAGCAATGCGGTGGGAGAAACATCAAAGGCAAAATGTGAGAAGGTATAAAACCTGAATTGTTGATCTACCCTTCTGAATGCTACTAAGTTGTTGTGTAACTCTCAGATATCAATTGAATCTGGTGTAAACTATACTCTCATTCCCTTGCCTATGTGAGTGATATGGTAAACAAATAGGAGATTAGATAAAAGTGAAGGTACACTAAGAACATTAGTGAATATCCCCCCCTTAATTTCAATAGACTCTCTCCCAACAACTTCTTCTAGAGTGTCATCACATAGGGTAATGGTGGACATGTGGGGTTTTAAGGAAGTGAACGCAACCTATGAAGAACCCATATGGTATGAGGCACTAGAGTCAATGATCCATGAAGATGTTGGAGAGCCAACTACAACAAGAACCTTGCCCTTGAATTTCTCTTTACCTTTTGACTTAGAAGTTTCTTTGGTTTATGAGGACTCTTTGGAAGATTCAGGTACACCTATGTTGTTCTTTGCTAAGATATGACTGAGATGATCAACCGTCTTCTTCATACACTTGTGCTCATCATGCCTTGTCTTCTTATAATAATGACACTTTATTTTGTCCTTTTTAGGTTGCCCTTGTTTGGATGAAGTTTTAGTGTGACTTTTAAATGTCTTAGGTTTCTATTCTTTCTTTGTCTCCTGATCCTTCTAAGTGTTTTGTTTCTTTCCTTTGATGCTTGAAGCTTGTTGTTGTTTACCATTTCTAGCTACTAGGGCTTGGGGTTTCGAGGACTTAACAGTGCCCATGTGGATTAACTTATCTTTCTCTTTGGTTATATTGGAAATAAAGTCATCTAGATATGACATTTTCCAAGTGGCTCCAATTGCTCTCTTGGTGGAATAGAGGGTAGACATGAATATAAAGTATTCAGGACCTAGTTTGGAGAGAATTAAGAGAACTAGTTGATCATATTTTTAATCAATTCTGCATTCTTTTAACTGCAGCCTGATAGATTTAAACTTGGTAAAAAGGTCTTCTAATGTGTTAAATGTACTTGGACTCAAACTCATTAACTCATTTTCTAGTTCATTAGCTCTCATCTCATCTACCTTCCCAAAGAGCATCTTGAGGGTGAGCCATAACTCGTTGGGAGTTGACAAAAATTCTACATGAAAGAGGAGTTTTGGAGAGATGTGGAGACATAGACAACCAAAGGCCTAATCACACTTGTTAAACCATTTAACTTTACCATCATCATCAGATGGTTTTATTTTAGTGCACATTGTAACCCTATATAACCCTTTGTTCTTTAACATGAACTAAATTTTAGATTTCTAGTCGTGATAGGTAAATGGGGTTAACAGAGATAGACTTATTAGAATCCATATTACAAGCAATATGAAGAAAAAGAAGACAAATCAACCCAATAAGATGCCCTTTGATTATTTTAAATACCCCCAGTTGTGGTACTTTAGAAGTAGTGTGTGGGAAAAACTTACCTATTACATGATTTTAAATGTTCTTTTAGTTTAATTTGTCAAAGAATATTTAGACAAAAATAAAATTTTACAAGGAGTAGTACTTTTGATCTTGCAAAATAAGCTTTTTAAATCAAGTTTAAATATAGCATTTCTTAAAAAAGCCATAAATTTTTAGAAAAAAAATAAAGTTGGGCGAAAAACTTCAAAATATGGCAAAAATCAGGGCAAAAACCTGCAAAATCAAGTAAATACCAGGTTGATTTACCTCTATTTTTATAATTACAAGTGAAATTTGGTTTCTAAAGGGTTAATTTGGCCACTGGAGGGTTGATTTGGTAGGTTTTGGGTGAATTCGTGGGTGTCTAGGTAAATTTCAGCCCTTTGTTTTGTTGTGTACACTCACGGTATGTGCCTGTGGTGATGTTAAACACCTCCAGAGTAGATGTTAACATCTCCAAAACAATTCAAACACCTCTAAAGCAAGGAAAGATTCTAAAAATGCCTTTGATTGGTTAAAATGCCTCAAATTGGTTTCTTTGGATGTCTTTCCACGCCCCATAGAGAGCCTGTGGCCTATCAAACAAAATAGTCAGTAAAAAGATGCCTTCAAAGGAAAAAATATTGTAGGGTTTAGAAAAATTCCTCCTTAGTAGGTTTAAACACCTCCATAGTAGAGAAAACACCTCTACAATAGAAAAAATACCTCTATAGTAGAAAAATGCCTCTATAGTAGAAAAAATGCCTCCAACTGTCTTAAAAATAGAGATTTGCCACAAAACAGAGATTCACAATGCAAAGGATATGTTGTGCTCAAGATTTTAACAATGAAAGCTTCACCAGACTTGTAACCAAACCCATTCCTACTCTAATTCCTTGAAGAAATCATAATCAATCATGAAAGATTACAAGTACTAGCACAAGGAGTCACAAGAGATCAAACAATCACACACTCAACTGTTGATAACTGAGAGAGGGGGTGAATCAGTTATCTTAATTATTTTAGCTTTCTGATCTTCCTTAACAATTAATACAGCATCAAATCAAATAAGAAAACATAACCATGAAATGGAAATAACATCAATACACATGACACAATGATTTTGATGTGGAAAACCCTGTTAAGGGAAAAACCATAGGGTGATTAACCCAAGATTGTATTCTTTGTTAGAAGAATAAGATAGTACAAAATGGTACTTGCCAATTAGGGCTCACTGCCTAAGCACACTGCTCACAAGAGGCTCACTACCTACAAGAGACTCACTATCTACAAGGTATAAGGTGACAAGATACTTGAACTTATGAGAAGCATCCACACATGCTAAGGTTTAGTTCCGGTTAGGTTCAATACACTGATCTACTGCACTTATTCTACCTCTTCTTTGGTGCTGCTATCCTATCACATTCCTAACCTGTCTTAATGCCTTCACACTGCTCTTCTACTTTTCTTCACACAACACAACACACAACTCACACCTTCACATCTAAATCCATCTGGTATATATATCCACACCAATGACTTTAACACTTTTCTAGTCGGCATCCGGAATAGTCAATATTTTCCTAAATTCTGATCTGTCAGCTAAATTGTTGCTTACCAAGTGATGCGTATCAAGGAGATGTTTATAGAATTCATAAATCATGTCAGCCAATCATGAGTGATACCTTAGGAAGCTTGATCACCATCAATATCTCATCCGGATTAAGGTCTGATGCTCTTTCGGTTAGTTCTTCCTCTGTCAACTCTGCCAAACAGGAACGCAATGCTTAGGTACTCATATCTCTTCACTCTTTTATCATCGAAGGCTTAATCCATGCAATCTATTAGTTAAGGTACTCCTCTTGACTTCACCAACTCTATACTTTACTGAGATACTTCCTCTGAGAGATCTGGACCTGACTATTAGACCTTGCCACATGCTCTGTTCTAGCTTACTGGACCACAACATTCTTCAATCTAACTTCTGGTATAGGCATACCATGTCCTACGGATGGGTGGGATGAAATTTTTTTCCATCAATGACAACACTCATGTAGCTATACTGTGTCTCTTGCCAATAGTCTCCCCCTTTGGCATTGATGGCAACACTTAGTGAAAAATGACTAAGTGTCATACTGCACTCCCCCTTAGCTGATGCTCTGTTCTAATGTACACTCTTCCGGAGCTCCCCCTTAGCTAGATTCCTCCTTTTTCACTACTTCTCACTCCCCCTTTGACATCAATGGTAAAGGGTAGGATCCGCATACCAAAATTTTCAAAAATCCAACTATACTTAGCTACATAAGTATATATACAAGTACTTACATATACTTAAGTATATCTACAAAAGTATTCTTCAACTGTACAACTTCTGTCACCCAACTCTGCTTCATCCTATCCAAAATTGAGATGTGACCACTCAACAGGAATGCAAAAGCTTCTGCCTTCTTGAGATTTGTCGGATCACTGGTCCAGGCTGTGGCCTGGGCATTAGTTAGGGCTTCATGGATGGCCTCTAACTTAGGGATTATGATCCCTCTAAGTTCACCCATCCACCTTAGTATGTTCTTCCTTTCCTTCTCAAGTTTCTTTATTGCATTTGTGACTGCATTAGTCTAGCACTCTTGATTTACTATGGAAGAGGAGAGAGGATCAAAACTTTGAGACAAACTTAGCAGTTTATCCTCTTGCTCTTTTACTTTCTTCTCAATATCTTTGGTCACTGTGTGCTAGGATAAACAAAATTTATATATATCTCCACCATCTTTAAAAGAATTTTCAAAGATCTTTATCCCAATATCCATGACTCTCCTATCATTTGTTATCAAACCCTGCACTTCAGAGAATCTCTTTTCCAAAAACTCCTTCCGAACCTTTTCTTCAGTTGACTTCTCTAGGGAATCAAAATGTGTATGAACAGAATTTACAAGGGACTTTAGATTACCTGATGTGGAGGCTGAAAGATCCTTTTGGAAGGATGGCATGATTTTCTCCAATACACCGGATGCAGTTTCTATGAGCTCACAGTCTTCCATTTGAGACTTCAACAATTTTTCTTTTGCCTTTGCTTGAGTGAAGGATGCTAGTTTCATGGTTTGAACCAAGGAGAGAGAATCAAAATTGAATGGACCTTGAAGTAGTTCCGGTTCATCAAATTCCATCATCTCTTTGGTCAAGAAATCTTTGACTACTTCTGCTGTGTCTCTTGCTGGAGACAAAATTTTCTCCCCTTCTGTAGCCTTACCACTATCATCTATGGCCTTCTCTGTTGGAGTTTTCTCTCCTTCTGCAGCCTTACTACTATCATCTTGTTTTTCCTTCTCCTCTACTTCTTGACTGATCTTCTCTTCTACTCTTTCTTCTCCTTCAGATCCGGAGTCTGCAGGGGAAATCAGATAAGAGATATTTACTTCTTCTTGGACTTCCTCTTCCAGAATAGAGGAATCTAGGTCCTTGGTTTTCTCTTCACTTGTCTCCTTTACCTCTTCTACAATCTTTTCAGCAGGGTCTTTCTTTGATGCACTTTGCCTTTCAACATCAGAAGGTTCATCACTTACGTCCTCTATAATGGGAATGTTGAATCTTTTGTATGCATTCTGGAGGATCTCTTCTGTCTCTTTTGCTACTTTGTCAGTTTCTCTGAGCATAAGCTGATTCATTCTAGATTTGCTCCGGAACTCATCCTTACAATCTTTGAAGATCATATTCATTTGCTTCAGAGTGATTGAAGGATATAGTTGAATAGCAATCTGTTCTCAGATCTCAAGATCCTTTGCCTTAGCATTATTCTTCCTTATTTCTAATTCCTTCTCTAGGCTTTTGGGAATGAGAGATATGATTTCAATAAAAGCCTTATTGTAGATATTCAGATACCTGACTGTGGCTTCTTGCAAGATCTTCTAGTCAGCTTCATTGTAATCATCATAGAATTCAGTCATTGGTTTTAGGTTCCCATGCACAGTGACTGATTTGACTACATCATTAAGGGATAGAGTGGGCCTTTCAACAAATTCCTCTACCTTCTCTTCTTTTCCTTGACCGGTAGAGGGTTCACTGGATGTTTTCTTCTTCTTCTTCATTTTCTTGACCTCTTCATCAGATTCAGTCTCTTCATCATCCTTTTGATTGGCATAAGATCTTATGGCCTTTGTCTTAGTTCTCTTCTCTCCTTTACCAGATGATTTTGCTTCCGGTTTTGATGCCTTTGAGCTCTTAGTAGATGCAGAGCTCTTAGAAGATCTGGTCCGAGAGGGGGCTTCTATCGAGGTACTTTCTTTTTATTCCTCTTCCTTTTCCTTTTCAGCCCGTTCCATCTTTTCTCTATTTGCATCAAGTGCCTCTTTTGAGATGCCATATCTTTTGGCAACATTCTCTACTTCTTTTCTCACTTTTCTCTTCATCTCTGGTTGTCTGAGCTCCACATGAATCTTTACACTCAATTCTTCAAAGGTTCCAAACCTTTTTGCCTTGGGATCCTTGGGCTGACTTAGCATGTGCTGAACATGTAGCTCTACAATTTTCTCATCCACTTCATACCCCATTGGCATGATCCATACTATTCTTGGTTCTACTGCCTCCATCAGACATTGATCAATGTCTACCATAAAGTACATTGTGTCCTTGTATTTTTCAACTAGGGATTGGGGAATTCTTTCTCTAGCCTACATCATGCTTTGGAAGTTTTTGAAGTAACCCCACAGTGCTATGTTTTATGCCTTGGCATCACCAAGCCCATGCAAGTAATCTCTGATTTGAATTGCAACAGGTCTGTCATTCTGCCATACCCAACCACTAGATCCAGGCAACTCATTCATAAAGTAGAAGAAGAAATAGAGTATTAGCCCTCCATACTTGAAAAGGTTCTTCTAGTCCTTCTTGATCTTTTGTAGGTTTTCCATTAGTTGGCTTAGAAGAAGTTCATAAAGATCATAATCTACATTCTTTCTCAACATTTCATAAGCAGTGTAGATTGTTGTTCTGGATATAGAATTTTCTCTGTTGGAATGATATATCTTGTAGCCAATAATCATGGAGGCAAACTTGATGTCTGGATCTGTGATATTCTCAACTCTCATTGCTCTTTTATCAAATTTAGATCTGGTAGCCTCACTCACAATTTGGTTTTTGATTGATTTTAGAGTAGGTAATCCACCGGATGGGTGCAATCCAGTTATTGCCCTAATTGCTTCCTTGGTTATCTTAAATGGCCTCATCAACCACGTAAAGTTGTCATGCATTTTGCTCAAAACATACCGGACCCAATCATCCTTAGCAAAATAGGGGAAATGAATGCACTGTCCAAAATATTTATCCTAGATGGCCTTATATTGAGGTTTTAGTTCAAATGATTTACCTATCAGTTCATTGTGGTAGATATCCATTAGTTTGGATTCACCAAATTCTTCAATGTTTGCATGAATGTAAACCCTAACATCTTCTACATGCAGAATTCCATGTG